>CM023612.1:5788309-6388309 GCA_013358685.1 Antennarius maculatus | reverse complement strand
TAATATCTTTGTCAAAGAAAGATGTTCTTTATGAACTGCAATTATAAAACACATGCCGAGAGAATTATTCTCCATAATTCCTTATTTTTTCTTTTAAACTCTTTTTCTGTTTGTCTTAAATGATTTTTAAATGATTGTCTTCATAAATGATTTTCCTCACTCTAGGCAACTTGGCAGCCATCTTTCAAACAGCTAAAATAATTGTTTCAGCTCCAGCAGTAATGCTTATCTGCTTTGGTGTTTAGAACCTGAAATTAACACTTTTGTTGGTGGTTATCAACACAATACATCATGAGCTCAAAGTCCGTATGTGTCCATTGTGCACTAAACAAACATGCCATCCAGCCACCTTGATGTGTTCCCATGTACTTTTAGAGTTCATCTCTGTTCAAACAACTTAAGAAGGCCTACATGCACCATAAAATATGGTTTATTAAAATGGCAAAGTGCATGTTTGCCTTTGATACTGTGGCCTAAAGGCTGAGTCCACTGATTACAAACCCCCCAGTTTGCTTCAAGAAATGATGTAATGGAATAAACCTGTTAAGTCGGCACTAGAGGTCAAGGTTAGTTAACGTGATAGAATTTAATTGAACAAAATATTTATCAGATAACTACTTAATTTGATAAAACCGAGTCATAGTATGAAGTTTCAAATTATATTGTGGGTTTTATCACGTAAGGAATATGTTTCACTCTTCAACATTATTCTCATATATGAAGTAGACTTCTCTTTTTGACTATAACCACACTGAATATTTTTAGATTTTTGTTATCACATCAGATTAAATTAAATTGAGAGTTTGTATTTATATTAACCCGAGCCTGTATCCAGCCCGAATTTACCGTAAATCTGTCCTCAGATAAACACTCTGATACCGATACTCCGGTAAGTTATCTGTGTGACCACCAAATATCTCTTCAGCTGTTAAGAAGTAAATGAAAAGAAAGAAAAAGATGGATATATTTGTGTTCACACAACCATGAAAATTTATCTGATGTTTGTCACATGAAGATAAACTATCAGGATAGAAGCATTAAAAACTTGTAATGTGAGCACAGGTAAAGGAAAGCCACACCTGGAATGACATCATCGTGTTATATGCATAAACACATAAACTCTCTGTCTACATTGTTAACTCAAATGTTTGCATTTGACTATACAAAGTTCACTTAGTCAGGTAATACTGCTGATGTGACATCATGTTTGAACAGAATTGAACTGGTTGTACATATATACATTATGCATATACATTAATACACAAGATGAAGGCAAAGTGCTTGAATTTGATACCATAAAAGAACAAAACATGGAGAAAGTCACCCTACGCCCTACAGAGCCTGGACGTTTTAACCTTGGTCAAGGGCACTGCTCAGAGGATTGACTGCAGAACCTGGAGGGAAGTCACACAAATACAAACAGAACAAAAAAGTTTGCATGAAAAGGCAGCAGGGCTTCCGCCAACAGTCAATGAGGGAAAACTCTTCCATTTGGATCCAGGTAGAGTCAGTAGTGAGATGCACTTTCTCTCTCTGCATCTGAGGAGAAGTGCAAGCATCACACAGCAATGTGGAGGTGTGGCCACATAGCTCTCATGACAGGTAGACATGGGGAGGAGCTGGATTACCTGAGCAGAGCTGGTATAGGAGAACACAGTGGACATTACACCTGTTGCACTTCCCAGGCTCTCTCTCTCTACCTCTCTCTGTCTCTCTCTCTTTCTCTCTGTCTCTCTATATTTCTCTCTCCCTTTTCCTGTCCCACTCTCCTTCTCTTCTTTACCCTGGACTTGCCTTGAAACACCAAGGGAGCTGACGGCTCCACCATGGATCCCAAAGAGGCCTGCGGGAGTGAGAAGGAGAAAGAAAGGGAAAAGGAGAAAGTGATAAAGCGGAGGAACCGGCCTGTGTTCTTGCGTTACTTAGAGAGGAGAAGAACGGACACTATTGTGACTGACGACATGGCCAAAAGTGACATCAACCTGGGAACGCTGGTGAGGAGGAGTCAATCTGACAAGACGGAGTACAGCGCAAAACTTAAAGGTATACCAGCTAATCATCTCCCAAGGGGTCAAAACTGTAGCATCAATCTAAACACGTCAGCTAAAGTCTTTCAACTCTTTCATTTTCAAACCCATTGATAAGCAAACTATCAAATAGAAACATATAGACACGTATTTGCTCCTATGGATGGACTGTAAGAACAGCATTTGCGGTCGGTGGACAACATTTCAACACATGTGAATCGTACGCCTAATGGCTCTGAATACGAGGCACCTGTTGTGTTACTATGCGTTGAGCAGGAGATACTCCCACAGGGATGTAGCCACATATGCAAACTGAGCTCCAAACTCAGCACAGAGGAGTGGCTTCATAGGTGTTCCAGACCATCTCGTAAACAAGACTGTCATGCCAGCAAGGAGTGTCGAGGGATTGTTAGATTATTATTAATTTTACTTGATCTAAGGAGTTTCAGGAGGTGTCGGGCATTCCGCTCTACGGTTTGCTTTACATTGAATGGCATATTAAGGAGCAACTAATAATTGGCTGGTTAAGTGAATGAGAGACTAAAAAAGCCAGCTTTGAAGCAATACACAGATGGGTATTTTTCTGTCTCCTCACCATAAATGCTTACGTAGGCTTTCTTCAGACATACATGCAATTCAGAAGAACTGGCTTCACTTGTCCACTGAGTGCATGTAGTCAGGGACTGGGAATGCCGCACTTCAGGAAAAATGACTGACATCACCCTGTCACCAAGAGATTGCTTATAAAGATAAGCCAATGTATGAATGGATGCCTGTGCCACAGGGTGTTCTTTCATGTGAGCAATAATTGTGGTATGCATAGATAATGAAGAGAACCTTGTCTGAAACAGCAGAGAATAACCTACCACTTAACTGGTGTTGCACTGATAAGATAAACTTAACACACACACACACACACACACACACACACCACACACACACACACACACGCGCGCACGCACGCACGCACGCACGCACACACACAGAGTTTACCTTACCATCAGCTGCTTTGTTTACTTGAAATAGAGGCTCTCTACTCCTGTTGTACTTTCTGTTTTCTTGGCTAGCCTGCATCATGTCAACCAGAGTTGTCAGGGTGTAAAAAAAAACAATGGACTGTTTTCAGTAAACTAATCTTCCACCCTGACTTCAGCCTCACATCTGACAGGCAGCATTACATATTCACTTTGGTATTACCATTGCAAATATTGACAGAACAATGACTTCACAGAAAGAGGAAACATGTGAGTCGCTGCTCGACAGTCGCTAGTCATCTGCTTGTCAGACTGGTTGGTCAAGCTTCAGAACCATGGTGATGTGACATCAATGTCTCTAATTATTTACTGTCTCTAAATAAACCGTAATAGTCCAGGTGATGATGTAGCTAGGACAAAAGATAAATGAGGGAACAGTAATGGACTTCATCTAAGTTTTAAACAACAAATCACGTACAGTGAAAGTTCGCAGAATGCAGGTTGAAACATCATTTGTGGACCGATCTCTTCCTGTGCGTCAATGCACAGGCTCCTTTTGATTGGCTGAAGCAATCTGTAGTATTTTTTTTTTAAACAAGACACAATGAATGGTAGCATTCTGAATAAGATAAAGGTGCAAAATGTACCTTTAACGTCCTTACAGACATTTAAGAGACTTTCTTATTGATGTTAGCATACTCTATGTAACACATATTCTCGATGATAACTCATTGTATACCTTGTCGTGTAGTCTTTTTTTTGATGGCGACATATGATATAGCGTGCCTTGTATTCTCTTCTGGGCCCATCTAGTGGATCACTTTCAATGGGCTGAGCAGTGAAAAGCCCAGTATCCGCTTTCATGGGAACTCCTGCGCCGGCGACCATTCTTCGCCATACATAATGCTGGCTGAAGGCTCAGTTATCACAGGTTGATATTCTTTGCGGAGTCTTAATGGGACATGATATATTTTGTTTCCTCTGAAGTGAGAGAGGAATCTTTCCTGGGTTAGAAAGGGATGAATTTCACACATATTTCAATGTGAAATTTCTTATTGATACATTGTACATTACCATCTTATGAAAAAAAAAAAGCTTAAACCAGATAAAAAATACAGTAGAACATCAGTCAAGTCCTGATGATATACTCTCTCACACAGGAGGAACTGATATAATACACTTCCTGATACCGTTGACACATTAATGCTTTACATAATGAGAGTTTTTCTGATTCTTTTGTAATCAAAAATGTTATACAGTATTTCAATGAAATTATATATTTACAGGATTTTTTTGGCCAAACTCCCTTTTTTGTCGTCAGTTCATAAGAAGGTTGTGATTTTCCATTCCTATGGCATGAAACCAATATAACATTTTTCAATTGATGCACCAACTATTAAAAAAAAGAAAACTGACTTAGTCAGTGTTGATATGTATTTGGAAAAGTCATTGTGTGACAGATATTGAGATAAAATATTGCTTTTGGGAAAAAATGACACTATTCAATCAAAAATGGAAGTAAAAACAAATGACATATTTTTGTGTCCACTATATATATATTGTATATAAATAGCTATCAGATTTGCTAATCAGCATCTGGTATTTTTATGATACATAAATTTATTTATCAAGACAAAAGATATGTAGATAGATAGACAGACAGACAGACAGATAGATAAATAGATATAGGATAGATAGATAGATAGATAGATAGATAGATAGATAGATAGATAGATAGATAGATAGATAGATAGATAGATAGATAGATAGATAGATAGATAGATAGATAGATAGATAGATAGATAGATAGATAGATACTTTATTAATCCCACAGAGAAATTATTTAATTCAATTTAGATGACAAGGGTGTTATTGTATTTGAATCTCGGGGCGTATCGTCCTGTATTTATATGTGAGTGTATATGTTTATAGTCCTGTACGCACCTTTGTGAATTTGCGTCATTGTGTGTGTGTGTGTGTGTGTGTGTGTGTGTGTCTGTGTCTGTCTCTGTCTGTGTGTGTGTCCTTGCATACATAATAGTGTATTTATCATTGTCGGCCACCACCCCTTTCCTCCATACACACACACACCTACACACTCACACTCTGTCTGACCAGATGGAATGCCTGAGCACGCTCTAGCATTACATCAGCAGCACGATTACTTCTGAAACCTGACACGAGCCTTGCAGGTTTCTGCCTCCCCCCAAACCCTACCCCCCACCCCCATCAACACTCTCTCTCTTCAACCTCAGAGAAGGAAGTGGTGTGTAGCGTCGATTAGGAAGCAAGGAAGCATCCCTCTTCCCTGAACTGGCCTGTCATGCAAAGCACAGAGCAGCGACAGACTGATTAGGCAGCAGAGCATTAGAAAAAAAAAGCCAGCCTGACTGGCATGTCAAGTGAGGCGCTTGAGTCAAAATAATTAGATGACTGTGAAATATGGTGATCTAAATGACTGCTATGGCTTCAAGTGGATATAGGAGATGTCATGTAAAGTTTTCCTAGCATGCACAGCATGTTTACCAGCCTTCTCCAATACGTGCCACAGATGGTTCGGAACACAGATTAAGACACAGGAAACAGAAGAATAGAGCTAAATGTTTGCCGGTGCACTCGTCACTCGCGTCATTATTTGTCTTCTGTGTCCTCCTGTGACTCATGACATAGTCACGAGTTCTCTCAGGGTTGAAAGCCAAGTTCAGAATTGTTTGTCTCCTCTCCCTAGATAGATAGATAGATAGATAGATAGATAGATTGATAGATAGATAGATAGATAGATAAATAGATAGATAGATAGATAGATAGATAGATAGATAGATAGATAGATAGATAGATAGATAGATAGATAGATAGATAGATAGATAGATAGATAGATAGATAGATAGATAGATAGATAGATAGATAGATAGATAGACAGGTAGGTAGGTAGGTAGGTAGGTAGGTAGGTAGGTAGGTAGATACTGTAGATTAGATTAGATACATTAGATTAGATGGATTAGATAGTTTATCTGCATTATTTGATTATTTTTTTAATATGGTTTTTTCTCAGAGAAAATGACACCACATGACCTTTCCGCTCCCCCCTCACCAGCACTGGACCCAGAAGAGGTGCGTTTGAGGAAGATGAAGCGTAGGGCAAAAGTCATTCAGGAGCTTGTGCAGACTGAAAAGGTCTACCTAACAGACCTGGAGCTGTGCATCAGAGAGGTGGTCCAGCCTCTACGAAATCTCCAGGTAGATATTTGTCCTTATCCCCAAACAAAAACCTGACCTTGTCTGTTTCCAACAGTAGCCTAAACCAATTTAGACATTGATGTCTTTTACACCGAAGATGTTAAAAAATACATTTCATAGCATTTTCCTTTGTGTTCAGGTTGTGGATGTAGACAGGCTGTTCACCAACATGGAGACGGTGTGTGAGGTGTCTGTAGAACTGCTTCACAGACTACATGAGGCCATTGCTGACCCTGATCCAGAAGCCGTCGTTATTGGTGACTACAATTTGACATCTCAGACCTTCAACACTTTGGGTAATATCCAATAAACATTCTAATATGGCATTTATTTTACTTGTAGGAGAGGTGTTCATTCAGGCAAAGGCAGCTTTAGAAGATGTATATAAGATTTACTGTTACCATCATGATGATGCCAACATTTCACTCAAATCCTATGAGAAGGAGGAGGAGATAAAGAAACATTTCTCCACATGCTTATTAGCTCTAAAGTAAGTAATTTTCTCCCTCAGTTGTTGTGAGCGTCTCTGACATTCTAAATGTTATTTACAGTTATTCTGTTTTTGACTCTATCCTTCCCTTTGCAATTGCAGGAAACTCTATGATCAAGAGTAAGTTCTCTTTAAAGCGTACTAGTACTGCATGAAATATACTTTCAAATATGGATCTTTAATACTGTGTTGAATTAGTTCATGTTGATCATTGTTTTTGGTGTGGTATAATTAATTTGTACAGAGGAAAACCCAGCTTGCTGGATATGGGTTCACTGCTCATCAAACCAGTCCAGAGGATCATGAGATACCCACTCTTACTCGGAGAGCTTTGGCAGGCCACACCGGACGACCACCCTGACTATCGACCACTGCAGGAGGCGTTCACTGCTACCAAGATCATCAACGTTAACATCAATGAATTCAAGAGACGCAAGGATATAGGTGAGATTATTATGTATTATACATTTATGTGGCCATATGCATTGATCAGTTGTCTATTTGTCACATTTATGATTTTGAACCAGTTAGCACAAATAATGTTGTTTGAAATGATCTCCTGTCTGAGATGCATCCAGTCAAACATAGTTGTTTCATTCTTGGTTTCTTAATCCTGTTTATTCTCAGTTATGAAGTATAAAAGGTTGGAGGATGAAGGAACACTGAGGGGGAAACTGCACAAATTCAACATCCACTCTATCCGGAAGAAAGGTGACAGATTTGCAGGATACCTCAAGATCCTCACTGGAGTTGAATCACAGGTGAAAGACAACAACAAAAATGTGAATTAACAACAACAACAATAAGATTCTGAGGTTACTGACTAACTGTAATAAACCGTAGTGGAACTTAGAGGAGCCCATAGCGCCATGGACCTCCAACAGTCTGCTTAAATTCCATGATTCCATGAAGCCTGGGTTCACAGCTGCCAACTGAAGTTGAAAAAAAAAAAACAAACAAAAAAAAACAATCCTGGCTGCTTTATTTTGGAAATGCTGTACCAAAATTAAAAATGGGTCCATTGTTTTCTGTTGTAATGCTCCCACCAAATTCAATATAAGTCTGTTGAGGAGATTTAGAATAAATCTGCCACAAACCGAATAACAAAGACACACTTAAAAACATTAACCTCCACGGCAGACATAAAAAAAGGGTAAAACTTGTGAATCTTGTGGGTTACATGTTTCATGTAAGTGTTTAAAAAAGACCAGACCTTTGTGTTAGACATATGCATTTCCTTGAGTTGTGTACTTAAATTGAAGTGTTGAATGGTCAAACTTAGTGAATTTCATAATTATATTGAAGGATATTATGAATTTCATTTGTTCACCATTGCTTCTGCAAGAGAGTCAGAGACAAAGAAAGGAAGCTAGTGAAAGAGACTAATTGACGTAAAGGACCTCATTTGTAATATTTCTGCCTTATCATGGTCTCAATGATCCTTTCTGTCATGAACATATATGATTGATAGTCAATTTGCAGTTGATACTGTCTCAAGTAAACAATGGAGTAATGCAAATGCATAATTAGCATAATTTTATCTGTAGGTGAGAGATGAGGCATTCGATAGAGAAGAGAAGCTGTTCAGGAGTCTGGAGAAGGCTGTGAGGATGCTGGTCAAGAACCTTCAATGTTACCTCCAGCACACTCAGGTTGGTTTATGTTAACGATTCGTAAGACAAAATGTGTCTTTTATGAATTAAAATATTCTTACAAATTTCCTTTTTTTTGTCTCTTTTGATGTCTCGATGCTGCAGGACATAGTGTCGATAGCTGTTCACAGTGTCCAGGACATGGAAAACATCATCAAGGAACCAAACAAAAATGGTGCAAAAACCTCATTGCAAATCAATGGGAATGACCCCTACAAGCAGTGTGTAAGACTAACTCTTTTTTGTGCTCCTCTCTCTAAAAATATTATTATTTTGTTCAGGGTATAATTCACGTAACCATCCAGTTCATCGCCTCATACCTTTCTTCCCCAAATGTCGAGTATGTCTCTCTGTCCTTGCTGTTCCTACACGGCCTCTCATTACCTCCAGGTCATTTCTTAATTTATGCACAGATTCAGCTACATTGTAGCTTCAGCTACATTGTCGCTGAATCATTTTTACTAAAGAAACTTATTCTTATTTCATGCAGGGTTCTGTTATGTCTTCTATATTTTGCTGTAAGCTAAATATCACTCTCACATCACTACTGATTTTTCTGCATGCAAATCAAGCTAACTCGATCTTTTAAGGTGTGATTTATTATGTCTCTGATAATTGTTCCAAATCAGAAACATTACTGTACCTTAGAAGCATGACCATGAATAGACAATACAGTATTTGAAAAGACAGAGAAATAAGATAAAAGCTAGCTTTTTAAACTTGCAGAATTCATACCAGAGAAAACTTTGGTGATGTATAGAATCTTTATTCATCCTTTACCATCTCAATGGTTTCTTCATTCAGAGAGACGGCATAGAGCGCTTGGTCCTCGCCCCCCTCTCCTCTCTGCAAGGCATGTTCACGGCTCCACAGAAGCTCATTCAAAAGCGTTACGACAAATTGCTGGATTACTGTTGCCGCCTGGAGCGCTCTTCCTCTTTCTCCTCTTCATCCTCATCATCCACCACTGGTTCAACGTCTTCACTGGTGTCCGAAGACCCACCCGGTCTGGCCAGGAGGGACTACGAGGCTCTCAATGCCTTACTAGTGGAGGAGTTGCAGATGTTCAACATGGCAACATATACTATCCTGACCAACTCTGTGGTGTGCCTAGTGACCCTGCTCAAGAGGCAGATGGATAAAATACTACTTCACTCCCCATCCATACACCAGCTACCAGTGAGAATCCCACACATGATCCCATCACAGATTTGAAAATGCATTCCTAATCTTTGTAATATTTAAACTGATGTGTGGCACATTTTCAGGCTCCATTGTCTAACATTGCTGAGGTGCAGAACAGCGTCATGGAGGAGCTAAACAATCTAACTTTTGTCAAAGATAATGCCCAGAAATTGATGGAACGAAAAGTCAGCTTTGAGAGACGAGAAAGGAAAATTGCGGTAAGAAATTGGGGGGGGGGAGGAGTGAATAAAATGTACATTATAGCCTGAGATATGTGTGTGATTTACAATCCTGGTTAGTTGTCTAAGTATCTGCAAACTTAGGTTTAGTAAAAGTCTCAAACATTTGTCTGAGCCTTTCCAATTGTTTTCAAAAACTCCACGTTGTTCCCTGAGCTTATAACCTTTCACTCTGCTTTCAATATCCTCCTGCAAAGATAACCAATGACATGTCAACATGCAACTACCACCAGATCCTCTTTAAATGATGAAATACTGTAATCATGCTTTGCGCTATGCTGTCCAACAGATGCCGGAAGTGCATCATCAAACCGAAGAACAGCGTGCCTGGCTGCTGGCGGAACATCCACTGAACCGTCTGTACCAGCTAAAAAGGAAGTGCAACGGCTGCCAGGAGCAGGACCTCAGCCTGCTGGAGGGGGAGCTGGTGGCCCTGCTGGAGGACACTGACCCATTAGGCAGCAGCAGCCGCTGGCTGGTTCACACTGGAGGCAAGTGTTTAAAGAAGTGTCTCTGGAAGCGCTTCAGGGTGCATTCTGTTAGCAGCAAACACAAGGTGATTTAAATTATTGCTTCAGATCATCAGAGGGTGTGGTTGATATGTAGGTCGTGTCTCATACACACCCTGCTGTGAACTCACCACATGCATTTAGACGACGGTACATGCCAAACTTTACTTTCTAACACTGACAAATCAACTCAAAAGATACAGTCCAATCATGTCACGGTTGCCGCCTCTTGAGATGGTTGCCTCGATTCCTGGGTCTTCTCCATCTTTCCATCTCCCCTTTTCCTCTCACAGGGACACCTGAGATCGCAGAGTCTTGTCAATGCAGTGTACAAAGAATGCTCCCTATGCGCATACAGAAACATGGAGCGAGAGAGATGCCGCCACTCGTCTCTCTGTTGTCTGCAATAACAAGTGTCTTTTTCGTGGTTTCTGGGAAAACGAACGTGTGTATTTCTTGGTGCAAAGTGCATTATTCACAGCATTGTCATTTCCTGAGGGATTACGGAAATTTCCAGGAAGTTGCTGTTCATTCTTCAACTCAAATCAACATTATGAATATTCTAACTAAATATTCTAATATTTACACAAGTCTCTGTACATGGATTTAAAAATATAGGCTTGAGCTTTTGCTTCCAGCAAAAGACTTAAACATAATATCTTAAATAAATATTTATCCAGAAGGTATAACGTCTTTTTTACTGACTGAGAAATTTAAAGGATAGCTCTTTTTGTCCATTTTTAGATTTTGTCTACACCAAAATACGATGTTCATTACTTTTGATTACAGTTCCTAGATTCTTAACTTTAAATCGTCATGGTTATTTTGAATAATCCATAGTCATCTCGGACAGTTCTGATGGAACTGATTTCTACTGGGGAATAAATAATTTGTAGAAAATGACAGCATTTAACCAAATAACTGAGAACTAAATGCCGCAATGATTTTTTTCTTAGCAGGAATACATTTAAAAAGAGTCAATTTAAAAAAAAATCATCTGCAAGGACAGATAAGGGAACAGAAATGTGAGATGATATTTTGTCCTTCTATCACACCTTTAAAATGGATTTGCAGACAGGCAACCGGACAAACTGTCCCTGTGTGTCACATGCAGGTACACAAGGCTATGTCTACTCCACATTCCTGAAGCCCTACAACCCTCTGAGGGACTCCCAGCGGCTGGGCCAGATGGTCAAAGAGCAGAGACAGCAGCAGCCTCTTGTCATGGCGGATGAGGACTTCGATGACCTCAGTTTGTTCGTGTCGGGCAGCAGCAGCCTGCGCAGCTTCAACCTAAACAGCAGCGACAGCAGCACTACCCTCTCTGGACCACAAGAAGAGCAAATGTCCCCAGAAGACCTGGAGGTCACACTGGACACCGAGGCTCAGCAGGTGTGTCTTTCAGAACCCCTCTGGTACCATATGACTTTTAAAAAAATTTTAAATATATATATGTATATAGGTGTCATTTTAAGACGCTACTGAGGAGATTAAGAAATGTCTTGTTGTAGCTCAGGTTTTCTTCAATTTGAGGACGGTCAGTGAAGATGAATTAATGTTATTTGCAAATCCAAGGTGCAGTTACACTTTATATAATATTTGTAATCTTACACACTTCAGAGAGATGAATTAATCAGTATATAGATAAAATAAGGTCCAAACAATTCATTCACCACATTGACCTCATCATTACAACAGAACATCCAACCAAGAGGCCCCACCTGTACAATGTGAGGGTTGCTAATGGCCAGTTTAAGTGATGTGTGCAGTTGTGTGGACTGGATAAGCAGGATATTAACCATCGTCTTTACAGAACAGAACAACGATAGCTTCATCGTATCTCTGTCTGTCAAGCAGTGAAATTAGATATGGTGAATAACAACTCGTGATGACAGCGAAATCAAGTCAGCTGGGCTGGGCTTTGTCATCCAGACAGTCATGTCTTTATGTGCCACGATGAATCGAGAAGCATCTGACCTTCATCGTGACATGTGACACTTAGGAGATCTAATTAAACTGTAAAACAAGAAGGGCGGTAGTTTGTAACCAATGGAAGAAGATGCTGCTGGTGAAACCCATTTAGAAATCTGATAAAGACTGCCCCCTAAAGGATGACAGATGAAGGTACACCTGAATGTTATTTCATGACGTCAGAGCAACAATGTTGTGGAAAATTTTAAAAACAAAACAGCTTTCTTGGCAGGGGAACGACTCCAATCCTCTATTTATGTAATTATTACTCAACTTATGACAAAATGTAATCATAAAATCCCCAAAAACGTGGAGTAGTTTAATTTAGGAAGTTCCTTTGTTAATCCCTCAGTGGAGAAATTCTTTATTTCAATGTATTTTCACACACACACACACACACACACACACACACACACACACACACACACACACACACACACACACACACACACACACACACACACACACACACACACACCCTGCCACCCTCTGATCCACAATTTTACAAGTTTCTGTTTAAGACCAACCTGCTGATAATTTGAACAGATTCTTTAGTTTAGTAAAACAAAGCCTGTAAACTTACTACTGTTAACTTTTTCAAATGATTTTTTCAATTTTTTTCTAATTTGCATCTCTTTCCACAGTTTTATGCTGTGTATGCATTTCAAGCTCGTTGCAACCAGGAGCTGACGCTGCAGGAGTACCAGCATGTCCGTATAATCCAGTTCTGTGACCTGGGAGGCAATAAAGATTGGTGGTTGGCCGAGTCCAACGGACAGAGGGGATACGTCCCTGCCAACTACCTTGGCAGGATGTCTTACGCATAAGTAGGAAGAAGCCTTCCATTTATGCAGTTATCAGAAAACAAAAAAAATCAACCTGTGGCATTTGAAACAAATGTACTTTTTAATGCTGTAACCTTGTCAGTGACTCATTTTATTTTGTGCAAGTTAAAACTGAAGTAGGCATCAGTAGATGTTATCAGACATCTCACACCAGAAGTGTTGATTGATGAATAGAACAGTAGAAGCACTGTGCTGAGCACTTTTTGTACTTCAGTGTTGTATATTGATAATGAAGTGATTTACTCATGAAGTTAAATTTTAATGTGAAATGGTTTTTTCAGATATTTATGTGAAATGGTGACTAAATGAAGTAAATATTTTATGTGGATGTGCAATGAAAAGAATCTATTCCATCATTTATATATTTAAATGTCATGAATAAACATGATTGGTTCTCCAGTGGTCCTGCCTCATCAATGATTTACATTCAAGAACAACACATGATGTAATGTCAAAGTTACTGCCATTTTTTTTAGGAAAGGATTTAATGTTTGTTGATATAAAAGTGAGTCCAGCAGCAGTTACACAAAGTAAAATTCAAGTATTTGACTTAACAGTGTTACAAATACAAGCCTAGTGCTCTGTCACCACTTCCACAGTTTGGACATTTGTTTTCTACTCCTTCACACCTCCTCCTCTTCCTTGTCATTATTCATTTCTTCAGCTTCTTCTGCGCAGCTTTCTTTTTCACCAGTTGTAAACGCTTCATGGCGTTAAGCTGAGACTCTTGAGATGTCGGTGCTTTGTCCCCGGGGGCAGCCTTCGACCCATTCCCATTGTTCCCGTTACCTCCTCCGTTATTGGCTCCATTCCCTCCTGCACCTGCCTGGGAGCTGCTGGGGGAGCTGGCCCCTGATGAGACAGAACTCTTGGCTTGGCTTTCACTGCTCGATGCACGATTCAGGGGCTGCTTCCCCAAAGTCAGGGGTGGAGGAGGTTTCAGAGGTACCTGGCTGGAACCGTTTCCATTGCCACTTCCAGGTGTCTTTGCACTCCCAAGTCCAGACTTGGCTGCTCCTAGCCCAGTCAGCCCGGTGGGTTTCTGGCCAGAGGGAGTTGGTAGGTTCTTGTGGCTCCCGCTTTGGCCAGATGAACCAAGTTTAGAGCTGGCAGGAAGAGTTGGGGACGTCTTGGCACCAAATGCAGCCCAACCCGTGAGTCCACTGCATGACGAGGAGGTGCTGCTAGTGGGATTGGCTGATGTTGCGGATGCCTGAAAGGATAAGCAATTAGCAGTTTTCAAACACCAACATGTTTAAGTTTTTCACATTAATGGCTGTTGCACTTGTTTCGCTCGCGACATAATTTTTTTTTGATCAGCGTGACATTTGGACAAAGCACATCACTGCAGAACCATGTACCTTCACTTCTGTTCTTTTGAAAGCCTGGAAGGTGCTGGCTGTGTCAGCTTTGGTTTTGAGCTCGGCCTTTTTCACCAGAGTATCTTTTACAACCGGAGCTGATGATACAGAGGCAGAGGATGGTTTCTGGGGGGGTTTCTGTGCCTAGGGTACAATACAAAAAGTATTTTCAGCTTTTTAACTGATTTAATTAGTCATTTCATCACCAATATATAAGTGATATACATATTTTTTACTCACCATGCGTTTCATTTGCCTGGTGCAGCGGGCACAATACCACACGAGCCGTGGATCATTTACTTCTTTGTCTGTCACCTGGGGCTTGTGACAGTCCTGGTGGTACAGATTATGGCACTCCTGACACTCGACCAACTGGTTTCCCATGGTCACCGTCATTTGCCTTATGCAATTAAGAACACAGGTCACAAGTCAGCATGCCGACATGGAAATGCTTGTTGGGTCATTATCTAAGCTTTATTACGGTTTACCTGCAAACCACACAAGCCAGGCCCATTTCCATGGCGAAGTCATCAGCACTGGTCTCATCATAGTCATTTATATTTGGCAAAAGGTCCTTACTCGTCTGAACTGTGATAGGAGAAGAGCGATTCTCCTGTTTCTCCAAACGGGGCTTTTTTGGAAGGTCAACTTCACCCAGGTCGACTCGGACCTGTTCTCAATAAGAAGATACAAATGCATTTGAATTATTTATGTCCACACATACAGCACGATGAGCACATGCTCTTTCATGTACTGTAGGGAAAACTAAATAAAAGAAAAAAAATGAAGTGCTAAACTGAGCTGTTCTGATCTGCTTAGTCTTTCTACCTCCACCAATATTTCTTTTTCTGTTTGCAGGGTTCCTAAAAAAGTTAGTTATTTTGCACAGATGGAGAGGGTACACCACAACGGACAATATATTAGATTTCAGCAGTGATCCATTTGAGCACTGAGAGACCATGGCAAAGGTTTGTACTCTCCGATGCTTTCTGGATACCTTGAATAGTACAGATTTAACTGAATAGTACAGGAGGTGTGACAGCATGTCTGGCTGTCACACCTCCTTCATTGTACTTTGAGGTCAGCAGTAGAGCCAGATTTATTTGATCTATTTTCACATTTTGGATGGTATTGGAAAACTGGCACTGGTTTCATATAATTGGGCTTATCCACTAACAAAATATCCTGATACAAAATGCTTCACGTACCTTCTCTGACAGCCTCTTCTCTCCTTCCTTCTTACTCTTTTCAGAGCTGGATTTGCTACTGGTGCTGCTGCTACTGCTGGAGGATGAGGAACTCAAAGATGACTTCAGGTCAGGTTTACTTAAGCTCAGTTTTGACACAGACCCCTTGGACAAGTCAACATCCTGAGGATACACAATTAAAATAAAGAAGATTCAGTATTCACATAGTGAACAAGTACAAATGCCATATCTGATTGGGATATGTGTATAAAGAAAAAAATAGCAAGAATGAACCTAATCAGATTATTGACGTCTTACTTTTATTGATGAGCGGTAAGATGAGTCGCTTCCTCTTGCAAGCGACTCATCTAGTAAAGCCTTGAGTTTTTCTGCTGAATCTTTACTCTTGGAGTGCAAGTAACTCAACCCCTTCAGGAAAATAGGATCCAACTCCAGACTAACCGGTCCAGCCATGACTAGAACTCTAAGAATCGTAAAAATGAGCAACAATGGTTACAGGTTTATCAAATATCACTGCTACTATATTTCTACGCAACGTTTGGTAAGATAATGTACAGATTGTTGAAGAATAAAAAAGCTAAGCAAAAGATGGAGTTACTATCCAGGTACTCTAGTGTGTTTCTTGAATTGACGAAACCAGTAAATACATAAATGCGTCTCCATTCATGTGTCTCACATATAGTCAGTTTGCTATATTAGAGAAATGTTTGCTAATTCCGTCTGTTAGCATTCAGGTGAACCAACAAACAGGCTAAGCACTTTGCTACTGTGTGAGGCTGGGGAGGCTCGTCTGAATCCTAAACCAAGAACAACTTCTAAACTCAAGTTACCGCTCCCGTCGCCTGGCCGTTACAAAACCAAGCCGGCGTATTATAATTTTCAGCTGTGTTGCTTTACCTCACTCTGCTTCTGGTAAGATGACGCCTCTAAATCAAGAATGTTAGTACATTATCTTGAAGCAGCCTTCGATTCGATAACACTTCCTACAAAAGACAGCCGGGGCGGATTTCCCTTCATTCTACAACCTGTGCAACTGTTAAATACGTCCGGAATCTACACGGGCGGACCTCTGTGTTGGAATATTATTTCTTAATTAAGACGACACGAATTTGCAATGTATATAAGAATTTATGTAATTGAATAATTTATTTGATGGAGTTACGTATGTATGTATTTCTATAACTGACGTGAGGCTTTGATTTAAATACCAACTAGTAAGTATTCCTAACTCTGACAGCAGAGGACACAGTACATATATTGTTGCACCAGGAAAAAGGAAGTCAGAGCTAGCTTGTGGCTGGGGGCGCTTAACAAAGCAGCGTGGGTTTCTTACAATTTCGTTATACAGTATGTGCACGTTGATAAAGCTAATGTAATTACTTATTCGTATCATTTGACGTGCGGGTCCTGAAACTACATTTCAGGTAATACTTTGTTAAGTACGTTTGAAACTTGCTAGTACTTGTATACTAGTAGTTAGTTACGAATAACGGAGTTTTGTTATCCCACCACGGAACTACTTACTATGACGCACGCTGAGATAAATCAACAGCCGTGCCTATATTTAGAAGCGTTTTCCCACAATGAGGAGTCGTGTCTTCCTTTGCACACATCCATCACCCTTTTTCTCCTGTCTTACTGCGAGTGCAAGTCTTTTAAGCTGTTTCTGGTCTCCAGCAAACCTGGCTGCTCCGAGTCACGGAAGGACAACCTTCCAGTGTCTTTGGATGCTTCTTATATTCAGCAGCAGGATCTTCCTCAGCTAGTGAGGGGCTGTCGTCTCCCTGCTGCTCTGGATGAGAGGGGAAGGCTCTGCAGGGCAGGACTGGCTGTGGTCCTGAGACACATCATCAACAAGACCTTAGAGGCTGACCCCTCCAGGAATGATGTGTTGGCTTTGCTGGGATTTAAGAAGACTTGTCTGAAGGCCTGTGCAGAGGTTAGTAATAGGCATAAACAAACATCACCAAAGTACAAAATCTGAATGGTTCCTGCTGCTTGCTTATTAAGGTACAAGCAGAGGGCAAATGGGACAGGATGTGCATTAATAACATTCGTTATTTTCCAAAAGAGGACAAAAACAACTTCAAAGGAATGTTATTTAGTTCTGTCCATTGTGAAAATCAAGACCCAGGTGTATAATACAGTTATAACTTTGTAATTCTGTCTATAGCTGTTTTACGTATGGTGCTTAAGTTTAAAACATTTCTTATTAAACCCGAACACATAGAGCGAGCTGGAGCTTGTCCGGGTATGTTTAGGTTGTTTAGAAACTGAATATAATAAAAAACTATGGTGGTTATTTGATTTTTTTTTTTTTTTGAAGAACAAAAATTCTTTTCTGTACCTAGGCAAAAGGGTGTCAGTTTAATTTAAAAAAAAGTTGATTTGATTTTCAATTTCTACTTTGTTTACACAGAAATTGAAAGAAGACATATATGATTTTGTTTTATTTTATGTGACTGACTTTTAGTTTTAGTTCTGTTGTCTATTGTTTTTATGTGTTCTTCAAAACACACGCAGGAATGAAAATGTATCTTTTTAGTTTTTAAGAAGGATTTTGAGATTAATTTCTAACTGAACGTGAATTTGAAAGATCCTGTTTACATGCAAATACAGGTATTCCTTAACATACGAACACAGTTGATTCTGAGGGGTTGTCCGCAAGTCAAATTGTTTGTCATTCGTTATTTTTTTGCCACTTCCACTATCTACACTAGCCTTTGGTTTATCATCCATGATAAACAGTAAAGTATCCAAGGTACAAAGCCTGACACCCCTAGATGCTCACAGAGACAAAAACAAACAACAACAAAAGGGGGAGACGAGTTTGGAGTTGCGCAAACGCAGTAGTGCTCCTTGGCGGGGGTTGGGTAGATAGGGGAAATGCGGTATAATAGTCAGATATACCAGTGCGTGTTTGCTCATATCTCCCAATGTTTGTAAGACAAATCTTCATAAGTTGAGGACTACCTGTACACTTGATTTGATTAGGTTAGGTCAGATGCCACTTCCTTACAATTCTAGTTTATTCAGAAAGACAAACATACAATACAACATATACAGCGAAAAACCTGTCCACTAATAAAACAACATGAATGAATATTTATGTCTATTTCATTGGAGTAGTTCCTTCGGAAATGTACAACAATCAAATTTAAATACTGACTGTATTTAATAAAATTGGCTAAATTCTATAATTTTTCAACAGAAATATCCTTGGAGAATATTTTGAAAATATGGACTTTTTATATTAGGCAGTGGCAAAATTGTGAGGAATTCTAAAGATTTTTTTTGCAACGTCAAAAAACACCCGGAGGTGAGCTGACAGTGGGAGGTGTCAGCTCACCTCTGGAGCACTGCCGAGGCGCCATTGAGCAAGGCACCGTCCCCCTTACAAGTTGCTCATTTGGGGCGCACCAAGCAGGAGCTTCCTGCCACTCTACCTCCTTTGCATGAGTAAAGGCCCCTTGTGTGTGTGTGTGTTCAGGGCCTGTGCACACTAACTAACATGCATGTGATTTCATCTGGACTAACTAGAGTGTGCCACTAATTTCCCTTCGGGGATTACTTGAGTATATATATATAAAAAAAAAAAAAAAGTCTTTGATAAATATGACCTATTCAGTATATCAGCAGCATTAAACATAGACATCAACCAGTGTATTTCAGAGCAATACAGTGTCTGACATTTCTTCAATCATCACATTCTCAGGTGAGCAAATGGACTCGACTGTGTGAAATCAGCATTCCCTCTGATATCGAAGAGCACCTCAAAAACCCAGCAAGTCTGTGTCAGCAAGTACCTCCCTCCGTTCTCGCCCTGGAGCGAAGGCTGGCGGAGCCCGTCCAAGTCCACAACAACGACAAGTTACGGAGACAGAAACTCCAAGAGCAGCGACGGAATGAAAAGAATGCATCCCGTGGAGGCAAAGGGAACCGAGATCATGAGTCTGGATCTGGACAGTCACCTGAAGTCTGTAACGTACCTGATCTCAGGACGGCTCTGGCTAAGCTGACAGTAGGCGCAGTTCCAACGTTGACCACTAGGAAGAGCTCTGAGATCAGGAAAGTGAAGACCACAGACCTGCCTTCCCTGGAGCATGTGTTCGCTGAGGGACTGTACTTCACTCTGACTGATGTGGTGCTGCTGCCATGCATCTATCAGTACTTGGTAAGGGCCTTAAGGGCCTTGGTCTGCATGATTTATGTCTGAGTGTTGTCAGTAATGAAAAAGACCCAGCTCTCATTGCTGCCTTAATATATGGCCTAATTTTGTTCCTTGAATACACATCAAATGCTAATTCACTTTTATTGTCGGGGCCAATGTTTCTTATCTGAGGCTTATACCTGTAATTGCATTTACACATTGTGAGCTTTACAAACCGAACTACAAACAAAATAAGTGCTATTATGCCAGGAGCAATCTGCTTTGCCTCTCAATGTGAATGATGTTATCTCATTTAGATGGCTACAGAAACATCCATCACCATTAGGATGACCTGTCAAATTATGCATGACTCACGGTCTCAATTCACTGCGTCAGACTTGGTGCAAGTTTTTTTTGCTCTCGGAGGTGGTCGAGAGCCACCTGGCTAGGAGTGATAATGTATGGAAGGGTATCTATTCAAATGCAGCAGCTTGAAATGCATTTCAATGACTTTATTTTGCAGCAAAAATTTCTCTCTGTGACAGATCGGATAGGGTTGTTATGTTGACATAAAAATGTGTCCTTTCCAAGAAAAAAAACTTTTTGAATATTAATGACTTATAATGATGCGTGTCTTTCACTCATAAGTCGTTAACAGCAATTAAAGTAACAGCAAAGTAGACCAGGGAGATGGAGGCTGTTAAGTTTGATTGTGCATTATTATCGATCGGGAAGGCTGCACTGTGGGGCAGTGAAGTGGGTCTCAACCTCCATTTCACCCTCCAGCCGTCTCCAACTGTTCCTCGACTGTGGGAATGAACTGAAGTTCTCACAATGAGGCTTTTAGTAGTGAGCTGCGCTCCAATGGTTTCCAGTTTCACACTCAGCCTAGCGTGTCTCCTCTTAACGGTCATCACTGTCCCCGGCACATGCAGCCTATGACGGTTCCCTTCCACTCCACTCACTTGTCATAGTGTCCCCTTCTCCCTGCATGCCTGTGTCTGTCCACTGTTCTCCTGTCATACACGATGACGCCTCTCCTCCCATTGTTCCTCTGTTTGTTTTTATGCTCCCCATCTGGCAATGCTATTTTTTAAATGTTTTTCCTCGCCAGCCCTCTTCACGTTCAACTGTCTTCCCACCGGTGTGATGAGTAAATTATAGTGGAACCAGACATCTTATCCATGTGGAGCCAAGTCATTTAATCAATATCACTTTTTTTTTCTTTTCTCTGTCACCTTTTTTTTTTTGTCGTCTCTGATAGTGTTCCCTCCGAGCTCGTGCTGAGGGCGCTCTACAACAGCTTCCCAACCTGCTCCGCTGGTACAGCAACGTCCAAGAGGTACCAGGGGTCCTCCGGGCAGCCGAGGCCTGCCGCTTTGCTCTATCTGTCCCACAATTACCCACATCTAGCCCCTCGGGAGCGTCAGAGAAACATAACCCAGAGAGCCAAGTGGAACAAGAGGAAGACCAGGAGATGACCACACAGCCCGTCTTCATCGGAGGTCCCAGGCCCACCATGACGAAGCTTAAAGTAAATGAATACCTTTTCTCTCAGGGTTTTAATCAATCTTTACAAAACAAACATATTGCTGAAGCACACACACTCTTTCTCCACATTTAAGGACTAGCTCCTCGTGTCCTCTCACATCAAAAATTGAGATTCAGTCTCCAACTGGTTGTTAACTGTTATCCCTGTAATTTCATGCACTTATTATCTGCTTGATTTGAGTGCTTAGATGCGTCGCTTTAGGCTCATGTTTTGACTTCTGGGAGTCTTTTGCATTCTTTAAATTTTTGTGTCCTTCTGCCAGTTATAATGAAAATAATAATGGCAATAATCATCATCATCATCATCGTCAACTTGATTTACTTATAGTAATTATATTAATATTTATAATAATATTTATAACAATAATAATTGCACTCACAGAAATTGCATTTGCAGTTTAGTTTTATAAAGTTTTTGGAGGCATGTTCATCAGTTCTTCTCTCAAAGGTAGTTTTGTAAGTCAAAATACTCTTTCTCATAAATGCAAATGAAAATAACACATTTTTAAATTTAAGTTCTAGAAACAAACTTTAAGAGTAGCATTTCAATAAACCCACTGCGTCATAATATTGTCAGTAATTCAGTGTGCTCAGTGGATCCCACTTGTTCAAATACTGTCAATACACATTCTGCTTATCTTCATTCCAGTTGCAATTAAATTGAATCATCTTTCCCAAAATTGTTTTGTAGCTGGAACATGTAATTCTCAGTAATGGGTGAAAGTATTAATGTGAAGCAACAATAGCACACAACCCTAACACTACCTGTCACTGCTCCTCTGTATATGTTTGGGACAGCTAACTTGCTGGCATTAAGCAGGTCTGGCTGTTGTTGTAGACACTGCCATACCCTTCAGACTCTTGTCATTCCTTGTTGCTATGCTCTCTTAGCAAAGATATCTTTGTGATTTCCTGCTGGCTAAGTGTCAATGGTGATGTGATTTTAAGCGACAGCAAGAGGGGAAATGAGGAAAGTGGTGAGAAGGGGTTTGGAGTGTTTGGATGAGGCAGAGAAGCTCAGTGGGATAAACACGTCCTGTTGCCAGATAAAATCCAGTAACGCAGAGATGCACTCAAATGATAGTTTTCATTTCAGTTTGAAGTGAGACATTAAAACTGAGAGGAATGTGCACAAGCACACACACACACACACACACACACACACACACACACACACACACACACACACACACACACATAGGTGCGCACACACACACAAAATGATCACCATTCTGTTTTTGCCTGGAGGGATTATAAGCATGGCAGTATGTTACCGCCATCATGTCTGCACTGCAGTGGATGTGTTATGTTGTTTATGTCAGAAGTGCGTCTGTGTATGCACGTGTGTGTGTGTGTGTGTGTGTGTGTGTGTGTGTATGTGTGTGTGTCCTCATATACAGTATGTGTCCCAAAGCAATTACATAAACGGACATGCTTCCTCCGACACGGTGACACATGATCCTTTCACGGCTGGTAACCAGGCACCAAGCTCACTGAGCGCCACAGTCAACAACAAAAGGTTCACAGGCTCGCCGTCTCCCTTACCTCAGTTAGCAGACGCCAATGTGCGTCAGTCAAAGTGCATGTGCAATGAGCTGCAGCAGGCAACCCACCATCCAAATGCAAACAGCCCCTACATTGAAATTCAATACACAGCGCAGTAACGTGGTGGGATATCGCTACACAAGCTGATCTTTATGCGTAGGGACTAGCATTAGACAAACATTCAATGTATGGAAGGAGGAAAATATGGGTGTGACTCAATGATCCAAATGCATTAATGCATTAATAGGATTAATTTTCAAATTTTAGATGAATCTCGAAAGTTCTGTTAGAAAACGGGTGTTTTATAAACTGTATGTGGAAACACAAATGTTTTTTATGACAGGTTTCTTATGTATTTTTTAGTCTTATTTTATTTTTAGTCCCTGGATGGGCCTGAGGCTTTCACGCAGTGCTTGTTTACTCAACTAGCTTGATGGTATTATTTTGCACTAGGCTTTCTGTCTATCTATCCATCTGTCTGTCTGTCTATCTATGTTTCTGCTTGTTTTGTCTTGAGTGACACATTCCTCCTCCAACATTCTGCTCTGGCATTTCTCATTTGTTTTCACCAAAACAAATGTCAGAAATGTCAAACATAATTATAACCAATTTCATACAGTTGAGCAGGTTTTTGTTTTTACTTTCTACGAGTGGAGATTAGGTATACATCATTGTTATGCAGTCGCACTGTCGACATATGAGTCTGTAAATCTGCTAATATGTTGTAAAGACTCATCTGCATTAAATATAGCTCTATTTATACTGGGATTAGGTGCAGTATATTAAAACTGAATTGCATAAATTCTTTTGTGAGTCAGTTCGAGGGAGTGTATAATACAGTCTGCTATTGTGTGAAACAAATTTTAATTGCTGCTGACAGGGTATGGAATAGGTGTTGATTAATCTTTCTAATGAATTGCATCATATTGTAAGGCGTTTCCAAGGCGATTAATGAAAAGGGAAAGGCATCGTCCTGTTCAGTCCCAGTGTGCCAAAGACAAGACACAAAAAATACTAAACAGAATGAGCACTTTATACACCCTCAATATGGCGTGTAACATCATCCTTGCCTGTTCATCCAAACACCTACATGATAAAGCTGTTCGTATTTGTCAGAGGTCAATGCCAAGGAAAACATGCAGCAGTTAGGAAATAATGTCTTTGAAAAAGTTCATGTTTCATTCAAGAGGAACAAAAAGAAACTGCTTTCCCCTGTACTTCTAAATTTTCTGTGCTTTGGTCGGTGTTGTCACTGTTTCAGCTAAGAGTCTCCGGTGTGCGGGAGCATGTTCTTTCCTTGTGCCAAATTTGCTCTTCTTGAAATGTAATAAGTTATTCAACACTTTGTTCCAAATGCAGAGCTGCGAATCAACAGAGGACTTTGTAAACTGTGTTCTTAAATCTACTTCATTCTACTCATTTGGACCCCAGAACCTCAAGGCTGTAGAAGGATTTCTAATGGTAATTTGTGCGTGTGTGTGTGTGTGTTTGTGTGTGTCTCTGTGTGTGTTTCTTCCCCAGGAAAATGGCATTGAGGCTGTCTTTGCTCCCCATCCTTGCCCTGCCTTCACCCTCCCATGGGACGAATTATCCGGAGCCGTCAACCCCACTGAAGGTAAAGTCCAATCTTCTCCCTTTGGTGCTCTTCCTCGGCTTCTCCTTTTCTTTTGACGTTCCGTCCATTCAGTGTTTTTATATGTGCTTTGGCTTAACAAAAACACGTATCCTTCCATCCATCTACAATGTTCTGCTCAGTGTTTCTTCCACTTTGTTATTACCTGGTCAAAGTCAGAACAGATCCTATTAGTCCACTACATGTAGCAGAGCAAGGACTGCGCACAAGTGTTAACACAAAACCTTCTGTGTTACTGCAGCCTGGTGATTTGTGACACCTCGCCTCTTCTACAAAGAATAGTAGTGGTCACTGACACATGGCGGAGCCTCAGCTGGAACAGCTTCCCATGAGGCCGCTTAATGAATTTTAAAGCGCTTATCTCCTCCTTATGCTGTGGGTAAAATAGGTCTGTGACAGAAACAACCTTGGTACGGTTGAAACATAAACAGCTAAAGTGCCATGTTGAACTGTATGTAGGCTTTTAGTGGCCATTGAGAGTGGTATCTAATTGGCAGTGCAGGGCTCTCTCTCCCCTCATCTTCCTTTATCTTACTGCTGTTGTTTTTCTTCTTGTGAGTTCTTGTTAGTCGGGTGTCTGGGTCAATACACCACCAAATGGATTTAATGCAGGTTTGGGAACAGCACCTGTGCGTGAGTGTTATCGGTCAGGAAATGACAAGCAGTTGAGAATATTGAAACATGGAAATGAATGTTTGCCGTTATCAAAGCAGGCACATTTGATTGAAGTTAGCACCACAGGTGTCACTTCTGTTAATTTTTAAGGATCCTCAAAAGAGCTGAGATTCCCCACTCAGATTTTAATTAAGTTTTGTACAACAGTTCAACATTTTATTTTGGAATAAGAGTTTGCTGCTGTTCTTTAAACTCTTTACCCAGTATGGGTAGCAGAAAAAATAATGACACTGTGTTGTACCTGTAAGCTAAAATTTTGTTTAATTTTTAGAGAAGTGTGGTGGAAACAAAAAAACAAAAAAACATCAAGTGCTAGTTGTTGTTTTTTTGTCCATTTGTAGCCTATTAATGTAATTCCACAGTACAACTTAATCTTCCCAAAAAAACCAAAAACAACCCACTGACTTCTAAACTGAAGTGCTCTCAATGATGTGGGCTGCGGATCATTCTGAGAGTGAAAAACGTGGAAAACCAAATTTTAGCTGTCTCACTCATGTCAGCACTCTGCATGATAAACAGCACTGCTGATATCTACCCCTTACAGCATCAGGATAGTAGGCAAGTAGCCCCTGCGTTTCAGCGAGTGTAATTAAAGTGAAGCAGAAGCGAAAGGCAGTCAATTTGTTGTGAACCCCAGCGCGTAGGCTTTCCCATCCATCTGATCCAACAGTAGATAAATGCTGCACATACACCCACATGTACAGTATGGTAGGAAAAAAGTGCAGAATTTCACTCCCGAATATGCATAAATCTACAAGCCGGATGCCTGATACAAAAAAAAATGCAGTTCCCTGGAAGTTGCCTTATTTATGTGTGTTATCTTGTAATTTTTACGCTGCTGCACAAACATTTCTTCCTTCGGTTTTTGGATAGTTTTCTTGCGGTTCCACACTCCAGAGCATTTGAGTGAAGGAAACAATAACTGTGAGATTAAACCGGTGACTTTCAGTGTTAATTTGAGTGTTTATTTCTTCATTCAATGAGCTGTGTGTGAAGTTCGGCCCTCTTTATCCGCACCACAGACGGATAAACAAGGATGCAATTTGCACACCCATTATGGATGTGAGCTCCTCTAAAGGCCGTTAAATCTGAAATTCAGCATCTATTGTGCTACACCTAAAGAAGTAATCACATACTTGATGGTTCCAGGACAACATTATTTATATTTCTTTCTGACTTGAGGAGATACTCTTCTGTAAAAAACAGATGTAGGATCATCATCATGCATTCCTAAAATAAACAGTGCCTTATTTAATGTATTGGTTTAGTCTGTTTACTCAACTAAATGGAAGTAATCTGTAAGAAGTTCTACACACTGACACTCAGGTATGCACAACATATAGTGGAACAAGGGGACCTCTGTAAACGTACGTTTTTTAGGCTGTTGCCCTCTTTGTGTCAAAGGCTGCTTCTCCAAATGTGGTGAGGGCTGTCTGCAGATGAATAAACAGCGATGTGAATACAGGGCCCATTGTGTTGGGCAGCTGACGTCTCGCCTGCAGTGCTTTACTTAATAGAGGGTGGAAGGAAGGTTGTAAATAAAACAGGTTGGGATGATGGAGTGTGTGTGTGACAGCAGGAGATTGAGATAGGGGTGAGACAGCACGAAGAGAGACAAGGCTTATCAGCAGAAAACAAGGCGGGGGGACGGACGACAATCATGCATAAAAAAATTTAAAAAATAGGAGGAGAGCTGGTGTGAAAACCGCATAGTTGTCATGCTTCAGACACGCTGCAATTAGGGCCTCAGGGGTTGTTTTGGTACAAGGAGATGAGGTGAGATCCCCTGTCTTTGTCTTAGGTTACAGGAGTATGATAGAAGTTGAGCTACTCGAGTGAAGATCGGCTCCATTTGTCTCTGTCTCCCGGCGTTGACTGCAGCAGAGATGTGATTGAGATTTCACAAACTCCACACTTGACTGGTGTGAATTTCTTCTCTCTTTTTTTTAAGGGTGCTTGGATTGAAATGGAGGAAAAAGTAAATTATATTGACCCAGTCACTGTCTTGGAGGCTGACCTGACCAGGCAGCTGTTCAACCTTGGAGCCCAGTCATAAAACACAGATCTCTATATAAGACTCCAGAAATGTTCTGTGCCTGGGAAATAAATAGTATCTGTGATACCACAAGGTGTTACTTGCAGTTTACTTTTAGTTTATTGCCTAAATGAATGAGACAAAACATTCAATTCATGGGTTAGTTGTTTTCATCTTTTCACCAGCTGGCGAATTCTCACTGTGTAGTTTATGTAAGTATCAATCTTATCAAGCTTTAATTTAAATCTTGTAAAGCAATCAAATAAGACCTCTTTCATATTCTTACAAAACTTCTACCCAAAAGCTTTGTCAAAAAAAAGAATTCAGCTAGAAGGACATCCAAAGTTCCACCAAGGACAACTGCTCATTTTTCTATGGTCCACAAGAAGAACTGGCAGACCTTTGTTTCAGGGTATACTTCCAAAAGTATTAAAATAATCCTAAAATACGGTTGTCCAAACTAATATTCTAATTGCTAGGGCACAGACATATAAATCAGATTAAATTGCTTTGTCCATCTCTTTACTCAGACTGAGTCATGGCTGTATAAAAACTTGCTGGTGTCTGTTGGTTGATTTTTGATTCTGCAATATGGCACCTTCCATCAGAGTTCTACACCAAAACAGCAGTGCCATTAAACAGTCTCTGTTTTGCCACTTTGCAAATATGGTAGAAGAAAAAGTTCTATTTTATCATCCACTTGTTGGCAGTGGAAAGATTTTAAAGCAACACTGACATTAACACCTTTGAATAATTTGTCACAAAATCCTTTCTTATTGACACACTTGGGAGATGTAAAGAATTTTCTTGCTTTCACGTTTTCAGCCACCTGGCAAATGTCAATCTGAAGTCTTTTTGGGTCTGGTCTAAGGATAATCTTTTCAGCAGCCAGTGACTACCTGAGTCCTTCTGCTGGGTGGAGCTGAACAGGTGTGGTATCTCGGGCGACAGAAGTGAGCATAAAACAAAACAGCAAACTGTAGAGTATAAAAACCAAACAAAGAGCTGAAAGGTGCTAAAATACTTACAAATCCTACGGAATATAGCAGAGTCAACTAGTGACCCTTGCACCAATGGTAGCTTGCCTCACCTCTACTCTACTTGTATTTATGCTGGCATTACCAACAACATTATTACCAACAACATTATTTATACTGGCGTTTACCAACAACCAGAGAAGCCTGACCAGCCAGAGGCTGCGCCTCCCAACATGCAGGACAAGCAGACTTAAGAACTCGTTCATCCCCCGAGCCATTAAACTGCTCAACTCCTCTCTGGGGGAGGTGAAGAAGAAGAAAGTCCACATGAGAGCTGAGGGATGACACAAACAACACAGCAAAAACAATGCAAACACTATAGACATTTCACTATACCCATACTTAACTAGACCTGTTTATTTTTTTATGTCTACGCCTTTTTATGATTTTCTATTTCTATATTCTTGATGGGTTATTTATTAATCTCTCTATTTGGTGTTGTACTACTTTCTATGTGCTGGTGCTTTCCGTGTGCTTTTTCTGTGTTTTGTGTACTCATTGCGCTGTGTGCGACGGAGAAATTAATTTCCCTGATGGAACCTCCTTAAGGGATAAAAAAAGTTATACTCTATTATATTTTTCTTACCTTTGTCATTGCTATGGCAACCTATTCCACTCAGGTGTACCACAGCAGCAGCGTTAAGGAAACCATTTTAAAAAGGCCATTATGTCTCTGCAGGTTTGTTGCTGTTATCCATTCTCGTAGCATAGATTACAAGTTAACTGCACATGTCCACTTGTGCACACTTGTGACTTGGCAAACAAATCTTGGCCGTGCAGTGCTAAGTGGTTTCACATCCTCCTACGATAGATTTAATGTTACTTCTGCTCATTCTTCATCATCTTCTGTTATATTTTAAACCTTGTGGAAATATTGTGTACACCAGCGGTCTTTGAAATTCTTTTATACACTGTACATTCGGTGTGAATAATGAACAGTTAAACATCTTTAAAGTTGTTTCTGTGGGAATGTGTGACAGGTGGGCAACAATCCTTTCGTATCCTTTCTTTTCTGTTTCTTTTCTTTTGTGTTTATAGAATGGTGTTACAATGCAGCAGTTTCAGTTTAATGCAGCGCTCTGTCTGTTGGGCTGTCTTTAATGGGTGTGATTTCCCCTCAGGCATGTCATCTCACTGTTGAACTTAGATGAAGGTAATTAGCCGAATTTAATTCAAGTCCAAATTTATGAATTCCCTTTACATTAAAATAAAAAAAAAAAATCTTATCCTGGTTATTTAGTGGTTGCCCCAAGGGTGCAGTGCAGGTTCTCTCAGTTGCAGATTAGACGGTTATTGCACTTTTCCTCTTTTCATAATTGTCATAATTGTTATCATCATGCCATCCTTCAAATTTAATTACTGTCTGGCATTGCAGTTCAGTGTTTTATCTGATTTTAATCAGGATAAAGTATTCATTAAAGTGATTCTCATTACAAGTTATGCTAATTGTAGTTTAAGGCTGCTTTGTGGGGATGAGATCTGAAGATCTGATAAGGGAATCATTAGGCCAATGGGCCGCATATTGATCAAAATGTATTTTAAATGTAAACAGAATTATAATCTTGGCATGACGTTCATATGACCACAATCCCCAAGTGGAAAACCAATAACAATTTTAGTGTTAACAGTTGGTCTGATAATAATGTGATCTGCAGCTCCCATCTTTTAGTTGGTGCACCAGAATTTCAGGAGTTAAAGGAAACAGAAAGCTATCGATCAAAAACATGAATGAAGAAGAGATGTTGAATTGTTCAGTGTTTGCTAGGTACATAAATTGGTAACTATTGGTAATTAGCCAGCAAAACATTTTTACAATTCTGCAAACTCAGTAGCTAAATTTGTGATTTTTCTGTATTGATTTTTTTTTCCTCTGTGTGGTTAACCCAGTGCTTCTCAAATGTCTTCTGTTAAGCCCCCCCTCAAAGAACACATTTCGCGCTCCCCACTCTCCACCATACACACAAAAAAAGAGGAGTAAATACTACCTTCACATGTTTTATTAACTACAGTTGATGGCACATTACTGTAAGGAATATACAATTACACTTTATTCTGTTATGTCAATGAAAAACAAATGGTGGTTTCGCAGTGCATGTTCCTCAGGATCACCCCCCCTCCCCCGCCCAAGGCACCTCATTTCACCTCCCGTAGAGGGTGTGCCCCACTAGGGTTAATTTGTCCTGAGATCCAAACCTTAAATATAAATGACTTCTTTTATCCTTACTGACATGGAATCCTTATCCTTCATGCTTCAATGGCTTTATTTTTGACTTAATTTTTTTTTTTTTGACAGCTAAGAAAAATTGGACACTTAATACATCAAACTACAGAAAAAAAGAACATAGAAATAGAAAGGGAGTTGACTGAAATTTTTAGACTTTAACTAGAGTTCTACATTCCCCTGTCTCGTCTGTGTCGCTTGTGCACTGGGATTCAGTCATGACACTCAGTTGGAGCCTGGCTGTTTCTGTCCAACTGTCAGGCTGAAGGCAGCTCTGCTGAGAGACAACCTGCTAAGACCTGGCATTAGCATGCGTGGGTGATCCATCCAAGAGGCATAAAGACACAGTTGTTCAGATGGCATTCAGAGGTGGTCTGGGTCATATGAGGCCATCTTCTTTTGCTAAACACATTACGACTTCATTGTATGTAGTCTGTACTGTTCAACTAATTATCTCACTAATGCATTAATGCGCTTGTGTGTTTTTGTGAATCGAAAATATGTGTAAAAACGGCGAAGGCAAGGCTCAGGGGAACAGAAAAAAAAACCCATCCGCCTACCTCCCAGATACTTGTCAGAAAGTGCTTGCCGTCCTCCGGAATCCTATCAGACGAATGTCAAGTGGGGTCTAGATAAAGTGTGTTAATTTTCACTTTCTATGTGCGCGCAAATAAATTCTGCTTACACCACCTTCTGCTGATGGAAGTGTGTCAGAGTAATTGAAGCCTGTGCCCAGTTTTCCAGCACTGAACCTATTGATCTTGTCACCTTTAAAAAATTCAACCCTCCCACTCCAAGTATGTGTGATGAATTAAGTATTCCACCTCAGAGAGTCCTGTAGAATGCTAGTTTTTGAGCTTTTCCTTTCATGTGGCACGGGGATATGAATCACGTATAAGCAGGAAAGCAGTTCATGGAACGAGATCTTCTCTGACTGTGATCGAGCCTCATTCGTATGTGGAAATAAATTGGATATGAATTGGATATGTGCATTTGTGTCTCTCTTCTGAGTAGACACACATTTCTTGTCAGTGCAAGTCAGACGTTGGGAATGCATACGTTCAGGCTTCGATAAAGGTGCTCGTCTTTCCTCTACACAATGCAGCCGATATTTTTTTTACCTCTGAAAATGCTTTAAGAAAGCAGTAACTTGGTTAAGTAGGCCAATGTCACACCTTCGTGCATCTATTGTAAATAACTTTGCCTTTACATCCATTCCAGCCAAAACCTTTTTGGGTCAAACCCTGGTAAATACATTCATTGTGTTACCCAAAGGTTTCGTCTAGTGTTAATGGAGATGTCGTTCATGGATCGCTATTAACAGCAGGCTGTCAAAAAAAAACCCATACAGGCAGAAAATCAGAATTGGGCATCAAAACCTGTGATGGAAAATTTTTATTAGAATTGTTAAAGAAGATTAGTAAAGAATTGAAATTGTTCTTGGAGAGCAAACGTGGCAAACAAACCTTGACTCCCCTTTTACACTTGTCCTTGAGGCAGGACAGCAGATTTATGAATTTATAAAATAAAACGTTTATGGACAAGATGGTGCCTCTCCCCATGCTGCATGCACCATTTTCACCTTCATGCTTTGAGCTGAATGCTACACTGCCCGGCCCCAAAAAAAGTCATACACTCTAATATTTCGTGGGACTGCCTATCGCTTTGATTGCAGTGCGCATTTGCCGCATTGATTCGACAACCTCGTACAACGTCACAGCTTTTATTTCTGTCCAGAATTGCATAAATTTTTTGCCGAGTTCTTGTATTGACGATAGGAGTCAAAGCACTCGTCAAGGTCTTCTCCAGCACATTCCATAGACTTTGAGTGGGTTAAGCTGAGGACTGTGGGGGCCAATCGATGTGTCAAAATGATTCCTCACGCTCCCTGGACCACTCTTTCACAATTAGAGTACGATAAATTTTGGCATTGTTGTCCTGGAATATGATTGTGCCATCCAGGAGAAAAAATCCCTTTATGGGATATCAACAGATATGATGCCAAACGTATTCATCATTTATGTTTAGTATGTCATTGTGAAATGTGCTGATTAGTGTTACACATGAAGCCAATGATAATTTTTCCATGTTTGTGACATATGCAACAGATTAAAAAATGACTGTATATTAGAAGAGTCAGGAGATCATTAATGTTATCAGAATTTGTCCACAAGTGCAGGGTTGTCAGAACCAAATTCTGTATCGGTATGTCCCATACTAATCTTGTCAAGGCAAGATTAGTATGCTCTATCGTAACTCGTGTCCCAAGTCCTATTCTTTTAATAATAGGTAACACCCAATTCTTCATCCATAGTATCCCATAAAATTTGACAAAGTGCACATTAGCAGGCATCAGACCAGAGCAATCCCCCGTAGGAGGCTTCCATTGACCTTGTCACAAACAGACAAATAAAGATGCTCAAAGATATCCTGTGGAAATGCTCTGAAACATGCCGCTTTTCAGAAACATTTCTGAATCCTGATCTCATCCTGATCACAGACAGTTTACTTTATGTGGAGAGTTATTAAAGCTATCACAAACATCACACATATAATAGGGATGGCGGCGCTACCATCTGCTCATGTCAAAAATACAACAGAAACATTCTCCCTCAGTCTTTGAAGTCATTTATTTATGCATGACATAAATAATCACAATTATAAGTCCACAGTAACATTTTGGATGCCTTGCTATATATCACTTATAATTAAAGTGTGACTGGAACTATAACATGTTCAATTTTGTTTCCTGTATTCACAAATTAACTTGCAACCCATAGCTGGTCAGGTGTTTTACAGTATTATCTGACCATCCATCTTCATTATCTACGTACAAAGCGTAGTGCATGAATTCCATAAGCAAATAAGGGAAATGTTTTACATTTACATAAGACAAATCCCTGAATGTCAGTAATCAACATTTTTGCTCACCACTGATTTCAGTATTTTTCCGTTGTTTTGTTTTGTCCAGCTAAAAAAACAAAACATTCTGTTTGGAACAAAGCAGGGAACCAACCCAAGAAACAGACATTACTATCACCAGGGCCACATCGCTAGCTACAAGCTGCACATGTTAAATTATGTTCAGATTTTCCGTCCGCCTTAAAGGAGAGACGTATGCTTATCAGTTTTTTACAGAGCCACGTGTTATCGTATCAGAGAGATTTGTTGGAGCACATTTCTAAAGGCAAACACATAGATGTGATTTGAAAATATTGTTATTGAACATCAGTGGGAGGATATCTGTGTGAACCGTGTACTGGCAGTTGGTTAACACCTCATTCCCTTGGGCTTATGGCTCCAAACAGCAGGCTGTGACTTCCAAATCACTCCTCTCATTCTCAATTAATTAAAGTCATTAGAGCCTTTAAATTGAAGATTTAAAGATATGCAGTGAACATGGGACCCAGTAAAACAGCCAGCCAGCTTTGTTACTCCCAATTAGAGGGATAATTGGCACTTTATTTCTACAATTCAACTTCTAACACATGCAGACTCCCTGGAGGTGTACCACAGAGTTGCACTATTTGCTGTGATGTTCGAGTTGTGCCCATTTAAAATGCAGAGCCACTGGCTGCCTCCATGATGAGCTCCCTGCAAATGTCATATTATGAATATTCATGGGTCTCCTCGGTTTTGTTTTGTTCTCTCCCCTGGTGAGGCGTTACAGTGTCGGTTATGGAACTAGGAGACAATTTGCCTAACCCTCAGTCTGCTTCCAGTAGGTTTTGGATTACAAAGATTTTCTTGCATCGTTTAGCTATATACCCATGATTAATTACTGATTAGTGTTTTGAGCCCTGAGCTGAATGTAAAACCAAATCTTTTCCCTGCAGGTTTTACATCTGAAGCGCAGTTTGACGGGCTTTGTCTATTAACATCTCATGGAGATGACATTTGAAGGAGATTGAGCCTTAATAATGATTTTTCTGTTTATTTCTTTTCGTTGTTCAGGTCTTTGAGATAGGGCAAAAACAGTTTTAGGGTTTTATCAGGTGTTTTCTGTTGTTGATGTCTCAAAATGTGTTCTCCACATTCTCCTCTACATTATTTAAAATGTGAATTAAATATATAATTTAGAAATTTAACGTAGTTGCCTGTAGGTTTTTCTCTGAAATGTAAATCATAGCATCTTTTCCACTACACCATCAATACAGAACTAAAAAAAAAAAAAGAAGTTTGGCAAGAATGACCTCATAGATTTGTTTTACTTCTTTTGCAAATGTAGTTAAGGCAAAATAAATGAAAGCCAGTAGAAAGATGCCAGTAGAGGCGAACCTGGGTGGTTTCTGTGAAACTGCGGTGGAAAACAAATGAAAGTTCCATCCTTCCAATTGTCAGATAATATTTTTCATCAGTCTTGTACCGAGTTCCTCACCCACATTAGCTTCTTTACATCTTGCTTCTTTTCCTGTATTCTCATTCCATCCTTCTTCTTACTTTCCCACCATTCACAGGCCCTAAAATGAAATACACACTTTTTGACAAACTCCTAAAGGGAATTAAAACATTTTGTCATTCCCATCACTACATCATGATTATATTTTTTCTCTACCACAACATAGTAATCTTCCCTTAATTCCTCATGCTGCACATCGGCTCCAAAAAGGACTGTATCTGTTGAAAATTGTAATAGATGATGTGCCATATTTGGTTTCAGTGTGTTCTATGAGATGTGCTCCCATTGTGGAATGGGATGCCCACATCTGATTTAACTCAATACAAAGTCCAGTATGGGTTTTTTGAATGGGTGGTTCAGTTATTTCAATGTTGTGTTGATTGGAGGTGGCTTACACTGAGATGAGATGAGGAGCCACATTGTCTGTTGCTATGTCTGAAGAGCATTTTAACAATAAACATAAAGGACCTCAGCTGCAAAGACTTACCTAGATTTACCCTTTCACCTCATGCTGACTCCAATAACAGTTAAACATGTGATTTTAGACTTCAGCTGTTATCTTTGACAGTCTTACACTCGGAGTAAGTGACTCATAGACATCTTTTTGTTGAACATGCCTGTCATATATTTTTTGGTTTACATTTAATGCTAGTAGAGAGAGTTACAGTAATTATCCTGTAACAAAAGCTCTGTGTAGTGTCTTGTGTGGGTTTTTCTCATATGTATGTTCACGGTATAAAATAATGGCGATCCATTTAAATTATGTAATTATGAAAAGAGTGGATACAGTCTGGGCAGCCCCTTCTTCGACTACCCAAAATAGGCAAATGACACTCAGCGGAGTACATAACTCAATCATTCTCATGGCTGTGTAACTCATCTGATAGGAAAGTGTTACAGGAAGGGTTAAAGGAAATCGTCATATAACAATGGTAAGTCATAATTAGTGGACTTGAATGTAAATGTGATTATTTTCTTAATGCCCTTCCTATCTTGCATTGCATTGGAACATTCTAAAACAATTCCTAGATCAATATGCAAAAAAAGTGTTTTTTTTGTTTTGTTTTTTCTGCCTACCATGCATTTCCTGACATGGAAATCAGCTCATTACATCCCGCAAAGCGCAGTGATGTATTGTAATTGTCAGTGCTTGTATGTTTGTCCATCCATCTGTCCACCAAATATCTTTACAACCGTTGCAGATAGAGAGATGAAACAAAAAGCACATTACTCGGGAAGCAAATGGGATGAAAATGAGATGATGACCTTGAGAAAACTAGGTCAAGGTCAAATTTAAACTTTTGTAAAAATTTTTGCACATATCTCAGGAACCAGATAAGATAGAAAGGCGTTATATAACACCAAAGGCGTTATATTCAGGGAGGCAAGGGGATGAAAATTACATTACAACCTTGACCTTGAAAAGGTCAAATTTTCACTTTTACACCTTTTTATGTACACATCTCTGAAACCTAATGAGATGTAATCACAAAACAAAAAGCAACATTTTCAGGAAGCCAGAGGCACAAAAATGTGATGATGTTGCGGGATGTCGCAGCCTTGTTAGTTTTTTATGTAAGTATGGTATTAACAAAATAATACAGATGAAAACCTAATCTCCAAAGCACACACAAAGACATTTGCAGCCAGAAAAATGGAAATACATGCATGTTGATGTAAAATGCATTCTCTCTGTCTCTAAAATAAACTGTCAGTCTGTCAGGAAAAGAGTATTTGCTGTTGAGATTTTCTCCTTTCAAATGCTGCGAGTCTTCTGCAAGGACAATATAAGCTTAATGCATAGAGTTGAAGTGAGAATTCCTTTGTTTCTCTCAATAGAGGGGCCCTGGCTTTGGCAGGCCAGCATTTCTGTAGGAAGACCAAGGGGAGCAAGGACATCCTCTGGCTGGAGTCCAACCAGCCTTTATTTATCTTTGAGTCAGTGCTGAAAGTCACACTGACTCTGAGATTTTACAGAGATGACAGTCCAAGAGATGTTCACACGGCCCTCTGCCGACGCCAGCGTCGCGCCACTTACTCCGTGACTCTGACAGCTCTGGCAGTGAACAGAGAGCAAAGGATGAAGGGGATGAGTGTGCTGTGAATAGAAACAAACTACTCAGTGCAAAAGAGAAATTGTGGGAGAAGATTTTCAGGAGACACAACAGGAAGAGCAGCTGGACTCTGAACTTAATGTACTTTATTTTCAGGAAAAATTGGTTTCCTTTGTACTGTTTTTGTAAGTTTGTCATATAAATAAAACCCTCTGTATGGTATAAAAAATCCTTGAACCCTGATAGTTAATCAATATTTTTCTCCTTCTATCACAGCAAAACATTGGGAGAAATAAAATATCGATAATTTTAATTCTCCTGGACAGATAAATTTTCTACAGAGAGCACAGATTTACAAGCAAATAATCCCACACCACTGAAGCACAATGCCCTGTCTTCCAACACTTTTTATACCTGTTTGTGCACCATACTTACCTGAAAGACTGTTCCAAACACTCGACGGAGCATTTCTGTCAGACATTCCCAATGGCTGATGGGAACCAAATGTGTCACTTTGTATTTTCTCAGAAAGATCCATCATCTACCTTCGTGTTCATGTGATTCCAAGGTGTATGCAAATATCTGAAGGTATTTATTGTTGTCTGGCAAATTGTTCAAACTGTACTTGACACATTCATATGTAGGGAATGGGTGCATCCATGTGCATGCCATTGCTGAGGTTTATTCTTTTGTGAAGTTCTTGCAGTACCTTTAATAGCAGGTTGTTTTATTTCAGTTTTACACATGCAAATACACAACTTTTCAGTGGGGTTATCCACTGAATAGGAATAAGAGCACTTTCATCTTTTTCCAGGTGATCAGTTGAGAAATGGATGCCACGTGACTTTTTTTCAGGACATGTTTGTTCCCCTACAAACGGTGCAATGAACAGCCCGCAGAATGCAGACTGCAACGCTGTCAGAAGGCTGAAGGTGTCTGAAGGTGTCTGACCTTTGTCATGTTTCAGCACAGCATATGGCCAGTACAAAGGTGATAATACATGATCCCTATTATGTGCGGATACACCTGTTGGTCAGAGTCGGGGGTGGGGGTGGGGGTGCTACTCCTCCCGATGGCACAGTCCGTTACTCTTCCCAGTGTGGACAACCACATTTTTTTCATTTTGTTAATTGTATTTAATACAGTAGAGCACTTTGCGTTGCGTTTTGTATGAATAGTGCCCTATAAATTGATTTAAATTGATGTGGGTTGTGGATAACACTTATTTCACAGCTCTACAATGGCAATTGTTTCTTGTCAATTTCTTTGGGTATGCTTTCAGTGACATATTTTACTTACAGAAAAGAACTACAGAATTCTGTGCAAAAGCAGACACAATACTGAAGCTTCTGAGAAAGGACAGGAAATTAGCAACTAACTGTCCTGACCTAGTCCAGTGGACAACTCAAAGCACTCTGACATTCTACTAAATTAAGCAGTTCATTCCAGGAATCATTCATTTTAATGTCAGTCCCTCCCGAGGAGATAATTAGAGGCATTTGGACCGCCTTTGGTTTGCTTGCAGTGGAGCTAATGTACATATTAATATTCATTACAGATTTGTGGCTTTTTGGCCATCACAAGTTCCAAAGCTTTGCATTTGTGCACAACTAAGAAAACAACCTTTGAATTGATGGAGGAAGAGATTATCAAAGGGTACTTATCAAAGCTGACATTAGTAAATTTGCTTTTGATAGATTATTGAACTTCTTGGAAAACCCTTGAAACCATACCAGCATAATTTGTATTTACCACCTGATAATTTATTTGTCGTGAAGCAGGTGCTGATCTGATGCTCTCTGCAGGTGCAATACAAAAATCATAAAGGAGAGGAGGATAGGTATTTGGCAGAAGAAAAATTGATGTTTCAGTTTAGTGTGCCCATTTTGAAATGAAACAGTGCAGACAAGTGAGGAATGTGCTGTGACCTGTACAGCGGGCCGTGGCAGTTCCATAATCATGTCGTCGTCTTGCCTACAGCTACGTCTGGTCTTGTTTTGACTGACATACCGAAGCTGTTGAAGGATGCACAGCAGATTTTTTTTTCTCCTTGTGTTTGTCTTCATTACCTTTAAGAGGTTCCTTTTTTCAAATCTTCACTTTCAGAGTCGTTTTTTCTCCAATGTTTTCATTTCAAGTTGAATCAACACTATTATATTTACTTACTGCTCAGCTCCTGGTTGCATAGCCTCAAACATTTGTAAATGTCTCCCCTACATAATTACATTTACATTGTGTGGTACTGTTTATTTCAGGATTGTTCCTTGGAATATGACACCTGCTACAAAATATGTTACAAAAATACAACAAAAAGGTTGTTTTGTCATGCTTCGCTCCATTGTGTTTCTATTATGAAGAACATGTGATCAAATGCAACTTTTCTACACCAATGCAGACACTTTTAAGTTCCAACAAACAAATTAGAAGACATTGTAAGCGGAATGCTGTGCCAAATTAAATCTAACGTCCTGCCAACCATATATTGTTTCCATTCATGCAAACAGGCACTGTTGCCAAAATGCTGTTGCATTAAAAGATGATGAAGGTGACTTTAACTTTAGGAAAGTGCTCCAATTCATATTGGGTCCATCTACAGGAATTAATTTCATGCAAAACAAACTGAGCACTGGAGAGATAATCCAAGTGGAGCAAGAGGAATATACTGTTTGCGTTTGGCAGTCACCATCAAATTTCATTGAAACAGACAAGAGACAATTGCTTGTTAATAACAGCTGGTACAGCTAATCAGCCTGTTACATGCCCACAACTCGGTGCATTTAGGCATGTAGAGGTGGTCAAGACAACGTGCGACAGTTCAAACCAAGCATCAGAATGAAGAAGAAAAGGGTTTTAATTGACTTTGAACGTTGCATGATTATTTGGGCCAGGTGGGCTAGTCTGAGTATTTCAGAAACAACTGATCTATTGGGATTTCCACACGCAACCATCTCTAGGGTTCACAGACAATGGTTCAAAAAAGAGGACATGTCCAGGGAGAAGCAGTTGTGTGGACAAAAATGGCTTGTTGATGTGAGAAGTCAAAAGAGAATAAGCAGACTGGTTCAAGATGATAGAAAGGCAATAGTAACTCAAACAACCAGATTACCATCTCTGAATGACAACACATCGAACTTGAAGAAGATGTGCTACAGGAGCAGAAATCCACACCAGGTGCCACTCCTGTCAGCGAGCAACAGGAAACTGAGACTACAGTTCACACAGACTCGACAAATTTGGACAACAGACGACTGAAAAAATATCTGGTCTGAGTACCAAGTCAGCATAATTTAAATAATGCAACCAACCTGATTATTGTTGCTATGTCCATCCCTTCATGACCACAGCGTACCCATCTTCTGATGGCTAACCTACACATTTATTTGTATCCTGAAATTTGGTTTTGTCTGTCTTATTGAGCTCCAAAAGAGTGTTTTTTAGGTGGGAAGGGTTACTTTAAATTTTCCTTGTCCATTTTACTTCTGCTGAACTGCAGCATGTAGGGAAACAGCACTTCAGTCATTCAGTCACGGAAAGGGCTGCTACCTTGTTAATTTAACACAAGGCAACATTTTGACGTAATTATTATACTAGCCAGCTCATCACCAGTTGCACACATTCAGTTAACGTATAACTCTCATGCTAGCAGGTTCATTTTTCTGTTTGCTGTAGTTTACCACCCTTCCAGCCAGTAAAAGTAGGACCTGCTGCATTTGTACTTTACTGGCACATACTTTGCATTGTTGTCAGAGCTTGCCTCCAAAAAAAAAAATACTATTGTTCCCGAGAAGGACTGAAAAAGGTCAATCTGATCCTTTTTAAATGGGATGCCAGTGCATTCGCGACTGGAGAATCCAACCCGTTGGACACAAGCCGATCGGATGCCTCACACAAGTCAGGATGAGAAAAGAATGCCCTCCTCCACACACACACACCATGGTGTAAAGAACTTATATATACTGTATAGTGTGGCCAGCATATCATGAGTGTTTGGAGACAGCTTTATGGAGGACTGAGAAGTGATTTGTTTTCCTATAACAACATCAGTATGAAGAAGCAAATACCAAAATGAGTTATAGGTCCCTTTGAAGAGATCAACTAAACACAGCTGTACTGAAGAATGAGGCTTAATAAGCAAGGTGTTTAACTCGTCCAAACAGACTTGACGAATATCTCATGAAGGGAAGACACACAGATGAAGAGCAACCACAGTAGAACACAAAGAAACCATGATCCCCCTCCCTCCATGCTGTCAGAGCAATTGGTATGGTCATTGTATTAGAAAGTGGACCCACCTTCATCAAGTTAACTTGTGTCGAAGTTCTAATTAACCAGTACTAAACCTAGCACAGTAACTAATTAAATAATTTTTTTGACTGTAAATGAAATGGCGTGGGAAACAAGCTGTGCCCCTTTATTACTTTAAAACTGAATGTAGGTTTTTGAAGAAAGTCTCATTTTAATTTTGTGTATTTAAGTCTTCGTTTTGTAAGTGTCTCCCTGATTTATTGGCCTGAGCTTTTGCTTATTTGCTTTCAGCTTGTAGGTGTTGAAGGCGTGACAAATCTTCTTAGCATGACTGTCTCTTTGAGAGCATGAACTTGATAATGTCAAAGGAAAAACCTTTAACTGAACATATTTTCAAAATGTCAGTGCCGATCCATGATTTCATTCAACTTTAGATTTTAAAGTTACAATTCGTCAATTTTTGATAGAAGCATCTTTATTTTGTAACTGCCAGCAGCTTTGCCTGTGTTAGATTTGATAGTCTAACATTCAAATGGTCTTAATTATCTAACCCTCAGATTGTTTATGGCCAACTCTTTCTGGGACATTTTGTAGTAAACATCTCAAGATATGTAATGTTATAATTGACAGTGTATGTGTCTTTGAACACACTGTCTCATTTAATGGTTTTCTTTATTTTCATGACCATTTCTACTGTAGATTCTCAATCAAGAAGAAAGAAGAAATATACTTTATCTCCAAAGGGAAATTACTGTATTCTTTCCACTCTTTTTTAAATCTACACATATATGTACAGGCCACTGCGCGCACACACACACACACACACACACACACACACACACACACACACACACACACACACACGGGACAGAAGGTATACAAATAGGGAGAGGGTGATGGCAGAGCGGCTATGTTGCATTATGCCCAATGAGCAACTTCTTGGGGATGCTGCCTTGTTCAAGGGCACCTCAGCAATGCTCAGGAGGTGTACTGGCACCTCTCCAACTGCCTGTTCACACTCCATTATTTTGGTCCTCCTGGGTCTTAACCTGGCCACCTTCCAATCTCTAGCGCAAGACCCAGGGGACTGAACTACTGCTGCCCCCACTCCTGAAAGCATCAAAACTATGGATGGAAACATGGGATTATGTTGTAAATAAAGTGTTTCTGGCATTTTGGCCAGGTTTGGTTTAGTGAAAGGTTTCATTCAGTCCATTATAGCTGAACATGGAGATCAATTGCCACTCAAGAGACCTCAGGAACATGGCCAGTTAATACTACAGCGAATAAAAATCAATGTCGCTGCAGGATGCTGTTGTAGCCGTGCTGGTGCAGTCTGCCTTCAGCTTTGAATAGATCCTCAACAGTGTCACCAGCAAAGCAGTATCTTGTTTCATAGTTTTAATGCCTTCAGTTTGTGTGTGTACTGTAGAAAGCAATAAAAATAAATAAAAAATATTGAATGAGCATTAGCAACAGCTTTCCAAAATGATACAATCAGAGCTTTTGAAGTCAAAATTTAAAGACATTATCTGAACTGAACCAGCTTTTCTTATGTTTGCTCTTTAAACCTGCATATCCTGAGATGTTCGCTGTCAGAGCCTGGAGGAGCTCCCAATACCACACCAGTATGTTTACATTCTAATCTATGTGATGGAGCTGTTTGATAAAGTCCAGGCACTTCTGCAGCATCAGGGGGAAAAGGAGGCGATCAGGGCTTATTGTGTGCAACAGCAGTCGCAGGCACCTTTTAGCATTCGAGGGCATGCAGGCTAATAGATCCTCAGTCTTCCTCAATGATGCAGCTGCAGCAAATTTTCTCTTTGCTGAGCAATGAGAGATGTCAAGGTTGTGTCAACCTGCTGGAAAAACAAAAATGTTGTTTCCGAGGTACCGATACTCTTAAGTGATAGTGTCATCTCTGACTGTGCCAATAATTAACTTTGTGGAGTGGCGTCCGTGCCTGTGTTAATAATAAACACCACAGCCCCCATCAGCATATTCTACTTCAGCCTCACATCCTGGGTTAAACACACAGAACAGGTCAAGAAAACATATGCAGCAGCAAGATAGTAATTAATTTCTAATTGCAAATGAACCTTTTCTTTGTGATTGGTCAGTGCATACAGTGCATATATGATAAATCACTTCCCATGCCAGGCAAAGCTAAACATTCACATAATGATGTGATTATGTTGCATTAAAATTAAAATATCTTCATCATATCTTCAAAAATGGTGGCTTCAGTTTGAAAAGATTATTTAAATAGTTTAAGGAAACTTTTTTACATTTTCTACAGCTTAAAAGAAAGACAATGTGTTTGTAATTGCTAAACAATTGATGATGAGTCTTGTATATTACGTTTAGTGTGAGTCAAGACAGAGGACGAGAGAAGAGTTAATGTCCACCTCTTGCTGGTGGATCATTGATGCGGTTTCCCCTCTGGGCTTTGTAAGACTATGGAGGGTGGATCTCAGAACCTTGATGAGGGGCCAGGCTTGTTGTCTTGTTGACTTCTAAAACAAGCCCAGGAATCAGAACAGTAAAATACAACACCAAGCTTTAGCTCTGCTGTAAATACAAACTAAAATTACACACCCAACAGACTGTAATTAAGAATCAATTTCTATTAATGGCTTTCTGCCTCTCATTAGTCATAAAACTTTGACTGAAAAAAGAGATTGCTTCAAATACTGTCTTGTTTGTGGCCCATGAGGTTGCAGTTTCCATCAGTGATAAATAGTTGCATATGACTGTAGATTGCACTGTAAACTATTATTTTAACTTAATATTACTGCCATTTTCAGTTGTGAAAATCATAGAGAACACAAGTTTACCTGATTGCTGCTCTGTTCTGATGTGGGTTTTTTTATATTCTTTATAACAGAGGATGGGGGTTCTGACTGCTTGGATAGCAGGGGATGGGGGCTCTGACTGACTGGAAGGAGGTGATGTCTCTCTGGAGCAATGTCAGAACACACAAGTTAAAGATCTTTTGTTATTTAAAGAATTAAAAAAAAAAATTCTGGGGCCCATTTGCATCTAGGTTATTAATGGAAAATAGATTTTTTTCTGGCTAAATGACAAGTGCAAAAATACTTGTGATTTATTTGGCTTGAAGAAAATCGTTCTAGTTGATCTAATGGGTAAAAAAAAATGCTGCAGTTAGACGGCTGTCTGTCTGAGCTCTATGAATTACACTGTCTGTGATCGTTTCTCTCCTTTTAGCTGCTAAATAAGGGTTTTACAATTTTGCAGTTTGCAACTGTTCTGTCACGTAACTGGAACTTTATTCAGGTGCCTTGATTGTATTTATTACATTCTGCTTCAAAGCGGTGATGTATTGTAATTGTCAATGATAGTGTGTTTGTCAGTCCGTTCGTTAGTCCACTAAATATCTTCTTAACCGTTGCAGATAGAAAGATGAAACAAAAAGCACATTACTCGGGCAGCAAAGGGGATGAAAATGAGATGATGACCTTGAGGAAACTAGGTGAAGGTCAAATTTCAACTTTTGTACACTCAGGACCTGGATAAGAAACAGTAGAAAGACAAGGGAGAAGGCCAGTGTGAGTAAGACCATAGATCAAAGCTAGTGCTTTGATTGACCTATGCACTAGTTTTGATCTATGGTCTTACGCACACTGTCCTCCATATGCACTAGTCTATGCATTAGTCAAGCACTACTTTCAGGGTACTTGCAGTCTCTGACTGCCTTGTTGCCATTGCAAGGCTAATAATGAACAGATTTGGTTATTCTTCACCTGACAACTTTGGAATCATGAATCCATGAAGTGATTTAGTTTTATGAACAGAGAGGCCATCCTTCAATGAGAGGGCCTTGCCTCTTGTCCCACATTGATAAATATTCCTCCTCCCCTGGTGACTATCAACTTGGATGTTGATAACTGTGACAGAGACATTACCACTGCATTAAATTTATTTCATACTTGAAGGGTAACAGCTGTGACAGGACTATCTGTAGTGTCACAGGGAATGTTCCCATGTATAATATATATACTGTATATATACTGTATATATACTGTATATAGTCCTCCAAAGGTCATTTCTGGAGTTTCCTATAGAAACTTTGTATGTCATTTAAATATCACAGATTGTCGCAGAATTTTGTCAGAAACATTAATTGTTTCCAGAGGTTTTATGCTTATTTTTTCCCAGAATATAATGTCTGAGCTGAATCAATAAGCCAATGATGTTGTATTCCTCGACATGTGTTTTTGCTTCCAGAGTTGTTCCTGACATTAACCCCAAAGCAAAGCCTTCTTGAGGGGAGAGATGTGGGATCTCTTTACCTCAAGGCATCAACCTACACTTCTTGCACCATAAACTGGCTTCCACAGCTATATCAGAAATTTGTGTTGCAAACAGGACTATATAACATTGGAAGAAATACAAATGGATTGTACAAGGTTTTATTTCTGCAACATATCTTGCAATATGAAAAGTAAAAGACATTTCATCAGATCTGTTTTCAGAAATACGGAACTTCAAAAGTTGTTCTGCTGATGCATCATCAGTCGAAGCGTTCAGCCTTTGTAGAACACAACCCTAAACCTCCCCAGTAGGTTGGTCCTTGAAGGGTTTGTGCATTCGCTCTATGTTAACATATACAGAAAATACATGCTCCATTTTGAGGCAGGCTCATTACAGTAACACCTGACAGAGGCGCCTGGATGTTTTGCTCCTCTGAAATACCTATACAGTTGTGATTGGACAAAAATATGACTTGTCCAGAAATAATAGTCTCGATCTTAATACAGTAGAATAAGGATACCCAACACTGTTGCTACTAAAACCTATAATGAGGATTATTTCAACAGTGGTGCAAGTGAAAGCCAGCAAAAATCACATGTTAAATATTTATAAGCCACTTAGTGTATCCACACTTTAAAGGTATGTGCTGTAATGTAAATAGAACGGTCTAAGTAAAACCTGTAATGAGTTTTCAGAGGGAAATAAAAGTTCACTTCTGGGATTGATGTTTCAGGTCATCTAGTATTGATAGCAGTAATAAAAGATTGAACTATAGCCATTTGTATCTTTAATTAAGATATTGATTTTTGCTCACACTCCTCTTCCTACCAAAGCATTTCCAAAACAGAAATTAGATTTTCTGTATTTCAACTGTGTTTCAATTTGTCTGCTGAAAAATTAAAGTTAATAAAGCTGCAAGTTCACCATTTTTAAGTCAAGATTTCTTCCATTAAAGCCAATGAGCATGTTCTTTCTAAAACCACTATCGCTCTTTTCCCTGAAACCAAATTAAAAACTGAAATTGAAAACAAAGCGGTCGACTGACATTGGTTTAGGTTCTCTGCTGCCACCCACTCAGTCCTGTGGAAGCGATGGGTTCATACTGGAGCTGTGTGCTGACCTTTCACCAGACAAAAAGCTGTTGAGTAGAAAGGCTGGAAGTCAATCACACAAATCCTGTGTGAGTCAGTTATTACAATTTTATACAAAGATCACTTCATACACCTTTTAGATTTCACTCATGTTAAGACCCATGACTGACTGGTCAAACAACACGCATGTGTCTAAAACAGTTGTTCAACCTTTACTAAATGTTTTTGACTCTGTGTGTCCTCAAACACATTCTTGCTTTTGAAATGAACATATGAATAAATTAACTACAAAACGAGTCATCAAGTTGAAAGTGAATCTTGATAATGACATTCATCCCTTGGACTCTGTCTTCGGTTCAGTATCATTGCTGCTGTTATTTTTGTCCTCATCCATGTACTGATAGGAGATTGGCCAGGGACAGGTTTTTGTTTTTTGGCAAGGTGTCCCATTTCCTCGGTTTCTATTGTATATTCAGTCAATTGCAGGTGGCATTATTGAAAATTGAGAGTTGCAAACTTCCTATGGCAGCAATATCAGCACAAAAACTATGCACCCGGAGCATCATGGAATGGGGTTCATGGCCCAGCGCTGCAGGCAAGCCTCACATCAAAAGCACAATACCAAACATTGGGTACAGCAGTGTAAATCATGTCACCACAGCACTGGAGTAGTGGAAAGTTTTTGTATGGAGTGAAAAGTCATACCTCTCCACCCGGCAGTTTGATGGACGAGTCTGGGTGTGGCAGACAGGATGCTAGCAGAATGTCCGCTGTCTGATCATATTCTGCACGCTATAAAGACTATAAAGTGGAGGAGTGTTAACGGCATGAGGTTGTTTTTCAAGGGTTTTCAAGGCTCCACACCTTTGTTCCACTAATTCTGTATTTTAGACAGTTGCTTGCCATTCTAAAATCTAAAATTTTCAGACCTGTGCAGCATGGTTCCTCTCCTCCAGCTAGTCCATTTGTACAAAGCAGGATGAGCTGGACATGTAGAAACCACATTTTTCTGATGAATCAGTTGTGTGGATATGGGGATGTGACTCAGAAATAAATGAAACACAAATCACTCCAGATTTATGGACAGGTGACGACATCAGCACAGCGCATCAACAACCTAGTGCTGACGTGAGGCGCCAGAAGGCAGAGTAGAAAATGCAGGAGCCTGAAATGTGCTTTGAGTTAATGGGGTACACGCTGCTGTGCGAGCACTATGTACCCACAAAGAGGAGGACATTCGATTATGGCTTTGAGGCTTGCTTTCGACGTTGAAAGATTGTTTGTCGTCCCTTGTTGGCAATTGGCTGGAAACCATTACCTGCACTGGCTGGTTGTAAATCAAAATCCGAACAGTGAAGGCATGAACCGGTTGCTCACTAAAGAAAAAGAAACTAACCAAAAAATCCTGATAAACCTTTACTGTGAATTTTAAGAAGCTTGTTTTGGTCTTATCTTTAAAAACTTAATTACAATGAGTTATTACTGAAAAGGAAAATAGGAAAAAAAAAATCAGCCACATTGTAATAGACTTCCCTTTGTGCTTGTTCCTGTCCTCTTTAGCAGGAGAAATGTCAGATGTCCGTGCTGTCCGGAAGAGGCAACAGCTTAACAACTTGGTTGCCATGGTTATGGAGCTAGCCAGGCCAGGACACATCATAGTAGATTTCTGCAGTGGAACGGTATGCGAACTCAGCCAACATTTCGGCTCTGCATGCATATTTATCAGTTCAGCTGACCGTGACCACATTACACTTCTGCTCCATTAGTAGCCAGCTGATTTGAAGTGCTGCCCTCTGATGTTCTTCGTCTATCTTTAAATGCATTTTGTTGTAGGCCGATCCTCACAGGTACAAGGGACGATGTGAAAATGCTTAGGGGGTAATGCTTGGTTTGAAGTGGCGTAACTCTGAAAAGGTTGTGTTTTTATGCTGTGATTCTACTTTCTTCATTCTGTTTTGCAGGGACATGTAGGAATTCTTCTGGCTCACACGTTTCCACATTGCCAGGTAATTTTTATTTTGTTTGGGCACAAATGCATTTTTATGTTTTATTATTACTTCTATATAATATTTATAGGTCTCTTTTGTTGATTGGAACCATCCAGACCGTCCTTGGTTCTCCGGAAAACCGGAGATATGATCGTTTACATTTGATCTAAGACAAGCGGATCAAATGACTTCCTATAATCAGACAGCAGGCCCCGTGTTTCTGTCCATGTAGTCACCATCGTACAAGCGGTGACGCATGTCTACACGTGATTCGAACATGTCTCGTGATTCGTTAATTTTGTCACGTGATGCAAACATGTCTCGCAATTTGTGCATTTTACGTCTGTCTTATTTTGAAAAACTCCTTTGAAGAGTGGCACAAGTGACACAAACTGTAAATAATTTTGTTAGAAGCCTATGGCAACCTATTTAGAGTTCAAAATCATTCGATGAGCATGTTTTTGGTTTTTATGTGCAATAAAATACAATTTTTCCATTTTCAAATTTGACTGTGTGTCTATTTTGGCCCAATATGTCAATAAGTTATAGGGAAATAATAACTATGTTGTCATATAGCTGAAGTTGTGCTGAAGATAAACATTCCAAGCATGGGTATGTTAAATCATTTTTATTGTGGTATATAGAGACAAATATCAAAGGTACCAAAAAACCGGCCAAAATAGGTCAGTGGTCTAAGAGTTAAAGACCAAAAAAATGAACAATCCCATATAATTGTTTTTTTAACCAAAGTTTGTGCTTATTGTTCATTTTGAGCATTTTTAGATTTTTTTGAGAAGCTTTGAAAATTGCCTAGTGTTGACCTGCTTTTGCATTTATTATTGCTCATTTTGGATTGTCTGACAAAAAGTGGCACTTTAATACTGCATGCACATTTCTGTCTTTTATTCAAGGTCATCCTAATAGAGAACAAAGAAGAGTCCTTGATCAGGGCCCAGAATCGGAGCTCTGAGCTCGGTCTGAAAAACATCAACTTCATTCAAGCCAATTTGGACTACTTCACCGGATCCTTTCATATTGGGGTGAGCATAAGTACTCCTCTAATTTTTAATTCAGTGTTCAAGCTTTTTCTAATGTTTGTTGTAAATGAAACCTTTGCAAAGAAAAGGTTTGTGATGCAAAAATGAAATGAAATTTTCAATCATTGCAACCTGATAATTGTTTAAATTATAAATAGTCACAATAGCAATTTCACTGTATAATAGTTTCACGCTATGGTAATTAGTGTATCAGAACTGTCTTGGCAGTGTTAATATTGTGTTGGGTAAATATGTTCTGTTCCCAAGTGTATGGGATGTCATTTGCGTTGTTTGTGTTTAATAATAATTCACAATTTACGTATTAGAGTTCTCAAGCAAATTACCTTGCTTTACATGATAGCTTTCATTCTGCCAAAGAGAAAATGTAATTAGCAATAACCTTTGGTGTGTTGACTCTAAAATAAAGACGAAAATGCTCTTTTACCAGTGGAAATACTGGGCTTGCACTAGGAGGTAGTATGACTAAGCCACTGTGGCTCAGGGCTCAATGTTAACGAATTGAGTAAGCCACAAAAAGCCACATTCCGTGTCCAAGACAGCGGCTTGCTATAATAGCAAGTAAAACTTACAAGTAAACATTGAGTAATATTTTGTATGACTATATCTTCACATAGTGAATGCAAATTTTCAATTGTTGGGGGGTGTAAAACCACGCTTGACGGGGGTGTGTGTGGGTGGGATACCCCCTCACAGAGGGGGGTCTGGGGGGCCTTTTAAAAAATGGGGTTGTTTTCCTGCATTCTGGTGCATTCTGAGGGCAAAATCTTCTGTTCAGTTTACCTACAAAAATACACTAAAGTCAACAGTTCAAGCTTAACTATCTTTATTTCTATCCTACTGTCACAAGTGGCAAGATATTGACCAAAATGCAGGACGCCAAAGGCAAATCTTTCTTCCATGATTTATTCAAAACTCAAAGAGTTCTCCAGACAGGCAAGAAACAGAACAGACTTCCAGGAACCAAACTACAGAAAACAAATCAGCAACTAGCTCTCATCCCACCTGGCTTAAATAGCCTGATGATGATTACACCAATAAAGTTCAGGTGTGAATGAGTAGCGGGTGTGGAGAGGACCCACAGGTGTGGAGCCGTGGCTCCACCCACACGCCTGGCCCCTCTCCCTGCCACACACCAGCACTGCCAGGCCGAACCGTGACACCTACTATGTGCAGGTATAAATGTGAGATTCAACAATTGAAAACTTGCATTCACTTTGTGAAGATACAGTCATACAAAATATTACTCAATGTTTACTTGTAAGTTTTACTTAGACTAGAAGACATTTTAACTTTAACTTAGACACTTTGATTTTAATAAATTTGATTCTTGGTATTATTCAATGTTTATAATAGCAAGTTTTACTTGCTATTATAGCAAGTGAGGTGAATACACATTTACACGCATCGCTGGTTATTCCTGCTGGTCATAGGGATCAAAAGTCTAAGACTACAAAAAAGTATTGATCTTTCATTTACCTTCTGATCGGTCTGTCACCACTCCTACCCCCTCTCAGCATTCACCATTTGTTGTTCAATTGGAATTTTAACACAAAATCTACTATAAAACACTCTATTCTCATTTTCTTTGGAACGATTGTCCTTGCCTTGTCGTACACCAATTCGAGGGGTTTAGCTGGTAAAAATAGAATCCTTTTTTCATAGGACGATAGGAGTTCATGAGAGGAGTGCATATTTAATGATCGGGAGCGTTCGGGTCACTTCGGCTATTTCCGCATTCGGAAATAGCCGCATGCTGTTGTTTTCTTATGTTATCGCTCGGGGATTTTTGCGAGTCCAAAAAAGTTGTAAGTTTTAGCCTTTTTTTCCTAAAAATAAGAACGCCACTGTGGCTACAAAGGCTTAAAACCTTGTAGCCACTCTGGAATTTACTTCGCCTGTGGCGAAGTGGCGAATGACTAGCGCAAGCCTAGAAATATCGCAGCCCCTGGGCCATCGTGACCACCATATTGAATTTAAACTCGTTGCAAAGAAAACCTTACAATTTCATGAATTTGATTTTACTGCAACAAAAGGCTATAAAAGATGATTAATACTGTAAATATCCACTCCTATATTATTGTGGTGTAGTTTAGGATTTAGCATCAGTTTAACCTTAAACTGTTGAAAAATAATGTGAAATAGTCACCATGAAGTTAATACTGTGTGTGTGTATGTGTGTGTGTGCGTGTGAGTGTGAGTGTGTGTGTGTGTGTGTGTGTGTGTGTGTGTGTGTGTGCATGTACATGTAGTTGAGCCGATACCACCTTTGAATAATACTGCAGACACAACATGTGACTACTGCCTCAGACTTCACTGCGGGGTGTACAGACGTCATATTTTTAGTCTTAAAATATTGATGTATTTCAGAGACGCTCAGCCACTCATCACATGCTGGAGACAGGCATGTCATCGTCTCTTTTTCCAGAAGCTGAAAATGCCAAGAGGTGCTTTCTCTTATTTATATATTTTTTTCCTTTTTGTCAGATCAGACAAGATGGCGTTTCGTTACCCAAAGTGGAGCTTTTAATCAGAACCCTTTTAGTACTCTGCTCTTCAGCCGAGCAGCGGATTTCACTGTCCCGTCTCTGATAATCAGAAGGTCAATGATATCTTCACCCAGAATATAATTGTTTGTCTATTTTTTTTTTTTTTTCTAATCTGCTATCCAAACATGCTTTAAGATCACTGTAAAAGAATGGCACTGAAGGTAAAACAACTATAAAGGAATCAATCATGTTTGGAAGACAAAAAGGTAATTTCTGTAAAGTGCTTGTAGTAAAATTAATCAAAGTCGTAATTCATCACACATTTTAAAGTTGTGTGTCCTATCTTGTAACTATGCTTAATGTTTCGCCACCCCTAAAACAATAGAATAAAAGTTTTATGAGCTTTCAACTACTATGCTTGTTGAGGCAAATTAAAGGCCAGTCTTTCATACCACTCAGAGGGTCTTAAACTCCCCTGATGTATTTAACATATCCACTTTTACCTAAAGAGCTCTTTACTTCTCAAATTGATAATCGCTGTCAGTTTAATATAGCAAATAGGTCCATAACTAATGATATCGCACACAAGCAGGACTTGTGTGATTTAAAAAATGACATCCTCTTATCTTTTTAGAGCCTTTTAATTTTATTTGGACTCAGGCAGCATTTTGTTCTCCCATAGAAACCCTTCATCGTCTTCACTCCTGATCAGTGTTGTTATTTATCCTCCTCAGGTCATCGTGTTTCCCCCTAAAACACGTCTTGGAGATTTGTCTTCCTGTTTGTGTTTCTGCCCAGTTTCTAAAAGGCCACCTTTTTGCCTGACTTAAACTCTCCCAGGGACAAATAGAGATGTATATTTACCAGCTGTAATTAGCATTAGCTGTTGTCCCAGCATCTTTGTTCCTCCGAGACCTGTCCCACTTCCCAACACTACAGATTAGTTTTCTCTTCAGCATGTGGGTGTTTTTTTATAGTCTAGTCAGAAACTTTTTAACTCACATAAATGATAAGATTTATGAGTGAAACAGGTGTTTAAGTTTATCCGTTTTCGTCGCTGGTTTAGGCTGGTTTATATGTTTGAAGCCTCAGCTGTTGCCTTGGATTTGCTCCTTCCTGTATTACAGATTTTTCTGTCAGAAGGACCAGCCATTACACTGATTTCTGTTCCTGTATGTATAATACATGTACTCATTTTTAACCACATTCGTTTAATCAGACTAATTAAATTGAGGTGTGTCTATTCTTAGACTGGTCTCCCTTTCTGCAGTTCCCCATCCCAGGTGTTTAACTGACGTCGACGCTTCCTCTGCATGCGGTGTATTTAGTTTTAGCCTTTCTCGTGCCAGATGGCGTCGCACCAGCAGACCCCAAAGGCACGGAAAATTGTAGAGCTTGAAGTTGATTTGGATTTTATTGGGTTCAGGTCCTTTATTGGTTCACCTTCAGGGTTGGATTGTCTGCAATTGATTCTGTATGTTCATTTGAACAAAAAATGCACAGACTGTTATTGCTCTAAGCATTACGTAAAATGATTATTGAGGAATTCCAATAAGACTTTTTCAGATCTAATTGTAGTGTCGATGTCCGTCAAGGAATCCAGAGTATTTGTTGTATTTGTTCTGTCCTTACCACTCTAGTCTGGTTCAAACAGACAACTGATATACAAACAATAAAGAAGGAAATTTGTTGGTAATATTTAGACTGATTGAATAAATTCATGTGCAACAAACAAAACTGGATGAAATGGAAAATCTAAAATATTCTACACAGCAAAGATTTTAAAACTTGCATCTCTTTTTGAAAATCTTATTTTTTCTTCATAGACTCTAAGAAGAAAAAATAAGGTTTTCTAAGGCATACAGGCTTCCATTATTCGGTTTTTGAAGGGTATAATTACTGTACCTTCCTGTTTACTGCAAGAAATGGTTTTGACTCCAGTCAAAGGTTAGACCTTGAAGAGGAGCTATTAATGAAGCACCATTATTCCACTGATCACATTATTTAGCAGAAGGTGCAAAGTGAAACGGTCTGTCCTGTCCTCAAAAGACAGATTAATGCAGCACACAACTTTATAAATGGTTCTCGGACCTTGAGTGGTTGCATTTGATTTATGATCTCGTCTTCCAGTAAAAAGAGAGGCGTGTTCAACAGGGCATTCATGAAATATTACATACACACGAGATGGATGTTAAAATAAGTTTTGCATATATTTTCCACAATTCATTATCATTTTTGTAATTAGCAGATCACCTAACTAGGACATCATTAATATTGATTAAACAAAGACAAAACAAATCTTGACATTGTTAAAATAATGACTTCAACAAACAAGAATTAGTAATTCATAATTGGTTATCAGTACAGATCAGGGTGTGTTTTATTTTTGTTCAATGCCTTTTTTCTTGCTCAATGTCTTTGTGTTCATGTTAAACCAGGGCTATAGGTTAAAAAATTTAATTAAGATTTACCACAGCATGACTAATGTACTACATTAAGCAGCTTGGGAAAGAGTGATGGTGTTTCTTTGTTAATTATTGTTGCTGTAAATGTGGGGGATGTAACATCATGCAGTCTTTGATAGTCACTCCAACTAATCAGCAGGCTGAAACATGTGAAGAAAATGAGCTCAGCTTTTTCCCGATTCCATGAATAAATGCAGGAAAGAAAATTAAGTGTCAAAACGATGCCGGGATATGAAGGCAACTGATGTTAATTCTACGGTTCTTGCTTGCTGGTACAGTAGTTTCCTCGCTTGACTTTGACTTTGTATAACTTTTTAAAGTGAAATCAAGGATTTTCACTGATGAATAAATACAATATGTTCCCATGGAGAGCTCTTTCTGTTGTTAACAATATATTTCCAGTCATAATAATGCATAGAATTTCATAGACAAACACCTGATTTTCGGTTAACACCTTTGACATCTTGTGGTGCAGCTTGAGTCTACTGAGGAGACCTCGCTCTTCTCTGTGAAGTTTATCCTCTGATATTTTAGTGACTCTGTCCCAACCAATGATGAGCTGCTTCTCTACGGCCCTGCTGTCAAGGCAACAGTCAGTGGATGTAGACCCATGATGCCAAGTGACTCTTGGAGGGCAGAAATAGAAGTTTTGAGGCAACTGCTTGAGCCATTTTAGCGATTATGGATAGATATTGCCATCAGACTGTTGATAGTGCTTTTTATTTGGACCATTAACGGACAATCTATTTCACTAATGTATGCTTGAGAGGAAATCATCTATTTTATCACTATGCTTTGGATATTAAAGACATTGCCCTTGAGGAGTAGTAATGAATTTCTGCGGATGGACTGGATGAAAGAGCTTGTTTGAGCGCAGACAGCCTCTAGAATTGAATCTTTTAGTCCCTTTCCGGGATTCAATATATAACCACATTTCTAATGCATAGCTAGGTGTTCGTCACCATGCACAATTTACCCATTCAGTGGGAATCCTTATGCATTCATGCCCTTTCTCCCAAAGCACTAATACAGTTTGATTGCTCTAACTCCTCTAGACTGCGTCTTTGACAGCACAGATGTATTTAATGGCCGCAGCCATTATGAAGTAATCAATGGGACTGATTGCATGCTCTCTGTTTTGGTCTGGCTGTTTTATCAAGAAGAATGCTAAGAAATCTTGTATTTTATTTTAAGAGAAATGCTTCTGTTCTTTGTTTTCTTTGCAATTTTTCAATTCAGGTGGCTCTCCATGCTTGCGGCGTTGCAACAGACATGGTGATGGAGCACTGCATCCAGTCAGGGGCCGCCTTTATCATTAGTCCCTGTTGCTATGGATTCATCCAGAACGCAATCAAGTTCAGCTTTCCCAAGAGGTTTGTACCTGCTTAACTCAGCTAGCAGCGCTCTTTGTTTAAAACATTCTATCTGACTTTGTTTCTTTGGTCGACCTTCGCTGCCTCCCTGTCGACATTCAAAAAAACTTTTTGTCCCGCGTGATCATATGCCTTCCCCAGACTTCTGGTAATTTTGTTTTTCTAGATGGCACAAACCCTCACCTTCAGCAAAAGCTGGATAATCCTGAATATTCAAAAGTGAAGACTCACGTCAAGTCATGTTGTGGTTTGTTCTTCCAGCAGCAGGGAGTAGGATGTGGGAGTGATGGGAAAATGCTGCGGGAGATTGAGACAGAAAAGTCTCTGGTTTGAGTAAATAACTTAGCTGAAGTAAAATAAAAATGAAAATATAATACTGTTAAAAGGGAAATGAAAAATGAAACCATGGAATAGATGAAAAAGTGAGAAGCCTTACTTTAATGATGTTGATCTTGTTGCTATGGCAGCAGTCTGTTGACTAATGTTACTGCAATGCCCTGCAAAAACTTAAGACGGTAGCATACCTCTGAAACCTTTCGATGAGGCGGACTGTTTCTAAATATGTAGCCGTTGTGTAGGATTGCTGCTGTAGCAACTGATAACCTTTTGGTTAAATTATATTTATAACTTTGGTATAAAGAATGCTGAGGCCAATTCTGCTCTGATTTTTGTGTTATTTATGCTGCTTTTAACATGTTTTTATGCATATAAAGTCTTTGTTGTAACGTTTGGGCAACGCTTCTTACTATACGAATAAAGTTTATCGTTATTTTTATTGTTATTGCCATCATTTTTGTTATTACTATCATCAGTTAGAGCTTTATTTCACTATATTCACAGGTTACCTCCAGGTCAGTCTACTCTACATATCCCTTGTATTCATCTCTCCAGCCTTTTTTCCTTTCGCTGCGTTTTAGATTCAGGTTTCCATTTTAGAACATGCAATTATGTCCTTGAAAGATTTCATGGCTTTCCTTTCACATATTAGTACTTTTGCTGTTTAATGAAGGTGACTCTGCTGCTTAAAGTGAACTTAAGGGGTCTGTTAGAGGTCTCATACTGATTTCAGAGACATACCACCATTAATAGCAGTATGTCTGGAAGAAGGCAGTGGAAGATGTTGGTCAAATACCAGCAAGGCAAGGTTTGCGCAGCTCACTTTGCTCAGCAGATTGTGATTTTCATGAAGACTTACTTTTTTCATGTTCATTAGAGGGAAGGTGCCGGTGGATTAACAAGTATTACGGAATAAGAAGCACCTAAAAGTCACAGTCTCACAACCCCAAAGTGCTGAAGTCGAAAAAGCCTTGTGTTACATTTTATACCCAGCAAAGAATCAGATAAAAATGGAATATACCAGCCAGCATTTATGCACAGTACCAGCATTTGATAATTAGCACAGGCAGATGTCGTATTTTTTGCGGCCATTGTTTAACTGACCGTAGATCTGTGTCTCTAGGGGGGTGGGGGGGTAAATATACAGGCGTTTCTCCCACTAAGTTTTTCCTCTCTTGACTTTCACTAACCCAACATTTCACCCCTCCTGAATCCTCATTAAATATTAAAAAAAAAAAAAAAAACTTTCCAGCTGTTATGGACAACAAGAAGCTGTGTTTCTGGAAGGCAATTGTGCAGAATATGTGAGAGTGTGTGTGTGTGTGTGTGTGTGTGTGTGTGTGTGGGTGGGTGGGGGGGCGGTGTTGCTCACCTGACTGTGTCAATCTTCGTCTTGCTACTTATAGCATGTCCCCCTCCGGTCATGTTCCAGGTACTCGTGCGGATATTCTGCAGGTGTAGACATTCTAGGCAGTTAACAGGTTTTTATGAGCTGTGAAGCTAAACTGCCTGTTTTATTAAACATTCAAGTTGAACTTCTCTCCTTTTGACCCGACTGGCCTTTAACCCCCAAACCTCTTCATGTTGATTTTTAATTAGGTTCAGTGATGACCGAGCTCATTTTAACCGTCACATATTGACTTTGTCATTGTGTCTTAGAAAAAACCTTTTTTGTTTTTTTGTAGAAGTCCTTCTTGGCTTTTTTTTTTTTGCAAGCTAATTCTGACCTGGGCAACTGACATGATTAAACAATATTTTACTGCAATATCTTAATTGTAACACTTTCAGATTAATATTTTTCCCTTTTCGTTTTCTTTTTACAGCAATAAGTTCCAAGAGACACTGACATACAAGGTATGTTTTCATGTGTTTTAATGTGTAAATATTTATTTTTCATGTACATACCAGAGAAATATAGACTGTAGAAGATAGAATCACAAGTAACAGTGCTGTAATCAAGTTTGTGATGCATCTACATGCCATCTGTAGCTACTGTCGAACTATGATAATGTAATCAGCTCCTCCTCTTGTAACGTGAATTTAGGATGACAAAACATCATGAACTGACTGGCGTAACTTTATTCTTGCTCAGTATTGGTACGATTTTTATTCCAAACTATATGCAAAATTGGATCTTTTGGCTCCTGCATGTCTCAGAATCTAAGATTCCCCAGGCAGTTACAAGAGGTGTGTGTGTGTGTGGGGGGGGGTGTTCAGACCCCGCAGCATCTCAGTTCCTTATCTCTCAGCACAGACACACCACTGTACTCTGAGAGGGCCCATCCCTTGATGATGTATGGGACCTGTCAGTGCCCCTGGGGGGAATCTGTGTAAAAGTTGCTGTAGGTCCCGGCCGTGTGGAGCTGATGTGTCACAACACCGACCACCTTTAGCTTCTTTCCATGGGAGAAACAGATTTTGCGAAGACATGACTCGAGAGGCGCAGATGATTTCCTTATAATGGTTAATTGTACTGCGCTCTAATAGTGTGTGGTGATTTATCTAGTGTGGTCTAAAAGCCCTGGAACCTGAAGAAATCCGAATTGCCACACAAATGAAAATATCTATATTGCGTCTAAACCAGCAGATGCATTATCTACCTCTTTAGCTTAGGTTTTAGCTCCCCTCCTCTGCTCCCTCCCTCCTGTGTGTTGGTGTTTCTCTGGGCTCTCTATAAATCCACTTTTCATCTATCTCTGTTTCCAAGCCACCCAGGTGATACTTAGAGAATAAAAGCTGTATTACATCATTTTATAGCAGAGCTGCACAAGTTAAGCAGAACGGCAGCACAGTGACAAATGGGTCATGGCCAGAGTGAAAGGCTATGAGAAATTGGTAGTCATTGCTAACTTTGGACACATGATCCCTGGCCTTGCATTAAGTTCCACCCCATGCAATGACCAATGGAATCGCTTCAAGTGCAGTAGAAGCAGGTAGAGTTCAAGAAAGGTTGTCCTGACTTTGTTCCATGAGACTTAGTGAGGTAGAAAGGACAGAAAAAAATCATTCTTCAAATGGAAATTAACAAGAAAATGAACAAGAAACTCTTTTGTGGGAAGTTTCCAAGAAACACGTCTCCAAATATTATATGATCGATATGAAATGTGAGATGAAGTGGTGAGTTTTTCTTACTAACTGGTCGGACATTCTTTTAACTTGTCTAGAAATTCTAAATCAGATGGCTGAAAATATTGACAATGGGATTGGAAATTTGTCTTTGTAGAATATCTGTTAACACACCTCCAACAATGGATAATCAATAACCTGACAAAACCTGACATGCACTCCTGGAGTCTTCCACAAACCTAGGGTGGCTACATTTTTAAAGCTATAGTGAACTAGTTGCATGATGGGAAAGGACGTTTAGCTAGATTTTAACCACAGGGTAAAATCATAGTGTTTGTTGCTTTATAGATGCTCACAAAAGTGTTAAATCTTCACAGGTATCTTCAGACTTTTATTGCATGAACCAGGTCTGACACTCCTTTTCTGTCTTGTTTCAGGAACACATGATCCTTTGTCGCTTTGCAGATCAAACTGCTGTTCAGCTCCCCTTCGAAAGAAGACTCATAGGTACTGTTCAGTTTTCTTGCAGCCTAACCCTGACCCAACAGGTGACGTGGTTCGAATACATTCCGTCCTAGTCATAGCGTACCATTGGATTCATCAGATTTCTTTTTCAGTGTAACCGAACCACACTCCTCTACTCTGTCACAAAGTCTACATTTTTGAGAAGTGTGAAAAATGTTTTTGGGGCGGTTTTGTACAAAGTGACATTGAACAGCTACCAGATCAGTATTGTCAGACACATGGGGAAGTGTTTTGTCAGACTGAAACCTTTGGGCCTTAGCTGCAGCTGAACTGTGCGGTGTTTTCAACCTGATAGCTCTCCAGTTGATCAAAACCTCCCTCTGAATATGATGATGCTCCCCGATGCCTCGTCAGTCTGATGCCCTCTCTCATGCACCTGGCAAAAGCTGTCGCAGGGGTTGAGAGTCACGTTAATTGATAGGAAACAGATCTCTTTTTCAGCTAGCGGGTTTTCAACCCTCCCACTAACATATTCCAACCTTGTCTGATCCCATCTACCTGCAGCCTGTTGCTGTGACTGTAACCGTAAAGGCAGCACGGCCGACCAGTGTTCACATCCGCCATCTGTTACCTCCCAGCTTTACTACGTAACATCAGAAATGTATTTGTGAAGGAAAAAGAAAGGTGTGATAATCGGTGTGACAATGTTAGCATCTGGGAAAACATATTAATGCTGAGAACATGCAGGAATAATAGGAACACCTTCAGTATTCAGTTCCATTTGGCAGCAGTGCAACTTCATTAAAGCGTTAGCAACGTGTTATTTGGTGAGGATATGATGTCATTTCCTACTGAGGACCTCACATAACATATATAGTAGTAGTTTGCAGCTGCATTAAAGTTCAACACCTCATAAACTGCACCTGTAAAAGACAGTCAGTTATACTGTATGTCTGTCCTCTCTGTTTTTCATTCCAAATGTCAGTCATGATAATAATATAAGTAGAGGAATTAAATATTTCTCTGTTCGACACAGTGTGATAACATTAAGAAGGGATGCACGGCATTTCTGAAGGTTTATTGTTAAGATAACAACATTTTTTATGCCACCACTTGAGAAGGAGTGTGGGTTACTTTTGTCCCTACGCACATGCTTTATAGCAGCCGAAAGGTGTGCATCAGAATTGGTCTTTTCACTTTTCTTATTTTTACAGTTGAAGCCTTATTTTTACATCATTTATTTATTAACATGCACCAGTAAAAACGAGGAAATGTCACGACTGTAATCGCTATATCCTGGATTATGACTGGATGATAATATGAAATTATTCTTCTGTTTGAAAACGACAGGTAAACATTGTATGGGCTTGGTGGACTTGGATCGCTCGTGGGGCGCAGAGACTCATGGGTACTCGGTTCAGGTCATTACGATGGAGCCTGAAAGCTGCTCGCCAAAGAACAACATGTTGGTGGGAAGACTGCTACAAAAGGCTGAACAGGAAGTCGGTGCCATCCATTTGGAAACACCAGAGTGTAGTTAGGATCGCAAGCAGAGGATCTTCACTGTGGTCCAGGTTTGATGAAGTATTCCTGGGATGCTGAACTGTTCCTTAGATGTTTTCTTTTTGCCCACTTTCTTTTTTTTTTTTTTTTTGTAAGCTCTTTTGCGAAAAGCAAAAACAAACCAGATGTTGTTGGTCGTTATTTACGGACAAGAAAAAGTCGTCCTCTGAAATCTGTTTCAGACTGAAGGTGAAGGCGGCGCCGTGATGATTTTTGATGCGATAAACAGGTGGAGGAGCGCCATTTGACAACTACTCTTCACATTAGTTAAATGTTCTCAAATATTTAGAGCTTAATTGCTCTAAAGGAGCTTTGTGTCTTTGTCTAAAGTGAGTGATCAAACTCAGCGTAAACAGAAGCAGCAGGAATTTCCTACATTTCAAAATTATGTACAGAAACCTTGCACATGCTGTTTTTGAAAATAGTCTGCCTACATCCTTTGACGAGTGAACTCAGCAGTCGGTTTCCCCCCGTTGGAAGGTATTATCCAAACAAGAAAGAAATCCAGCATTTAGAACCCTTCAGTATATAAAGATAGCGACTTTGTGCGTATCTCCCCTCTGTGTGAGCTTTTAAGAGACCAAGAGGGGGGGATAGCGGAAGCAAAAAATTTAATTTAAAGTCCTCACTTCAGCAAAAATATAGCATCTATGGTGATTCTACAGAGAAACAGATTATTCCTCGTGAAGAATGATCGTGAATGTGGTATGCATTCCCTAATACGTTCAGCAGCGGTGAATATTTTATGAGGCTGGTGAAAAGGTCAGTATGCTTGATCAGATGTGCAGTGTTCAGAGCCCAGCAGCTGAATATCTCACACCAAATTCCAATTCTGTATATTTTAAACATACAACCCCCCCTTTCTATACTCTTCTACCCTGGTTATCTGTTTCTCTGAGAAATCGCATGTTGTCACTTTTGACAGTGCTCTCCAGCTGCTTGAGAAATCGGGGGAAGTAGCCAGAGAGCCGGTCGGTTTTCCTCCCCACATTGACGTGAGCGGCACAGGCATTTTCCAGAATCAGGCTCATCAGAATTCAGTCAACGGAGTCAATCTATCCCGAGCTGAATGGGCTCAGAACCGACTCCTTCCAAGGGCTGGAATTATTTCATAAGGGGGATGTTGATGCTTGTGGCTTTGCACAGGAGCACATTACAGAAATACATTTGGTAATAAAGACGAGTAAATGAGCAGGCAGCGCTGCCTTAATGAGACGGAGAGGAGAGCTTTGAGGAAGACACAATTCTTTGTTTAAACAGTATAGGTGAGTTAATTAGCGATTAGCCTCATGGAGCATTTTGATGGGCGGCATGATGTCAGTAATACGCTGAGCTGAGTGGGTTTATTGTGTAGTAATTACACAACAAAGTAAATCCATTACCAACAGGTTAGTCACATTTTTACGAACTACAAATTTGAGCTTTGTTGTCTGTAATAGTCAAAATGCAGACATAAAAACAGAGCTTTTAATGTTAAAGTTTTAAAAGAGGAGCTGAATGTGAAATAATGTTTCAGGTTTTTTTTTTTAGGTGGAATTTATGATAAAATACAAATGAAACCCAAAAGTGATGCACGTAGAGTCTAATTCTGTCACAAAGTAGTGTTTGTGTTCATCCTGTTGGCTGCATTGAAGCAACCATTGCTCATGTTTTGACATATCTTTTCTCTTAATCTCTAAATTGAATAATTTTTACAATACATTTTTTTAGAAGCTAAACTTAATTCCATTACTCACAACAATTTGCCGTAACATTTTTGGGATTTTTTTCCCTTTCAACCATCACCTTTTACCGTTGGAACAGATGAAAGAAACTCATCTCACACAATCAGTCATCTTAAATATGCTTATATATCCACCATTTGCTTTCTTCCTGTATTTTATTTGACTTTTATGTATTTTCAGACAATCAATTGAATGAAAACAGTTTTTAGGTGTTTTGATTGCCTCCAGCAGTTTATTTTCTAGTCCTTAATGCATCTCGTTCTGTTTTCGTCTCATATATTCCCAGAGTAAAGTTTTTCTGCCTGTGTTCTATTTTCATATTTCATGTTTTTCAACTTTGTTCTGCGGTAGATAAAGAAGAGCATTGTGTTGAAAAAGCAACTTAATGTCTGACTTCTCTGACAGACTTAATTAAAAGATGAAGTTCACTAAACTGCACAAATCATTTTCTTCACATTAAGCCTCTGCAGTGATATTTTATTGATTAGAAATGTTAATGTTTGGATTTTCAGTACTTCTAGCACCAAAAAAAATGAAGTTGACACTAATCATATGTAAATATTGGAGATAAAGTATTGTGCATGTCTAATTTGACTTAAAGAACCTTGTTAGTCCACCTTAGGTAAAGTTTAACTCAGGACAAGAATATGTTTCTAATCATGCATAAATAAGTGAAGTTGTTATCTGTTTATTAAATGTGACTGAACCAAGAATTTCTTTGCCAAATTATAAGACTTGAAAATAAAGTTGTTGTTTTTTTTTTAAAGTTTGACATGGTTAATTATTTTCATGGATCCTTCTTTCACAGTTTCAAATGCCCTCCTTCAACCATAATTGATTTCAGCATTTAATAAAACGTTATGCGATCAAATTGTTACGGCGCGTTCACGGAGATAGTGATTAATAGTGCAATTACACACTAGACCGACATTTCCGTCTTCATTCCAGATGTCAGACTTCATCACCACCTCAGATTTATCATCTCCTTGTTGACAGGACTCAACAAGGAGATCATGGCATGACATTCCGGACGGCGGTGAATCTGAACAAACGCCAGTGATCAGGTTTATCATCGTCTTCTCCTGCTGCGTTGTTTTAAGATATGACGCGTTTTTAAAGTTCTTTGTAGATAATAATTTTACTAACTAATTAAAAAAGAAAATAGAAAACACTTAGGGAGCCACCAAATTGTCATTAAATCGCATCCCGCGCTGAGTTATTCTACCTCCCGGTATGAAGCGCGCTTCTCTGCCGTGTGAATAAGAAGCTCTGTTTGTGACTCAAGCAGCGGGAAATCGTATTATTCTATGCTGTGTATCTTTTCTGTCCTCTCCAAGTTCAACTCAGTAATTTAAACCGCATCTTCTCGGCAGCATCTCCCTGGGTGGGCGATGCACCTGCGTGTCTCAGCAGGCCACGCAATAAATTAAGGCGTCTTGCAAGGCACGCATCTGGAGCCGCTTCCTCTTGGCGGTGGGCTACTGGAGGCCGTGCGGGTCAGGGAACTTACCCTGGAACTCCCACACGCTCGGCCCTGTCGGGGATCCACAATGTTTTCGGCCGCTTACTATCGGAGATCTCTTCTGACTTTGACTGCTGCGGGTTGGAGAACCCATCGGCTGAACTTGAGGAGGAGATAGGCAGGGGGAGCTGTGCGCTCTCTTCCTGGCAGAGTGCGCTGCGCTCCACAGACGCACACAAACACGCAGCAGGCAGCTGGTTTCATTCCCGCACCTCTTGAATATCACACATGAACAGTCTGAGAGACGCCAGCAGACCCGTCCTACCTGCGCGCATTCGGCGCGCATCAACTCCGGAGAAACTGTTGTTATTGTTGTTGTCCTCGTCTACTCGCTTCCTCCGTGGGTTCCTCCCGTTTCTTTTGGATTACAGCGAATAAGAAGAAGCGTGGGCACGGAAAACCCGAAACAATGGATTTATGGATAAAGTTGATTTTGTTTTACAGCTGCTACTTTGGAGCAAGTGCAGACTTTGACGGCAGGTGAGGGCACATGGTTCATCCGGTCACCTTAGTCTCATCAGTTTTTTGGAAAACAGTATTATTTTTTATATATATATATATACATGTGTAAAGACTCTGCAAATGCATAGTTGAGTCAATTTACACGTTGTGTATGTGAAATCTGTGCTTTCAGTTTGAAGCGTCGGCGTAAAATGAAACCCTATTTTAAAAATCTCAAGACTGAATTTAGAGATATGAATGAAAACATGTTGACTTGAGTGCTCTCAAACGTGCCGTGGGCAGCCTGCCGATTCGTGGTCTTTACTTCTCCTTTATCCTCATCATTTCCAGTCTGTTATCATTTTTCTTTTTTAATTTTTTGGAACAGCATCCTAACTAGTTGTTTTGCGCCTCAGAGCACGCATTCTGTTTTTGTTGAAATGTTGTTTACACGCGCACAAATCTCTCAATATCTTGTCTAGTGCAGATCATTATAAAGTGATGTGACAGCACATGGCCCAGCACTTCGTGTTTAAACAAGAATCCGGTGAAGCTTTCAAAAAGAGGTGTGGAGACGTGCCAGACTGCCTTATAGCTGCATCTGCGATGAATGACTCCAGATCTTCCCTGTAGTTTAATCCTTTAGTTTAACAGCTCAGTAGTTAAAAAAAACAACAACTTGTAATATGAGTTCCAGGCAGTTGAGTCGCTGAAAGTTTTTTTTTTAAAGACAAGTTTCCAAATTATTTATGATAAAATCATTTTAACAGTCACGTTTACTGGCAGGACAGACAGTTATTCTTCCTCTAGGACTAATGTCAGGAGGGATTTCACAGCTTCATGAAGTGTCTGATCTTTATTATTGTCAGTGTCTTATTAAGTTAACAAATTATAACCGATTCCTAGAGCTCAGAATTGGACCGAACTCCATCCAGACGGGATGAGAGAGTTACACAAACACAGTTCTGACGCCAAATTTCTGACAGAGAATGCAGCCAAGTATTGTATTTTTCTCCTTGTATCTTTGTCAGACAGGCTGAGCCCCAAAGCCAGATTTTCTTTCTGGTTTCACTTTTTCAAATGAATGAAACACTTTTTGAAGATAAGGACTAATCTTATTGAAATATTGTGCACGGATTGGAAGAAAGTGGCTCCAGACTGACTGCCATTGAATCAACTTGCTGATGGATTTTGACGTTTGAAGGTATACGGCCCCCCCTTCATCCTCACCCCACCCCCGAATTCTTTCAATTCATCCCTCTGCTCTTTATTTAAAAAAAAAAAAAAAATCAGATGCGACTCCCAAAGCTTTAGGGAGAAAAAGTGTGTGACTGTTTTGCAGTTTATTCCGGGTGTTTGTTTTATTTTAATCCAACCTGTTGGCTGATGTTTGTGCAGCGGGTCGTGGTCTGAAGAGACGTTTCAGGCTTTAACCTTAATTTCATGCATTGCCTCTGTGTAATTACAATTTACCTTAGCCTAGAAGGAGCATATTGCTCATTATTACCATCACTGCTGATGGAGTGCCTTGTCAACATGGCCATAATTTACCAATTTCTATGGGTATGAACTTGCCCAGGCCTGAGTCTCCCCTTCAATATTAATTCATTGAGATAATATCCCCTGAGACCAAGCACAAGCAAAATAAGCCATTCATTTTCTAGTCCCTCACTTATTGCCTTTTAGAGAGCATTCCTTATTACAGGCTTTTTTCATCTCGACCTGAAAGGTCCTTCATGGGCATCAAGATCATTTTGTTCTTCCCGTAGCCATGGATTATGTGCTTACCTGCAGACAGTGTGCAGGTGATGTTGACATCTTTCATTCAACTAAAGGCTGAAGGACTGCTGGTTACCAGCAGAAAAGTAGGGAAGACAGTTATCAAAATAAGAGGCAACAGAAACGGCTGTCGGGTTTTTCTCAGTGATGTCACTAACTGTTGAGGTTCAATGCAGCCAAGTTGCACATACCTGACCTCATCTGTAATGATCCGAAGCTGACGGCTGGCTAAGGTTTGTGTCGGTGTTGTAATGTCAGACCTACATTTTTTGGGCTCATGGGGGTTGAGGTTCATTGTTAAAGCTCTGTGTAAATCACATTTTACGACGAACTCGCCAAGCAGCATGAGGAAAATGTAATATATTTTCTTGTCATATAAGTTTTCCGGTTGTTTAGTGTCTGGCGTGTGTCGCTGCCACAGTGAAGAATGTGGTATCTTTATTATGAGTTGCGGAGGAGATTTACGGCGTAACCTTGTCGTGTGCAGTAACTGAAGCGTGAGGTCCGTGTCATCTCCACCTCTCAAGAAACAGGCATTCAGGTGTTTGCCTCACAACACAAGTCAGCTCACGTGTGAGTGTGAATAAATTGTTGGACCACTATGTAAAAGGTTTTTTTTTTTTACCTGCTCGACCTGTTACTTTATTGGCAGCTTCACGGAGCAAACAGAATGGTAAGTGGATATTAATTGAGATTACAGTGAAATTTGTGAAACACATTGGGATAAAATATGTATAAATCTATTTTCTATGCATATTTTGTTGTTTTTTTTTAATTCCTTGCTTATTTGTGATTTTGTCTGTGAGACATCAACCAATTTTGATATGTTTCCACCAGATCAATAATATTTATTTAAAACAAGACGAAGGGTTCTAAATTGCATCTTGTTTTTTTTTATCATCGTCATTTTTTATCATCATTTATAATATCTCAACCTATTTCTGGTCAGTACATGTGCAGCAGCATCCTGGTTCAGCTAGAGCGTCTGAGTGGGAAGTGGGCCAATGCACAGTCTGGAAGGTTAGCTATGGTTGTGTATGGGTTGGTACATTATCACAGATGTTGTTATTTTCCTGGCTACTTTTTTTGTTCTTCAGTCCCATAAGGTACTGCATGTTAATGAGATGGCATTGTGCATGCAGATCTGCTGGGCGTGCAGCCAGGGTGATGCTTTGAGACACCAGAGACCTTTTTTTTAAGTTCATGTGTTCACACCCTCAGCTAAATTTGGCGAGTTGAAGCAAGTAGTTCACACCAAGATGCTGCAAATACAGCTGCTTGTTTGTGAATCCAGTCAGCAATCACACTTTGCATAAATCAGTACATGTCAGGTTGAATGTACAGAAAACAGAATAAACTATCATCATTCTCTGAATGAGAACTCCACTTTTATGATGCTGCGTGCTGTTTTGTTTGGAGATCGAGTGACGGACCGGCAGCTCTTCTTCATCAGGCGGAGGAAACAGGCCAGTTGTGTGCCCATTAGTGAACCGTGGAACTAGTGGAGTGCACACTGCCGCCAAGGTCAAACACTAAGGCACCTCTGTTTGGCTTCCCTGCCCCCCCTCTCCCACGTCTGTTCAAGGTTTTGTCAAAACCAGCCCTGCAGCTTCTGCGTAATTAGGGAAAAAAACTGAAATATTTAAACACCAGGACCCGCACCGAACTTTAATCGGATCTTCCCTGGCCCGTGTGCCATCCTGCCTCCAAATGCTGTGGATATCCAACCAGTGAATTTTGTGTAATCCTGCTGAAAATCAAAACTAACATCCTGGCCAGAACTAAAAAGAAAAAAAAGCACTGTGTCCCCACTGTGGATATCGACAGCTCAGGTTCTGCTGGAAGAACCTCTTCTGATAGTCTGTGCCCGAGAAGAGGTGTCACACTGCACGGCTGAAGGGTAATAATTATCTGCTTGAGTTCCTTCAAGGCTTAGTACAATTTAAGATCCTTACTTACAGCCTCTGGGTAATAAATACAGGTATTATTCAGGCAACCATTTCATATTCCAGCTCTCTGTTGAGCAGAATATCACTGAGGAAAAGACATATCTGGTCCTGGATTTAATATGGGATGACCTTAATTCCCATTGCTGTTTGAGACTGACTGAGATACGTGTCATTTTCAAGAGTTTTTTTCTTCAGTTTTCTAAGATATAAGCAAAAAAATGTGCATTTGCAGTATTAATGAGATAAAATGGTCAGCGGTCGAACTGAATCGGGAAGAATACGATATGGGATGGTGCACGATTTTCCCTATGTGTGTAGCTCACTGTATATTCACATACTGTATATGTGGGAGAAAGCATTAGAGAGAAATGTTTTATTCCTGCATCCAGTACTTGTGGCATTTAATTAGCTTCGTGTTGTCTCATCTGCAAAACCAGATAAAAAGCTAAATTTAAGAAACTGTACTCACAATTTCTGCTTCCATCTCTTTCATTTACCGACTGACGTGCTTGTTCATTTCCTCATCCCTCTGTTCTTTCCATTTTGTCAATGACGTTACATTAAATTATCTCAACATCTCAACAAAGTAATTGAGTTAAAGACAATGGTTGTTTTCATTATTAGTCAGTCTGGCTTTTCTTTTTTTCATTATTTTTGTCTAGAAAATGACAAAAAAAAAAATCCTCATATAAACAAGATGAGCACAAATAAAGAATCGATTGGACTTGCTTCAAGTTGGTCCGGCTGATTTTCTCTGACTGGATGACTGAGAACCAACACAAACATTTAAAGAATTGCTTTCTGGACACCTAGCTGACATTTACAGATTTTACAGATTGCAGAAGAGACATTCCATGTGTTGTCTGAAAATGAAAAAAACCAAGTGTTTGACACCTTTGACAAGGAGTTCTTGTAAAGAGTGATTGATTACACACAAGCTTAAATGATAATAATCAATACTTTCTAAAGAGAATACCAAATAAAGAGATTTTTAGTACCTAGCTTTCAAGTATCATCCCCTGCATTAGCTGATCTGTAAGTAACATCTGGAATTCATCATTGTTAGATGTGATTTTCTATTTATGGCAAAAGGAAGGCTTCCAAAGCGACTAGAATAGAACAGCAGACAGAAACACAGCCTTAGGTCACGTCATTCCTCCTGATCGGCTGATTCCTTCTGGAGTTCACACAGAGTTTCTGGTGTTAGTGGCTCGCTGCCATCACTTTCATTCAAGGCCCGTCCTTACTGAGGTAGTTGTGTAAGGAATATAACAGCGCACTGGTAGACAGCAAAAACATCTTTTTAACTAACCAAATCTATTCATGAACGTGATAAAATATGTGCTTTCTGCTGGGAATCATCAGGTTCAGTGAATAATTTGTGATATCATGGAAATTCGACCAGAATCTGAAAACATGTTGTACAGACACAGGCACATGCGCAGGAGCCGAAAGCTGCACAATATGCATCCATACTCTAAGATGACAATTATACATTTTGATACATTTTGAACAAACTGAGGTGTATGTGCAAGAAGATCAGGATGAAATCAGCTTTCAGTTCCCAAATCTAAATGTTCCAAACAGCAGAAGTACTTCTCACACCGACTGATGTAACAGGTGTACAGTATGGAGGGAAAAGTCATGCTATTTCATGCAGAGGCAGTGGCTTCTGAAACCAAAACGTGCTTTTCCTTTTCTCCTTTCCTTTCCTTTCCTTTCCTTTCCTTTCCTTTCCTTTCCTTTCCTTTCCTTTCCTTTCCTTTCCTTTCCTTTCCTTTCCTTTCCTTTCCTTTCCTTTCCTTTCCTTTCCTTTCCTTTCCTTTCCTTTCCTTTCCTTTCCTTCCTCTCCTCTCCTCTCCTCTCCTCTCCTCTCCTCTCCTCTCCTCTCCTCTCCTCTCCTCTCCTTTCCTCTCTTTTCCTCTCCTCTCAACATTTTACAGGATCTACCACACACACTTATATCAATCTGTTTTTTGTTTTGTTTTGTTTTTTTCTAATGAGGTGATTGGCAGCTGGAGATAAAGTCAGAGAGGCCAGACTGAGATGGTTTGGACATGTCCAGAGGAGAGATAGTGAATACATTGGCAGAAGGATGCTGAGTTTTGAACTGCCAGGCAGGAGGCCTAGAGGAAGACCAAAGAGGAGGTTTATGGATGTAGTGAAAGAGGACATGAAGGTAGTTGGTGTGAGAGAAGAGGATGCAAAAGGACAGGGCTAGATGGAGGCAATTGATTCGCTGTGGCGACCCCTGAAGGGAAAAGCCAAAAGGAAAAGAAGACGAGTGATTGACAGCTGGGGTGAGTATTAGCATTTGCTCCTGGTGGTGTACAAACACCAACAGGTAAGGGAAGGTGGCACCAGATGTGTTTTAAATTATGATCATAAACCTCACTCTGGTAGGTTTACGAGAAAGAAACGGAAGGAAGGATATTAGTATTCCTTCTTTGTTTATATTACAGTAGTTCCAGCATAAAACCTGCATGATAGCTACAGGTCACTCAGATTTTAGTTTATTTCTCAATATGTGAATTAAATATTGTCAGCACTTAAGAAACATAGTTTTATTAATTGCACGCAGCAAAGCTGACTCACTTTGACTCTGATTCATTTATCGATGGTTAAATTTTAGGTCACTTCTCTGAGCTAGACTCTACCATGTGGATTTTTATCAGCACTCCAAAACTGATTTATTCCTTTGTCATACTTTTTTCCATAAAAATGAGGTGAAGCTTTGCAACAGATAAAAAAGTAATCCACATGCAGCATGCATCTATCAAGAAGCAATGCCCTGTTTGTTGTGACTTCTCTTATACAAGATTAACCATTAAATGAAAATAACCTATATGTTTCTAAATGTTAATATGTGCATATTCTCTCTTGTAAGGTAAATATATGATATTCCCTTTAAACATAAGGTACAAGGACACAAAGTGATGTGTTAATGTAGTAAAAAAGATATAGAAAGGATTTTCAAGGGCAGCAGGCAGGACATCATATAGAAAAGAATCTGCTTCATAAGCCACTATGAACACTAATGTGATCCTCTCAGATGTGGTGCAGCGATCCACACTGAAGGCTAAATTCTAATCAGGTCTGGCACAGGTCTCCAGTTTGATATCGCACAAACCAACGTGATGTGATGTGCTATCAATTTCATTTCCAGCGACACAAAGATAATCTGCCGCTGGGAAGAAAGGAATAGCGTATAGTTCATCATCCTGAGAAAATGCAATGCAAGTTTCATATCTTATATTAATTCCTTTTATTTCTACAGAGAGCTGAATGGATTTGATTCCATTAAATTTTTTTGCAGCAACTATGCAGTGTTATTTTAAAAAAAAACTATTTTTGTGTTTTCGTGCAATAAAAAAAGAAGACATTTCCTGTCTCCTGTCTCTCAGACGTGAATATTGCTGCTTCTTGTCTTGTATGACAGTAAACTGCATATCTCTCTTCTCAGGAATGGGAAAAGATTGGATTATAAGGTGTCATCTTAACTTCTGGGAAACTGTAACAGGCATTTTTCACGTTTTTGCAGGTTTCTGACATTTCATAAATCATAATGCTGCTGCTCTCACGAAAAAGAGGCAAATTGCCAAAATGTCTCTCTTTGCATACTCACGTACAGTACATGTGACAGAATTTGGACCCTCCAGCACCGCTGAGGAGGCACTATGTGCTTAAAAGTGTCGGCTCAGATTAGTCCAGTCAGTTTGATTTAGAGCTATACATAATGACAAAATGACAATTCGTGAATATGCCTCAAAGCGTTGTACAATCTGTCCAACATATGACATCTTCTATCCTTAGACTCTCAATTCAGACAAGGGTAAACTCAGCCAAGAAAACATTCACCAGCAGGAAAATGAGGTGAATCATGTAAATGCGTCGAAGCCTCGCTCCAAGCTGCATTTAAAAGACCCCTGCTTTTCAGAGGGATTATGATTGGCTGTGAACTAATTATGTCATCCCCTCACAGGTGGCCTCGGCAGATGGCCTCATCTACCGGCCTGTGTCGTTACGGCGCCAGGGTGGACTGCTGCTGGGGTTGGACGCGCCGCTCCTGGGGTCACTGCCAACGTGAGTGTCACCATGCCTGCTGCTGTTGCTGGGGCAAACAGGGCTAATAAGGTTGCTAGGTTTAACGCTGGGGTAAAAGATGCTGTATTGAATGAGATGCTGTAACACTATCTCTCTTGTGTGAGGCTGGGAAACACACACACACACACACACACAAACAAACAAGCACATTCTCACATCCACAAGGCATGCGGCTAATGGAGCATCACACCTGGGACGGTCTGTGAGTAAAGATTGATGGCCGAGATGGCTCGATGAAGAGGTTGACATTTACATTCACACTGCAGGTGTTTCTTTCCAGGTAGACACATTCAAAAGATAAATGGGAAATAATTTTAGATTACTATTTAAAAAAAAAAAAAAACATGCTAACTGACTCTGCCGGACTGGAAAAATCAACAACAGTGGTGTGAACACGGTGGAAATGTCGTCAGGTGCACGGACCTCGATTCCTCTGTTTAGCCCGGCAACACCCCTCAGAGGATTCAGAGGACGTTTCCTGTCGCTGTCACATGCATGTGTCACACAAACTGCATGAATGATCAATGGGAAACATGTTTGAGATATTTACATTGTGTAAATATCCTGCTGTAATGTTACCCAGGGATGTGCGGATACTAACACTGGCCAGTTGCCCCATGAATGTCAGATCGTCCGCTTGGCTCGGCGCCGGGGCTGGTGCAGCTGCTGCTTTACTGTGGGGCTTTAATCAAGAGGGGGTTAACACATTAACAGACTTTTTCCACTGCAGGAACTTAGCATGTATCAAGTTAAACAGTCAGGCATTTACAAATACAACTTTTACTTGAAGAGCTAGATGCTCCTGCTGCCAGAAGCTGATTACTTTAGCATAAAGACGGTATAAATTCTAACTAAAGAGATATGGATTCGAGAGTTTCAGGGGAGCCTGGAAGCTGCTTTTCTAGTAGTTTTTCCTGTCTTTAATTTAAGTAAATTGGCCAAGAGAAGTGGCTTCATATTTAGCATATAGATAAGATCGCTATTGATCTCATCCAACCTTTTTCCAGACATAAAATACCTTCTTCTTGTAAAAATGATGGCGGTTGTGGTTTGTTTCCACTGTGCTGTGCTTGCTTTGGACATGCATTCCTAAAATTAATATTCTTCTCGGTTGATATTTGATAGCTAAATCCATGTTGCAGATACACTGAGGGGGTGGAGGCACCGTCTGTAGATGTGATCACTGACTGGAGTCCGTTATCTGTTGGGTGGTTTGTTCCTCAACAGGTTCACTCAGAAAGTTATTTCACTATCATTTTTGGGATGAGCCCAAAGATAAATCCAGTTTGGATCACACATGATTTGGATCCAGGAATTTCTTTTCTTTTCTTCAGCAAGACAGTTTTATGCCTAATTAAACAAAAACTTCTGAACCAAGTCCCACAAGACTCCGTGGATGAACCTATAAAATGTTGAAATAAACCTTAATAAAGAGACACATGCAGGATTTTTTTCTCCCTTGACATTAAAAGAAAGGGAATTTTCGAATTTTACTCTTGTTTCTCAAGAAATACCCCATAAATAACAATATAAAAATTATTATAAATTAGTTTTGATGTTGATCTCTTAAGGGGAAATCCAGCTAATAATGTGGATCTGTTGGATCAAAATACATATACAGTATGTGGGGGTGATCCTAATCTAGCAGCTACAGGATAGGGTAACAAATTGGCCTGGACTACAACTACCTACTGAGCTAACAAGTATTTGAGTCATCTGATACAATTTTAGAAACATTTCCAGATGAGGATGATGTATTTTATGATGTTTGGTGGAAGATTGTGTTCTACCAGGTGTTGTCTTCTTGTCTGAAGACGGATCACATTTTGGGCGAACGTCTGTCGATGCCAATGTCTTATTTCTACTGGAGATGCTTGTTTTCATACTCCATTCATTACTTCCATAAAAAGATCAATTTCTTTATGTTTCTTGTTTTGAATTCTCCCCATTGACAAATCATGCTGCTGTTATTGTTGGTCTGAACAGTGAGTAAAAAATGAAAATCCGTGTTGCGTTTTCGATCAGTGTGTCTAAAATGTTGTCTAAAGTGTCCTGGCTTACAAAACACAGTGGAAACACAAAGCAGACACAACTTACAACAAAGCCTTAATTAATAAAGAATGAGCTTACTGGAATTCTTTTGTTTTATTACTTTTATGGATGATGGAATGTTAATCCTGCCGTGGAAAAAAAGGGCATTTGAAGATTTATAACTCTTCATGTCAGTTTTGTCTATAAATTTATAACCTGTTAAAGTCATGTTTAGTAATCCACTCATTTTGTGTTTCTCAGTTCTGAAATGATCATATTTTGATTCATGTTCTTCTGTATTGAAGCTCTTCATATGATGCTTCCGCTGTCCTTTTTTTAAAAAAATCATTGCATTTTCTGTTTTCATGGGAAAATATGTCAGACATTGCTTGTTTGGATGGAATCTGTGCTGCTGCAGCTTAATAGTTCTCAATCTGTTTAGTTGAGCAGTTTTGTTCAGTACAATTTTATGTAAAAGTGGCAGAGTGCATTTTTTTCCCTTGATGGTGAAGTGCAGTGCAGAATGTCTTTCAAGTTCATGACCCCAGTTTTGTATTCCTTTTGCTAAATCAACTAGAGATCTTTTAGAGACAAGTCTGTTACTTTTCTACCTAATATGATGATTTTATACATGCAAAACATTTGGAATCAGAAAAACTATTTAGTGCCAGGAGTTTAAGGAGCAGACCTTGACATGCATCTTTAGGAGCATCGATTTCCTGTTGTCAATAGTCGGCCTCTACATTTTGCCAAGGCCTTGACACTTGAACTACCCAATCTGAGAAGGAACGATTTAGGCCAAAACACAGCTGGTTCTCTCAGACAGCTCAAGTGTATTATTTGATAGTATTTGTTTAAATGTAGAGCCAGACTCTGCAGTAATCCTGGCAGGAGTCAGCTGTCTCCATGCCCAATACCTCCCAGAGCATCTCTGCTGGGCTCTCTGCCTTTATGGCTTCTCATGTTAAAAAAAAAAGAAAAAGAAAAAAGAATTCAAAGTAGAATAGATTTGTGTTTTGGATGAGGATAAGAAAGAAGAACTTTATTATCACAGACGCTTAGATTACCCACTTAAAACCCAAACATTAATGAAAAGTTCACATGCCGTTTCACCGTCGCAGTTCCATGAGGCCAAATTGTTTTAACCTCTAGGACTGAAACGTGACGACACATCATACGTGACAATTATTTAACAACTAATTACAGCACAGTTGTGTGACATCAATCACTTGACCAGCCAAACAGCAGTGTGCCGACATGTTTTCTTTGTTGTTCTGGAGTCCCACATGTTCCCAGGTGAGCCAGAAACCAGCGAATGCTGGGCCTATCCTCCGTATCAAGGTGGTAGAGCTAGGGAAGTTTCATTCCACCGCTTCCTCAAAAAACACCATATCTGGTCCATGAGTCACATCACTGGAAGGTTGCCTGGCTTAATGCTTCCACATGCTCCTGATTGGGTGCAAAGCGCAAACCTTTCTCATGAGACAATTGGTATTCCGTAGTTCTTTTGAGATGCTAATTAAAACCTTTTATGTACCTTTGTTTGCGTGTGAAAGGATGTCTTCATCACAGACTGTTGCAATGTATTTTGGTCATAGAAACTATTAGACTGGAGTGAATCTAGTTTCTCAGATAAGGAGCTCAGCAATCCATTGGTGCAACTTTTCTCAAAGAACGAGAAATTTAATAGGTCAGGCTAGATTTTGTCTTAAAGCTCCTAAAGTGAAAGAACAGATGAGAGAAGACTCAGAAAGACTAAGAGTCAGAGAAACTTAAAAAATCTATGGTCTGAGGAAGACGGTGTAGCGGCAAGGCGTTACAGGTGATTACAGCCAGATTGGGAGCGAGGTGTCAGCAGAGGAAGAAAGGAAAGGAAATGGAGCAGCTGGAGAAAGAGACAAGGCTTTAGATTTATAGGAAACTAAATCTCCACCTTTAATGTTCTCAGAGCCCATCCAGCAGCCAGAGCCACACTTGAAGCTGCTCGTTCCAAGCCAGTTGCTATCACGAACATTTTGCTGCCAAAAGCAGCATTTGGAACATTTGTTCAATGATTTCACCACTAATTGGATTTTCAGGATAATACACATTGCAATAATCATGCTGAAAATACTTTCTTTTTTTTTTTTTGCCTAATCCACTGGGCATGAAGATGGGCAGCTGTCTGATCAACTCGTTGATCCCGTTAGCTGGTGTTATTATGCAAATGGTTCCTTCATTCAATCAGGTGATGCAAGATGTGAGAAGCTGTGAAACAGTCATGGAGATTGTAATTGGAGGCTATTTTAAATCATATTAGATGTTCCAAAAAGTGTTGAAAATCACATACACAGATGTTGATATGAATACTTTAAGTACTGATTAAAGACATCGTGATTATGTCTAAGCGTTAGTCGCAATTAAGTTGGTAATGGACAAATCTGCACCTCTCTTCTAGTGTCAGTGCCGTGTATGTATGAGGTGGGGGAGTGAGGTTGTAAAGGGTGTGGTCTAGATCAGAGATCAATTTATGTTTTCTTCTCTTTGTATCTATAATCAGTCTTTATCTAGGTTTAAATCCGTTAATAGCTAAGAATAGCTTTAGAGATAATAATGGATTAAAAAATTTTTTTTAAATCTTCCATAAAGATTTAAAGTCAAGCTCCAATAAAATTAGTCTTTAACTCCTTTAAATCATACACAGTGCCCCTACTTAAGAATAGCTGACAGAATTTATGCTAAATGATTATGTTTCTATGAAAGAACACATGGAGTGTTCTTATATAAGCCTTAAGCAAATTCATCTTATAATAACATGACATTCACACATTAATAACCTTCTATTTTTAATACATAGAGTTTATGTTGGCGGGATGCTTCTGGAGTGCTGTCTGGGGCTCAGGTCTCATAAATAAGCTATCACACATATACACAACTTGTAGATGTCATTAGATGCCATGATTTTCGCGATACAGAGATCTGCTGGTGTGCGTTTGTATCAACATTCACTTTAAGTTGCACAAAAATCCAACAATGTGAGTTCACGGAGGCACATTTATCTGTCCTTTGAAACAATCAGAAAATGTTACATTTCTCCTCTTTGCTGCTTTGTTGTCCTTAATGCCTCCTCCTCTCTTAATACGCCATCTCGCTCGCTCAATACCCACCTCTGCTCTGTCGAGTCGGGGATGAGGGTTGAACCTGCAAACTGAATTCTGCACTGCCATTGTACGAAACAACTCATGAATACACTCATTTGGATCTGCTCAAAATGTAATTTGTGCTTTGTGGCCCATTCTTTATCCATCAGAGTCATGAAAATCAGGCCATAATCCTGCTGACAAATAGACAACCAGAAAAACAACTAAAGCAGACATAAGTATGGCCTCACTGATGGAGGTAATAACACATTAACAAGCAGATCTTGTCTAGAAACACAGGTTTTATTACTTTACAGTGAAACCAACCACAGGATTGAAAGACCTGACAGATCGTGCTTCCAAAAACATTTCATGTCTCAGATGGTTTTGACTGATTTTCCATTAACTTGTCTGTTGAAATCTGGGAGAAAGACACATTATTTCCTCTTCATTGTTAGAGAACTCGGTTTAAGATCTCTGTTTTAAGTAGATCACACAGTATAATTTCTTCAGAGGTCCCGCTGGATTTTACAAATCCACTGAGACTGAGATTAATGTGATTGAGTGCAGCCTTTGTTTCATCAAATGGCACGGACAGGATTAAGGAAGGACTTTTAAATTTGTAATTTGAGCTAACAAGTGCGCACTGAAAGCAGAAAAGTGATATCTCTGTTTAACTAAATCACTTTATCAGGATTGTCTGCGTGGTTTCCTTGTCGACGCCACTTCCTTTCATGATCACTGGGTTGTAAAGACTCTCCTCAAAATGTGCCTTTTCATTCTGTTTGAGCTAATAATGCGAAAACAAAAATGGAAAGTCATGCTTTAAAAAAAGAACTGTGTGCAGAAATAAAAGAAACATGCCCAAGAAAACATGACACAATTCAGATATCTCATTAAAAATAATTAGTTCACAGCTGGGTAGCTGCAGCGTTTGATTTTACATTGAAGGAACCAAGAAGATGATCTCATTGGATAATGCTGGTGGGGTTTTCATCTTTTAGGCCAGTTTTAGAGAGCTATAATTTTACAGCATGTAAGGAAAATGGCTCTTCTCACTTCCATTTACAAGAGAGTGATAAGGAGTAGCCTACGTAGTTCACATTTTCTGGAATAAGAGAACATCCTAGGAGACTGCTACCTCTTGAATAATCAAAACTCAATTGTAAATGATTTCAAAATCTACAGCTGGGATTATGTGTGACTCCAGAATGTGTGCATGATTTTTTTTTTTCATATATTCTTTTTCAGGAATGTTGGCTGTGCCCTCTAACATCATGTTCATTTTTTTTTTCTCTCAAAGACTTAGCAATACCTGCATCCTGTGTTTGTTTGGCTATTTGTTTTGCAGCTCTCTTCGCCTTAACTCACAGAGTAGCCGGGATAAGATGCCAGCCCCAAGGTTAGCTCCATATGTTTCTTGAATTAATCTTGATAGACATGTATTGCTAGGGGCACATCCTCTGAATCCTGGCCCCCATCAACAATGCTAACACCTCGTGTCACTCGGCAGGGGCCATCTTTGTCCCTCTGGCCTCAGATCTAAGCAAACAGCTTAAACTCCGCGGACCCGATTTCACCTGAAGCGACATCGAACTTGAATTATGCTAAAGTTCTCCAGCGTCTCATTACGATTCAACGGCTCCACTGGTTCAGCCTTCAGAATATTAATGAAAACCTTGAAGCTGAAATCTATGAAGTCTTAATTAATCCATCAGTAACATCTATCTGTATGGTCAGACCAAGAGCTTAGTATTAACTCTGGTCGGAGATGCCCTATATATATGACCAGATAGTAATTTTGATCCAGTCAGTCAGGTGGAGAATACTGATGTCATCATACTTTATGGCTTAACTCAATAAAATGTTCATTACAACATTACCAGTTTGACATTTTCATCATGTGTAATTGCCACTGAGGGAAAACACATTTAACACCAGGTGCTAAATGATCTGCCTCCAATATGTCAAACACTCAGAATATTCTCCTTCTTTGTGTTTCATTGGGATAAACTGAATAATTTTGGGTGATGGGCAGCCAGGCTGACAATTTACCAATTTTTTAAATCATCACCTTGGGTTTTGGCTGCTTGTTTGGCACTTTAAAGGCCAAACATTGATTTCATTGATTAGAAAAATCAATTAGCAAATCAACTGATGATGAATCCACACAAGGTTATTTCAAGGTAATTACTTTGTCGATTTTGAGATGATGCAACTTGTCATTAAGGAAATGATAATGAGTTTCCCCATTTTGGTGTGATTAAATATTGATCCCTGCGGTATAAAATAAGGTGAAAAATAGTATTTTCCTTAATTTTTTACTACAGGTATCCAACAGTCACTAGATCAAACGAATACCCATCTGAAGTAGCAGCGTGCTGATTTTAACAGAGTGAAAGTGTGTCATCGCTCGGCATGTTCTGATGGTGTTCGTGGAACGCGGGTTATACTCGCTATGGTTGGCCTTCCAGATGGCGTGACCATTTTTAGACTCCATGTCTGCTGCAGTTAATGAACACTGGACATTTCCCACAGGGTAAAAATACCCTCAGTGGCAAAGCCCACCTCTGGACCTGCAAATCAGATCCTCCTCCATGTTGGAAGAGAAACTAAAAGAACTCCACAGGCTCATGTCGCTGGCCTCTCCAAGGGCAGTCACAATACTTCCTTTCATTTGATTACATAGCCTCATAAAGTTGAATGACTGTGGAGATTTTATCGACTCCACTTCCAGAATTCATCACATACCGCCGAGCCTTTGATTTTAGCATGGACGGTGTTATAGATGGAAACCTGAGCACTCAAAGTTGCTTTTTATACTATAGTCCTGCTGCACGGCGAGCTGAATGTGTTTGAGAGGAAATTTCAGTGCCTCCTACTTCTTTAGGTTCGTCGGATGTCACTCAGTCTGTTTTAAAGCTGCTTTCACTTTGTTTGTGGCATTTGAGATACTAAGTGGTAGATAGGGTATATGTTATATACATGATTCTGACTAAATTATATATATATGGAATTATAAAGTAAAGTATATCTCAATGCACAGCTGCAGCACGTAATCATCAATGCCTTTCAAAACCCCATCAGATATTATAAGACTGTGTGTGCATACTGTTCATCACAAGCTTGCTAAATCACATTGCAATCGGAGTTTATGGGAGTCTGCATGAAATAAATCTCACATTATTTCAGTTCAAGCTCATCTAAATATGTTATGTGAGAAAATTCGGTCAAGATTGGAGTGGAGGAATGGTTCAGAGAGCCAAGAAATGTCGATTCTCCACACATTTATCTGCAGTGTGAAGCTTTTTGGCTTAGTCCATCAAATGTTTAATGAACACTGAAGATGGTGTTCCCTTTTAAACTCTGAGACAAATGTTAGCTTTCCAGAAACTGAGTTCAAGCCCTAATCACTTCAGATGCAGCTGTTTCACAAACACAAAACGGTTACGTATCCAACGGGGAAATCAGATGTGATTCATGGAAAACAACATGTAGTGTGCAACGTTGTCTGAAGTACCCACAATAATTTGTTAGTCGTTCATTATAAAGTGTTACAGACAGGTTTCGACCAGCAAATAAACCTCAGATCTGCCTTTGTCAGCCAGAACATTTCCTGATCTTTACCTCAGCATACATGCAACTCATGAACAAGCACAGACATATGAAGCAGAGCACAAAACATAATCAAATATGGAAATCAATAAAGTACAAATGAAAACAGAATCTGTCTCCAGGAAACAACTGGTCAGTTGCAACACGGATAGGACACGTTTTATCTTATTTTAAAGCCCACATAGAACTGTCCTCAATAACATCAAGAGCTAAAATTAAGCCACGGTCCCCTGAAAAATGTCTCCTTTGTCATATTTGATTTTGTTTTGTCAATTTGCAGCATTTCTCCTGAACACGTCCCTAATTCACTTATATTCTGTCTCTTTGGATTTGTTTTCTTCGAGTGAAGCGCGCCGAGCTCTCAGGGACAGTTCAAATCATTTTTTGGAACTATTCTTCTAATTGCTATGCTGATAAACCCATCCTACCATATTCCCTCTCCGGAAGAGGGAATATGGTAGGATGGGTTTTTAAATTTAATATCCAGGCAGTACAGTAAACTCCATAGCTTTATCGCCCAAAAATAAAACTGTGCCGTCATTCCTTTTTAGACACAGGAAACACACCACCAGGATAAATCCACTTTCCTTCTTTGTTTCTCTCTCTCTGTCTCTCTCTCTCACAGACACACACACACACACACACACACACATACACACGCAGGCTGCTTCTCTTCACCACAGTCATAATTAAGTCCTCTGATTGCACTGCATTATGGCAAAATTAATGAAGCTTTTAATGAAAATTAGTCACATTTGGCCGAGGTCCAGCGTATGAGATGTGCATAAGTGTGCACTAAGCATCGTCAGATAAGCAAGGTAAGCCTCCAGCTTCTGACGCAGAGTCAGTGGAGCTGTGCAGCTGCAACGATTGCCACTTCTCTGCACACACCCAAAATATCAGCACCCTGTAGGATCTGTAGGGTAGCTCCATCGAGGCGCTAATTACCATCTACTGTTTTGGTGCACTAATTGTTTCGGCTGCAGTCTAAGGGGAATATTTTTTTTGGCCTTGTTAATCCTCATTGGTTGGATGCCGGTGTAAATATCCATTTATTTTGGTACTTAAAGGTCAACCGTATCATTTAACTTATGCAGCTTGAAATGATCGAATATCAGCAAAGGCAATAAAACTTTTCCAATATCCACCTCCATTCAATATGAAGGAAAAGAAATGACAATAGTGGTTTGCTGAAAATGTCTACTCCATTAGCATCCGTCAATGATAATAGCACTGTCACAAAAGGAGAAGGGAACAAACACATTTCCTACATCAATGAGTCATATTGCTGTCTTACTGCTGTAATGTGGTGTCAACAGATAATTTACAGACAGGTCAATAAGCAGTGAAAATAAATGCTTTGCTTTGCTGCACTGATCTTCCTCTTCCAATCTGAATCCTCCCTGAATAGCCCTGTGTCAAGCTGGGTGTAAGCATGGAGACTGCGTGGGACCCAATAAATGCAAATGCCACCCTGGCTTCACCGGCAAGACCTGCAATCAAGGTGAGCTCCCATCTGGAACAATCTGAAAACAAAGCTGTTATTTTTCATTGGCGACCAACTTTTCTTTGTTTGTCTCAGAGCACTGATGTTGAAATGAGCGCCACAAAAAAAAAAAAAGAGATAGAGGGAAAGTCAGAATGTATGTGTGGTCCGTCTGATCACCCGTGACTCAAAAGCTGAAGCGACACAGACATCTGCTGACACGCTCCTGCCCTGAGTGCCACCGGTATATTCATGTTGCCCCTCAGTGGAGGAGCTGGTTTGTTAGCAGTCGGGAATTATGAGGGGGGAGGTGGTGGAGAGAAAGAGAAAGAAGGAGCGAGGGAGAGAACTGATTTGGCTCGAAAGGAAGCAAGAGGTTAGATCGTGTTGAATGATCCCAGGAGTGGATACACTCCTGTGAAGATAGCATCTCAATTACTAACCTGAGATAACTTGGCTCATTGGAGGGCAACCACGCTATTTAAATGTGTGTGTGTGTGTGTGTGTGTGTGTGTGTGTGTGTGTGTGTGTGTGTGTGTGTGTGTGTGTGTGTGTGTGTGTCCCTGTCTCAGCTGAAGTGCATTCTTCTTCACTGACTGCCAAATTTCAATTTGGTGAAAAGTGTTAAAACTTAAAGGATGATGTGCGTCCAACAACTTGAAAATACTTGTGGAATTCACGCCCTAAGACAGGAATAGGATAGTCTGTAATTAAAAACAAGGGTTGGGGTGTTGGACTCGGGAAGTTGGTGGGGGGGTAGGGGTGTTGAAATCCTTCCCGGAATGTTCCAAATGACTCATCCTGCATTTTGAGGCTCTAGGTGGCTCCTGTCTGCCCGGCAAGACGGGTGCACTTTGTCTTAATCTCCAACAAAAGGGGAGAAGAGAAAGGATCAGCATCCCACAGCCAACGACAATAGACCCTAGTGCCAAACATTCAGACCGACTTACCTGATAAATGTGATTCCAAGACCTGTCAAGATGAGACTGTACTTTCAATTGTGTATTGAACACCCCCCCATTTGTCCAATAAGCTGTAGCTGTTTTCACGGCACTTGCCATTTTACTCAGTGTTGAGTGACAGGTTCGTCCTTTCAGCCCGTTTAGGTGGAGATAACCTTGGATTCTGTTTTGAGCTGGCACAAGCTATTGAAATCAATTTAATTATTCAAAAGACATAGATTACTTTTCCTCATTTAAATGCAGACCCAGTTAAACATTGATTTGAGGTTTACTATTGATATGCCAGGCGGATGGTTTTTTTTTAAGCATTCTGATATCCTGCCTGAAGGAAATGCTGCATTTATCCGGAGGCTGAGTGAAATGATTCGCCCTGAGCTGCTTCCCACACCACACAGCAAAAAAATATCAGTTCATTTCATTCATTGGAAGTCAAGTTAAACATTTCTAATTTTCAGACCAATTTTGAGCCTTTTCCTGAGAAATTGGAAGCACTGCATTAAAATGCCACTGAGAATGTAAGTGGTACTAAAATGGTAATAAGAGGAATCAGTTAACGCCTTTAAGCCTCTACTTCGCTGAGTAGTACTGGCTCCACTCACATATTTGGTTTTCTATTAGTTAAAAACTACCTGGTATCCGGTGCTACCTTTTTGGTACTGCCTCAAAAAGAACCAGACATTTGCGGACAGCTGATTGGTTGGAAGGAAATCTTAACTGCGTTGTTGCGTCATCCATATCCTGCACAACACAAACCGAAAGCTGCTTTAGAAACCACTGTGACGAGGATGTGCAGACGCTCCTGTCTCTCATAGCTGATGAGGGGATCACAGGAGTCGTGTGTGGCCATTTTGCATGGTGTTGCTGTCGCTATGACGATTAGCTACACAACAGAATCTTCTAATGGAAAAAAAAGAACCCTATACTGAAGCTGAGTTTTGTTGATTAGATTCAGGAAAACATTTGCAAGCCACAGAGCAAGCGTCAGCAGAATCCTGGATATGTTTTCCCATGTGAAACTGGTTTAAGGGATTAATAAGCAATTCATGTTTTTTTTGTGCCAACTCTTTTCACTTGATAAAAAACTTTTAATTTGTATTCATTTGTCTTCCATAGCTTTTTCTAGTTAGAAGACCCTCAATATCCGAAATGGATATCATTAAAATATCGTTGAAATTAGTCTGATTATTACAAGCTGATAAGCAGCCAACCCTCAAGAATAATAAGCACCGCAATGAAAATTTCCTATTATTTTCTGAAAGTGCTTCACCTTCTTGGTGGAGGAGAATTACGTCTGTCATACAACACGGTGATGACAAATGAGTGTGCGCTCGCTATGCAAATAAACTCAATAAAGTGATAATCTATTTGACAGCACACTCCTTCTGTTGATCCAGTTGTTTTAATAAGATGATTATTCCGTTCAGGTAGATTAAATTACGAGTTGTTGACCTGCTGGAAAGACATTATTAAAAGATTTTGCAGGAGTGTTGTCTCAGACATCAGAAGCTTTGCAGCTGCACTGCTTCCAGATGCTACTCACCACTTTGTCTTTCTGCCAACTACCGGTATATAATTAATACCTGTTCAGGTGTGATGCATGTCTCATGGTATGATTGGACCACGAAAACAAGGTCTGTTAATAGAATATTAGCTAACATCTGGACCTTTCGGTATCTTATCAGTGAAGCCAGATAGCTGTCCTCTTAAATGCCACAATCTTCTCCTGTATTTAGTTTAATCTTTTTGCTTGTCGGGGAAGACATTCTATCCTTCTCCATTACTTTTTATCGTCAAGGCTGTCAAACAGCTGCGAGTGCTTAAAGTATTGCATATATGTCATCACGTTGTGTGTTTTTCTTCAATTATCAACTAATTACTCTTCATCATTTTTTAAAAACTCTATGTTCTCTTTTATAACAAGGTCATTAATCGGGCACTGGAGCGATTTTTGACACACGCTGCCCTCTGGAAGCAGGAAGCAGGAGCTGAAATAAAGTCGATAGAGCTGACTGTCTTGTAACCTTTGCTTGATTCTAGCTTTAAATGGCACAAAAACTAAAACCTATCTGTAAAAGATGAATAGTTTGGGTAAAGAAAGAAAAGAAAAGATTGTTTAATATCAGTATGGAGAGGGTTCACAAAACGTTTAAATTACAGTAAATAATAAGAGAAATAGTTTGTCGTTCTATCGCGGAATTCATTAATCACGTGTGGTTCCTGGAATGCGTTAACCGCGAGGAACGAGGGCGCACTGTTCTCCACTTCACATTTTTGAATATATGTCCGGCTTCCTCGCACCTCCAAAATTCATGCAGCTTATGTGAACTGATCAGTCTAAATTACCTGTAGGTGTGAGTGTGAGCGTGAGTGGTTGTTCCCTCGCCTCTTGCCTGTAAATCAACTGGGATAGGCTCCAGAAAACCCCATGACCCACAAAAGCGGAGTAAGTGGTCAAGGAGATGAATGAATGCATGCATGAATGAATGCATGAATGAATGAATGCATGAATGAATGCATGAATGAATGAATGCTCCCACCCATGGTCGGCCAGTTTGCTGATGTTCAAATGGAATCCATGCTTTTGAAGTCATGCTGCATGTTTATAGAGACATACAATTAAAGACAGGCAAATTTAAGTGCTGCACTACAACAACTGTTGAATTGAATTATTGTTCTCAGCTGATAAAATGACTTCAATCAATATCCACTCATTTCAATTAAAGCCCGTGACAGGTGAGACCATATGAACAACTGTGAGCATATAAAGTTTCACAAGTCTACATGTTGCTTAACAATAAGCCCGGGGGAGACAGATTGAAATTATATCTCCTGTGTATTTGTTTTGGTGATGATTGGTTTTGTTTAATGGATTCTACTATCTAACCTTGAACCTCCAGACAAAAACAAAAAAAAAGGAATTCTGAATCTGTGAGGTGTTGTAATTCTCTTAGCTCCCATTTCCCTCCTCATGACAAAAAAAAAAAAAAAAGGAATTCAGAAGAGAGAAGAGGGCAGGAGAAGAAGGGATGCAAACACACATCCTGTTTCTCCCATGTGGCCCAGATCTTCTAATCTGATGCTCAGCTCATGTCTGATTCCCACATGTGTAATCCTCTTTGCTGCATAGTGTTCCTCTTTACTTTTCCGGAATGTGGTGAGATCACAGGTGTTCTAATCCATTTGTTGCTGCTTTTCATTCTCACTACATCTCTGTTTCTCTCTTCATAAATCTCTCTCCCTGTCTCTCTCTCTTCTTCTGTTCTTCTACTCAAACTTATCTTCAATCAACCCACCCCCTCCCCAACTCTCCCCCATGCCCTCTAATCAATTGTCTTTTGATGAAGAACTGGGCTATTTAACCCCACCGCTGTGGGCCAGTCACCTTCCTTTCTTTCTTCCTGTGGACCATCAGCCGGCGGGAGGAGTGACGGAGGGTGAGATTCGTCGATCAAGCACACCTAAGCAGTCTCTCTGCTTCCCGATCAGCAGTATATGCATGGTGTTGCACGGCGTGGACTGAGAGGGAGTGAATGTCACTCCCAACTATTCTGTTGCAGCTTCCTGTCCTCCCCCTGGCAGGAGAGACACCACCCACGGGCAGCTTCTCAGCAGAAATGCCAGCATGAATGCCAAGCATGTCACAATCTTTACCACCCTGCATCGACCTCTCTTTCTTTCACTTCTTCTTTTTTTTTCTTTTCCTAAAGGTCAGTTCCTCAGGACCAATGAACCATCGTGATTTTTCCTCATTGCCCTGCAAATGTCTTCACCCTTATTCTCCTCCCCAGTTTCCTGAGCACCCGGAACAAAGAGGTCCTCCTTCAATTTAAAGCCATCATTGTCGTGGACTCAGCACTTATAATTCTCTATCGCCTGCCAGCACAAGGCCTTAAGTTCTAACCAAATGTTATCACCTTTAGAGACAAGCATATCCCCAAGAAAGAGCCCCAGCTAATCTCTCTGTCAGTGATAGAGGCGTGTCGGGAATGTAACACAGCATACCTCGGTGGAGCTGACCCACTAAATCACCCCTCTTTGCATCACTTCAATGTGTCTTAGCAGTCCATTTACCATACAGTGAACACCCCAGAGGGGAACTGGCCCTCCGTGATTGCTCGTTTTTTGTTTTTTTTTGGTGCAATCCTGGAGTAGAGTCAAACTGTCAATCGGTGATCATGTCAGCCATCTCTCATTTTTTCCATCCCTCTCTGTTCTCTCTCTCTGTCCCTGTCTCTTCTTTTTCTGTCTTTGTCTTGTCTCTTTTTTTTTTGAGGGGAGGGTGGGGGCATGACTATGTCTTGTGTCAGGCATGTGCCGATGCTCACGGAGCTCTCTCTGTCTGAGAATGCAAACATTTCAGTAATCCCTCATTTACATTTTTAAGCTGTTTTTCTTTTTCAGTGCAACAAGCAAGTGGAGACATGTTTCTCTGCCATGCTGACAATGGACAGAGCTGCTATGGTTTCTATAATTGCAGTAATGAGGATGTCAGTTGTTTACTGTGGGGGGAAAAAATACAAGGAGGAAAGCGTGGTGGACACCACCAATTAAAGAAGTGAAGAGTGTGGTTGCTTGTGTGTGCTGGTGTGAATGTTGGAGAAAGAAACTGTTGTAGGGTTTGGGTTTGGACTATGAATGGTGAGCAAGGTTTAGCTTTCTACTTGACATGACTGGACAAATTATTTTCATTTGGTTTCATTTGATAAAGAATTATGAAGCTTGAAGATGCATCCAGAAAGGCAGTCATTTTCACATCCATGGTGCGCACACCAACATTTGTGCAAATGCAGTCCAATTTGGGATGGGTAATAAGACAATTTGTGAAGTGTAATTTCAGTATTTATTTTGTCTTGACAGCTGCAAATTGAGAAAAAAAAAATGTCTTGCTTGTTGGTTTAGCTTAAAGAGGCGAACCCCTCGCATCCAAAATTTGCATTTCCAACTTGCAAAATCCAAAAAATCTTATTTGCATGTCGTCATTTTTTTGGTATCTGCTCATGAATTCAATCATGACCTTTAGCATTTAGCTGGCTTGACAGCAGAGTAAAAATATTGGGGCGTTTTGTGTAGACGTCTATACTCTTCAATGAAAGCACCACTAGAATACTTCTTTAAATTGGCTCTCATGTAATGATTACAGTGCATTTAAAAAAAAAAAACTGGAGCAAATACACTCAGAAGAAGTGACAGTCATGGAACTGGACAGAGGGGCTGGTGGTGAACTTGAGCTCACCAGATGCTGACGTTAATGAAGTGAGATCCGTGGACAGACACCCTGGGCATCTCTTTCATCTTCCATCCAAAGGAATCTAGGGTGCACGCTGAATGCAGGAGCTATGTGGCTTTTTAAAAAAGCACTCTGCATATCTCCACAGAACTAAACGTGGCACTATTTACAATTCACCAGCCAAGATAAAAATGACCCACCATGTGCTGTATGGTGAGATTGAATCTGTTTGTGATGCTGCTACTGTATCCCAGTGACAGAGGGAAGGGTCCCATATTATTAATATTCCTTGGAGCCTTTGTGATCTTTCTAATGTGATGAACTCCTGTTTCCTTCAAGTTGGATTTCCACCTTTTGAGCCTGGTACTCCCAAGAAGAACCCAACTGATATTCCGCTGTCAAATCCATACAGGGGAATATCCATATTTGGTTTTCTTTCATCCCCAAAATTGATATTGGCAAATTCTAAATTCCAGTATGAGCCAGGGTCAATGTCTGAGTGTATTTTAATCTAATATGCAATATTTTTGTGCCCAGTGAAATTTTAATGCCCATCACTATACATTGTGTTCATTACTATTCATGAGTAGCCCTAACCCTAAACACTCTAACTCTCAGCTAGGAACTACCACGATCACCTTTGGTACTGAAAAGCACTCAGTAGCTTCAAATGATCTGAACTATTAATAAACTGATCTTCAGAGTCAGCTTAAACAAGTATTTCAAACCACATGCAGATTGAAATCGGCTTCACTCTGAAGAAATTCCAAGTGGTAACAAACACAACCATCAACCGATATCACTCAATCCAACTTTCCATTCATCCTGTGGGAGGAGGAGGGAGCTTACAGAGAGAGCACACATAGCCACAGGGAGAACATGTAAGCTTGGCACTGAAATGTCAAAGGTCAGGACTTAAACCCAGAAAATGCAGACCTGATCATCACACTCTTCTTGTTGCCTTTCTTGATTCGTCACTCCAGCACAATGTGGCTTGATTTGTATTATTAGCTTGTATTTGTAAAAATCCATGGGAGTAAGAAATAAATTTCAGTCATTCTCCTGATCATGAAGTTAACGGCTGTGTGGAGGGAGATCTAGACATTCTAAACACTCCAGCATAAGCATTAATACCATCCAGTTTCATTTCAGTTCAAGAGCACTGACATGAGACCTTTTCCCTACAATGTAAATCTTCATCCTGAATATTACACCCGGAGGAAAATGGATTGAAGCCAAATGAAATGAAAGATTTTCCTCTGTGTCATAACAGCTTAACAGCTAATGTTTAATCTTTTTGTTTCTCAAAGTGTGAGTTCAGAGACAATCAAAAATGACTTACATGGGCTGCTAGTTATTTGAATACTAAAATGTGCTCAAATAGAACAGATAAGCTGCAAGAATTCTTAATTACAGTAATGAGAGTAATTAAGAACCGCAGTGTAATCAATATTCTATTCAGAGCAATGCGCGTGATGCACTCTATGTGCCGATTGTAGGACGGGAGCAGGTGTATCTTGTGTTTTAGCCTGGAGACGGGTCACATTTGACCGTTTCTGATCAGTATTGCCGTTTGCCATTATATCTGGCAGGAACTCTGAAGTGAATCTGGAACAAAGCTTTAACCAACTGCCTCTGAGCTCAGAACACAACCTGAGATGTACATTATTTGATGCAGTGAAGATCAAACACCGAGCGCTTCCTCTGCGGTCACACCCTTTGTGGCACAGGGAAATACTGGGGAGATGGAGGGAGTGCAGGCAACAGGAGGAAAAGGCAGAATGAATGAATACCAGTGGGCCACAATACAGAACATGGATCACCAAGACAACGGGTGACACCCCCTCCTGATTTACTGCGATCAATTAATGAAGCCTCTGTTTTATTTAGATGGCCCAGTAGGTGACCATGGACACCAGTCCTCTGGACTGTAAACGTTTATTTAGATATGTATTTATAAGCTGGGAAAAAAAAAAAAGTAACTCGCATCTAACTATTTTGTTGTCGTTTTCTTTATTTCTTCTTTATTTCTACTTTATTACTAGAATCTACAGCAACATTATGTACCTTTCCCCTAGATGTGTTTGGACATCTAATGGTAATACTGCAGATGTATCTAATAAGAGAGATGATGGCGTTGTTCCATTTAAGTATTCCACTGAGACAGTATGCGTAATATAAAGATGCTGGCGTAACTAGTGAGATATAAGCATTTTTAATGTTATTTGTTCCTCTTGTAAATTCAGCACTATCCTGTTTTCTAAATGCCCAACACTCATTAGTTTGTTTTGTGTAAATTAGGCCACTAGTTTCAACATTCAGTGCAGTCTATGACAAATAAACATGTTGTTTTTGAGCATCTATATACATTTTTGATGAAGACCACTTCAGCTTGTTAAACAAGGGAGTTCAGGTAAAGGTGAAACGAACCCTAATTGGCTGCCTGTTCCTGTCAGGAGTGTCAATAAGTCATCCCAGGGCCCCGCAGCTCAAATACCTCGCAGGAATGAAGACATAATTAATGTTATTAGTTCTACCTGCGTCCTGTGATATGTCAAAGTTTCTACCCTTATATATACAGTATATGTATGAATGTCACACAGAGGACACACACCTTTCACAGGTAAATTTACTAACATTTATGGGAGCTGCTCCACTCACATGGAATGCAGGTTGTTGTTCTTTTGAATTAATGTTATTAGTTACACATTTGCTTCTCTAATCAGAGTATCCTCCATGAGAATGACCCAAGAAAATGACAGATCTCTCCCCCAGGAGCCGAGTCACACAGCATTATGCTCTAATCAGATTCCCATGGTCCATTTTGAGATTCCTCTACTTCAACACGTGATTAAAAAAAGAACTAGAACTCTATGTAAGACTACTGGTTGGAGCAACTGCAAACCACTTGAACCAGTGTTGAGTCAAAGGATAAATTAGCATCTTTTATCACGTGCAGGTAATAGGTGGGTTGGCTGCTGACACTGTCTTCCTGTTGAACCATCAAAGAGGGAAGTTGTGGGCTTGTCAGAACATGGCAGCTCTTAACTTCCTTGAAGAAACCCTCATCGTTTCCAAAAACACACACACACACACACAGGTTTGACCTCTTCACCTCCACCTTTTTGCCCTCCGGTCCACTAATGCTGCCTCTCTCCGTCTGCAGACCTGAATGAGTGTGGGCTGAAGCCGAGGCCTTGTAAACACAGGTGCATGAACACTTATGGGAGTTACAAGTGTTACTGCCTCAACGGCTACATGCTGCTGCCTGATGGGACCTGTGGAAGTAAGTCTGTCTCTCTCTGTCTCACACACACACACACACATACGCCTCTGATATTGTCCGCAGTGATTTTACTGTTGAATGAAATATGGACATGTACATTCCAGATCTATATTTAACCCTGCTCACTCCCCTTTTTGTGTCTGTAGCCTTTGTGTGCTGCTGTGAAGCCTGGGACCACGATGGCATTTGTATTATATTATGAAATACATGTTCCCACTACCTCTGACAGCAACCTGGCAGTCCTTTGATAGACTGTTTTCATTAAAGCCCCATGTTGATCTGTTTCATTACAGCTGTACCAATGTCAGAGGAACCCCTGCGAAGACCCCTAAGAGGGCTTAAATGAAAAAAATGTGAAAGGAAGACAATATTTAGACACTAGTGAATACACTTCTTATTAGTTGCCTAAAGGTATTCCATAGACGGGGTGTTGATGTCTGTACACGTCTCCCTGTAAATTCTGTTTCCCCTTAGATAAGTATTTTTTGCTTGCTTTCCCACTCAAGTATGGCACGACTGCTACCTCATTTTAATTACTTCTTTTTTTATCCCAAGGTAATTTATCTTCCTCCCTTTTTTCAAATTGGAATTGCTTATCACTTGAGGTAATCTCTAACACTTTTAGGTATGGCTGTGTAATGATGGCACGAAGTGCTCCGAACCCTCGCGTTTCTTCTTTTTATCCCTGACTACGACGTTAATCAATAGATCGCTGTAGTATTTAATCAGCCCGGCCTGCCTCAGTTATAAAAACAGTGCACCAAGATACCCACGACATGCTGGAGTAACAGTGACAGCGGCGCTTTTAATTTCCTTTTTAGGGTCCGTCGGCATTGAGAGAGGCTTAACAAAATCTTTTCCATTATATGCTTACTTTGGAGGGTCTTGATCTGTTCGGCACGGCTCAACAACAGAGGTGCTGCGCGCTGGCGCCTCGATAGGGTGGAGATGGATTATGAGGCTGTACTTTTAGGATAGGGTAAAAGTGGCTGAGGGAGGGTGGACGTATGAGCGCACAGCAACTGCACAGCACAGGAATCTAATAATGGCTCTGTGTGTGGTTCTGGTGTCTGCACCTCAGGGTCAGCTCGGCTAATATCAGAACTGGCCGCCGATACCGACTGGAAGATAAAGTGTGGAGCAGAAAAGAAAGCGAGAGTCAAAGCAGCATAAACTTCTCCCCTGTCGTTTTCCTTCTTTCCATCAGATGCTCGAACATGTGGCATGGCCAACTGCCAATATGGGTGCGAGGTGTTGAAAGGAGAGATCCGATGTCAGTGTCCGTCACCAGGGTTACAGCTGGCTCCGGACGGAAGGACCTGCATTGGTACGTCCCAGTCTTTCTGTTTCAGCGCAGGCCTGACAACTGTTACACCATGAACAGCAAAGCAACAAAGTTTGTTTTTGTCTGCTCTTCACAGTGGTTATCATGTCTACTTGATAATGAAATAAAAGTGTTTCAGGACAGCAAGAAGCAATTTGGTGACTCAGACAAAACCTTTTATCCAGTGAGGCTGAAATTCATCCAAAAATATTTACCAGCGTGTCTCCTTTGTATTGATCCCAGTCATACTGCAGCTTCATTTCCACCTACCGCCAGCAGAAATTCAATAAAGGAGGGCCCACGCCCCTTCCTTGCTCATTACCCTCGCCTCCTTCCTGCAGATGGGTCGCTAACAGATGAAGGAGCAGCTGAAGCAGTTAGCCCCTGTGAGGTTTAAAGCAGGCTTTCCCAGATGGATCGTTCCACGTCGCCTAATAGTCCCACTCAGCTAGGCAGGCTGGTTAATGGGGGAGTGGCCGTCAATAAAGACAAATGATGGAAGAGGGGAAGGAAGGTTGACTGCCACAGGTGTTTTGGCAGTTTAGTTGGATGTTTCCGGATGCCTCTGGAAGCCGCTGTTTTTAACGACCAGTTTTATGGAGAGTTTCAAATCATATTTACGACGGTGATTCCGTCACGTTACAAGAGGTTTAGACGAAGGAGTTTGCATACATGCAGAGGCTTTTATTGGAACTCTTTTGTCTTAATGCTTCCCCTATTTGCCAACGCCATAAAGATTTTTTGTAAGGATGTCTTGGTGGTCCAGATTCAAAAAGATATTGTGTAATAATTCACCATAATTCAATCATTCAACTGTTGACTGAGGAAGCGATCTTTGACACTTTCCTTCCCATGCTTCTATTCCAGACTGGCAAAGGTGCTGCTGTGTTTCAAAGGTGCTTTTAAACGCCAATCCCCATGTCACATCGGTGCCTCAGCGCATTAATATACAAATGATTTAATGGCTTAATGCTTTGAGCTTCTTAGCGCATAAATACTAACGGCCACATGCCAACAAAGGTTGTCGACAGAGACACTCGGAGTAGGTCTAAATAATAAACCAAGGTAGTGTGCAATGTGCTCTGCTCAATGAATAGAATACATAATACACATTTTTTTCACCATAAAAGAATACTAACCAGGGAAAATGAAAAAAGTCTTCTTGTATGAATACAAATATTTGCTTCATTTTTGACTAACTTTTTTGAATGCATCCTGTATGTAAAAAAAAAAAATCAATGCAAATGTTCTAATTTTATTCTTCTTCTGCATAATAGCCTAAATTGTTCTCTCTGTCAGATGTGGATGAGTGCGCAACAGGAATAGCGGTGTGTCCCAGGTTCAGGAAATGCATCAACACCTTTGGTAGCTACATCTGCAAGTGTCACGAAGGCTTTGACCTGCAATACATCAACGGGAAATACCAATGCCGAGGTACTGTCACAAGGTCTCTGGGGTGACGCTCTTACAGATAACACTTAAAAAGGTCACGGATGTGCTGAGATATTATGACTTATGCCCTTTTTACACACACACACACACACACACACGCACACACACACACAATCGACACATGAAAATATATTTTCACCGGTCGAGCGTGTGCATGTGTAATTTCAATCATTTTTAAATCCTGCTCATACTGGCAATGAATTTATGCAGCATAAGAAATGGGAAGCAGAAACATCACAGTACTTGTTTTATTCTAATTTATCTGAACAATATAGTCAAATCAAGTGTCTCTTTTACAAAGTTACAACCTCTTTAGTGCAACCTCGTTTCTTAACTGCTGCTTAGAGAGGAAACGTCGCCTCAGGAAACGCATCAAGGTTTCTACACTACATAGACAGTAACATCAGAAACCAATGGTACCAGTAACAAAATAGGAACTGCAGTGAAGTACTAGTTTATGTGAACACTTAATCGACGCTGTTGTTCCTGTTATCAACCCATTTTGTTCAGATTTCTCCTCCACCAAGAAGGTGGATGTTTTTAGCCGTGCCTAGTGGGCGTTTGATAATCTATTATCTATTTTGGTGCTGACTCGGTTAAAGGGATGGATCAAGGAGTTTATCTCCACATTCTATAACATTGATTGATTGGCTGTTTTCCTAATTTTGTGAATTTGTGAAAGCCAGAAAGATGTGAATGTGATTTCACACTGGTTGAGGTGTGCTCTTTACAGCAAGTTTTACATTCTTCTCACTTTTTTTTTTGCACACAATAATGTGTCCCGCTATGAGCATGTTATGCATTGTCCAATGCAAAGCTGCCACTAACTTATTATTGCCTCAGTTAATGAAGAACTACTACAATCAGAGATGCATCAGAAGCAGGACACCGTGTGGTCTCTCTGCTGTCTTGACAAAGTGTGATTCCACTTCAGTTGCTCCTGCTGAGATGCTGTATTGCTGCGATTAGACACATCCGGTTTGCAGAGCTCATTGAGCGCCAGGTCGTTCTGTCTCTGTTTAAAATAATCCCCACTTCATATAATCAAGTGTGAAGGTGTTTTAGCTATAGCTTCTTTTTAAAGCCATTTATTTGATGATTTGGACCAAGTGTCACCATAGTGGTGAGACAGCACTACTTCTGAACAGTCAAAAACTGAACAATTGATTTAGTGTTGAGATTTTTGACATTAAGTAGAATTATAAAACAAAACACTATATGACCCCTGCAATGATAAGTGGCTGTAGACGAGACAATTACGATGGTCTACATGAAAATGGATAGATGGATTGCACACTATATGAAAATGACCTCTTGTTAGGAAGAAGACTTGAATTAAACCAGTTCTTGGTTTCTTCAAGTTTGTGAATTTTCAGTCTTCATACATGAATTCATTATTCAACTGAAAAATTGCTTCAAAGTCCTCTCCTAGCAGGTGAAGAGTGATCGCTGTTGCTCTCAAGTGCTTCCACTAGTCACACTTATGCTGTGAAATAGGAGTCCGCTTTGAGGTGGATGTAAAGCAATCAGCTTGTATAATATTCGGTAATGTCTGACGCTTTTTTTTACCCTCAGAATCTGACTATCATTACATTTCTGTCATCTTTCAGATGTGGATGAGTGTTCTTTAGGTCGCAGCCACTGCAGCAGCGTCGCCACCTGCTACAACACGCCGGGCTCCTACAAGTGCAAATGCAAAGACGGCTACAGGGGGATGGGCCACGACTGCAGACGTAAGAAATGAGAACAAAAAAAAACCCTGACCCAGAAGCATGCTCTCCCAGAGAGGAACAGGGCCTCACACATCTGTTTTCTTTGCCTTCTGTTTTGTGAAAAAGGTAGGGAAAGTGAGAGAGTTGGGGGAATATCCAGACAAGTACTGAAATTCCTCTCTTTGTATTTGCTGTCAGTCATTACTTCTCATGCTGCTGCCTTAGCGTGTGTGCCCAGAGAGAACCTCCACTCCAGTTTTGAAATTTGGTCATTTTAATCAGCCATTCCGTTGTCATCATGACCCGTGACATATTGCTATTCCACGTGTTGTTGTTTTTTTACCTGTTAACACTCAGTTCATTAGTTTTTCTGCCAGCATTTTTCACAGCAACTTAGGTGAAGAAGTAATTTATTCTCCACAGTTATTTAGTCACCTAACAGTCGTGACTGGTGTAATAGTCCACAGAGCAGAACGGATGCCTTCTGGCATAGTGCTCTGCAAATACTTCACTCTGTCACCTGCCCATGGGGTGTGAGCCACAAGTGCTACGGGAGTCAAGTTGCAATATCCTATTTGTGTGTTAAATATCAAAGTTGCCTGCAACCTGAGAAGGCAATAACTGAGCTCAAACCGCTTGCCTTTGTTCACCGGCATTCCTTACCCATGAAACCCACCGGACCCCCCCCCCCATCCCACCTCAACCCATCACCACATCACAACCACCCCTCCATCTCTGTTGTTCCTGACTCAAACAAAGTGTGGAGGAGCAGAGTAAATGGAGGTGTTGCTGTCATGGCACAAGCAGAGCAAAGGTGATCCCCAGGGCACATCGGTAGCCTCTGTTAGCGCAGAGATCATTTTGCATACACAGGGCAGCTTTAGGCTGGCGTTGAAAGGCCCCCGGCTGCAAACAGACAAAGAATCACTAATCGGGCCAGAGTACATCAACGGATAAAAAAAAAAATCCCCCCTTAGAAATCAAAATTAATTTTAGAAAATAACAAATCTGCTCAATGACATGTGTCTTTGCAAATTATTGTTCCATAACAACACGGCCATCCTCCTGTGTCTCTCTTTTCAACACTGATTTAGAGAAATGTGTTGCTAATTGTTTCAAAAAGAGGAATGTGAACTTTAAGCTTTTGCTTCATTGGAATTTGAGGCACCAAATTTGTTTCAGGATGTTGACATTTAGTTAATAAGTAATTGGGAGAAGTCTCCAGAGATGAAATAAAGCACCTTTCTGCAAAAGTCAAGTCAATCTTAATCTGCAATTCCACACCTCATCATCTGTTAAATGCTCATATATTAGTGCTCTATCTGCATTCTCTAATTATTTCAGCCATTCCTAAGGTGATTATTGATCCAATGAGACCAGGGAAACTGCCTTCAAATCATCACAACTACATCCCTGACGTGGATCAGAGGAGGACCACCACCACCACCCGCCCACCCGTGACCCAAAAGAGAATCCTCATACCCATATCGACCACCACCACCACCACCACCACCACCACCACGAGAACCACACCTGTGACCACAACCAAAAGCCCTGTACCACCAAAGAGGGTCACCCCTCCTCCTCGTAAACCAGCGGTTTCCACCTGGAGGCCCCTTGTCCCAACCAGGAAGCCCTTCATCCCACCAAAGCCAGTTCCCCCTACTAGGCTTCCACCACCATCACTGGTCACACCAGTGGACAACACCATCCTGAAGGAGGTCACCAAACAGAGAGGAGATGTACACAGTAAGAACTAAGTTTTTGTTAGTCGTTTTCCTTTTTCTTTCTTTTTTTTTAATATATACTTATATCTCACAGTCATTCTTTCCTCTCCATTTTTCTATTGATTAACTTATTCAAATCAATATTTGAAGGGGTTTATCTTTTTATTTGTTTTGATCTTTTTTTTCTCCACTGGTCTCATACTAAATCACAGCCTTGCATACAAATATTTCAATCAGGAGAGACAAGTTAATGAAAGATTCAGAAATTGATGGACGATCGATGTCGATTGATGGACAGATACTGGTGGTGGAGGCTGATGACTCTGCTGATAGTGCTTTGAGCTAACCCTAATATTATCAGTGATATATAGCTTCAAGTAAGTTCAGAAACTTACCAAACCTGCATCAGTTCATTCATTCATTCATTCATTCATTCATTCATTCATTCATTCATTCATTCATTCATTCATTCATTCATTCATTCATTTATTCATTCATTCATCAATGGGTGACGCTATCAGAATAACACACACATATTATCATTTCAGAAAGTTGTCACAGTTAGCATTTAACCATTAAAGTTAGCGAAACATTACCTAGAGCATTTACAAGTCCAGGAACTATAGAGCATTGTTAGCGCGTCATTAGAGTTATGATACCTGCTACCTGACGAAACAAGTCCAACACTTACTCTTCTTGGTGCTGCTATCTTCTGTTTCTGTTCCAGAGGAAAATATCTAGCAGTGGAAATAACAAGATGCTGAAATGCTCCACACTTCAAGGTTTCACAACAATTCTTGGCGGTTTTCCTCTCTAAGGGTGTCCCTTGCGTGATGCATTAGCACATTCTAATTGTGCCGTGCTTTAATAGTAAACATGAAGGACCATTGGATGACAGGCTTTAGCACATATTTGTGGCACAGCTTGTCACCCAGTTCATGTTCTTCAGCTCTCAGGTTCCCAAACCAACCAACCAAATTTGTGTAAATTTTCATTACTTCATGCGAATGCTAAAAACTTGTCTTTATACTAATGCATTTCACAATCTGCAACCTCAATATCAGTCTTTACCTGACAGATGATGTGTGTATTTTGAAATGATTTGTTTTTTATTCAAGCATATGGATATGCGAAAGTGAGAAGCCATTTTATACATATAGTTAATCTGCCAGCTTAACTGTATCACTGATTTAATGCTAAGCATTTGGAAAGGAATGTGAAGATGAATGTAAGGGTGAAAAAAAAATACTATACAAAAATTTATATATAATAAATAAAGCATTCACCAAGTAGTTTTTTTTTTCTGTATATTTAATGCTGTCATATAAAAAAATTCATGGTGATGAATATGTAAGTCCAACTTTATCCACCCTCATATTACAAGCTAAGAAATAATGCTTGTTTTCACAGGCTGACAAATTTCAGTGTTGAAGAATATATTTCTCTCAGTAATTATGTTTCTGGCATCTGTTAACAAACACACTGCTCCTCCGCCAGCCTGTTGTTTATCCACATGTCCCAGCATGCTCTCTGCCAGGCATGTATCTCTGATACCCATTTCACATCATCAGTCTTTGTTTGAATGAGATGATCTCAATCAAAACCAAATAAGAGAACTCAGTCCCAAACATTTCGGCGGTGAGAGGAGGGTGAGATAGTTTGGTTTTGCTCCAGCCAACACTGCTACTGCGATGTTGCATCGCTTTGTTCTCACAGCATTACGACAAAAACGGTCTTTTACTTCTTTAATTTGTCAGAAGGGTAGATAAAGACTTAATTTTTTAAAAATGTGATTGTTCTGGCAATTTTTTCATGGTTCATGGTTTCAGGGCTAATACTGGCAATCTCCAAAACCTGGTTACTTAATGCCATTAATAAAAGCCTCAAAAATGTGTAATTATCATGCTGGTAACAAAACTCCTTTTCTGTTGTTGATCGTTTTAAATTATCAAGACAAATGTACCAAAAAGAGCAGCTCATTATTTTGCAGTATTCTTGTGGTCTGTTTGAACTGTAATTCCTTTATTAAATTTTGATCTATTTTTTTCCAAAACGAACAGACAAACGTCTTGTTGGCATAAATGCTCTTGAGTTCACTAAACAAATTAATATATTAATTAATTTGCAGCTTTAAATAATAATTCCATAAAGAAATGAAGGCACAACTAAATTCTGATAAAAACTGCAGCACTTTTAAAAATATCCTTTCCAGTCAATGGAATATACTGTATGTCATTAGATTTGTTTTCAGGGAATTCATTGACAACAATGAAAATTTAAAAAAATCAAAAGTTTAAACTAGTATTTTTTTTAGATAACTGTAATTTAACTTAACCACACAAGCATGCACAGTTTATGTAAATTCAATATCAAAATGATACACAAGCCTATGGAAATAAACAGGAGACGGTGAGCTTATTATGAAGTCCTGATCCATGTGCCGTATAAAGTGAATTAAAAATTCAACGGTGTCTCGCTGCTCATTTTCTGTCATTATCCTCACATGTAGACACAGGAAAAGAATTTGCCAAACCTAATATTAAGCTCCCTCGACAAAGAGATGGTGAGATGCAAAGGAGTAAGTACAGGATAACCCTCTTTCTTGCCAGATGGCATCACATCATACGGAAAAAGAAACAGGGAAGAGGAGATTACGGAAACACCTGTCTGCGCTGCTTGAGGGAGACATCAATCTAATAGTTCACACCACGGCAGAGCGGTTCTAGATATCAGAGCTTTCTGATGTTTCAAATTAAATGAGAGAGCGAGGAGAGGGAAGAGACACCGCGGAGCACCAACTCAGCTAATCAGACAGAAAAAGGAATCATTTGAATAAGAGCTTTGTGACTTAAAGAGCGCTTCAGTCGAGCCTCCAGTGAAGGGATGCTGTCTGTGAGCTTTGTAGTCGCCTTCCAATTAGGACCTTTGCAGGAGACATTAGCGTCTGCTTTCATGGGAGACCTCAGATGTCTTTTGACTTTAATAGTTTGGATGAAGCATCATCATCATGGTCTCCTGCACATTATTCCAGTTTTAATTGTCCTCCACCAGCTCTTTGTTAAATTGAGCACAAACTGCAAGGTGCCCCCTCCTTATATAAAAAGTTAACTTTATATCTAGCCACAGTGATCTTCCACTAGTTGCCTTCAAACATTTTGATGTCACCAGTTTACTGGTTCACTGCTGGTTCCCAGAAGCAGTAGCAGCGTTCAACACACAACCAGCAGATATCCTCCAACTCACAATACATTCTTAAAATAAAGTTAGATAGGGTTCTTCTTTGGAACATTTGATTAGATGACTTTGTTTAACAGGCTCCAAACTTTTGACATGCACCTCAACATTGCTGCACTATTTATAAAAAGTTGTGCGTTATTGTGTACATTGTATGAATGCTACTCTTAATGTTATTTTAATCTTTATTCTCTATTTCATCCCTCTATGGTTTATTTTTATTCCTATTATTATCCATTTTTAATGCATCACTACTTTTACTATTTATATTAAGTTCATATTTCTTTTCCGTTCCAGTTTTCACACTCTTCTATATCTTTTTTTTAGGAATTCATTATGAAGCACAAGTAATTAATATCTCCTCTGGACAATCCAGATGGTTTAAAAGTCTTCATTATCATACTCTGTCATATTTTGACCATTTTGGTCATTTTGGTCATTTTGATATTTCTGTATTTTTTACTCTTAATGACGCTTACAGAGAATCTCACAGGTGTGTTAGAATGTATATTTATCGAAGAAAACTAAATGAAGTAAATATAAGTTTTCTTTGCTATAGTTTTGTCAGTCAAGACAGGATCAAATGAAGGGACTATATTTACACACACACACACACACACACACACACACACACACACACACACACACACACACACACACACACACACACACACACAACACACATATAGAAATCAGGATGACAGGGATTACTGGAGAGCCTAATGTGAGTGTGGCCTCCCTACTCTCAGATTCCTTCAACTGTCACGCTGCATATCAGTCTGCCAGCACGGGGATGGGCCCTTTCAATGCTCAAGCTGACTAGAGGGGACACATGTCAGGGACCCCAGGAGACCGGCGGTTCAAGCACAGGTTACAGTGTATTCATGGCATAAAAACAAGAATCCGCTCAGGATGCTGGGAATATTTTATTTCTTTTTTATTAATAGTCTCATCAAATCCTACTGACGTTAAACCATTTTTATTCATTCACATGTGGTTATAGATACTTGAGCAGAATAGCACACGATTCAACTGATAAAAAATTCACTTCATACCTTAGATGAGGATGTTACATCAGGATGTTGTAACAAAACAACAGTTCAAACTGCTGTCCATCCTTCAAATTAAAATGGCTGAAGCATCTTTTCTTATGAAAGCTTGTTGTAAAAGTAAAACAGACCACATCCTATGCTTCACTTGTCAGTTGACCTTTAATAAGACATCTAAGCTGAAACTATTTTGGGCAGTGTGACCCCATTGCAGAAGGAAAGAGACTATTTCAAGCCTGGCTGTGCTGTATGTCTATATGTCTGTGATATATATCCAGGTTTGCTCAGACATTGCGTCAGATGAACTGTCATACTTTTCCTTCATGGTTCGCATTTGACTGATGTGTGTTTCTGCAGGTATTGTGGTCTCATTAGTGTGAATTTGTGTAGCTCTGGTAGCCAAGAGTGGGAATATAATCGAGCAAATACAGCATTATGATGACCCCTTGGCTAATCCTTTATCTAAACCTGCATCCCTCATGTCTCTCCTCAGTCCCACGGAACCACGACCATAACACCGTCCTCGACATTGATTTTGACATCGAGCTCGGCAACACAGCGGATGAAGCCAAAGATGACCCAGGTGAGTAGAACACCTTTGACGTAGACAATCAGCATCAACTCTGCTCTTAGCAGGCGTTCAAACACTGACGGAAGGAGCCGCGTTTGCTGTGGGCGACGTGGAACTGCCAATCAACTCTGCTGCCAAGGCAAAGATACAATACGATCAGATGTGTTTTGATAGGTCTTTAACCAGGAGGTGTCACATGACATCTGCCTGAATCAGTTTAAATAATGGCTGTCAGCCCAGAATGTGCTGTCAGATGTTTTCCCTCTTGATGTTATGTTGGCAGAGCTGCTTGACTACCAGAATGATTAATTGATCATTTGGAGGTAAATCAGTGCTCTGCTCATTCCAGGTGTGGAATCGACACAATACCAACAAAACCACAGCTTTTGTCATGTTTGTTTCAATGTGATTCATCAGTGTCGCCAGGATGCAGATTAGATCACCTAATGATAATTTATGAGTATATTTCAGTTCTCAGTGCAGTCTTTATGATGTGGTGTCAAGTCAAGGCCTTTTCAATGGGAGAAAATTGATTGTTTTGCAGAAACAGGAGATTCAATCCAATTTCTACATCAATCCATGCCTGACAAGAAAACAATATTCCCTCATTGCTTTAATTTATTATCTGGGCCTCACCCCAAATAATAAGTCATAAGTTGCGACCATAGTTTACTTTATTACTATGACGACTATGCACCTGACAGTGTAGTATATACGCACTTACATAATGTATTTTCATGAATTCATGTAAAGACTTGCTGTTTATGCATCACTTTTTCCAACTGATTTAATGCATCAGTGGGTTTTAAGACCACAACACATGTCCACGCTTTCATTCTGTACATTTGAGGATGGTGCAACAGTCTTTTCACTCCCGGTAACGTTAGAGACACACAGCGGGACTCTTGTGAAGCACTACACAGAGGAGGGAATGGATACGTCCTCCGCTTCAGTGAAAAGTGTGTTTTACTGTCTTCAGAGTCGGGGTATCTGAGCTGCTCCTTTGATGATGGTCTTTGTGGTTGGATCAGAGACAAAGATGGGGACCTGCACTGGGAGACAACGCCCGATCCATCAGGTAATTAAAAGGAAGAGGTTTGTTCTTCTGCACCTCAACACACTCTAGTAAGGACACATTTTTATGCATAATGTGAGTAAATGAAAATGACAAAAGCTGGCGCACACACATTGGCAAACACCCACAGAGTCAGACAATCTGCATGAGTCACTTTTGTTCTACTCAATTACAGGTCAAGATAAAAAAAAAAAAAAATACTCCAAGGAAGCTGTCAGGTCTTTTCTGCTGATTAAAATTTAGCTTACAAAGTGATACAAGACAGAAGCAAATTGTGTGACCTGTCTTGTTAAATGGAAAGTCTGCTCCCTTTTGCTTAGGGTTGAAACAAGGAGAAAACGTGAAAGGGATGGGATGTAGAGATTAAACAGCGTAGTGTTTAAACAACATTAACTACATCTGGGTGGTCCTGCCAACTGGTTTAGTGTTGTGTTCTGTACTCCACTTTAAGACAGAAAATAACGATTTTTACCAAGTTATTTATCTCTATGAAGTGTTTACAGCAGAAACAAAGCACTGAGTAATCAGGAGTGGACTGAAAAGTATAATATTTATGGACGTGTTTGTGCCCACATATGCATGACTTTTACAGCAGCTTTACATTGTTGTAAATCCTGAAACTAATAACTTGCCGTCACTTACATTTCTAAAAAATGGCCACTGGCAAAGGCTCATGACTGTTAGAGGGCTGGCACAAAGACAGCTCATAATTTATGCAGAAAGCCTTCATGGCCTCCAGATTCATATCTCACCCCCCCGTAGTTAACATCAGCCCCATACAGATCTGCTTAGATAAGCAAATATTAATCAGCCACTACCCAGAAGTACTCTGGATTTTTAAAACTATACAGCAACCCCATCATTAAATAATGCATGCATTAATAAAAGAAAAAGTCGATTTGCCACCGGCAGCCAGTTATATTTTTAGGTGATGAAATATAAGTGGGTCAAGTCTTTTCCAATTGTCTATTTTTTTCATAGGTCTTTTCCTACGGCTTCAGCACTTGGCTGTCAAAGATGAATATGTTTATGTGTGCTATTACAGAGAGACTGGCCTACCTACATGTAAAACGGTCAAATCACAAAAATTTGCATTACTTTAGTTATCTATGCTGTACATGCTGCTTGAATCGGCAGCTGTGGTGACTGAAATCAGCTGAATCTGTTCGCTGGAAAAGCAAGACACACGTCTGAAGCAGCTTATCTGCCTGGGGGGGGGGGGGGTCACGCGTCTACTTGAGCCTATCCCAGCTGGCTGCAAGCAAAAGGTGGGGTACACCTCTGATAAGATGCCAGTCATTGATTGGCCATAAATTCTCCCTATAGGTGGACGGTACCTCACCATTCCTGAGGTGGGCAACAAGAGAACCGGACGAGGGGCGCGACTGGTGCTCCCACTCACCCCACCTTGGAATGATGGCAATCTGTGTCTGTCATTCCGGCACAAGCTGTCAGGACACCATGTGGGGATGTTGCAAGTGTTTGTGAAGAAGGGAAAGCAGTACAGCCCAGCAGTTTGGGGGCGGACAGGTGGAAATGGCTGGAGGCACACCCAAATCACATTATGGGGCACAGGCTTGGAAAGTGTAAGTATAACACAACATGTCAAAGTTTCAGTCATGAATTCTAAAACCTTTTTTTGCAGCAAATATTTTTCGCAATGAAATAAACGGTGTTAATCTAAATTTCTAATGAGCGTATTTGCAAAAACGACTGACGTCAGTATGGTGGCATGTGTTGATTGCTCCTCAGCACCTCAGTGTTTATTGTTCTGGCTGCTGTTAACCAGGTGATCCTGAAAGGGGAGCGTGGGCGAGGCAGGAGCGGCGAGATGGCTGTGGATGACATCACCCTGAGGAAAGGCTCCTGCTCAGAGGAGCACAATCTGAGGAGACTCTGACTGACAGACCAGAGATAGGTCGAAAGAAAACGAGAGGGGGTTATCTCAAGGAGAACTGACTCTGTCGTGACAACCCCTCTGTCTGCCTGGGGTTCCTCTTGACACTCCGTGTTCTTCACTCCTTCTTGTCACCTCACAAACAATACCCGTATATTCGTCTGTTAGAGAAACCCACTGTTAGAACAGTGGGTTTCTCTCTCTCTTTCCTGGCTGTCCATGGATTAAAAGAATGAATTGAATGTCATGAATGGATCCCAGCATCATCCCAGCTGCTCAGCATCCTCCTCACTTCATCATCTTATTACTCTGAAACCTGCATGTACCCTCTCACCATGGAAATTTTGCCCATCTAACAGCTCTGGTAGCTCAGGAGGCGGCCCGCTAAGACGCCCACACTCACGTATTTAATTTCATCCTGCAGAGAGGATTCTCCCCTCACTTATATGTCTAGATTTTTTTTTTACCTCACTTTTATTGACAAAAAGCCATTACTTTTTATCTGCTTGATGTTCAAAATTGCTACCTTGGATCAAAATATAAGATTATGTACATTTACTGAGATTAAAAAAGAACTTCAATGAATGATTCTGAATCATCTGAATCTCAGAGATTCTGGTGATATCAAATTTGATATAAAGTATAAAACAAACATGAGTCCCTTTAGCTCATCTTCTGTTGAAACAGCTTAGCTTTGCTTTTATTGTCTCAGTATTTTAAAGACCTGTTTGGCAGAAGAGGGCTGAGAAATTTAGCACCTTTTTTTTTTTACCCTGATCTTTTTGAAAAAGTAATTTAAACGCTCATGATTTTAGGGTGCTTGAAATGTGGAAAACAAAATCAGTGTATAATTATCAAAACTTGCAAATTACCCAGTTGCTTTTAACTATAAAGTATGTGCTTTATCATATTATGTGCAGTTTCATATAAGGATGATATCAACAGCTTCTTATGGCTTTGAAAAATAGTATTGTAAATGTAGTTGTGTGTACATAGTCTAAATATCTGCAATCCAGTTTGTTGTGTGATTTATATGTTATTTCATTTCAGACATGAATAATCAATATCATCGGTATTGCAGCATTTTCATAAAATAACGTATACAGATTGAAACCATGTGTCGTGCAAGGTTGTGTTTAAAGTGCACAAAGTGGGTATGTTCATATGACATGATGTAACTGTCTGTCTTTAACTTGCAAAGCACATCATACAGTTGGATCCTGTATGACATGACAACAAAGAGCTTTGGCTGGAATTTTTAAGGTTTTCTGTATGCATGGGTGCATTTACCAAGTTCATATTTATCCAGACCAGTATGTAAATAAAATACATTTGACTGAAGTGCGGCAGTTCTTTTGTTTTTTGATAGCAGGAGTTTGTGTGTGTGTGTGTGTGTGTGTGTGTGTGTGTGTGTGTGTGTGCGTGCGTGTGTGTGCGTGTGTGTGTGTGTTTGTGCTGTTATTTTTTTCTACCACTAGTGGTGCTGTTTAACTACATTTTGACCCCAGGTCCACATTGTCTGTGTAGACAGTAAGAGCATAAAGGTGTCAAAAGCAGACGAAAAAATGAAAGATAATAGGTCTCCAATAAAAAAGGAGAAGAACACAGCCTGCAGTGATTGAATTTCACAAATCACATTTAATATGCAGTATTGATTAACATTTGAAGTATCTAATTGATTAGCTACTTAGATAGATCCCACATCCAGCACTGTACTGTCTGGAATCTTCTCTAAGAACCAGTGAAGCCACTTGCTTTAGACCAATCTGCCAAATAATACTTTCATACTTTCAAGTAAAAACAGTTTATTTCATATCAAGCGATATCCTCAGTGGTTTATAGGGCGACTATCAGCAAGACAGGGATGTCAGCATATATGTGTGAGTGGAGCACATGTGCTGTTGAAAACCAAACAGGTAAATCAAAACCACATCTCTCTTTCTCTTCACTTGTCCCCATCCCAATTTTATTTCTTTTCCACCCAACTGGTCAAGGCGGATAGCTGCCCCTCCAGAGTCTGGGTCCTGCCTGGAGTTTCTTCCTCAATGAGGGAGTTTTTCCCCGCTGCTGTCTCTTATGCTTGCTCTGGAGAGCTCTTTAAGTTACTCTGTAAGTACTTTGAAATGTCTGTTGATGTGATTAAGCGCTCTGCAAATAAAAGTTGATACATTGATTGGTTAATGCACACCCAATTGTTGATAAGACAGTCACACCCACTGGTATCTAGAACACAAAAGAAAGAGCCAACCAAGCATCCATTAAGGGTGGGCTCATCACATTATGTTCCAATTTCACCCAAATTAAAGAAGGCAATTCTAAATTTGTTTTTTCATGTTGTAATGTAAGAATGCCCCCACAAAGACTGTGGCTTTCATCATGAAATCTCAACACTAGCTTTGTGCCACTATATATGCCTCTTTCAAACAGAAATTTAACAACAGTAACGGAATGAAAACCAGGCCCACAATTAAAAACATTTGCTGATTGATTTATAGTGTATATCATACCATATGCTTGAAACGGATTGGTTCTTTACATAATCACTCAAAAGAAAACGTACAGATTTTGATAATTTTGAACAAAAACAAAACACATTTTCCTCTTGTTTATTGATGTAATATTTGTTTAAACCACAATAAGCTTTAGAGAATAAAGTCCCCTACTAACAGTTTTTACATGTTTTTACATACGTATAAAGAAAATTTTAAATAAAAGAAAGTAAAAAGTTGTTTGTGGATGACAAGCAAAGCTGGTTGACGATACACAAATCAACAAATTTTATTTTCATCTAATATTCCATATTTCGCACAGAAAAGCAAAAAGATTTTTTATATTCAGATGGTAGAGCATGGCCATGAACCATACTTACATGCAAAGGCTGGCAAGAAAGAAATAAAAGAGAATAACAGGAACCCTTTAGCACAGTTCCAGTCATTCATTTGAACACTGTTATGATTGACTGTGCTATACAGTACATTGAACTGCAATTAACCATTATAAATGTTCTCCATGCTACCCTACTAGCTCAAAACTATATAAAACTGCTTGCGGAATGTCAAAGTGAGTACTGCATTCTACGCTAAGTGACCATACAGTGAGCACGCAAAAGCTTCCTTCAGCATCACCATGTCCGTGTTCTTTTTAAGAGCACATATGTACAGTAATGTGGGTTCACAGCATCGAGCTGACTACGTGTCCGTCATTACAGAAGTGAAAAGTTTTCACCAGATAAACCTCATGCTGCTCTCCAGAAGTATAATGATCTCTAAATGGCCAGATATGATGGTTCACATCTCTCCAGCTCATTCTCATGATTTCACACACACACACACACACACACACACACACACACACACACACACACACACACACACACACACACACACACACACACACACACACACATACACACACACACACACACACACACACACACACACACACACACACACACACACACAAACAAACACAAACACACACAGCAAACACAAAGAACAAATCAAATTTCAGTTTGGTCAAATAAGCTTCACAATTTCGGTATTATATCAGTGTCCAGTGAGATGAACATCAAGTGCTGTTACAGACCTATGATGAACTGCTATGAACAAAGTCTTCCTTAAGAAGAGGAAGAAGAAGAAGAAGAAGAATCACTTTACTAATCCCTGAACAGGAAATTCTGTCTAAGGGCAGCTTGTTTAGGACAGCAAGGACAAGCAAACATTTCCTTTATGAAGATAAACCATTGTAGCAGATAGAAATCCAGAGGGCAGAGGCAAAAACTAACACAAACGTTTTTTGTTTGCTTGTGTCGCTGTGTCATTTCCCAATTGTTTTAAGAAGTCTGTCTTTTCTTACAGATGTGGACACACACACACAGAAAGGAAAAAAGAGCACACGAAGGTAATGATATTTCATTCACCTTCAGTAGATTGGGAATAAAGTACAATACTGGTAGTTTTTAATGAATAACACTTCCATGGAGACAAAGATCTGTGCTGATGGAGCATTCATGAATGTCATAAGGATGATGAAGAAGCGATGCCCTTCATCATGCTTAAGAACAGGTCAAAGTAGGACAATTTTTCGGTTAGCCAAAGAGCGGAACTTCACTAAATTACAACTGGACCTGCTGGGTAACTATTTGAAAATGCTTTCATCTTCAGCAGTGCTCAGTGGGACGTCACAGAGAAGTGAAGGACGTTCAAGTAGAATGAACTGTGCTCGCCTCCCGAGTGCCAACTCGCTACCCTATCTGTCTTTGACCACAATTATCAAGACCTTTATGAGCATTTTCAGCAGCTTAAGCCTAGCTCCCATTTAGAGATACTGACATTTCAATGCATGCACACATCAATTAGCAGGACTATTACCTCAAAGAAGAATTAATTATAATTGTCTTTAAAAAAAGCTTTTAGTTCAAAGCTAAAGCCAGACAAAAGATCTACACACAGCGCTGAACATAGATTGACATACGTAGAAACTATTCAATTTAGAAGAGACCTTTGAAGCATGTGACCAGTGAAAAAGGGATAACCTTTACAGACTTGTTCGACCCTCTAGATAGGAACCAGTAGTGGAAGATTCAGGCTTCTCGTTGGTAGAGATCGCTCTTCAGTGCTGGAAGATCTGGATCCACCCAGCTGCCCTTATTGATGGTGTATCTGCTTCATCAAGACAAAATGGTGAAGCAGTAGCTTTCTAAGGTCAGTAGGTGCAGGGTCAACATTTTTTTTCAGAACATGGTCACCAGCTGAACAAAAGAAAAAAACAGATTGGAGTAGCTCACTGGGCAAAGACTTAGTCAGTCTTTCCGTTGAAAGGTTGAGAACCAGGAAATACAATGTCTTAGTAGTTCACTTTGCATGTAAATCACAAACTAAGGGAACAGGTCACTTCAAGCTTGAAAGCATGACAGAGACAGTCAACTGCAAAAAGAATATTTTCAATTCAATATTTAACATTTGATAAAGAATATGACAGAGGTTCCATGCATCCTTTATGTCAATATGCTACGTCAATATAATCTCATATGAGGCAGCTGTTCATTGTATATACTGTACATGTTTTCTACACCTTGTCTGAACTGCTACATTGCTGTCAATTCTAGTGGTATTTTGCTGTCTCATCTGTCTCATCCAAACCCATAAAATCTCTGAAAACTTACCCAAACACGTACAAAATGAATACAGAAGACGTACAGAAGGCTCAGCTTGTGTCCAAGACCCTGGAGGCCTTAGAAACAGTTTTATTATGGGAAGCATTACATGCAATTCAACAGAATGGAGCTAAACTCCATTTTCTTAATTTAACAAGTGCAGGATAGTTTACATTTTTTATCATTGATGACTGAAACTTTTATCATTTTTACTGACAAAACAAGCAAAGATTGTTAACTGCTAACTCAGCAGTGATTAAACGGCAAAACCGTGTTTTATCAGGGCTGAACAATTTTTTGAAATTTCCTCCCAAAGTTCATTTAAAATTAGCTGTGGAAAGTCACAGTATGAGGAAAAAATGAATGGTCATCACTGTAAGATCTACTGAGTTATGAAGTATTCCCTTACAAGGAAACCAACCCTGTTGGGGAAAAGAGATGATTAGTCAGCAAACTGTCAGTCATAACATCAAACTGTCATTGGTTGTGATATTCAAATAGCCACACTATTTTCCACCAAGATGGGATCCAAATACGTGTACGGGACTTCCAAACTCTGGTTTCTGGTTTTGATCGTTGTACTTAAAATTTCAAGGTCCCGTTGAAAGTCCTTTATCACCTTGCAGGGACCGTCTTCAAAGAAATGCTCTTCTGGGTACTGGCCGAGTCGAACCTATCAAAAAGCAGCACTGCGGTATTAAGTTGAAGACATGGACTACTACATCGTTTAATACATGTCCAAGTATTACTACTACTACAGCACTTACGAAATCAGATGACTGCTTGCTGAGCAGCCACATGGTGGACATGCCCTGCACCGTTGTGTTTACATCGGGGAGCGTCTGCAGCATTGTGGCCTCACATGTTGTCCCCTTTGTGGTTGGTGCATCACGTTGCAGGGAGATGGGTGTGTTGGGCATCCAGGCACCATAGTCATACTTCAATTAATGAATATTAACAAAGATGCAAATCATTAAGCACAACATATAAACGACATCATTTTGAGAGATGAATTGTATTCATATTAGTGGTGGTTTATTTGAGAATTTTACTATTTATTAGGACTTTTTTGTTGTGTAAAACATTTCCATCATATCATACATTCAAAACAATAGATTTTAGTAATGCACCTGTCCAGAGTTGACAGCAGAGTGCTGGCCTGAGCAAGTAAAAATCACCATGGTGACAAACTTGACCATCTCAGCCACAGTAGCCAATGTTTGAGGGATTCCTGTGAATTCATAAAAAAGAAATCAACGTGGATAAATAGATAGAGAGTCTTTTGTCTAAAAAATTCTGACAATTTTTTGAGCACACCTGTGCATGTCTGGGACAGGAATCCATGCTCAAAAATGTCATGAATCCACTTCTGGAGTTCAGAGTCTTTGCAAACCTCATCATCAGTTTTGTAGTAGTAGCTGAGCACTCCATTCACAAGCCTTTAAACAAAGAACAACTCTGCTTTGAGCATGTACAACATCGTGGTAAATTCTAAACAGCCCTTTAAAAGGACATGGCATGTTTTTCTCTTTAAGAACACTGTTGTCATGCAGAAAATGTAAATGCAATTTGACTTCACATTTCCTCTTGCAAATGCCCCTGCTGTGACATGAATAACACAGTAGCATGAGCAAATTCATGAAAAAAATATGTTTGAACTTTCTGATTTCCTTCCAATTTGTATGATGGTGCCTTTTTATTTTGCCTTTTATCCCTTACAATGTCTTGTCATTATGTGGTGAACATAAAGAAGGCAACCGCCACAGATCTGCCCTTGTACTACATTTTTTCTTTATGTTCCTCAATATGTATGTTATTTATATATATTTATTATATTTAAAGAGGAAAACATATCAATATCATGTTTCTAATTGATGCACTGTACAAGATTATAGTTTCAAACTAACTTCCCTCTGTCAACACATGGCGGGCCTTTGCATAATAGATAGTAGATTTCACTTTTTTTGCAATTTCAAATTGTGGATATATTTTAGCACTAGATGAATCTCAATGAAGGGGAGAGGAAAGTCAATCAAACGTCCTGTTCAGTAGAATGCAGCATAGAAACGCAATGAATGTGCATTTTTCATTAGTATTTCCAATAACTATATTACCTGTGGATGATATCCCAAAGCTTGAGTCCATCATCTCTGTAGTAGAAGTTAGGGACATTCTCCATCCCACGTTGAGCGATGTCATCTGGTATACACAGGGAGTTGTAGGTCAATGAGGACAGCGAGCGCTTCAGAAGGTCAAACATTCCCTCCCCACCAGAAGCTGCAAACTAGAGAATGATGAAGGAGTATAGTTACAGAAAGATAAGGCGTTTGAACTGCTGACCATGTTGATCCATTCATACCTGCGTGAAAACTCCCTTTTTAGATATCAGAAGACTTCGAGCCAGATTGTTGATCTGTAGAGTGTAGCGAGTGTGAGGTATGATGAGCTGAGGGAAGACAGAACAAAATGAGTTACAAAACAAAAAATAGAGACAGCGTTCATATGATACCATCAGTAATAAATTTAAATTTAAATAATACATAGTCCTGTCCCTTTCAGTTACCTTATACAGAGGATGCACCATAGGCATGTTGCGCAGCAGCGACACTGCAAAAACCTCTGCCAGCAGATGAGTGCGCAGCAGATGAACATTGAGTTGATGCTCGCTGAAATCTGCACTTCTCACAAAAATCTTGGCCATCAACCAGTCATACTCGGAATCAGTCGGAAAAAAGATGGGATTGTCGTCTGCTGGAATCTGCTTCAGCTGCAGAAGAAAGAAAACAACTGATGAGTTAGAAAGGGTTGTTACAGAGACAAATGTCCTATTGTCATCTCCCCAAAACATTAGCAAAACTAAGAAAAGTGAACACAAATCGTGTGAGGCTGGTGCTGGAAATTAAAAAAAAAAAATCACTACTGTTTTCAGAATCCATTTTAAAGTTGTTTAATTTAGCATGAGGGTTTGTAAAAACAGTCTGATAAGAACGTTTCCTAGATCGGATTTATTCTTTACTTGTTCTAACAGCTTATTTTCATTAAACTGTAGGAAATTTGAAGGTAATGTGATTCTGTCTGGCTGTAGCTTTCTCTGGCAAGGCCTGGCTGTCTCTCAGGGACATCAAAACCAAGGTTAAAGATATGTCACCAGAAAACGGCACAATGGGAAGTTGACAAAGTAAATATATGTACTACCATATATATGTGTAGGTGCCTAATGGAATATGCTCATACCAATGTTATATTTGTAGCTTACCACAAAGTCTTACATCCTTTTCAAGATATTTCAGCATTTGGTGACACACAGATTCAGTCACTGACACATTTTTAATTCTCCATGTATTAAGGTTCAGCAAGTCCTTCAACTTGAGTGTCATTTGTTACCTGTGATTTCTTTCACAAAATCTGATTGGCCTCCTTTGTTTTAGTTGGCTGACAATCACATATATAAACATATAAACACATATTAAGCATATCCAAACCCAATACACGACATGGTTGTATCCGTTATGACAGTTAGCCATGCAATAAGGGGTCTCAAATGAAATGCTCAAGTGCACATGTTGGTGTTCTGAAGAAAATCCTATTGTTGAGAAGATGAGGGACATAAATTCAATATTCTTTCACCTGAATGGCAATGGGCATCAGCTGATCTTCTGGGGTTCTGTGGAGTAACACCAGAGGAGCCATCAGGTACTGCTTCTTCCCATTGATGACATTTGTTTTCACTCCATCCAAATGCTTGTAGTCACACAGGAAGATGTTACCTTTCTGAAAGCCATATTTTACCAAGTCACAACACTTACGAGGAATATAAGAGGCTTCTAAGTGCATTTCTTAATGGATTAAACCCTCATTTCCTTGCTTTAACACATTTCACATTGTCTTTTTGTTTTACTAAAACATCTTTGCAGCTCTGCTCTTCACACAAAAGATTTCATTTTATCATTATTACTGGAGTTTAGCGTTTTAAAATAACTTATTTATCATTTAATCTTCATAAACATCTGTTTAATATACCTGTACTTCCTCCATTAAGCAGCTTCCACCACGGAGAAATACCATATCATCAGTGACCGGAAAGTTAGCCGGCAGAGCCGTACAACGTTGGACCAATGTGGGATTGACGCCATTTAGATACTGATAGCCAAAAAATGCATCGTCCTTCCAGTGCTTCTGCACATAAACTGGAAAGAAATCAAGATTTAGAACCTGTATGTGACTCTAAATAATTATGGTACGCACATACAGAACACATGCCTCAATGTTTCAGTGACTTTCCATCAGAGCTGCACCTGATATAGGTGTTGTTTTGTTGCAGAAGACCTTGCCAATGCCTTTAATGTTAGACCAATTCTTCTTGCTACTTGTAAGTCCCTTCAGTTTCAGTTCTGTCAGCCTGGGAAAGGAAAACATCAGTCACAAAGAATTGCATTGATTCAGACTTCATTTCTAATGACACTTCTCAACATGGATATTTATTCAGAGGCTGTTGATTTATTCCATCAAGGATTCGGGAGCTAGCTCCTCACCCAAGCGAGGCAGTGTAGAGAAACTCTGTAGACTTGGTGAAGGAGAAACGGACCTCACAAGGCAGAGAAAGAGGGTTGTCTGCTTTCATGCAGTGAGGTAATCCTTCTTTGTAGTCATCCCATCTGAGAAATACAGAACACTTCAATGCAAGTACATTTACAGTGTGAAAGACTATGAATTCTGCTAATCATAATGTCATGATTTCATAAATCAGAAGTCTTTATGATGCTAACAAATTCAGAGATTTCATCACATAAGACATGAAAAGCAAACTATTCCCACCTATACTGCTCTTCTCTCAGCTTCAGTTCCTTCTCTCTGGAGTATTTGCTGAGATGATGAGTGTCATCAAAGTTCCTCAAAGCTGAGAGAAAAATCAAGAAATTAACCCTTTCTGGTGTAGCTTGTGTTTTTAGTAATGGTAGAGCAGTTACATAGAATTCCACAAACCTGTTCCTTCCCTGAACAGGTGAACCTCACATCCAGAGATCCAGCAATGGATTGGAAAGTTGTACTGGTCTCCCTCGGGGGACTTCACTGCCACCTTGCTGGGAAACCAGGCATCTTCTGGGAAGAGTGGGAGAGGCTTTTTGTCGAGCTCAATTAGCACCAACTTTCCAAGAGAGGTGGGGCAAGACACTGAAAAATGTGACTTCTGAAAACAAAGTGGGAGAAGCTCTGAGATTTCTAGAGATGCAACCAGCGAAAGCATAAAATTTTTATAATAGCGAATTGAAAACGTACACATTGTACATCCATCCATTTCTATCTTACTTTGAACTTGTTTTTTTTAATATAATAATGAAATTCAAAGGGAGACTTTGAGAATAATAGCACCACGAAGAGTAAAAAAGATCAACATCAATTGTATGAAAGCACAAAAAGAAAAACTGGGTGTGGCTGATCCACAGATGTTTGAATTATAATTACAAAAAACGGTGATTTCATGCTTTTGTCTGCAGGTGTAAATTCAAGAAATACACTGTAACATTAGTTGTGAAAGCCAAGTAAATTCCTGACTCACTGCTCCAAGGTGGAATGCAGCAGATCCTTGAATGCTTTTGAGCCACGTACGTTTACTCTCCCCATCGGTGCCCACCAGTTTAATGAAAATATTATTTGTAGTGGTTGCCTGAGCAAGGTTTGCAGTGGTTACAGTCACTCCATATTTAACCATTTTGGCCTTTGAGGAGTTGATGAACCCTGGTAGAGAGAAAAGAGTAGTCAATGACATAGAAATATGAAGTAAAACAAAGTTACAGTCTTGAAGTTGCTCAGCTATTTACGATCCTTGATCATCTTACCTGACAGAGGTCCTTCAAGTTATAACTGCAAAGGTTGTTTTTCCTTTCCTGTGAAGAGGAAAGGGTGTGTTTGTGATGAATGTCTGGTGTCACATAGTTATCGTGGTAGTATAGTGGGTTGGGCTGTAGCACAGTGGTAGAAGGGAGGGAGTACAGGCAACAAGTTGGGGGATGGAGTCCTGAGATTGTGCTAATAATTGTTAGGTAAACGGACTTTTATCCTGAAGTCCACCTAGAGCAGTTGTGCGTGTTCAAAACCGGAAGGAAGAACAAGAAACAAATCGTCTCGTTTATCAAATGTACATTTTTGCCCTAACACAATATTTCTAAACAGATCTGGGTTCTCTGTCCCTAACACAAAATCTTGTGTTGTATGAACCGTGACAAGGGGCAGGAACAACAAATTCCAGAGGATCTCAGATATTTATTTTGCATGTCACTAGGCTCCACCTTATGGGCCACTATACATTAGCTCATATACATCGTGTTGTTCTCTGGTTGTTTGCTTCTCCCTTTTACGGTTCTCCAGTGCCAGTCTCCAGTGTCTCCAGTGTCTCCAGTGTCTCCTGTGTCTCCAGTGTCTCCAGTGTCTCCAGTGTCAGTCTCCACCTACAAGAAAGCCAAAAAAATTACACAGCCGGCGCCCGCCGCTAAATGGTGGACGCCCATTACACAACATATTTGGCTATAACATTATTAAGTGAAATGTAACGTGAATAAAAAACTTGAGAATATACTTGATTATATTCTCCTTCATAATCTAATTAAGTGTCATTTGAGAGAATAAGACACAAAAGCATTAAATACTTCTTTCGGATAAGCAACCTCTTTAGTTAATAGCATGACAATAGTGCTTCTATCATTTATGAGATCTTCAATTGTTCAGCATGCTCAACATAAAAACAAAATGACTTTAGACGGGAACTTAAATGAACCCTTGCCGGTCATAAAAAAAGAAAAAAGCTCTATATTTGCAGGTACCTGAGCGTATGTGCTACAGCACCTGCCAGGACTTGTCTACCCGAATACCAGTTTGCTGGAATACCGTGACTAAGTTGTGAGAGATTAAGACAACTGGATGCTGCTGTTGCTGAACGCAGAATTTTTTACTCATTAAAATCTGATTTTTCAAGTAGGGTATTAGCTGAAACTTACAGTTGTTTCATGGAATAGTAAGCTGTTGTACCATTTCAATGACAGCTGCTTGTCAGTCGCTGATAAATGGAGTGGTCAACCTGCATCTGCATCTAGAGGCAGCTGTCTTACTGCACATCACTTTTTTTGTCGCTACGAGTCAAGTCACTATTGATCAACAACATCAGATTTTATCAAGTTTTGTAACTTTGGCATTCAGCTAAATGCCGCAAACACCATGGACAAGAGTCAGTGGAAAAGGGGAGAGATAAATATAGAATCAATTGTAATAGTATCTGGCTGAAGGAGGAATACAGTCAGAAAACTTTAAATAAAGAAAAGAAAAACCCTTCCAACACACACTCAACTTGAATTCCCATTAAAACAGAAACACAGATTCCGATTGATGGTGTTACTCTCTGGAGACACCAACTGAGCAGGGAGAAACTTATATGCATAACCTCTCAGCTTAACTGCTTGCCATCAGCTGAGGGAGAACAGCACAGGTACAGCCAATAGCTCTGGGTGAGTAAGAGCACATTTGGCTGTGACAGTTGATGCTCACTGCAATTACATTATTTAACAAAAATTTACTGCTTAATTTTAGTTTTGCTCTTTTGAAGACAGTAGCCACACATTGACATCCACCTGAATAGACATATTTTAGTCTTCCAGTCGAGTGGCTGCCTCTTTTTTCACTGTCAACCTTGGTACTGTATGATTGTAGCATCGTTTGTGTTCTGACAATGATTTCACAATCATTTCCACTAATGATTTATTGATTTCAACTCTGAATTCCTTTCTAGCTAGCAGCATTTACCACCCCATGATTTAACTCCAAAACCAATCCATCCTTTTGCTTAATCTCCATCTCTGTGACCAATGTGTGACCATCTCTGGTCTCTGTGACCAATTTGACTTTCTTCAACTGACACTAACATCATACTGACAGCTTAATTCTCCTCAAACATCATCAGACACAACCTCCCTCCCTTCCTTGATTGAATTGTTATTATTTTTAGGGGTTCTGAAATGTAACTGAAATTAGCTCCCCTGGAAAGAGTCCACCACTGCTGTCCATCGTATGCTAATTGTTGCATTGTATACTTACTTTTTTATTCAACCTTTATTTAGCCAGACAAATGTTACAGCAAATAGACATCTGAATATTTTCAAATGACTCAAAAGATTCAGATTGAATTAGAATTTTGGAACAGCCTCAAGTGTGGAATTGGTTTTTTCGATGCTCAACCCTAACCATGGAGCTCATTTATTTCCTCCTTCCTTATTTTTGAAGTGTGCAGGCAAAGTTGAAGACCTGTTTTGATAGTAAACTTTTTCATCTTTTAACAATGCTGTCTTTCATGCACGCAATGTCCCTTTGTTTTCCAAACCTAGTTCATAATAGCGGCACGGCCCTTTTCATGCCATGGTAATTCCACAATTATGCAATTGGCTGCCATTCATGTCAAGGAGGTGTTCTAAATAGAAAGAAGTGAATGGGGCTCAACAGCTCTAATAATTATTTTCACATATTTCTCAAGGTACAGTTGCCAATTATTACTTCCTCATAGTATTGATCATTTGTTAAGAGTACTACAGATTGCAGTATTTGCATTGAGGATGTTGATAAAGAAGTACAGATAAGGCCAGAGGGAGATGCATTGTGTTTTTGTAGATCTGGAGAAAGTTTATGACAGGGTGCCCAGAGAGGAACTGTGGTATTGTATGAGGAAGTCTGGAGTGGCAGAGAAGTATGTTAGAGCGGTGCAGGACATGTATGAGGACTGTAAGACAGTGGTGAGGTGTGCTGTAGGTGTGACAGAGGAGTTCAAGGTGGAGGTGGGACTGCATCAGGGATCAGCTCTGAGCCCCTTCTTGTTCGCTATGGTGATGGACAGGCTGACACACGAGGTCAGATAGGAATCTCCATGGACGATCATGTTTCCAAATGACATTGTGATCTGTAGTGAGAACAGGGAACAGGTGGAGGTGAAGCTAGAGAGGTGGAGGTTTGTCCTGGAAAGGAGAGGAATGAAGGTTAGCCGCAGTAAGACAGAGTACATGTGTGTGAATGAGAGGGACCAAAGTGGAAGAGTGAGGTTACAGGGAGAAGAGATGAAGAAGGTGGAGGATTTTAAGTACTTAGGGTCAACAGTCCAGAGCAATGGAGAGTGTGGAAAAGAGGTGTGATGTGTGAAAGAAGAGTTTCAGCTAAAATGAAAGGAAAGGTGTACAAAACTGTGGTGAGACCAGCGATGCTGTTTGGTCTAGAGACAGTGTCACTAAGGAAAAGACAGGAGATAGAGCTGGAGGTAGGAGAGATGAAGACGCTGAGGTTCTCTTTGGGAGTGACCAGGAAGGATAGGATCAGGAATGAGTACATCAGAGGGACAGCACATGTTAGAGGTTTGGAGATAAAGTCAGAGAGGCCAGACTGAGATGGTTTGGACATGTCCAGGGGGGAGATAGTGAATATACTGGTAGAGGGATGCTGAATTTTGATCTGCCAGGCAGGAGGCCCAGAGGAAGACTAAAGAGGAGGTTTATGGATTTAATGGGAGGACATGAAGGTAGTTGGTGTGAGAGAAGAGGATGTGGAAGACAGGGTTAGATGGAGGCAACTGATTCGCTGTGGCGACCCCTGAAGGGAAAAGCCGAAAGGAAAAGAAGAGGAAGAAGAAGTATTGATCATTGGTTTAAGTGCAAGGACAGTAATGTCCTTCTGCTTTTCTTGCATGGAAAGCAACTCCTACATGTTAAATACGTTAAAATGTTAAAATGCTTGGATGTCTCCCTTGGTCTGGCTGCTACTTGAAGATATTGACAATTAATGAAGACAATCTGCTCTAAGACACACTCATTCACCATGAGTCTCTGAGTTAGGGGCCCAACAAACCATGTAGTTTGCATATGAACCCACTGGTGCATTTAAATAGTGTTGAAAGCTCATGAAAAAATCAACAAAAAACAGCTTGGCCTGAATATCACTGCCTTCTAGGTGTGCATTCTACCATACATGCAATCTGTTAAGATTTGTGTAGAAGTTCCTTCATCATCTCTTTCATGACCTCAAAGATCCAAACACTTAGCCTGCAATGAATCAAGACCTTTGGGTGGTTCTGATTGCCAACAGGAAACTGTAAAGTGTTGGTACTGTCTGATATCAGGCCAGCACACTAGATCAGGGCTAATATGCCACAGAGGCATCAAAAAGGTAACTTCTGCGATAGATAGATAGATAGATGGATAGATAGATAGATAGATAGATAGATAGATAGATAGATAGATAGATAGATAGATAGATAGATAGATAGATAGATAGATAGATAGATAGATAGATAGATAGATAGATAGATAGATAGATAGATAGATAGATAGATAGATAGATAGATAGATAGTATTGTCTGTTTGATAGATAGATATACTTTAAACCCAGAGGAAATTGTGAAGACAGTAATTTACAGACTTTCACATTTCAACAGATTTTCATAAAGACATTGACAGATACATGTAGGTAAGGAAGGTAATAAGGAACTCCCAGCAAAGCATCACAATCTAGACATCACCATCACCCTTTATTTTTGTAACGTGAAGTAGTGTCTGTTTGATACAACAACAAAAAAGCAGAAGATACAGTTCCTATGGTTATCACCTTTATTAATATGAAACTGAATTTTCACCCAGAAGGAGTCATTTTTCAAATGGCAACACTATTTTCTACTTCCATTGGATCCAAGTATGTGTAAGGGACATCCAGATTCTCGTTTCGGACTTTGATGGCTGCACTTAACACCTCAAGCTCTCCTTGAAAATCTTTAATTGCCTTGATGGGAACCTCCTCGCTGAAATGTTCCTCCGGATATTGGCCAAGATGGACCTGATGGAATTTATGAAACATTTTTTATTCAAAACATTCATCATAATATAGACTATTGGCAACACAATGTACAGTTGAGGTTAGCATGATTTTTTTCAGTGGATCAAAGATGATTTTAATGATTTTAACTCACTTTCCATAACTTGAAACTAAATGTGAAGTGATTTGCTCAGAAGCACATTGCACTTACAAAGTCAGATGACTGTTGGCTGAGCAGCCACATGGTGGCCATTCCTTGAGCTGTCGTGTTGACATCAGGAAACGTCTGCAGCATCGTGGCCTCACTTGTTGTACCCTTGGTGGTTGGCGGAGGCAGTTGAAGAGAGATGGGAGTGTTGGGCATCCAGCCACCATAGTCATACTGTAATGAATGATTGCAGCCGATCTATTACCTGGCCCACACTGAAACTTTTCACAATTGTGCAATAATTTGTATTGATCCAATCATAATTTACAAAGGTTTTACCCTAACACATTAGGTGGTCCCCTGACCTTTCCTCCAATACTTCAATAAGGTCCACATCCAGTGGTTTTGAGGGAAATGCCTCTCATTTTCTGCTGGATTCCTTTTCATTATGGTACTTTCATGTTCCCAATTTTGTTCATCCTCTGAGTTTTCTGCTTGTGCAAGAAACAGATACTGTACATGCACAACTTATCAAATTCCCACATGTCTCAGCTGTACTCCTTTTTGTTCTTAAAAACAAAAAGAAGTACTAAGATGATGATCTTAATAAAGTCAACCAAAAGCCACCATTTCAGCATACTATTGTGAGAATGTTATCTGTTAAATAAGTTCTGCAATGCCAAATAAAGCAGCTTCACATTCCTCCTAGCCTGACTGCACGCTCTGCTTGATGTTAAAAATCCTCAGCCAGACAAAATTTGGCTGCAAAGCATGTACCTCTTCTCTAGGTCAGAGAAAACAGCTAAACCTCATGAACCCATACAAAAAACAAACAGAATCAACATTAAAACTGTTAATCCAGGTGAGATGTAAGGATTCACCTGTCCGGAGTTGACAGCTGAGTGCTGTGCTGAGCTTAAGAAGATCACCATGGTGGCAAACTTGACCAACTGGGGCACACTAGTAAAGGCTTGAGGGATTCCTAAAAATGGGACAGAAGAAACTGTTTTATTTAACAGGCAAAAATACATCAAACTTAGTTTGAATCATCTAGAAATCATTGCATACACTTTTATAATTTAAGTATATATAAGCTTGAAATGATTCATTAAGAGCATATTTTTTATCTTTGAAACCCACCAGTGCTTGCTTGGGAAAGGAAACCATGCACAAATATGTCCATAATCCATTTTTGCAATTCAGAATCTTGTTGGACCTCAGAATCATTCTTGTAGTAGTGGCCGAGCACTCCCTGCACAAACCTGAGAAATGTGGAAACATTTTGTAAAAAAAAAATTTATTTGGCTCATACGTTGTTATCATACAATCAGCAGGCATCATTTCAAAGAATAATTTGACATTTTTGTTAACAGCTGTCTCAGAGTTTGATAAGCTCAATACAACTCTCTCCGGCTTAGCCCAGCACAGATCCAGGAAGTGAGTTAGTGTGGTAATTTAGGATAACAATATCTTGCTTACAGCCCCATACATAATTCCCTTTAAATAAGTAATAAAGAATTTCAATTTTTTATATATTATTTTGCTATAAAGTAGTAACTAAACCAGGACTGCTGTATTCAGGATCACATCATGTTACAACACCTTCCACACATTGATTTCAGAATGCTCATCTCTTACTTTGCCTGGATTCTCCAGTAAAGTGGTTTAGACAGGAAGATTTCATATTAACTGGGAGGGTGAACTCAGTTAAGAGCCATCAGCTAAGGTTTAGAGCAGCCATTTGTCAAACCCTAACATCTAAGACATGTAAGGGAAAATCAACAATAACACAACCACACTTTAAACACTTCTGCATTAATGTTCTGAATAGGTTCAGACTCTGAGCATGCCAACATCGAGTTTCAACAAAAACTGAACAGTAGCTTTTCCATATGAGACTGCTAATAAACACGAGCCTCATAGAGCAAATAAGCTGTCATTATTGGCTCTATGATGCACCTTTGACAGGAGAACAAGTTTTTGACAGCCACCTGTTGCATAAACATATCTCATTTCCCCAATACTAACGCCCAATACTTATGTTAAGTTCAGTACTTCAATGATTGGCCACGTCAGGAGCATTACACAAATGTACATAATACAGAAGTCCCTTTACTACCTGTGGATGATATCCCAAAGCTTGAGTCCATCATCCCTGTAGTAGAAGTTTGGCACATTCTGAACTCCACGCTCAGCTATGTTTTCTGGGATGCAGAGGGAGCTGTAGGTCAAGGAGGACAGGGATTTCTTCAGGAACATCATCATTCCCTCTCCACCAGAGGCTGCAAACTAACAATGAGTTAGAATGTAGTTAGACACTTTCTATAAATGAACAAACATTCATGCAATGTTCTGATTGGTGTGCTGGGCTCTTTGTACCTGTGTGAAAACTCCAGTCTCAGATATTAGCAGAAGCCGAGCTAAGAAGTTGATCTGCAGAGTGTAGCGAGTGTGAGGCACGAGGAGCTGGGTGACATGGACAACTCTGTTATTACATGTATGCTTTAATGCATGTGATGATATACCAATGCTTCTATAACACTTAGCATTGTGAAGGACATGCACATAAATATCCAATAAATATTACAGTTCATCAAGCTTGGAAGATACTATGACTCCAAATAGAAGTTGGAGACACTCCCTAAAGTGTAAGAAGAAACAGAATGTAATGATCTGCACAACATTAAATCATTGGATGTCATTGAAAATACCACAGACAACATATTAATAGTTTGGAAAAGAGAAATACCATTATATTTATATTTCCAATTATAGTAAGAAAGTACTTTTCTGATGGAGCTGCTGCCAATAAATTAATGAAAAATTGAAAAGTGACTGTGTATTTTCCCCAGCTGTTACCTTATACAGAGGATGCACCATGGGCATGTTGCGCAGCAGCGACACTGCAAAAACCTCTGCCAGCAGATGAGTGCGCAGCAGATGAACATTGAGTTGATGCTCGCTGAAATCTGCGCTTCGCACAAAAATCTTGGCCATCAACCAGTCATACTCAGAATCAGTCGGAAAAAAGATGGGATTGTCATCTGCTGGAATCTGCTTCAGCTGCAATAGACAGAAAGAGGACATGGCTCATTCAGTCCACAGTACATAATGGTTAGAATTCCTCAAAAAAGACCCCTTTGAGGGCAGAGCACAGGAAAACAGCAGTCCAATTTTCTTTAGTGTTCTTCATTGCTTTTGTGTTTGAATGTAAATCGCGTTGTCGACACTGAAAGCTTTAAATTTGGCTTTTTCTGACACACATTGTTCATTTATTTCTGAAGAAATGAGAGCTAAAGTACAGTGTGTTTTTATTGTACAGTTACAGAGGCTTTTCAGGACAATGTGCTGTTTTGAGCTTTATAATTGTAGATCAAAAATTCTCTTCCACATAGAGAAAATTCACAGACACCATGTAGACAGTAACCATGGCAGTAGAACCCTATATATGTAAGAATATATCCACTGAATACTCTCAGCTTTACTAGTTGCTGTATTTTAGTGTTAATCTCACCTGAATAGCAATAGGCATCATTTTATCATCAGGTGTTTTGTGCAAAAGCACAAGAGGAGCCATCAAGTACTGCTGCTTCCCATTGATGATGTTTGCTTTCATACCATCCAATTGCTTGTAGTCACAAAGGAATATGTTGCCTTTCTGTTTGAAATATTAATGAGGAGGAGAAATAATCTTACTTGCATACAAATGTAAAAAGAAGTCTAGTTATCACATAAAGTGTACGAAATAAAAATATAAGAGTAACACAAAACTCTTTCATGCAATTCAAAATGTGGCAAAAACATGATTAATGCTCAGATCAGTCAAGATTCAATCACCTGCATTTCAACCTCCAAGGTTGTCTGACCCTGGAGGAAGACCATGTCATTAGTGACAGGAAAGTTACTGGGCAAGGCTGAGCAGCGTTTGATTAACATGGGGTTGACACCATTTAGAAACTGGTAGCCAAAAAACGCGTCATCCCTCCAATGCTCTTGGACATAAGCTGGAAAAAGAGCAGAGGTGAACTGACTTGCAAAATTCTTTACTGCCTTGACTAGCTCAGGTTACGGTTTTGAACCAAGAAGGATTATTGAGTTTGAAAGGTAACTTCAAAATTATGGTTTAATTAAAATGGAAACCCATAAATACAGAAATACGTACACAAAACAAATACAAAGGCATCTAAACTTTCAGCAGGTTATTCCAAATTTTATATATACTACAAAGTACATGTCCTGTATATTAGTGTAGAGTATATTACACATATTGAGCATCTTGATGGCATAGTACCTGATATGTTAGTCCGTTTGTACCAGAAAATCCGACTGATGGCATCGAGATCAGTCCATCTCTCCTGGATGTCAGTCAGCCCAGTCAGCTGCAACTCAGCCAGCCTTTAATAAAAAAGTAACTTTTCAATGATGCATCAATCATTGAAAAATAGGGTAACTTACAAAATAAAAGATGATAGAATTTAAGCTCACCCTGAGGACGCAGTGAAGAGAAACTCTGTAGTCTTGGTGAAGGAGAAGCGGACCTCAGGAGGAAGGGAAAAAGGGCCCTCTGCCTCTACACATTGGGGCATTCCCTCTACATACACATGCCAGCTGGGTAAAATGAAGAGTAGAGTGGTGATGGATACCGTTGTAGTTTCATTTAGATTATGTGTATGGAATTAATTTAATACCTGTCCATTAACTAAACATTACTCATTAGCATTATGTGCTAGCTTGGGAAATTCTAAAGATATAATGTCATGTTGTGATTAATTCATGAATATCAATCATAAAAACAATGTGGGGGGATTTAGATGCAAATGAGTTTGGGCTGCCTGAAGCGAGAATAAAAAAGCTCCAAGCTCTCACCGATAGTCTTCTCCTCGCTGGTCCAGTTCCTGCTGTCGAGCGTACCTGCCAAGATGATGGGTGTCTTCAAAAACTCTGAGGCCTTCAAGACAGAACCACAAGAAAATTTAAAATTGTTGCTCAAGACATTATGCTGGGGTGATCCTTCTCCTTTTCCTTCTAACATCTTTACTCTCCATCATGGTGTTTGTCTGTCTTTTAAATTTGCAGTGATCAGTGAACAGCACAAACCTGTTCCCTCTCTGAAGCGATGCACCTCACTATCGGTGATCCATCGGTAGACTGGAAAGCTGTGGGAATCCCCCTCGGGGGTGTTCACTCTCACTTTACAGAGGAACCAAGAGTCCTCTGGGAAGAGTGGGAAACGCTGTTTGTCTATCTCTACCAGAACCAGCTTTCCAATGGACTTGTCGCAATTCACAGAAAAACTAGACACCTGAAGTAACAATGAAATAAAATCCAAATAATCAATAATGAAGGAAGAATTTTAGGGAGGGGATTGCAGGGCTGCACCCATCCTGTTGTCCCAGGTTCAGAAAAGCTCATGTTGTACTTACTGCTCCTTTGATGAAGGATAACACAACTTTGAATCCCAAAAGCCAGGTACGGTCACTCTCTCCATCTGTGCCCACCAGTTTGATGTAGACGTTGCTAAAAGTAGTGGCAGCCACCCTCTCACCAGTGTATACAGTCACTTCATAAGTCACCATTTTCACTCTGGAAAGCAAAAAAAAAAAAAAAAAATCCTCTAAGCTTGAATATGATTGTCATGATATGAAGCTGAATCAAGGAATCTTTAATTATTTCTGTAATTATATATTTATATAACTATACTAATCACTTATTACATCTTACCTCTGCACACAAGACCCAAGAAGTTCCTTTGATGAGCTCTTCCTTTTGTAAATGAACTCCCTGGTGATTCCTGTTTTTATATGTGCAGATTGCTATGCGTTCCACTTTCTAACAATTAGTCACCTCTGATTGCGAAATGTTGGACATGTATGGACAACTGCAGCATTTGAAAAACTGATGCAGTCATGTATCTATAGATGTAATGAAGGTAAGAAACAGAACAGGTTGAACCGCTCCAGATTTGAACATTGCTGCACATAAGAAAGGAATGGTTTTATGAGCTTGTTGATGGGAACTGAGAGCAAATTTTGGCCAGGTTGTAAACTGTTGAGAAGGAAGAAAGCTAGCCTAGGCCATCAGAGTCAAATCAATACAACAGTCCTAACCAAACGCTAAATCAACAAAATAGTGCTCACACACAGTTTGCTCAAATTTATCAGTTTTATTAGACACATATGATAGAATCATGGCACACAGTACGGTATATCATAAAGACAATTCATAGACATGTTGAGGTAAACATAAACAGTCTGCAACTTGTAACATTAACAAATACACAAACCACTGTGATCTTCCAAGTTTCTTCCTTTGACACTTTGGTTGGTGTGCTTGTGACAGTTGTGTTTCAGAACTTTCTAAAGTTACTTTGTATTTAGTCTTTTTTCACATTTCATACGTCATATAGGAAAAACCTCAAAATATAATGCAATCAATAATGAAACATTCTGTATATAATACACTTCTGAATGTCTCAAAAACAGAGCATAAAAGCAGTTTTTATGGCAAAGCAGTTCACATTGGACCACATTAGATCACCCAGGCCCCCAGTCATAACAGAGAGTCCGACACATAAGTATTATATTTGCCATAGATAGCCACAGCTAACAACATGGAGCTGTTGATCAAAAAAAGATTTGTTTTCCTTGTGAGAAAGAATGTCACACAACTTTTAGCCTGTAATAATACCACTATTCAGTCAGCTGAGCTGAGAATGGCATGAGAATTGTCTGACTTCACTGAAGTTCATTTTGTTCAACAGTTCATTTGGAATGTGTACAAAAAGTAAAATACAGTGATTCTTTTTTTTTCTTTCACTCATCCAGTTAAATTGAAGCAGGGAATCAGGTTAGATCTGGGGGGACGGGACGGTGAGGAGGCCAGTTGGTTTCAGCTTGTTGATCCCTCCATCTAGGATACAAACCCGTGGGAAATTTACCTTCACTAGGTGTGCTGCAAACTGGGAAGAGACAATAACAAAACAAGAAAGGCAGTTGAATGCTTGCAAAAATTTTAATTACTCATCACATGACACAAACTATTATGTGGCTTCATTTAGCTCACATTCTTCCCCTCCTTTGTGCTGCAATAGATGAATAACATCTTTGCACAATAGCAGCCTTTCAAAAATTTTCAAATGCCTTGATGCAATATCTGTCAGGTATTACTTGTAATGTGTCAGGATATCATCATTGTCTGAGTGAACATACCATTAATACGTATTGTGACTTTTCCCTCTCTTTGCTCCCTCAAAGGCTCACAGTAAAGGAGACTAGTCTCTCTGTGTTTATGCTATTGATAAAATAAATGATTTTTAATTTTCAATTAGAGTGAGACCTCATGTGTTGGCTATCGGCTACTTCTTCTTCCTCTTTTCCTTTCGGCTTTTCCCTTCAGGGGTCGCCACAGCGAATCAACCGCCTCCATCTAACCCTGTCCTTTGCATCCTCTTCTCTCACACCAACTACCTTCATGTCCTCTTTCACTACATCCATAAACCTCCTCTTTGGTCTTCCTCTAGGCCTCCTGCCTGGCAGTTCAAAACTCAGCATCCTTCTACCAATATATTCACTATCTCTCCTCTGGACATGTCCAAACCATCTCAGTCTGACCTCTCTGACTTTATCTCCAAAACCTCTAACATGTGCTGTCCCTCTGATGTACTCATTCCTGATCCTATCCTTCCTGGTCACTCCCAAAGAGAACCTCAGCATCTTCATCTCTGCTACCTCCAGCTCTGCCTCCTGTCTTTTCCTCAGTGACACTGTCTCTAGACCAAACAACATCGCTGGTCTCACCACAGTTTTGTACACCTTTCCTTTCATTTTAGCTGAAACTCTTCTATCACACATCACACCTGACACTTTTCTCCATCCATTCCATCCTGCCTGTACACACTTCTTCACCTCTTTTCCCCACTCTCCATTGCTCTGGACTGTTGACCCTAAGTACTTAAAATCCTCCACCTTCTTGATCTCTTCTCCCTGTAACCTCACTCTTCCACTTTGGTCCCTCTCATTCACACACATGTACTCTGTCTTACTGCGGCTAACCTTCATCCCTCTCCTTTCCAGGACAAACCTCCACCTCTCTAGCTTCTCCTCCACCTCTTCCCTACTCTCACTGCAGATCACAATGTCATCTGCAAACATCATAGTCCATGGAGATTCCTGTCTAACCTCGTCTGTCAGCCTGTCCATCACCATAGCGAACAAGAAGGGGCTCAGAGCTGATCCCTGATGCAGTCCCACCTCCACCTTGAACTCCTCTGTCACACCTACAGCACACCTCACCGCTGTCTTACAGTCCTCATACATGTCCTGCACTGCTCTAACATACTTCTCTGCCACTCCAGACTTCCTCATACAATACCACAGTTCCTCTCTGGGCACCCTGTCATAAGCTTTCTCCAGATCTACAAAAACACACTGCAGCTCCGTCTGGCCTTCTCTGTACTTCTCTATCAACATCCTCAAAGCAAATACTGCATCTGTAGTACTCTTTTTTGGCATGAAACCATACTGCTGCTCACAAATGCTCACTTCTGCCCTTAGTCTAGCTTCCACTACGCTTTCCCATAACGTCATTGTATGGCTCATCAGCTTTATTCCTCTGTAGTTGCCACAACTCTGCACATCTCCCTTGTTCTTAAAAATGGGCACCAGCACACTTCTCCTCCACTCCTCAGGCATCTTCTCACTATCTAAGATCCTGTTGAACAACCCAGTCAGAAACTCTACTGCCACCTCTCCTAGACACTTCCAAACCTCTACAGGTATATCATCAGGACCGACTGCCTTTCCACTCTTCATCCTCTTCAGTGCTCTCCTCACTTCATCCTGGCTAATCTTTGCTACATCCTGGTCCACAACAGTCACCTCTTCTAGTCTTTGTTCTCTCTTATTTTCCTCGTTCATCAACTCTTCAAAGTACTCTTTCCATCTTCCCATCACACTGCTGGCACCTGTCAATAGACTTCCATCCCTATCCTTAATCACCCTAACCTGCTGCACGTCCTTCCCATCTCTATCTCTCTGTCTTGCCAGCCTGTATAGATCAGTCTCTCCCTCCTTACTGTCCAACCGAGCATACAAGTCATCATAAGCTTCTTGTTTGGCCTTTGCTACCTCTACCTTCACCTTACGCTGCATCTCCCTGTACTCCTGTCTACTCTCCTCAGTCCTCTCAGTGTCCCACTTCTTCTTAGCTAACCTCTTTCTTTGTATACACTCCTGTACCTCCCCATTCCACCACCAAGTCTCCTTATCTACTTTCCTTCCAGATGACACACCAAATACTCTCCTACCTGTCTCCCTGATCACATTAGCTGTAGTTTTCCAGTCATCTGGAAGCACCTCCTGACCACCCAGAGCCTGTCTTAACTCTTTCCTAAAGGTCATGCAATACCCTTCCTTTGTTAGCTTCCACCATTTCGTCCTCTGCTCTGCCTTTGCCCTCTTCATCTTCCTCACCACCAGAGTCATCCTACACGCCACCATCCTATGCTGTTTGGCTACACTCTCGCCTACCACTACTTTACAGTCACTGATCTCGTTCAGGTTACATCGTCTACACAAGACGTAGTCTACCTGTGTGCTCCTACCACCACTCTTATAGGTCACCCTATGTTCCTGCCTCTTCTGGAAGAAAGTATTCACTACAGCCATTTCCATCCTTTTTGCAAAGTCATGTTGGCTATAGGCTACTGGCTTTGTGAAAAAAAATCTATCCAACTTCATGAGACACCTTTATGAGACAAAGAGGCAGATAAACAGGACCAATCACACAACTTCCTCCTGATCATATCAGGAAGTAAATAAGCATTAGCTAGTCATCACATAATACAATGTTTACCCAAGCCTAACCCTGACCTAACCCTAACGTAAAAATGTCTGGTGACTAAACCAAACCATTCGAAGTTCAATGCCGGAATTTAAGCAGGGTTAATTACTTGTTAAGGAAAAATAAAACCAATTTCGTGTCCAGTCATAGAATTTGACTAAGTTTAAGATGTTCACTTTATTTTTATTTAACCTACACTCATATTTTGGCTTTCAATATTTATTATATTATACATTATTACATAACTAAAATTGTTGGATTGGTTTCGAGTGATGAAATCATATATTAATGTGTAATTCTATTGATTAATTCGTGTTTCAGGAATGATGAAAAAAAAAAAACCCCAAAGCTAATATCAAGCTATACAGTACTGTGAAGTTCTGCCAGTTCTTTAGTTTCTCTCTCCAACGATGAAACATTACAAGATGTGTGTGGCTATGGACATAAAAGTATCAGCAGCAGCAAAAAGGTAGATCAGAACTCCATTCAGAACGTCAGAGCACAGCTGGGAAAGGGAAATAACCTCATATTTGACTCATTCCCTGAATTAAGTTTTGTGTGGCTGGCAGAGAAGGGCTGAGTACACAGTGCAGCAGTCCAGAAATGAGGGTGAACTACATCCAGATTAATGTTTAAAATTCAAATTGACGTTACACCCAGACATGTTGTGAACCCATTGATGTAAAAGATTACCTACTGGAAGGAAAATTCTCCCTCAAAACAGAGACATCCGTTCATGCCTCAGCCTTTTGAGCGAACATGGATTTTACTTGTGACCCCTCAAGCAGAAACGAGTAAATTCTCTGAGTCGAGATCTTAAGAAAAACATTCATTGAACATTCAGCGCTCTTTTGGACTAATATTTCAAATATTGTCCACAAGAAAAAAATGGGAATGTCAGACTTACTTCTGAATGCCAATAAGGTTTAAATGTCAAAGGTTTACAGGAAAGGCGGACAAAACTAAGTGGACTTATTGCTTTGCCCTAGAGCTGATGGTAATATCACTGAATGGCTTTTAAGCACAATTGATTCCTTCATTGACCTTTACTTTTGTGACCTTCATGACTAAAAGATCTGATGAATTCCGGAGGTTTCCCATAAATGTCAGATTGGGAATTTTAAGTACAGTGTTAGTCACAGTGCTATGTAGTGTGATTCTCTCCCCCCTTCAATCCACCATACACAACATCACATAAAACATCACCTATGAATTTCAGTTCAATCTTTCTTTAAGGAAACAAAAAGTGCTCCTAATATATGCAGGACTTTTTCTTCACTTAAGGAATGCTACTTATATTTGCTCTTATTTTCCAACATATGGAATGAGGGCATGTTTTCTAAAAAGGGATGTTGCCTGAAGCAAAATACCCATTTAAAAAAAAAAAAGTAAGCTTCACCAATTCACTCTAAAAAGAATAATAATAAATGAAGCTCCCTCTATTCTTGCTGAAGCCAGCTAAATTATTCCTGTGCGCTGAAACAGACAATGATTTATGCAAAATACAGTTTCATCCTTTGCTACTGCCATTTCTAAAAGAGGCAAAGACACAGTATGAATTTACTATACTGTACCAAACCAAACCACAATGACTGTGCACTGAGACAAGACTGTACCAAACCAACCCAACCCAACCAAACCCAACCAAACCAAACCAAACCAAACCAAACCAGAGTGACTCTAGGCTGAGACAACTCTTTCAAATGGGCAAAACTATTCAATTCACTTTGTCCCATGTGGTATTTTAATGCATGTTGTTCAGGTGGGAGCTATGGTGCCGACACAGCTGTTCATATTGTTGAGGGAAATACTTGTGTGAAACTTTCCACTGACATCTAAGAACAATCTTCTCCTATTCTGAGGACTGTCGAAAGGAGCAAACTAATTATGTGGTGTAAATCACCAGAAATAACACAATACTTCAAAAGTAAATTAAATATTTGATTTAAACACTCCAACACATATATACATTTAAATTGGTTGCTTTTGACAGTACGAAAAGCTTCTCCTTCATTTAATTACATCCCTGCAGACGCCTGACGGCAGCGGGACAGATATATTGATAAATCTGCTGCTTCTAATTGGAGCTGTGCTGCACCAGACAGTGTCATTATGCATGGCTATCCACTGTGTTCACTTTGTCTATATTGCATTGAAATGACATGCAGCAGGAAAAACTATACACCCCTACACACATCAGATAGACTTGCTGAAACTAACTATTACTCAGGATTTGTCTGTTTTTATGCACAGGTGATGCTCTTCCTGCACTGCCTTGTCTTTTGCACCTCCACCTGTGCATGCAGCTGCACAGTCTTGAGCTGGAACTCCCATTTACTGATATATTCCACTATAATCATCCACCTTTGGGGGCTGTGGCCATATGGGGATGTCCCCTTATCACCCTGCAGGTTTCCCGATAGGAGTTTTGAGCAAGAGAAACTTTTCCTTTTGATTAGCCATAACCATAACCAGGCGGTAGTGCACCTGCTCCACCAATATAACTACATCCACAAAGATGACATCCTGCTTCCTTGTGACTTTGGACAAGTACAGCACAGGTTCTCCCCTGTCCAGTCGTGCCAGTCTATCACTCGTAGGACATTAATGTTCTGCAGCATACTGATAGCACCTCTGTGGACATTCATCTCATCCATGCACTCCTCAGCTCAAGCATGACAATGGTTCTCTCCTACATCTATTGGTGTGAATGAATTGCAAAATATTCGTTCCAATAGCGTAGGAGAGCTGCAGCGTGGGAGGCTCAAACACTGATGTAAGAGATGGAGGTGGGAGCTAACAGTAACAGTATTGTAATCCACCCTTCATCATGCCATTTTGAGTTTTTTTTTAATATCTTTAAAGTTTGCTTATGATGATGCACCTCAAACGTTCTACTGGCTCTAGATATAGAGCTTCCTGGAGTATTCTTGAATGTAACAGATGTAACTGCCCTTTGGTTGTTCTCAGTAATTAAGCTACTTGGACTTTGGCTGTCTTTCAGAATGTTAGAAGTGTAATTGAACGCAAACTCCACAATAAAAAATCTGGATTTGATCCATCAAAATCTAGCAACTACAGACTAATTTGAAAATTTGTAGTACTAGTACAAAACTTAATGTGAATGTCACCATCCAACTTCTCAAAGCACTGAAACTAAATATCCATGAAAGTTTTAGAGAGCTTTGAGAAGTATCATGGTGCTGAGACTATTATTCAAGATGTATGATCTTCGGAGACCAGCTGATAGTGGCAAATGTGCCATTTTTGTATTGCTAGACGGTAACAATAATCTTGAGCTATCAAGATTATTTCTACAGTCTAGCAATCTTGAGCTATCAATTCATTGATAGCTCTGTTTCTGTCTGTTTCAGAATTTCTATTGGTGACACCTAACTCCTGTCCTGTAACATTACAGAAATTTCATTTCAGTGCTAGTCAGACCGACAATTTTATCTCCCAGTAAATCCTGCAATAACCTCAAACATCTCCATCCTATCTCAAAATGCCTTGTAGATATCTTGCAGAATATTTCTCAAATAAAAACAAAAATAGTTTGTTCTCAGTCCAGGCAATGAGTTTCATAATGTCCAATCGTGTGATCGCTTATCAGGTAATACCAAACCAAATATCTGCAATCAGTGTCTCTCATCTAAACTGACATTTCAGAAACACACCGAAAAGATCATTTTACTACCATCTGCAGAGTACTGACATATTTATGTGCATATTTTTTTATGAATAACTATCAAACCTATAATGACTCCACAGTGATTCTAATTCCCACAGACAGGTTTTCATGATGACGGCGTTACATGAGGGTAAAACTACCATGGGATTATGACTCTTTGGAGCAATGTCAATGTGAAAACTGAACAGCTTTGGTGTAGATCTGCACTCGAAATGCTGTCCATTCATTCTTATTATTATTGTTCCCATTGTCTAGTACTTATGATTGCCAAACTGAAGAGAAGCTGACTTGCCCGGTGTGGAGGATTGTGCTTTGAGAAAAAAAAGTAGGAATTGTGTTAGAACGGAGCTTTCCACTCTTATGGCCTCCAGCATAAAGAATGTTGAAAAATGTAACTCATATACGAGTCAAGCGTTTGTCCCGCCGGATAAAGTTTCTATATAGTTGCAATATATCAAATATTAATTGTAGGTTTTGAGTTTGAGATCTTTCAAATGACACTGTTAAAATGCACATCACAATTACACAAAATATTTTACGTAAATGACCCCTTTTTATGTTTTAGTTCTGCCATAATTGAAATTTAATATGTGTTGGTGAGTAATTTCACATTAAAACAATAATAATTCGAGACAACACCAACTTTTAAAACTTTAAAACTGGTAAAATGGAATACTTTAAACCATTTTATAAAAACATAACTGCTTTGGTAGAATTCATCTATTGCACTAGAGTAAACCGTTTGTCTACTAGTGTTTTTTCTAGATTTTCTTTTTTTCCTGTGTTTATCTAGTATTTATTCATTATGTAATGCCTGAGCAGTGGATTTGTGCAATTTCCTCCAGGATTAGTAAAGTATCTATCTATCTATCTACTAAACAGAATATACACTGATGTGTTGCATGTGTGGTTGCTTTCTTACCAGTACGGCACTCTTCATGGCATGGCTTAGGACCACAATGACGCGTCCTCTGTAGTTCTGGAGGATTCCTGTTGTAGGACACTGCACAAGCTCTCCATCAATGCTGAACGATGTGCTAAAAGGAATGTTGATGCTGCCAGAAATATGGCCTCTGCTGAAGCTGAGGACAGAGGAGTTAAGGAGCGTAGCTTTAATCAGGTAGACTGAGGATTCTTAAAACTCACTGGGGCTGCAAACTCTCAATTTGATGACTTCAGTGTTGCAAGGATGGACTCTAATCAGCTCAGAGCTTTTACCTTATCTATGACGGGAAACCTGGGATTAATAAAAGGGAAAACCTGTAAGCCACTTGGAGACATTAGAAAACACAATGGAAATGTGCAGAGTTATGCAAATACCACTCAGTCTTATATATATATACACAGTATACTGTATATATCTATTACAAATGATGCTGCAGTTCTCTGCCTCACTGGTTATGTGTTTTAGGTACTAAATAAATGGATGGACAACTTAAATAAGCTGAAATTCCTTGAGTGGACCCTTACACAACATCTCACAATCTTGGGAAATTAACTAACAAGAGCACAGCTATTCATAAGTTAAATGGATGTTGAAAAATTGCCTGAGACTTTATTTTATCAGATGTGATTGGTGTTCAGAATTATTTTCTGTTCTCCCTAAGTGAAAGAAATGCAAAAAACACTGAAGGCTTTTTGCATTTTTGCAGTTTGACTATTAACCAAAAACCAATAGAGAGCACATTAGTCTAGTCTTCGCTTCCTTCCACCAGAAGGAAGCTAAGACTGGAAGGAAGCTAAGACTGGAAGAACGCTAAGACTGGGGTCCTGCAGACCTTTAATGCATTTGGACAATGCAAAGTTACTACTTACATGCACAAATTATAATTTAGTTTGTCATATTTCTCTGGATTTTTTTCTGTATCTTATATTTTTTGTGTATCTTATATTAGTGTTGGTCTCAAGCCTGAAGGGGGTGGGGAGAAATGTTTCTCAGGAAAGCTGCAAGAAACAATACTGGGAACTGAGCGATCGATTAGTTCTGAATAGGTATATTTGAAGGTCAGTGCACTAGTGTTACATAATGCAGTGTATAATAAACTACAAGGCAAGTCATATTTTGTTGGATATAGCTTTAGAATTACAAGAAATAAAGATTGTTCACAATAGCAGACCTTGAAAGCTAAATTGAGTCTTTATTCACTCTAATTCATCTTTCAATTTTCAGCAAACTCTAATCCCGTGCCGGGTCCTGGGGGTGGAGGTGGAGCCAGTCCCAGTTGGGGTTAAACCCTGGACATGTCACCAGTTACTTACGCCACATATATAATCCACTTTCGTAACAGCAGATACCTACACAGCTTTGCCCAAGGTCACGATAAAAGGTGAACAAAGGTTGCCAAATCCTTTGAAAGTGGTCAAATCCGCTTTCTCCTCTGAGTTAGCCTGAGGAGCCTGTCTATCAGTATAGGGGTTTAGCTAGAGGGCCTGCAATTGTAAACGCATTGCTTTATTCCTTATTAATCCTTATTGATTGGCTGCTTTTTATCTCTTGCATTTGTACAAATGATCTGGAGGGTCAAACTCATTCTTTTACATCTTTTGTATTTTTGTAGCCAGGTTTTTCTGAAAACAATACTACAAAGAAAATGCCCCATCTGTACAAGGAAGTTTGATTTTTCTTGTGCAGAGATCCACACGACGGATAAAAGAGCTATTGAATGTGACATGCAGAGAAATACTCATTTTTAATTTAAGAGACTCAAAGGTTTCTTTCAGTATGAGGGACCTTCATAGGAATTTGTGTATGCTCAACAAAATAGAAATTTGTTGTCAAGTGAAACCCAAGAAGCTGAAAAATGAGCTTTTTATATACAAACAAAAACCATTTTCTGGCCTATTTCAACTAGTAAAATGGGGGTTAATGTCAAAGGGCAATTTTCTCAAACCATAAAAGACTTGAACTTCCTTTGAAAAACCATGTATCATTTCCTGTGGACACTGGACATGCAGGCATACAGTATATCAACACACAGAAGCTCTTCAATCAGACTTGCATCATATTATTTAGCTTAACAAAAGAGCCTCCTTTGTGTGCACAATTTTCATCAAAATTATTCCAATGTATATGACAGCGCAATGACCACCTCACTATTACATTTAAACTACAAAATTCAGGCATGAAAGAAAGTGAAACAAAATCCCATACAAAAGAGGAAAGTGTTGTAGCCAAAAGGCGAAGGAGACTGCTTTTAGCTCTGGTTCATCTGCACTGCTTTAGCCTGAATGGAGATGAAGGGCAGTACTGAATGTTGCAGAAGCTGGCAACAGAAAACCAAAAAAGTACAACCACCCTAAATTTGAACCCTTCTTCCTTTGATTGGATTGTAGCCGACTTATTCTCATTTCCCATGGCCACATTTCAAAATTCAAGAGGTTAGCAATACTTCAGAAGAACTACTGGATCAGTAAAAAGTCTTCATTTACACACACAATGGTGTGGAATTTATTTATTTATTTTTTGTTTCTGTGTGTGAGGCTGTTAACTCTGTCACTAATAAATCCTAATTGAACATCCAAAGAGAAAAGAATTACACGTCAGACCAACAAGAGCTATGGCGCAATCATATTTTTGAGCCAGATAAGTACATTATATAAAAAAAAACAACATAATAAATAAGCCGAGAGATGACTGAATCACAGCTTTTACCATTTTGTTTCGCCGTTGACACTAAATGCAAAAATACTCATTGGAGGGAGATTTTACTGGCGAGGAGTCTGTGTTTGAGCCAATAGATCACTGTAAGATTGTGGCAATAAGTAGTAGTAATAATCAACCTTGCTGCAACATATTGTAGCAACTGTGGTGTTGATTCAGAATCAGGATTATTTAATTGATTATACTGTCTAAGAAAATGTTTCTGTAAATTTGTTCGGAAAGATGTAAAGACTGTTTCTACAAGCTCTTCCACTGTGTTTACAGCCCTGCCCAAGCTCCTTTGTGTCCTGTGTGCAAGGAAATATTTGCCAGCAAAAACCTTTCAAGATGTGCTTGTAGGCTGGTTGGTACTGTAGCTCTGAATCCCTGCTAACTTCAACACCTTTTCCACGTAGGAGGATTCACATTTTTTGCATGTTTGAAACCAGAAATCTTCAACACAGATTGTACAACATAAAAAAACAAAATCCCTTCCCTATGCCCCTTTGTGTTAAAACAGTGTCGACCCATTGCTGCCCTAGTGTGTAGTTTAGATGAAATGCTGATGTTTGAAGAACTAAAGGTTGTGACATTTTACATGGTGGTCAATCTTTGCTCAGAGATATTGTTATGCTCGTGATATATCAACAGTTTTGCTTTACTGTTGTCTTGTTTGAGTTAGTAGATCACTGCAATGTGACACTTTTGAAATCTCTTGGTTGAGTCTTGTGTACATAAGCCTCACAGGCTTGCTCCATGGATACAGATATCAATTAAACACTGCAACCGTCTTCACTGCCGGTTTAGATGCAGAACAACCGATCGTTCAGTCCTCTTTTGTAACTTTATTTAGAGCTGTAAGGCAAAATCGTTCTGCCTTGAACAGGCCCTGTATTAAGGATCCTGACATTTATAAACACTTCACAATGCGATTGGCCAGAGGTGAAGAATGAACTAAAGATTGAACTGCATTGTACCCCTCTCGGTCATTTTTTCACTTGGTTTTTCTGTGTGGCCTCTCAGAAATATAAACCTTTGACTTCCATCTCTGCCAGATGGAAGCATTATTTTCCAGTTTTCTAAGTGGCTCTTAATACACATGCTTTAGAAGTCAGCACCACTTAAAAAAGAATTGTAACTTATCCAACTGAAATAAGAAATCAAATCACCAATTTAATTCTTATAAGACTCAAAGGTATAACTTGGTTCATTCACAACATATAAAACTTACAAAGAAAAGGAATGCTTTGAGTTAGAGGTGTAAATTATGTTGCTGAACTACTCAAAGCAACCTTTTATTGGCCTCACTGCATGTCTTGGGGATGTGAAAACACTTCTCAGCAGAGCATTTGTTGATTTTACTTTGTTGGACACAATCCAGTGCTCTCGGCCCTAGTGTTGCATTTCTACACATGCCTCAGAAGGCATTTAGTATAACAACTGCTACTATAGAGAATGTGTTGAAACATGACAGGATCCAAGATAAGGTATCATGGCTACAGCTAAATGATAAGGATACTCCTCTACACTGCGGATGTCAACAGCAATTATTTTGGGCTTGCCAGCTTTGGTCCTCTTGCTGGGTCCGGCCAAGGACAGTTCACAAAGGTCGATTAAGTCCTCGCTTGAAATCCTGGGCGATACTTCTGCTTTCAAGTCAGACAGTGCCAGAGGCTCCCGAGTCTACAAGGCAAGAAGTAACATGAGATCAGGTGGAAAGACAGAAGTCTGCGGTAGAGGCATTCACAGAATTTCTGTTGAACAATGGAAAAGGGAAACATAAGTAACCGTTGTAAAGAGACAGAAAGTCAGTCTCTGGTTGGCGATGATATTATCTTTAAATATAGGAAAACAGATTGAAAGCCTGCATCTCCAGTCTTAATGAAATCATTTATGCTGCTACTTTTACATCTGCAAACTCAAGAATAGAATTTCATTATATAGTGCCATTAAAAAACTGGATTATAGCTCAGTGAGCACCAGCTGGAGGGATCGGAACTTGACCAGTTATGACATGCACTGCCAAATGGATTCATTAGAACACAGAGCCGGCGGCATGGCTGCAGGAGACTGAAAACTGGTCTCCCTAGAGGTGACAATATTATATTACACACTTCTTATTTCCAGGAACCCTGAGATAATTTGACTATTGGAAAAACATAACATTTCCCCCCCCAAAAAAATAAAAAATTCAAAAAGACAAATATGAATGTATTTTTATAATGGTCATGAAATAGTCTCAATTCATTCATATGTGAGTTACAAAAGGGCTGAATGCCAAAACTCAATCCATACAACGTCCGAGAGCCAAACTCTACTAACTGAACAATCTCTTCATTGGAAAAAAAACTAACAAAAAAACAGGAATTTAGCGAGTTCAAACAGGATTTTATGTTTCAGCAAAATAGAGGTGGAGGTGCAGGAAAGATAAACTGGGTTATCCCAACAAAAAAAAGAATTCTTAGTTATACTACAACACTTCTTTCTCTACATTTCTTTATTTGTTCTCCTGAAGACCATGCATATTTCTGCTGTGTTATATCTGCTTTTAATAAATATTCATGGCCTGATTATTTAAACAGGTATCTAATTCCAGCTGTGATTCTGTCTCAGTTTTCCACAGGACTCATCTACACGGATGTGACAAAAGACTAAAGCTTCCCTCTGCTGCATCAACACAAGGTCACAAGGGGAAAGGGAAGAAACTCGAGGAACAGAGCATGGTTTTCAACAAACAATTCGACTCTATTGTTTTGAATTGTCAGCAGGGATGTTGAGAAAAGCTGCTTTAAGCCACACAACAGACTGTAAGCAGAGCAGGGAACTACATATTCATGATATCTTACTGCCATGACCAACAGTTTGGTTCGCTGCAATGTGAAAGTTGCTCACCTCATTTTTAACTTGTAATCTTATGCCTAACAACTAACAGGATCTAAGTATATATTGGATGATCACACAATCTGAAACTGCTATCTGCACTTGATGCGATATCTTGATAATACCAACACGTCCATCATCAAATAGATACATTCCATGTTATTAAGTCTTCTAATTTAGATGTTTGTGTTTGTAGTCTGAACTATGGTCTACGTGTGCTTTTTGTCTTGCGGGAATATTATACTGAATTTTCATTTCCCAGAAGAAATTGTTTGCATAGACGACCAGGCCCTCATGACCAATTTAATAAGTGAATGAGGGCAAAGGCAAGTCGCACTCATTAAATATAAAACATTAACAGTGAAAAAGAATGAAAATATAGTGCCGGTGAATATAGTGTGATTTCTTTTTTGCTGAAACAGGATGTTTTATTTAATTATAATACATTAATTTTAAAATTACAGCATGCAATTCAAGTTTTGTAGCGAACCTCTTCCAAAAAACACACTCAGACGCAAGAAATCCTGAACATAATTGTTTGAAACAGTAAGAACATATTACAAGACTCATACACTACTGTTGTCAGTTTTTACAGAAAACAATAGTGCCAAATGTGATGGTTGATTCTGACTGTGTGAAACGACATATCAGAAAATATGGCGCAGTATTGTGACTCCATATTTTTCCTTTGAAAGTTAAAAATTTGAGGGATCAGAAATCACTCATCTTAAAAAGATAGATATGAGCAGGAAGCTGTGGAAGAAACATGACAACACTGCAAAGTACATTAAGTCAGCTGAACAATGATATGTTGTAATTAATATGCTATTTAAATACTAAATAAAATAAATCCATCTAAACACGTGCAAGCAAGGAGTTGTGATATTTTCTATGATAATGTACTCTTTTCTAGCTAGAAACAAATGAAGATGTCAAACCACAACAATCTGATGCTCGGGCTGAAATGAATAAATATCACAATAAGCAAATGGCCTTTTTTTGTGTTTTGTAATATCTTCCTGGAAAAACACCAAGAACATTGCCTTTTACATAGATTTCATCACAGTCTGGATGCATTTGTAGTCTCTTCTTTCTGATGTGTAATCACAGAAATGAGAGAAGTAGAGGTAAAATTCCATGATTCAACCAAGCTCCTTTCAAGGACACCTAAGCTCTTCAAGCAGCACGAAACCCTGAGATCACAGGATAAAGTACAATAATCTTGTTTTCAACAAGATGAAATAAAATTCAAGTACATGGAACACCTTTGCATCAATCTGTTGCTCAATACCTTACTCCCTCTCTCAACATTTCTCCATATCTTTCTCTCAGTCAAGGTTGCCCACCTCGAGTTATGGATCCACTTGATGTTTCCACCTGTTAAAAGGCAGTTTTTCTTCACCCTTGTAACTAGAATAAATGGTACTCTCCAGATCTGCTACGGAACCTTGAGATAACCTTTGTTATGATTAAAAGTTACATAAATAAAACTTCCTCAACATGACTTGGCTCGAACTCTGGTCATAACTTCCTTGGTTGGGGCAGCTTTTTGTTTGCTGAAGTCCTGGCAAATATTGCATTCTGTAGCTAATCTTCTCCACAATCCTGGCTTAAAAATAACAATATACTGGATAAGAGTTTAGTCTCTCGACCACTGGAGGAGACAAAAAAACATTTTCAGTGTATGGAATATTAAATATAGGTGGAAGCAACAATGCATCAAATCAAGAATAAAAATGAGTCCATACATATAAAGTATAGACAGTAAATTATTAGCCTGCCGTTGCCTGAGGCTGAGTTGTGTGTTGACTCAAGTGTCATGATGAGTTGTGTGTACCTAATGAGAATAGCTTGTTGACACTTTCTCCCTTTGATTCATCCTGACAGCGATGAGGCAAAGGCGAAGGCAAATTTATTTGTGCAGCACATTTCATGCTCACAACAATTCAAAGTGCTTTCCATTAGAATAAAAGAAGGTTTCAAAAAGTGAAAGAATAAAAGCTGTGATTTAACATTAAAAACAAGAAGGGAATGTCAAAAAAAGCTTTCAAATGCCATGCGGACTTGGACTCCTAAATAAAATTTATTTAAATGCAGCTGAGACCTCAGTACTAGACTGATGTGGTCCACTTTTCTGGTCTAAGTAAGAACTTGAGCAGCAGAGTTCTGAATGTGCTGCAGGTGTCTGATTTTTTTTTTTTTTTGGTAGACCAGTAAAGATGCTGTTACAATTATCAAGCTGACTGAAGATGAATGCATGGATTACTTTTTTCACATTTTTCTGAGACACCACATTTTTTATCCTTGAGATGTTCTTCAGGTAATAATAAGCTGATTGCTTTTATGTGTTTCTGAAAGTTTAGGCCTGGGTCCATCACTACAAGCAGATTTCTGGCCTGGTTAGTGGTTTGTAGGTGTTTAGACTGAAACTCTGTTCACAAACCCAGTTCAGTTTTGTTTTTGTTCAGCTGAAGAAAGTTGAGGCACATCCACTCATCCACCTCTTCAATGCATTTATTACGAGCCTGTACAGGCCCACAGTCTCCTGGTGACATTGTATGCAGTGCATCCTTGCGCATTTGCGACACTGCTCGCAACGTCACCTTATCGTGGTTTTTTGGTAAGCAGTCACATGATACCGTACGCGCATTCTGTTGGCTGACAGCATCCGGAAGTGCGCGCTGTTCCGTGAGTCTAGGAGTTCCGTGAGACACAAAAGTGCTTTAAACAGTCAATAAAAGTGTGGGAAAAGGTAATACAGATAGAAGGTGGTTTAATATCAGTATGGGGAGGGTTCATAAACTTCTCAATTACCGTAAATAATTTGTCAATCGCATGTGGTACCTGGAATGCATTAACCCCGAGGAACGAGGGCGCACTGTATATCTGTGTGTCATCTGCATAGCTATGGTAACTAATATTGTTGTTCCTTACAAAATTTTGGTCAGAGCAGTGTCAGTGCTGTGATGCTGTCTAAAACCTGACTGGAAGACATCATAGAATTTGCTTTGTCTTAAAAAGTAATTTAGCTGATGAAAAACAGCTTTTTCAATGATATTACTTAAAATATAGAAGATTTAGATCGACCTGTCTTTGTTCATCTTTGTTTTTCTAGATTCTTCTTTTCCAGGAGAGGTTTAATTACAACTGCTTTCACTGGCTCTGGGAAAACACTTATTGTTAAAGATGATCTAGCAGATCTGGCTCCAGAATCTTTGAGACCTCTTTGAAAAGACTAGTGGATGTCCGAACAGCAAGAGGAGGAGTTCAGTTGACATGATGAAGCCGCAATGGAGCCGCTGCCACGGAAACCTGCAGAGATTTTGTTTGTGCATCTATAGTATAGTCATGGTACACTGCCAACAAAAAAGCAATCGCTGTGCATATTTAACTGGGACCAACAGTGTTGTGCAGCTTAGATAAAGTTTAATGACAAGGTCAACGATTCATTTGAGTACCTTCACACTCCACGATTGTATTTGCACTGTGATATTCACATAAAAGCCTTTGGAGTTTGAGTATAATTTCTACATTTGTCTGCCAAATTCACAGTCAGACAAAGAGAAAAGCATAACTGAGTCCATTATCTAGGAAGAATGTTGACAGTAAATGCCCCCAACTGCAGCCACGCAATTTTTTTTGATCTAAGATCTTACAAATTTTCTCAGGACAGAGAAAACGGCTTCCTCTAATGAAAATTCATCAACATCTTTGCTGACAAAGGACAGCTTTAGAGTCCAGCCTCAGATTCTCACAACTGAGTTAAAGTTGGTGAAATATAACTCAGTGTTAGTGTCGCATAAGCAAGACTTAAATTCAAGACAGTTGTTTAATAATATGTCATTCATACTGTACAATATGACGTAGAGTACTGCTGCTAAAAGAATAAAGTAGAGCAGTGCTATACTCTGATCACTTGTGACTGGAATATGTTGCATGCTAAACATATGATCAAGCTTTTGGAATAGGAAATCAGAGTTAGTTTAATATCGGTGTAGCAGGAACACGAAACCTTCCAGTGACCCTAAAGTAAAGCAGTCTTAGCTGTGTGACTCCCTATGTGCTGACAATGAGTAGGAGAAGTGTTCTTGTTCTTTGTGGCCATCTTTAAAGGCATACGTTAGAGGTGTAATTTTGCAAATTACACAATAGTTAGACCTATTACAGTAATATTAGTCAAAATAAAATGACAAGCTATTCACTGTCTTTGTGTGCAGTGGTTTTGTGTGTGACAGGAAAATTCATTCTCTCAGTTTTACATGCTCGTGGGGAAAGACGATACACTGGTGCTGAAAAACTGGAACGAGAAAGCAATCCTGTTTAGTCATGGAAATCTATTCATTCAATTATTGAACACTGAGCAGCTGTTAGATGACAGTGAACAAAACATCTGCTCATCCACAGGGAATGCCCCGAGCCTCTCATGTATAATACTGAACTTGATACATTATAAATGAAATATAAATTTCTCCAAAATACTAATGTTAAAGATAGAAGTTTCTATACAACACCGACACCACCCTCTCTATGTAAAACACTAGTGTCTTGGGAAAGAGTCTCAACATGAAGATGACTCCACCCACACAGTAGGAGATGGAGGGATCAGAGGAGAGGATGTCACAGCAACACTTCTCAGTGTTTTCCACATTGATTTTCTGGAGACACCATTACATTGCTCCTGTTGATTCATTTGGAGCCAAGATTCTCTTTCCTGAAGCCACAATCTGAGCTCCTTCTTCCAATGCCTTGTATACAGACAACTACAGTATGTAGAAGACATGAGTGGCTGCATATATGGATATTAAATACAAACATCTCATGCATGGGTGTTTAGTCTGTTAAAAAGCTGCTTTGCTACAAAAGAATGTCAATCAAGTAGAAAGATTTGCATTTAAATAAAAAATATCACATGTAATTTGAGAGCCACAAAGGCCACCTTCACCTACTGGAAAAAAAAAAAAGGAATGAAGATGATGACTGATGAGAGGAAATCTAACGTTGAAAGTGTCGAGCACTTTTCTATTTGTTTTGCCAAGTTTGAATTTTCTCAACAGCAACTCAGAGAAAAAAGGAGGGGAGATTGTTTTTGCTCACACAATCCCTCAGACTAAGTTGAGTGGACACCAGCTGTCCGGTGAGATGGATGTCTGTTCACTACAAGGGGTGAGAATATGCTGATGGAGCTTTCTGCTCGGTTACCAGGCAGAGGGGAAATGGGACACATGCAACGCTTGTAGACATTATACGGTAGCATTAATACTGCGTCAGCCACACTACTTTTTTTGTTTTTGGGATCAAGACCTTGTGGACAACAACAACAAATAACAGAATTGACTTTACAGTACATTTTCCTTAGAAAGTTTTGTGTTAGACTGTCAGTGAATCTCCACTTGAGGATTCAGGGAGTAGGAGGATCAGGGTTGTAATCTCTGACAGCGCTTCCATTCATGGATGATAATCTATATAATACTCCAGATAGAGTTCCTCTTTAAAATATATTGAATTTGAAACATCCCAGTATATGAGTGGGAAGCACTGATTTGACAACTGTTACTTCATTTATTCATTCATTCATTTTCGCTATCCGCTTCATCCGCTTGAGCAGGTCACGGTGACCTGGAGCCTATCCCAGCTTGTCTTTTTTGTAAACTTATAAATAGCTTATGTCATGTGATCTACCACCACAAGGTTTAAAAATCACAATTATTGGAATCACTGTCAAAAAGGAGATTTTAAAAGTCTAAAATTCATCTTACAGACATCACGGACTTCCTCTAGATTGATCTGAGACAGGTAAATATGTAACAAATGATTTTCTAGGTTGTTTTAGGTGATTTTCTGTTGCCTGGATTTCCTCCCTACACTCAAGCTGCACAATTAGCTTTGTGTGTATTTTATGTTACTCCAGCTGTGAGAGTTCTGCTGAAGTCCTGTTTGAATGATTTCTGAGGAAGAGGTGTGGTACAGATAGATGTAGCAATGGATTAACCACCACTCTTGCCTTCCTCCTTTCGCTTTGACTGAGTGAGTAAGATTACAGCAATCACACCCAGTATGCAGCAGATAGGAATGACAAAATTCGCCGGAAGATTTCTCCACACAATGCATTCAGATGTGAAGGTACCCAAGACTCCACCACAAAATGAAACGACGACAAGAGCATCAGGACCACTTGACATATCAGTGAAGACGTATCTGCCTGTACATGTTTCTATGCTGCTTTTATTGAATATATGTTGCACGCCTACGTCTATATCCTCAGAGTGACAGGCATTCTACACAGAAATACGGTGAAATTTTGTTCCGTTGATTTATGTAAAATATTTCCTTTAAAACATTTACTATTAAATTTATTGCTTTCCTACGTATTTAAGCTGAAACATGTCAATGATTCTCGATTACAAAGATAATTCATCATAGTTGAAATAATGGCGTGAAACGGTTTATACTGTTTCCTAAAATACACTTATATACTTCGAGTGTAATAACAAAAATTTACAACCATATTTCACGATTATTGCCCAACTCTTCCTGTCTTTTTCATTAAAAGCCTGATCTCAATAGTAGCTAGCTACAGTCATTGCTGATGATGGCATCGGCTTCTGAGATGCCTTTTTGTATGAATTTTCCATTAACTAATTGAAATTACAGTAAGTCCTACATAAGGATATTGTTCTGAGCAATACTGAACTCACCAGACATGAACCTGCTACCCCCAGAGCTAAAATGTAAAATGGTATTAATCATTCTTTAAAAAAAATATGTATCCAATGTTATCTACTCTCATATTGTGTTCCACACAAGGACCTTGAACAGTCTTTAGAAATGGTAGCTCAATACCTCAGACAACATACACAGTATCAGGAACAAGGTTTGGCATTATACCAAAGGATTCAGTATAAAAAGACACTGCACTCGCAGTTCAACACTCGGCAGCGATAATTTAAAAAAAGAAAAAGAAAACAAAGGTGCTGTTGTATATCTGTGTCACTGAATGATTGATGAATAAAACTCACCAGGTCTGTCTTGAGCATCTCCTGGTAATCTGATGAGTAGTATGAGGATGATTTCCCGAAGACATTCTCACCAGCGGCCTTTGACGGCTGGGCGTGCTGTCGGTACGTAGCACTCTTTGGAGTCCAGCAGAATAGGTTAATAGATTCCCGAACGCAGCGTTCAATGTCGATTTCTGACAAACAATGAAAAAGTATAAGGAGATGAAGATCACAAAAGCAGCCTATCAAATGAAATTATTTTAAAATGTTTCTCAGAATGATGTAAAGGTCAAATACTATACTTCAGTGGAAATTCCAGATATTTCACTTGAGTATTTGTATTTTATGCAACTTCACTTCACAACTGTGTACCAATACATCTTAAAAGGAAATTATTTCAGTTTTGATTCATACTTTTCTGGTTATAAACCTTCAAACCAGTCTGGTCCAGTGAAAAGCATGCATATAAAATTTGATGATTTGGATGTTTCCGACATGTTGAAGGAAGTCTTTTTTCAAGAGTTAGGAAAAGCAGAGATCTTATTCTTCTATTCGTTTTGGCATGTCTTGTTAGCATACCATCCTTTTCCATGTCAGCCTATTGTTTTCTCTACCATTTTGCATTGTAACTTAGTGAGTGACTGATTTCCAGCCAATGATATAAGGTTCACTTATGCTACACAGCCAGTCAGAACATTGACAGTCATGCATGTGCACCCTGCTACACGCGCCATTCAGGTTAGCTAGTGAACAACTGGAAACGAACGGGCAGCGACACATCCACTCACCAAGCCAAAGTGAAAAATAAGATCAAATTTAAGTCAGATTTGTGCATATTCTAATGACATTTATTAAGATTTTTTTTTTTAATGGATATTAATCATTAACTGCTGTTAGTGCTAGATAATTTCTGGGTAGTAAAAACGCTAATTAAAAAAAGAGTAATTAGATAATTTACAGACTAAGAGTTACAGGAATTTATTCTGTATCACAAGAAACAGCACACATCGTTGTGAAAAATGTGAATGTGAACAAAATGTTATGTCTGAAAGGTGTATATGTATCATTTCTTCCAGAACATGAGCCCAGGCCAGGCCACAACTGGACCTCACACCTAGGCCAGAGCAGCACTCTTCCATTGGCCAAAGCAGGACCCTCACATATAACACACTACACATCTTGTGGATAACAAGATTTAGTCTTTTTCATTTAAAGTGGGCCAAATCACTTATATTAAAAGTATACAAATGAAAATTGCTGCTGTTTTTGACTCTTTCAATGAGCCATGTAACTTGCTACGATCCAAGGCTTTGAACATGTGATACTGTGTGTGGCCACAGCCTGCACATTTGATGTTGCTCACGGTGGTCTTCAGTGTGCTCAGGAAGCTTGTGTGTATGCCCAGACACATGAAAAATGAGAGGGAACATTGGTGTCCACATATCCACCTCTATACTTAATCACCGTAGCCTCCTCACCTTCTTGATCCCTTTGTCTGGCCAACATATAGAGATATTTCTCTCCAACATGGCATACATTTAATCACATGCCTCTTGTTTGGCCTTTACCACCCTCGCTTTGGCTCTATGCCGCATCTCAGTGTATTCTCATCCATATCCTTGGTCCTCTCAGTGTCCCACCTCTTTTCTTCAGCCTCTTTTCTTGTATGGTTTCTTGTACTGTTCCATCACCAAGTCTCCTTCTCCCTTTTCCTACCAGAAGACACCCTAAGTACTCTTGTACCTGTTTTTGTTTCACTGTGGCTGTAACGTTCCAATCTTCTGAGAGCTTTTCCTGTCCACCAATAGCCTGTATCACCTCGTCTAAAAGTCACACGACACTCACTCTCCCTTTCACATGGTTTTCCGCTGTGCCTTTGTCTTCTTAATCTTCTGAACCACTAGTTTCATCTTACAAACTACTACCCTATGCTGTCTAGCTACACCCTCCCCTACCACTACCGTCCAGTCAGTGACCTCCTTCAGATGATGTTGTCTGCACAATATGAAATCCACCTGAGTGCTTTTACCTCCACTCTTGTAGGTCACATATTGTATATTCATACCTCTTCTGGAAAAAGTGTTCACAATAGCCATTTCCATCTTTTTTCAAAGCCTACATCCTACCAGTGGGGCATAACCACTCATCATATTCAACATACCTTTAAATTTTAAGTTTCACCCCAATCACTCGATAATATTCAGTATGGAGTTTTTAGATCAATGCTCATATTTGTTTGGTAGAGTTTAACGCCAAATGTCCTTCCTGTCAGAACCCTCAGCATTTATTCAGGCTTGGGACAGACCTACAAATGACACTGGCTTGTGGCCCCGTAGGGCTGCATTTATGAAAAACAGAAATATAAATCTAAAAACATTACATGAAGTCACAGTGTAAAAAATAGTAGGGATCAGCGAATATATTTCCAGATCCAACCTGCTTTTAACTTTAACTTTAACTTAAATAAGTCTTTAAATACATGGCTTTTATGTACAGCGAAGTATACTGTGTAATCTGAGTAAAGGATTTTATTGGTTCCACCAATGGAGATACCCGATTCTTCCTGTCTTGAGGAAATTAAACAGTCTTGATAGTTTGACACGAGACACCGATGCTAACACCTAGAAGGAATAATCATGCTAACATCTGATCCACTTAGCTCATTGGGGCGGCAGTGGCTCAGCGGTAGAGCGGGAGCCCTATGATCAGAGATCGGCGGTCCGATTCCTGCTCCACGCCCAGCCATCCTTGGAGTGTGAGCAGACAGTGGGAGGTGTCAGCTCACCTCCCAGCCACTGCCAAGGTGTCCCTGAGCAAGGCACCATCCCCCTTACAAGCTGCTCATTTGGGGCGCACCCTGAAGTCGTGCCTCCCCCTATGTATGTATGCATGTACTGTATAAAGCTGAGTGAAAAGATAATTTCCCCCTAGGGGATAATAAAAATGGACTACTTTTCTTTATTCTTTCTTCTTTCATTGCACAAAGTCTACAGCTGTACTCAAGTCAATGTGCTACATTTGATGTCAAGCTAAAACTAATAACTACTTTCCCAATGTTTAATTACCACTGACAATGGTTTGCCAACAGATTGGATTCCTGTCTGAGAATATGAAATAACGATAAAATAGGTGAAACAGCATAAAAATCATGTGATTCACTCCTGCGAAAGACACTTGAATCACAAGTGATGATGGAAATGAAGTGTGACCGGCTTGGCTCCAGGAATGAGCTGCTTGATCATGGCATTTCTCTGCTATTAATAACCCTGAGCATTCATCCAGCAGTACTTGTGGCTCTTGATGACAGTAACTGCCCATCATTTAGCTGCTGTGCCTCATTTGAGCAAATTCTCTCCACATACTTCAACAGTATGCATCCCTCTCTTACGTCTTGCATCAAGAGTAGTGAGGATCATGGAGCAGGGACTCGATGGATTACTTTAGGATCTGGGTGAAGTCGGAATTATTTCCTTCACCCTCTTTCAGACTGGCAACCTCTCGCTTTCGCTCTACCTTCTACCTCTACCTAAGTCTGGCTAACGAGCGCTCATTGGTATGACCTCCACCAGGCCGAAGCTCAAATGATATATAGAAGCTGTAATTTCCCCTCGCTCCATCCCACAGTACCGTCAAGGTTAGAGGGTTTTCAGCTCTTATGGACTCGGACTTCACAGACTCATTTACAAGCTTCATTCAGGTGGGAAAAAAAATAGACGCTAGTGGTTTGAGATTCCTCACTGACAAGCTCGGAACCAGTTCAGGGAAATACATTTTCCCTCCCTTGGGCGACAAACGCTGCATGCAATCACTCCTCCTGCTAAAAGAGGCGGGAATGAGGAAGCGGAGATTGATAGAGGTTTTAAAAAGTCCAGGGCTCAGATGGGTATTCCAAGGCAGCCAATTCTGTTCAGGAGCCATTTTCATTACGGTCAGACATAATTACGTTTTAGTTATTATATATCGGTGATGATTGCGCGGTGTGACTTGTTGCCACAACTAGTAGTGTAGAACTATTCCTTGAGAGCCACTTAGGGTCTTTGCTGCTCGACCTGAAAATAATGGAGGTGAAAATTAAAGAGAACAGAAGAAATCAACCGTTGATATTAAAACACAACAACCCAAACAATAAAAATGTCGCATTACTCATGACCCTCAACTGATAAATAATTTCCTTCTGTTTCTGTCTCACTGTATTGTTACAAAGCTGGATGATAATTTTATATCAGGGTGTAGAAAATGTCTGGATATCCATGTTTCTCACACGGTACTCTCTACATTTCAGCAACAATCAGCTAAAAACTACCCATGCTTCATTATAATCCAGCCATGAAAAAACTAGCAAAAAATTAGCAAAAAATTAAAAATATCAATGATCTTCCATTCAGGGTTGAGAGTAAGATATTTAAAGAACGCCTACAATAAATCTTATATCATTAATAGGTTGAGATAAATACTGAGATAAATACAAGCCTGGTTGGGTAAAGTGACATTTGAGCTGATTTTATGTACCGGTATTTATTTGTACATCAAATTTTAAAACACCCAAATACGATCAGCCAAATCCCAAAAAATTTAAAATGCAGGAGATATTTTTGCATTGAGTACTCCCAGCACTGAACATTCAGCATGAATGTACTACCCCCCCTCTACTGCTTGTCTTTTCTCTGCATCCTTGTTCGCAACATTTCCTCAAGCACTTGATGCTGCTGGCTGCTTTTCTGGGAAATAAACATCTATAACTGCAGCTCATCAGTTCTGTAACCATCTCTGCTCACCGTGACAGATGCTAATGTCCTGTGAAGGCAAATGCTGCTGCATCATCAGTAAACACACGGTTCCTGTCAGCCTGAGAGCCTCTCTGGTCCACAGTGAATCAATAAAGTCTCCAAACAAGAGAAAAATATAGATCACCCGGGGCTACAAGAATAAGCAAATGGGAATCACAACATCGGATTAATTGCCAACAAATGGAGGGTTGATGCATTGCTGGCTCAGAGGCGGAACGTAGCAGCACAGCTCTTACCTGTTCTACATTAAATCTATTTTAAAATACTGATTATAGAATTATTCAAAAAGCCTAAATGAAATTAATTCAGCAGTAATTCAATATTTGGTGTTTTGTCTGGAGGGTCAGAATGATGTTGATAAAATTAGCAAAGAGAAAGAAGAACAGAGCTGCATCAGAGATATTGACACACAGAATCCTTGATTCAAGTGTGTTTACTGAAGGTCTGGGGAACATGACCTCACTGTCTCTATCACTTCTTTTAAATCTGGATCTCTTCCATTCATTGGAATATTGGTGACTATAGACTTCAGAGCGTTACGTGTAATAAGCTTGTCACAGAGAATTATTGTCAGGGGTTCCATTTACTGCCTCAGAGGAAGGATAGTGTCTGAATCATTTAAGAGTCACTGTCCTGTACAATTATCTTGACCGTTAACTTTTATTCTGACAGTTGTAGACAGGATACAACAGACCTTTCTTTATATCTGAAATAAATATCAAGTCCAATTGTATGTCTTTTTAATATTGAACCATGTATCATTTCAAAATGTATTTTAGCAGTGCTATTGCCACTGAATGTAGGCTTGCATTATGCATAGACTACAATTAACTCAACAGTAAATGAAAATATGTAGCAAGCATTTATGATGCAAGGGTCTGGTAACACTAGCTGCTAATTTATAACTTGAACGAACAGCAAATAAATTAAAATCAGCTAGGTCCTGCAGCTTTAAAATATGGATAAGAAAATATTTCTTCATCTTCTTCTACTTCCTTACATGCTGCATAAACTGGGTTGAGTCTATTTCTCTTCCTTTAAGAGGTATAGTCAGCACTCAGCAACACGGTATATAGTTTTTTCTGGCTCCCCACATGTCCTTCCTGTAGTTATAAACATGTGGAGTCTGCTCTGAAACAAATGAACGGAGTCCTCCATGGTGTAGTCGTATTAGGACATCAATTCTGGATGCCTGATGGCAGATAGGAGAAGGGGGGGGGCACAAATTACAGGATATCTACCATAACTCAAGTCTCTCTCTCTTTCTCTCTGTGTGTGTGTGTGTGTGTGTGTGTGTGTGTGTGTGTGTGTGTGTGTGTGTGTGTGTGTGTGTGTGTGTAATGCACTAAACCAGAACATGCTGAGACTGGCCTAAAAAATTTTCAAAGGCTAATAATAAACAAAAATAAAATAAAACCTGCATTGCAAGACTTTTGCATATAACTGAACTCTAGCAGGTTCACACAATGCTGATGAAGCCCATAACGCCCGGATGAAACTCTGTGTATAGCCTGCACACTCCGGACCAATAAGCCTACAGGAGGAATGCCTCCTATGATAGGAGGAGGGATAAATACTGAGTTAAACTGTAAACCATTCAAAGGATTTAGATCTAAGCGTCTAAAACCAGTTCTATGAAACTATGTTGAGAATGGACATAGCTGAAGGCAGAAGTAAGCAGGTCTTCTCAGAGGTCGGTCAACAGTCCAGAATTTATTTTTTAAAATGGTTCAGAGGGAGTTCAGAATTGTACACTGTACCTAACCTAGTATACACAATCTGCAATAATGAGGCTGGCAGTGAGACACAGAAACAAGCTGGCAGCGCGAGCCACTCTCTGGAACTCATGCCAAAGAAGCTGAGTGCAGCTCCAAGCCAGAATATTTTACCTTTACAAGGAGAACCAGCGCTCCTCTTCTCTCCCGCCTCATCAAATGAATGTGACTGGAGCAGTATAACACAGTGAAGTATGGCAATTCTGAATCTGAGAAGAAAAGGAGGCTGTTGGCCTTAGTTTACAGAGTGCCTTTTGGAAAAACCCATTCCTGTCTATGTTGGTTTTAAAAGCCCAATTTCATTTTGCTTTTTGAGAGAACTGAACAGCACGACGCCCAAGGCGAGTTCCATTCTGAGGAGATACATCATGAATCTTCTCCCGTTTTACATCGCAGACGCCTCGCTGCACAGATCAATTTATGGAACTGAAAAGGATCATTAAAGAGTACGAAGAGTTACTGGGGCTTTCATTGCAGATGGTATCAGCAGCCAACAAAAACATCTAAGCCTGTGGGGTAATGTGTCAGCCGTTGCCTGTACAGTAAAACACGCCCTTGGACCAGGAGTCGTTCTTTTAAGTACTGAACAAATAGATTTAACCTACAGTGCAAAACTAATAACTATGCTTTCCAATAAATCTGGCTTTAAGAATCAAGCCACTGTTTCACATATTTGATGGCATACAATCTGCATCACTATCTAAAAATGTAGAAATTAAATGAGTGCACCAGTTTCCTTGAATTTGCAAGCAGGCATTTATAGTTAAAAGTGCCTCTTTAGTACATTTCTGAGAGCACTGAATGGCTCTGTAGAAAAAAACAAAACAAATAATTGAGTGGCTAAAGACAGACTAAACATGGATTTACAGGGATTTTCAAACATACACACAAGGCCGGAGCCCTCGACCCTCAGGTTCCAGGAATTACTGCAACTCAAAAGCATCAGCATATATTAAAACTGTAAGGTATAAAACAAATACCAGTAGTTCATTCATGCTGACAGCATTCTTATCTGGTTTATGGAAGGTAAAAAGTATTTCCGTATGATTTTCCCTTGTTTACACCTGCAGAGGCCCCTATGGCAAAAGGTAAAAATAGATTCCATTAGGCTAAGCCTGAATATGGAATGGAGCAACAAAGAGGGATGAAGGAAAGATGCATTTTCTCATAAGCTTGTAGTCTCACCTGGCAGGTCAGAGAAAAGCAGGATGCACTCATTGAAGCCATTAGCCAGAAGACGATCCCTGAGCTGCTGCAAAATGGCCACTCCAATACAGAAAGGAAAGGACGAGTTGCCCAGAAGCAGTGTGTCCCACAGGTGGAAGATCTTGTGCAGTGGAAACACATCTGCACAAAAACAAACACAACAAAGGGGAGATTTTAGATTATGACTGAATAATGAAAACTGAATGCCTCCCTCACAATCAAACCCTGCAAGGAGGACGACGGGGTGTGGCGTGCACACGCTGAGAAACGAGGAAAGGGGTTTGGATGTAATGAGAATGATTTGCATGGCGGATTTATTCAACATGGCTCGATGGATTCAAAATGCTAAGTTCAGTAAGCAACATATCTAGGTTGCCTAGAGGAATATTTTAATGTGGGTGAGGCAGCTGATGTGGTTGGTGTGGAAAAAATAAGAGGAAGAACATCAGGGGGGCTGGGGATCTTTAGAGCAAGGAATCCATTCTGGTTGTTTCAAGAAAAATAAACCACATCCCAATAACGTATCCCACTTTCACTCACATTACTGCCAGTATCTACAAATTTCATGCTTTCCCCTTGTTAAGATTTATGCACAAAAGCCACTGCCGTCCACCTGTTTGTACCATCTTCAGGTTTGTTATGGCGGGTGTGAGGTGGGGATGTGTGTGTGTGTGTGTGTGTGTGTGTGTGTGTGTGTGTGTGTGTGTGTGTGTGTGTGTGCGTGTATGTGTGTGTGTGTGTGTGTGGGCAGAGTGACTGTGGAGCTGCTCAAAGCGCAAAGGGACTGTCAGAAACACTCGACACATTAGCATTCAGGTGAGAAGACTGGTGCAAGAGAGTGACAGGCAGCATGTGTGTATGTGTGTGTGTGTGTGTGTGGACGATGACCCTCCAACCTTGCCTCACATAGGTTCAGATCATTAGCAGTCAGAGGGGCACATCTCCTGTATACCGGACTCACACAGAGCCGGAGGTACAAGATACAGGGTAAAAGGGTCACAACGCCTTCCCTCCGTCCCAGAAGAGGCCTGCGTGGATGGATTTAACCCAAGAATGAAATATTCCACTGCAAAGAGCAAGCTTCAGATCAATTTGGCTACGATTACAGCAAATGCCAGGGGTTTTTGTTTGCCGGTCAGAATTTCAAACTCAAGAAAATTTGGATCCAAGGGCACAGATTGTCCCCTGAGTTCAAGTGTTGCTAAAATAGCAAAAAGGAGCAAATTCAAACTCAGTTTTGAGAACCAGACCTTTTGGATGTGTTAAAGTCCATCACACATTACATATGGGAACATGTGAGTCGCAGAGCCGCCTGAACGGACAGGGGTGAGTGTACAATGACCTCTTTGGTGATGGAATAAAAATTGTATAAAGAAGGCTAAAGTTATTCAAGCTATTATAGAGTGTGCCGAGGATGTGCCTAGAAGACATAGGGGTTAAATGCTGTGTATTATCTGTGACCTGATCTAATAGGCTCACATTTTAGCGCTCCAGCAGCACTCTGTGGAACAATAAAAGCATAATGTTGCCGTCGGCTGACATACTGCAGCCTGAGATGCAGCCAAAATAAAACCTTTATGTATGTCTGCTTCAGCACAGATGGTGAAATAATGCTAATGCATACAATGGTAATTGGAATCCACATAATTATCATATTTGCATATTTATTATTCATTAAGCAAACTTGTAACTTTTGGAGGAATCTGTAACATTTCTCTATAGCGGTCTTAACACATTTTTTTGACACAGTGTTTAATTTTGCTAAAAATGGAAAACAAACAAAACGTGCAGCTAACACCTGTAACATTTTTCAGTTTCTCTTATAACATGAGACCTAAAGTGATGTCAAAGCTATATGTATTTGTCATGATTTTATTTCCAGTGCATACTATGGGGTTGTAAAACATAAACAATATAATGTCATTTAATTTAAATCCAAATGCTTCTCTCTCAAAATTTTCCCAAAGAATCAGCTTATTTAAAAATGTCTTGAAACTCACTGACACAAGTCAGTGAGTTTCAAGGTACAGGATTCTGCAGGGTTTCTATAAGGATGGGTTGGGGTGGGGGGGTGTGGGTGCTTGTATTCATTGCGTAATAAGGTTTTTGTGACTTTCACTGATATTTTTCAATCTTTTTCTTGACAAAAGACTTTAAATCCTGCATAAAAAAAATCAAAAACAGCAAGAATATTTTATCATGCCTCTGCCACAGGTATTCTTAAAGGGAGGGGGGCATACGGTTTGGATGTGGTGTAAAAAATCCAATTTCAGGCACTCAAGGGAGCAGAAATTAAGTATTTTATAGATATGGGCATAAAAAAACTACAGAAATAAAATAAATAAAATAATAAAACAAATACTGACTCTATTGACTGTCTAAAGCCTTCCCTAAGGAAAACTGGCTCCTAGACAGGAATCGATGCGTGTCTATTCTGAATTGAATCCATACTAATCGAAGGCTTTTCTTCTTTTTTGACATCCTGGAACTGAGTGGAATTGATTTTGTATTACACCCGACCAATCAAATTTATGGTTTCCTTTTTTATTTTATTATAGTCTAAAATGTCTTTTCTTCTGTAGGCCTGAGACGGAAACTGTAGATTTTCAGGTGATGTTAAGATGTTTGCACTGCGATCAACATACTTAAAATAAGTGTGTGATAATCACAATGCCGACACCCACAGTGATTTATATTCTGTGTTTAATAAATGGTAACAGACATGATTAGATCTTATATTTCTGCAGTACATGGAGAGCTCCTGTAAGTCACTGGTGTGTCTGCAAACACAATACGATTGAATTTAAATAAGACACCTACACTGATTCAAGTGATTCAAACAGCTGAACCTGACGTATAGATTTACATTCGTATCATAAATCCTCTTACAGATCAACTTCAACCTGTGGATGCCGACTGCTGTGGCTCGTACTTTTATCTCACTTCTGCAACCATCTGTCTCATCAGAAGACAACAGATTTTTAATTACATTCACATAAATACAAAATAAAGATAGAAATGCAGGTAAAATATGAGCTGGAGTGGGAACAACTAATTTTCCTTCAGACTTATATAGAAGCTGGTTAAAGGTCACCTAGAGAGAAAGCACGGAACAGCTATAGAGAAAAAATCTTTTTTTTCTCCTCTTTATACTGATGCTCTAATAGAAGCGATCTCAAAACATCCTCTTACAGCTGTGGATTATGATCAGAGCCCCATCATATCCATAGTGGGAGTACAGAAGAAAAGCTACTTACGTGTAAACATAGTCAGGAACCATGGGATAGCATAAAGCTGTGTGATGAAAAAAAAAAAGGGGAAACAAGAAGCATTAGCATTTATGATCTCATGTAGAAGTTCTTTGTATGCATCGTGCAGCACAGTTAAAACAATTTGTTAAGAGCGCCGATGAAATGAATGAACTTCCTTCTCACTGGAGAGATTTCTCTTTCTTTAGGAACAGCAGTACACATGGCTGCACATCTCTGCAGCCTCCGAGGAGCACAAATGGCAGTAAAGATCAAACCGCTGTGTTTGGATATTAGTCAATGGGGAGAAAGTTAACAATGAATCTCATTATCCCAATCTTGTCATCCAACTTTCTATTCTCTCCTACTTCGCTTTTTCCCTCACTTCCACATTTTCCCAGGCGGAAACTCATAAAATTGAAATTAAAACCCGCACACACAGCTCGCATATTGACTCACACACACACACAAACACTGACACACACACACCATTTACCATCTGTTAAAACACCTGCCAATCGCTGCTCACCTTCCCTGGGGCTCTGTAATATTCAGCAGTGAAAGGGTCTGAGGCAGAAAGTGCAGGAATTCTGGAGCTTATCTCAGCCACTTAATTGATAGCTAATTGCAGGGGAACTGGTGACTGTTCAGCAGAACTCTTCGGTACCCATGAGTGATGAGCTCGTGGGAGAGGCACTACACTCTGAGTCTCTGCCAGACTGGATTAGTGTAGGTGTAAATGGCAAACCCAGGAGGGAAGACTTGGCCAAATTGAGAGTGCCCATATTAAAACAACTGGCCACAAGCAATCTCACTCTGCTGATGGCTTTTAGGGTATCACTCGAACAGAGTCCTTGAACGCCACAATATTGGTAAAAAAAATTACTTTGTGGTTTCTGTGCCGATGCACACAATCTGTCCTTTCCTGGGAGACAAACTGCGTCAAGATATCCTTGTTGTAGTACAGTATTTTTCGCACTACAAGGCGCGCCGGACTATTAAGGCACGCCTTCAATGAATGGCCTATTGTATATTTTTTTCCATATATAGGGTGCACTGGATTATAAGATGCACTGTGGGTTTTTGAGAAAATGAAATGCTTTTAGGTGCGCCTTATAGTGTGTAAAATACTGTGTATATATGCATACATGGGAAATGAATCCATTTCATTCTGCAGTGATAATTGGTCTTTTAAGGATTATGAATTCATTGACTCACTGAAGAAAAGGTCTCTAAAGTTCACAAAATGGTATATTTATGATCTGTAAAGGGTAATTAAATGTAATGACAAGTGTCCAGCCAAGTATGAAAGCTATATCATTGAGGCTGATTTGTATATTGTACTTGCTGAAAGCTGAAAACATCATTTCAGCGTCTCTTTCAAAAGGCTCTCAATGCTGGTAGTGCTGCATATGCAGTAAGGGTCGAGTTAACATCACGGGAGCATTCTCTCTTTTTGACGAGCCACAAATGAACCGAGGATACTGACAAAATCTCAATGCAGCATACGTTCAAGGTAAAGCTTTGTTCAAAGCAGCGCTAGCTGTGGCTCGACAGGCAGAGCGGCTTATGTGCTAATCTGAAGGTCGAGGTTTTTTAGACCACCACCGTGGATACATGTCTTCGGTCAAAGCGCTGAAACCCAAATTGGTCCTGATCACTATTCCATCAGTGGGTGAGTGAGTGTTAGACCACAGCAATCATACGGCGTGTTCTCATTTGGACGTGTAGAGCAGCTGACCCCTTTGGATGGCAGCCTCTACCATCACTATATAAATGTACGAGGGCACTTTAAGATGCTGGTAGCTATAGAATACTGCAGGTCAATTTTATATTTACAAAAAAATAAATAAAAATCAACACCTACGGGAAACATTTGTGCAAGTAGTAGCTGTCCTATTTTCTTCCCACACAATTTTAAATTCTGATCAGCAAACACAGTTATGTGCTTAAACCGTATTCCAAAAGAAGCTGGAACATCAGGAACTACCAGGAGCAAGGAGACAGAGGAATCCCGGACTCCTCTGTGATAAAGACCACACTTTTCTTTAGGTAATGTCCCAAAGGCTGGTCCACAGGTGACACACATTCATCAGCACACTAACTGAAACCCTAGAGAGACAGCCCAGACTTTAACCTTGTCACTGTCTGAGCAGAGCTGTAAAGAGAAAAGGGAAGGGCAGGAAGAGATGGCAGAGCAAGACAAATAGGTAAGTCTCGGAAGACAGTCATTAAGTGTGCCTAGCAGACATTAGTCTCTGTATAAATCATCACTAGTGGACTACTGGGAGAACGTGACCCTCACTGCGGGTTCAGAAACAGAGAATGCGAGACAAAAAATGTCAGACAGGGAAAGAATTTACGCATTCATCTATGGATCATCAATTCTTTTACACCTGATACGAAGCTAGAGTCGTTCCTGAGTATCTTGGGCTTAATGGTAAAACTTTTAATGGAAGACAATACTGGAATCTCAGTACTGCTGTCTATTGTCGTAAATATGCCAGGGAACTTGCACTCTGTGTAACTTACGTCTGGGATGAAGCCAATCTCATTCAGATGGTTGCTGAGCTCTGGGTCATGGAAGGCAATCATTTGGGAGAAGACTGTCAAATACTCTGAAACACAGGCAAAAAGGGCAAAGGGGCTATAAAGGATGTGCAGCGTCGCTGGATTTCTAAAGAGGGCGCACAAAAAAAGGATTTAACAGTAAGACTGTAAGAGGTATTGAAAAATAAATTACACTCAAGGACTCAACCGATAAGGATTAGATTAAAAGAAAAAAAGTTATCTAAGAAATGAAATCTCGGTTAAGATATTTCTTGTAAATATTGCCTTACAATACTGCATGCAACAGTGGAAAGTTTTGCTTTCTTTGCTTTTTTTTTCTTTATTCTTATCAATCTAAATGAAGCAGGAGGTCTGAAAATGTTGCAGGAGCCAGTGTGCAGCTTCTTATAAAGGCGAGCCCATGACGTTCAATGTTGTGCTGCCACCATTCTGAGGACTCTCATCAATGAAGGAATCCTGACCAGACAGACAAACATTAGCACATTCTCCAGGGCATGGAGCAGTTGATAAAACTGATAATGGCTACGTTCCCCATGGAGTTCAAGAGGTGTATGGTCCACTTGTTTATTGGTTATGTACGAATTGCTTGTGACATTTCTCTGTGGGTTTTCGCATTTTCATTCCTTCCCCTATCTCAAAATGATGTGGCTCAGCTGCAAACTCCATTAAGACGGACTGAAATTAGTTTTCACAGCTTAGGAACAACATGCAAGAAAGATTGAATCAGCATTGAGCCGATGGCCTGATGCTATGTGCAAGTCAATGATAATTTGTTTTTTAACTGAAAGCCAAACACTCTGGGCCTGTTAAATTCGTTCTACTTAATCTGCAATGGTATTTGACACCTTTAAATCAAACACTGGGCATAGCTGAAAAAATATGGAAATAAAAAGCATGAAAATGTCATTTACATCTCAAGCAGGATAGACAAAAACATTGAAATCAAGATAGAAATCAAGGTGTAAAATAGAGCAGAGGTCTTGCGCATTCATCTCATTTTACTGGTAGTTTGTCTCACCTTGAATGACATGCGAGTTGTCCTTCAGGAAAAAGTTGTACAAGTATTTGGGGATGAAGGCAGACATGCAGGCGTACGCCAGAGCTGTGATGAGTAAAGTCACAAATATGAAACAACAGGAAGCAGGGAAGACACCATCCACTCAAACATCTCTTAGACTAAACTGAAATTCTCACCTTCATTATTGAAATTCAAGTAAAGGAATGGAGCACAAAGTGAATCCAAACCTGAAAGACAATCAAAATACTTCTTGAAACAAATTCATAACAAGTCAAATAATGGAGGATTACAAGATGTGAAATGAACGCCACCTAGTGTCCAGTCATGTTCAGTACAAGAACAAATCGTTCATGAGGGAAAGACAAAAACCCCAGAACCAGAAAAAGAAGGAAAAATACACAGGATCTTGCAAAATTAATAAAATCTCCTGGCGGTGACTGACCCTGCCAGTAGACCAGGTCGGGGTGAGAGACCACCCACGCTTTCAGTACACGCCTGAACTTGATGTGACCCTGAGGAGATGACAGCAGCTCATCGTACTGATGGCAGCGTGGGATGTCAACCTCAATCTGTAAATATTTACAAACATGTTGACACCCGACAAGTAAAAAGGGCTCAATTACTTTTAATCAGTTACATCAGTTGACTTTTTACTGCTGTTGAGTTACCTGTCTGTCGGTTGGAATAGGGGTGTCCTTGTCGATTGTCTCATATCTGGCTTGAATATCCCCCTTAGTAAAAGAAATGATGGACCATTAAGTGCCTAAATTAAATCTCAAAACTACACCTTTTGTCAACATGGGACTAAAATTTATTTGTACCTCAATTCCCAACAGTGTGGCCCAAGCAAGACCTCGGACAAGAGGGGGAATGTCTACTCTTGCCTCTTTCCACACCAGGTTCTTCTTGTATGGGTAGGCCTGAAGGCAAAACATTAAACAAGGGAAATAATCAGAATTAAAAATGTCTATAGAATTCCACAAGTGTGATCCCATCTGTGTGGGATTAAAAGTGTCCTCATGTTTGCATGCATGAATTTGGCAAAACCTTGAGCAGCCTGTCAAAGAGGATGATGCGGATGAGTTGGTACTCCGTGTCCCTCTCACGGATGATGAGTGGCAGGGTGACGGTGGCTGACAACTCATTGTTGCTGTTGGACTGAGGCAGACTTGACTGTCTGAAGGAGGAACAAGTGAGATGAATATGTGCATTTGCAAAGCTAAAATAAATGTCGCAAAGGTGTGAAAAGTAGTGACAAGAGGGACGAGGACAAAATCTGATGGATAAAGGTGGCTTACTCATCTTCCAGTAGAGGATAATAGGCTTCTCCTGCTACGTCCTTCAGTCTCTAAAAAAGAGTAAGAATGTAAAGCTTGAAGAACAACCAAAATTCGCAACAACCAAAATTCATTTTGCTGTCATCTATGATGGATTAAAATGTCCGAAAGCAAGTTAACATATAAGAATATTAATTAATGTAGTGATGTTTTCATACATAGTTCTCAATTAAGTTTGATGAACATGCAGCTTAAATCTCAGAAGGGCCATATTTTAAACGCTGCTTGCAACATGTGACAGGAAGAGAGTTCATTAAAGAGCGTGGAAAGCATTTAGATTAGATCTTTACTTCTAATATTGGAAACTTGTTGAAAAAAAGCACCAATGAACCAAAATGTCACAAACAACACAGTTGCTGAAAGACCACTGTGTGTGTGTGTGTGTGTGTGTGTGTGTGTGTGTGTGTGTGTGTGTCTGCAGGCTTTCTTACATTTCTGAGCTGGCACAGTGACAGAGTCACCGTAGTGTCATCAAGCAGGAAACTCCGATCCCTCCCCTGTCCAAACGACTCCCCGTCTTCTAAAACAAAACTAATGAAAGACAGAGAGGGAGAGGCCGTGCAAGAATGACAGATACATTTCACAGTCCAACACTTAAAACTATCAGATGTCATCGGTTTGCTTCATCTGTGCATGTGTGAGATATACTTTGGAAGTGTGCAGATGGGTGGTTTAGACTGGATGATCTCCTTGTTGGTCAGCTCCTTCTCGAGGTCTCCCCCAGCCAGACACCACAGATGGTACACCTCATCTATGGCCCGCTCTGAGAGGTAGTCTTCATCATCATCTGACAACACACACAACGCGGTAAGCACAGCCAACACTCCAGAAGCCCATCATCAGGTCCAGCCAAATATAAGCAAGCTAATCCTCAGTCATCATGTTATTCACAGCATTCATATGGAAAGGCACAACAGTTGAGGGAGGGGGCGGGGTGAGGTGAGTGTAAGACTTCTTGTATAGTTGTGAACTGTTAAGGCTGACCGTTGAACAGCTCGCTGATGTCCTCCGGGAGCTCCAAATGGATGCAGCGCAAGGAAGACGAGAAGAGGCTGACAGGCTTCTGGAACGGCGTGTAGAGGCAGGATACTCCGTTAAACACGGGGTCCCCCAGCAGCTCTGCAGGGGACGGCCTTGGAATTAGAAATACACATTTATAGCAGGAAAATATCAAGAGTGCGGGTTAACATTTAGTTCAGAGAACGAAGACTTCACCGCATTATAGTGTCATTTCACATAATCAAAATTAAAAAATTTTCTCGTTAGACTGACAAGGAAAAGACTTGATATATCTGCTTCGTTGTCCTTCAACACGATCTGAATTCTGACAGAAACTATTCACCTTTTGGATGGAAGGAAAGTCAGGCATTTCCTCAATAACTCAAGAGCATTCTCTGGCAGCTCCTGTAAAAAAAAAAAAAAAGAACACATTAGTTCAAGTTCACACATTTAAACGTGCAATAACAGCACAAATAACTCAAACAGGTTTAGGAGGTGCTCACTCAAAACTACTCCGTCATCTCCTAAATTACATGACAATAATGTGTTTAGCTTGTACACAATAGAAAGAAATACCAACTAAATCCTATTATAATCCAATAAAAGCCAAATAATGTGGCCTAATTTCCCAGTGACGCTAATGTGGCTTCTTTGCTTGAAAAAAAGTTAATCTGATTAAGTATCTACCTTAATGATATCCAGGCATCCATGTTCCTCAGCAAGAACAGTAACAATGTCATCCATGCAACCTGAGAATGATGAGCAATACCAGAACATGAGCCTTGTTGAGTTTAAAGGTAAATACAAAAGTCAGCAGTAACACAACTGTACCATCTAGAGCCGTTTGGAACGACTTGAAGAGTTTAGGACATATCTGTCATAACAGACCAGTTGTTTTTTTTTTTTCTTACATAAAAAACATGCACATCAGAGGAGGACACAGCTAGAGTGGTATTTGAAAACTCTGAAACTCACACTAAAATAGTCTGGATGCTTAATTAGTCCCTGAGGTAAGACTGAAAGACAGATTTTTGATTGTGGCGCATTTTCCTCAGTACTTCCAATAATCCTAACCCGTTCACTTACCCAACGTTAGAATGAATTTCAATCTCTCGCTTATATCAATATTCTGCAATAGTCGTCTGCCCTGCAATGGATTCAAACTTTAAATAATAATCAACACAGGGTGAACACAGGCAAACTTATGAATACATATGAATGGTTTTTTGTTTTTGGTTGTATGTGGGATTCTTACTGCACACAATTCAAAGAGTAAAATCCCAAGAGACCACACATCAGTCTTGGGTCCTGAGGGCAAAGGAGCCTCATCATAGAAAGTGTCACTGGGGTGGAAGGAGCCCTGAGCGATCACCTCTGGAGCAAGGTATGATGGGTACCTGAGGTGATGATCACAGGGTTAGATAAGTACATAGTCTGGTTCAGTTTGAAATAGCTTTTTTTATTTCTCATGAATTAAACAGGACTGGTTTTACAGGTCAGTGCTGAAATATTTTATAGGTTTTTATGCATTGCTGATTTTGGATTGATTTCCGTAATACTTTCCAGATTATGTCAAAAATGAGAAATCCTGCATATTAATTTTTTTTTCTTTTACAGACCAACATGCATAGCCATTTGACATTTATTATTTTTTCCACCCATATGTGTTATTGAAAGTCACGGGTTATTACCGACATTCCAATTTTCAATCTGTAAAAGGACATTACAGAGATACTTTATAGAACACAAAGGCTGCTGGATTAGGATAAAAGTCTAATGATCCGTTACAGTCCCTGAAACAGGAAACTATTTTCATGCTCCTGAATCTGGTTTCTATGAAATGGAAGGGCTATTATGCATCAATGTTATGGTCAATTGCATTTTTTATGATCTTATTAACAGCAAACAGACACAAGAAAAAACCTTTGACCCTGAACAGGCATCTCCCACAGTTGAATCCCACCAGCTGAGAAGTTCTAGAGAAGGAGTAATCGACCTCCCCCTGCGATGACTGAGGAGTGAGACACATACCCAATGGGAAAATCGACATCGGCCCCATGATCGGTCATGTGATAAAGGCCAAACTTTGCCATCTTGACATTCCCCTATAAAGAAAATATCCGTCACAGAATGACATTTTTACATTTATGCAACGGTTTCATCATGTTTTAACTGGAGGGATGATTAAAAGTCAACTGGATGTTGATATACATGAAACCGTTCATTGTTACCTTGCAGTCCAGGAGCACATTGTGTGCGCTGAGGGCTCTGTGAACCATATCATGTGTGTTCATGAACTCCAGACCTTCCAGAACCTCATAGGCTACTTGCAGCACCTTTTCTGGGCTAATATGAACCAAAACATAAAGAGTATGTCAACTTGATTTGAGGGTGATTTAGTGACAGCGAGGCTTGTGTTTCAACAGCACAAGGTATAACGGCTCACCAGCGACAGGAAAGGGACAAAGCAACAATGAGGCTCATCACATGTAGCATAATTATATCTGAAAATTTAACAAGGATATTACTGAAGAATTCACCTGGCAGGTGTTCCTGTTCTTTGGAAATCATTCAAGCTGCTTTCGTAGTGTTCGGCCACAACGATCAGTCGTTCTGTAGAGAAGAAACAGAAACAAGAACTAAACCTGCACTTTAATCAGAAAAACCAGGGACCACTCTTGTTCTAAACTTTACTGTTAAATGCATTCCTTTATCTTTTGTAAAAATGAAACTTCATTCCGAAACTTACATTCCCAACAGCCGGTAAAGTGCTATCTGAAGTTTTGGGAACTTGTGACCGAGCTTGCAGGGCTGACTCTCCAGATTAAAATGTTAACTTTACAAGCTTTAGTTTGTGGTATTGATCTGTTGTTAGGTTGAACTACAATAATATTCTGTTTTGGACAATATCATAATATTCACTTGAAAATACAAGTTTACAATCCATTAACAGAATCCAAACATGCATCCCACAAAAGCTTCAAGATGAAACAAGTTGAACAAAACCACTGTCACCAGGTTAGAAAGTTAAGGTGCAGGAATCAATTCTATTTTCATAGTTAAAAACAAAGGACAAAATATTACTAGTTGAAACTGAAATCAACTCAGGAGACAGGACGTCTTACCGTGTTTCCCCCTGGAGATGTCAACATACTGGCAGAGTCTGGGGTGGGTGACGGTCTTGAGGATCTGGAAACGGCCCAAGATTTTAATTGAGTTGGGGGTGAGAGGGAGACCATTGCTGCCGCAGACATCGTGAGGGAGGGCGGAGGCAAAGAAGGTGAAAGCTCCCAGCTGGGCATCTTTTAGGGGTCTCATCCTGTCAGGTTTTCCTTGCTAATAATGAGGGGGAAACAAAAATTCATTATAACATTAATGATGTGTGATAAAGATTCAGTGAATGACAATGGGGTTTTGACAGGTCTAGATAGAAGGGAGACCTGTCAGAACCTGACAGCATGACAGACAGGCTTGTTGTTGAACAGAATGTATTGTTCAGATAAGCATACCAAGGACCCCCCCCCCCCCACACACACACACACACACACACATGCTGGCTCTTGAGCCTCTTTTTCCTCATCAAATCACCCAGTGATTAAGACTATTATAAATATGGACTAGTCAAACCAAACGACATCTTTTCGGTTTGCATCAGCCCATCTGTGACGAGCTCAAGCTCAGGAAAGTCAGCAGAGTTTACGGATGATCCTCTGACTGAAGCTCAAACGGTGAATGGAGCAGGTGCCAACCCGGTTATTTACACTATAACCGGGTTGATAACGTATGTCAATATGTTATCATGGTGACGTTAAACCCAGCTGTACAACGCCCGAGGTGTAACAATGAAAGTGATGCTACATTTAAATCCACTCTGTCAGCATGCATCCAAGTGCTGGCAACACTTGTCCCATCGACCCGAGCCGTGTCATGAATGGTACAATGTGCACTACACCAGAAAGCTATGTCTACTCACGGTAAATTAAGAGAACGTAAGGGCATGTCGAGACAACGAACCTTAAATTATCGGTAAAATATTTTCTTTTTAAAATAATGAAATCCTTTCCTGCCTCTATGACAGGAACAGCTGAATGAACGTGACCAATGACGTCATACTCATGAGACAAAATCTGTACTAAAACACTTTGTTGTAGTAAAAGTTCGTCTTTTTAAGTCAAAATAAAAAACGGTTTACGTATGAACAATGTTTTCTTTCCATTGAATTTGTGTTATTGTGGAGTAATTTTATCTTTAGTTAATTTAGAGACAGGCGATATTTGTGGCCACCTTATCATTCGAGACAGTAGTCGATCTATACAAAACCTAGCTAGCGAGCATGAGCGGTCAATGCGACATCTTGATGCTATATGTATCTACGAGGGACTCGGAGCGACCTGTCTATGGTGAACTGTTAGCTGCCTGTCCGTGAGCAGGCTGTCAAGACCCGGACACAGCCTGAAACGTGTTAGAGCAGCTGCTCAGACTCCATGTAAGTTTTGGAAACGATATTATGTGTTCTTTTTAACTTCTACATTAACAAATAAAGTAATATGTCAATTGCATTCAGCTAAAATCATCTACACTTGAAATGAGCTGATTTTACTTGTCTCTATTTTTAGTTGAAGACTGTGAAGTGGAGCTAACAGATGACCCGTTTCAGTTAATCAACTATAGTGAACCCTTCCCATAAAGAAAGTAAATTAAAAGATCTTTATTTCGTCAGTCTATTACACAAATTCCGTAATTTGGATCTAGTAACTGTGAAACGATATGTTTTGGGGTATTTGCAGTTTTGTTGTTGTTGTTACATTGTTTTTGTTTTGTCCAGTTAGTTTTGGTTTGCTTTTGACATTTCCTAGCACGTTAACTAACCTTCTATTATATTAGTGTATTTAAAGGCACGTCACTTACATGTGACCGAAACAACAGAATCTGAGGCATCATAGAAAAAAAGTTCATCTTTTGGATTGACCATATAATCAAGAATGGACAAATAAACGAAGAGAGAAGACAGAAAAACCCATTATGTTATATATACAAGTATATTATTATTAATTAAATTATTATTCATTAAAAATAGCCTTTAAAATGATATAGCATAAAACCGCCTTAGATAAATATGTAAATAAAGACAGGGTTATATGGAGTCAATTGATTCTGTGGTGACCCCGGAAGAGAAAAGCCGAAAGGAAAAGAAGAAGAATCATGTAAAAAAAAAATAAAAACATAATAGACAAGCAAAAAAGAGATATGAACTTGATTACAAAGAATTAATTAACATGTTCTTATTGTTTATCATTCGAATTGATTTGGAGTACATTTTAAAATCACTCTTGAGTTAACGAAATCATGGTGACCCCTAATAACGTGACAAGATTACTTTGAAAAATAAGTAGTTCAAAAGTTTAAGTTAAAAAAATAAGCACACAATAAATATACAAATATGTATTTATTTAATAAATGTCTAAAAATACTTATTTGTTCAAACTCCTCAATCACAACAGTGACTGGCTTGCTATCATAAGCTGACTACTCATGCGGCATTTTGATATTAACCGTGACAACAACAATTAAATGCATCAACATTACAGTTACACAAGAAAATATTACATATCATCTACTTAATGTATCTTCAAGAACCCTGGGAGAAGAATTGTTGAAATTAAAGTCAGCATTTCTCTGGATCTGACTTTAGTTACATATTGCTACATATTAGAATATTTTTTGGTTTTCATGGTGTGAATTGTAAAAATAAATCTCAGCTTTCTTACTCTGTCTCAGAAGCACCATTCTCAAATATGGTCAATGTGTACAACTTGGGCATTGTGTAAATTTGCAAACCACTGCTGTAGTTTTGTGTCGTTGCTCCCTAATCTTCTCGTATCTTTGCAGAAAGAACATTTGCACAAAGTAAATTAAAAGTTTCAGGGTTTTATTTTATTTATTATACAGCTGACTGGTTTTGTTTTGTTTTTTTAGAGATGTATCTCGTGTTTTCTTCTCTCCATGCATTACCAGTGCTCATTCTTAAATTCATTCGTGTTTTTCTTCATTGTTTTATGGCCATGATAGCCTGTTTTAATTTCCCATAATTTTATTGAACAAAACAAAAAAAAGTAGCTTTCATACTGTAAACTACCTGAACCATGGTTTTTGTTTTTTCATGACCCAAACCACCTGTTTTTGTTGGATCAGACACCTGGTGTTGGTTCTGGAACTTGGCCGGGGTTTTTTCTCATCTTCAGTTTTGGTCAGAATTTAGCTCAAAGGTCATAAAGTCCACAATAATTAAGTTCCATGTGAACACACGCTTAGTAAAAGTAGCACTCTGAATTCAATACAGTAGTGCATGAATCTCTTCCCTAAACAAGTTAAAAGGAAACAGTATTATTGAGATAATCACTCAACATTCTATAATTACAAGTACCATTTTAACAAAAAACTAATGACTACCACAGGACGTCATTTGTCTTTGTGGTTTTCTGCTGTTGTTACTTGTCAACCTCGGGTCATTTTATTCTTCTCAGCGTCTCCCATTCGCAGTAATGTCATAAAGTACAGTTACAGGCATGTTAGACATGTAATGACCACACCTTTTGTTTAACATGCTTGTATTTGCTAATTTTTGGTGGTTATTCCTTCATGTTTCATTTCCTTTGCCTGTGCATTCATGGCTATCATTATATGGAAAATATGTAAAAGAAGCACAATGCAAACTTTTGTCTACATCTGCTGACCCTGCAGGCTATGCAGCTCATCGCTTCTCTGAGCTGGAATGTGTAGGTCCTTTTCAACCCCTTAGATGATGCTGGAACGCTGCTCTATCGGGTCATTTTCTGTGGCGTGGCCAACTGATAGGTGGGGAAGCATCCTCCTACACCATTTTTTTTTCATCCTGCTGGTAGACTAAAATGAGGAAGCTAATCTACCCTGAGAGCTGTTCCCACACGCCATCATGCCAGTGAAAGCTGGTGTTTAAATGCAACAGTTTTAATAAAAAAGTCATTTAAACCACTTGCAGCCTGTGTGCAGTGACGGAGTATCATCTGAGATCTTATCATTTAGAAATTACTCTACATAAAATGTCCTATGCAGACTGTTGAAGACGTGTGTGGTGATACAGCATCGCTGTTTACACTAAGTTGTCAATCAGCAAATTTTATACAGTTGTGGATCCAGACTGAGCTGGATGGGATTTTGAGTTTCCATACAGTGAAGAATGGCATAAATTCCTTTAACAATCTGAATGACATCTTCATGTCACAATGCTGCAGACCATACCTCGGCCCCAGGACCCTTTTTAAGAGGTTATCCAAATGAGATCAGCCTTTATGTGGCTCTTTCCATTTCTCCACCACTGGTCCTGTTTAAATCAATTCAGTTTCTCTAAAAACAATGCTTTGATCCTTGATTTTATCAACCCCAGCTCTTTTGTGTTTCTAATTTCCTCATCCCCCAACATTTTGTTTTCATCTACTGCCAGCTGTTGTTTTTCAGCGCCTCGCTTTAATATGTGTAAGAAGTTTTCTTCCCCATGCCTCAGCCTTGTAAAAATCCTTCTTTTCGTTCTTCAAGAAGTCATTTGCTAAAACTCAACATGATAAAGAAATATTACATCAAATCAAAACTAGTGACAGTTGTAATTTTGTTGAGTGGACCCTTAGTGGAAGAATCCCTTCAACGTAAAACAAAAGAAATATGCATAATTTTAATCTGGGTTGAAAGAATAGATAATCTGTTGTTACCATCAAAGTAAATTGGGACTTCATTCATGAGTCTGGTTTGCCAGATTTGATATTAAAATATTTCCATAAATTTGAGTTTGGAAGCAATATTGGCTGTTTTTATTCTCAAATTAATATCCAACATTTCTTACCATAGACAGTGATCTTGAAAGCAAGCACGCCTTTTGCCAAAAAGGTTAAAAGAATATAAATTGCACAGACGGCTCTTGTTCTTTTAATTTGGGACAATTTTGTGAATAAAAATCTTCATAGGACATAGTAAAAGAAAAAAGTAGTACTCATAAACATCTTTTGACTCTCTCATCATAACTTGGAGCGCAAGCTAAGAATTTTTCAATTTTAGAATTTCAAAAAAGAAATAACAGCCATGGAAAGATGCCACTCTAATGTTTAAATGTTTGTCATCTTGGACTATATGGAACATAGATCGGCTTGCAGGCTACGCTCTGTGTTTGTGTTAAAGTGTAGTTTGTGGGGATGTGCTGTACTCAAACCCAGCACTATACAGTAAAACTCCTTACTTATCTTTAATCAATAATGTTCTCCTGTCTTTTAGGATTTTAGGTCGCTCTTTCTTCAGGATGTCCACTTACAATCCTTTGATGAGGTTGGAGCAGCGAGCAGCCGAGGCCGACCAGCTCATCGAGTACCTCAAGCAACAAGTCCAGCTGCTGAAGGAGAAAGCCAGTAAGTGAAATACACACAAACACACACCGCCTCAAGAAAAGCATGTTTGCTTTTATGGTTAACTGTCATCTATAGTTAAGTTTCTAAATTTTCTCATTAGGCTACATCTCAAATCCCAAAATGCTCGTGTTGAGGTTGTAAATACTGTATAGTAAGAAGTTTTTGTCTGAAGAGTTGCACCGCTTAAACTCCCAATTCTTTAAATATAAAACATAAAATTCCTTTTAAAGTTTAAAAAAAACTTAATCTTTCCCACAGCGTCTTCAAGCTTGATTCAGAAAATGTATCCCAGACTCTTCAGATGTACAACTTACTTTGCCATTGACTTTGTCTGTTTTTTTTTTTGTTTTTTTTGTTAATTACAAATAAGTTTATGATTTAACAAAAATTGAATATCTTTTTCAGCCTTTGCTGCTACACATTTCAACCGAGAAAAGGTCCATACATATAATTGTAAAAAAAACCAAATAAACTTGTTTTTAATATCCATAAGATTCTTCCCAAAATCCTCAAGTAAGAAAATAATATGTGCAGAAATGATTGGATTAAATCCTAAAAGTAGTAAAAAATCTACAAAATTATTAAGTAAAAACCAGGATTGTAAAGTTTGAATGTTTGTCTCGAGCATTTGAGTTTGGCTCCATCATTAACCTGAAAAAGTGTACAGTAATTTAAGAGTGCAAAGGACTATTTTATCATTTTGACATGCTGCTAGCAGACAATTCCACGGTTTCTACAGTGCCAAAGGAAACTTGGAAAGTATGATGATTAGCACTTGCTAATCATCATACTTTCATCAGTAGTATATTTACGGTTGGTATAAGCCCATGCTGAAAGGTGATGAAAATTTGCTCTGAAACAGTTGTCCAGGCCAATGTCAGAGAAGAGAAGAAACTCATGGTGGAAAACTCCAAACTGAAGAATGATATCGAGGTGCTAAAAAAACAGCTGCTGGAAAAAGAGAAGAGGAGGGGAGGTACGTCTAGTTTGCTTCCCATCAAAGGTTTTCACTGCAGATCGAATGTTGTGTTTGTATTTAAGAAACGACACCTTCATGTTGTTATCCTTTACATCCGCTCATGGGAAGAAGTTTGAGGTGTCTGACTCGGGAGCATTTCATGTCAATCGTTGCTCATTAGTGCATTTTGTGGTTTCACTATCATTGGTAAAATCTCGTGCATTCTCTCCTCAACCAATTATAACCAGAGTTTTTGTTTTCAATGTAATCCCAGTGCTTTAATGATGAGGATCTCGTGTCTGTCAGCATTGGTGCATCTGATATACATTGAAGTTAAAGTCACGTAGTTCAGATCATTAACACGCCTGTAATGTCTTCCAGAAAGACGGTGCAATAATGAACGGGGACTAAATAAACAATTTAGCTTCATTCAAAGTAACTCAATATGTTAGTGTTGGATCATTAATGTGTTCCAATACGATTGTCACTCTTTTTCCACTCCTTGTATATAATTCTGTTGAATTTTGTGTTTTTCTCAATGGCTTTGAAGCAAAACATGGATAATTGTGAACATTTTTCAAAGGGGTTCTTTGTTATAATAGAGACTTGTGAAAAACACATCAGCCGCCAAATAGATAAACCCAGAGTCAGTTGAAGTTCAGTGTTATAGTTCTGAACTTCTAAAATCCTGCTGGGCTCATTAGTGCCTCTATTAAAATGAATTGTGTACATGAAATGATTTTTTAACTATGTGTAATTTTTGGGAAAGTATGTAAATAGTTGTCTGTGTTGTCTTGTTGTCTGAGGTTCTAATATTTGTTGAGATGTGTAAAACATGCCTGAGTTAAGGCACGAGAACAATCTGCTAATATTTAATTAGAGATAATGGTGCAAATGTAAAATCTTACCGTTTGCCCGTGAAGCGTCAGCACCGTCACGCAAATTTTAAAAGTTTTGTTTTTAATGTCGGCGTGAAGAGTTTTAAATGTGATTGCACGTAATTTCAAGGTAAACAGGAAGGCTCTCTATCTCAGGTCCCAACATAACATAGAATTAAGGTCAGTAAAAAACATCATGGTGACAGCGGTGTGCCTGCAGACCACTGTTTGTCAGACACAGGCTCGACACTTTGTAGGAATTGAAACGTCAGGCGCCTTAAATGAGGGGTTATTTTTCGCTGTCGAGTTTTTGTAGAACGTTGTTGTGTGCTTTATGGCTCCTTTTCCTTGTTTCCATTTTCACTTGGACACTCATTTTCCCATCAAGACTGTTTGCAACAGGAGAGCTGTCCTCCCACTGGCTGTGTAAATAAATCTAACCTCTGTATCATTTTCATTGTATTATGTTGATTCAACCAGGAAAGGAGCCACGAAGAAGAGTGCAGCTTTAGTGTATTTGTAAAGTAAATGATCTCTTTCATGGAATGGCTGCTTTCCCTTTGTCTTTTTAATGCTTTAAAATTTGGGGAAACTCGGTGCATCAGTTATCAGTGACGATTAAATAATCTTGCAGACTGTGGTAAGTCTTTTTTTTTTTTTTTTAATTTCTGTTGACCTTTTTCCTTCGTCCCACCTGTAGTACCTGAGGTGGCCATGCCACTGGCTGACAATGGAGTTGAGTGCATTTCAAAGCCTGCAACTCCCAAACCCTCTGGTCCTGCACCCTCTGCCTCCCCAGCTGCTTCTGTCCAGAGCACCCCTCCCAAAGATGAATGTAAGAAGAAGCCAGAGAAAAAAGGTAACAGCTGGAGGGGGGGTTGTGGCAAATATCAGGGATAAACCTTTGAGGTTTTCACATCCAATAAAATAGTTTTTAGAAGTTGACATTCTGCTTGTTAGGATGTCATATAACAACTGTTGTCATATATATCTCATTACATTATTCTTTTTCTAATGGTATTCTTGTTTAAGATCATATTTTCCATTTGCACATTGATAGATGCAGGTCAATCGATCCTCTCCAAACATGTTTTTCCATTCGAATTTGTAATATCCTATGATATGGATGGATGGCAGCGATACGGGCTTCTTAATGCGTTCAAGATCCCTCGGACTCCGTTGGAAGATGTTTAGAGGAGCTTCATTTTTTTATGGATCTTTATAATTTATAAGCTACATTTGGGGTCATTGTCTAATGTAACCAGTAAGACATTTGAGAATGATTTCATATTAAACGTTTTATGGATGCACATCATTATAAGACTCCTTCATAAAGTCTAAGACTATCCCTGTGTATCAAATATAACAAGATTGAATTGTTTTACATCTGTGGTACATTTGGAATGCTAAACCAGAGAATTCCTGCCTGAAGTTTTTCCATTAATTTGCACAAAATCGTTCAAGATATCTGGACTAATTAGGAAAACTGTCAGATGCCAGTCAATCAGTCAAGTTTATTTTTCACATGTTGTCATATAAAGTGCAGGCATGCTGAAACGTAACCCAGCCAGTTATTTCAATTCGTGTATCCAAAAATTTATGATTTTTTTTCCACCCGCACTGTGGAGACAGAGAGCACGAAAACAGAGCAGCCATTGTGATTAAACAGGCAAATGTGATTTTACAGATTTAGACAATTAGTATTAAACTACAAGCAAAATATTTACTGGAAATTAAATTTGACTTAATGGGCATGTTGTAGCCTAGGATGAACTCAAACTTTCCTCCTGGGTCCACATAGTTACATACTGGGATACCCAGCAGGACTTTGAACACGGAATGTGTGCTTCCTTCACTGGGAAAGAATCGCTCCTTCTGCACCTGGGTGTGGCTGCACTCATCTGCAGCCTCGTCTGCAGCACACACGCTCCAAGGCCTCCAGTCCCTCACTTTTCAAAGTGCTGTTAGCGACAGGATATGGAGTTGTAAATGTCCAAGGTCATTCTGTTTTTGATTTTGTTTTCATCTGCAAAATAGAAAAGGTCTGAGCTTCTGCCTGCGTGAACATGGTGCCACAGAACTTCCATTCGGTGTCTTGATTCACTTTTTGACAGTTTCCTCCTGTTTATCTTTGCAAAGGAGGACAACAGCAAGATGACACAAAGTTCAGCAGGTCTAACTGCGGTTACTGACAGGGTGTTGTGTGATTTACCTCATGTTAGTCTATTCTGTTGTAATGTTGGATGTCCATACTGGATTCCATCAGTGGTTTCATCCACTGCATCCGTATAGGTTGGAGATGTTAATGACAGATACTTCCTCCTTTCATTAAACTGCTTCACATGTGATTTCGTCATTCATTCAGGCTGTAATGTAACTTTATTCTCACCTTGTCCAAACAGTCATTATTTGTTAGTCTTCAGACCAAAACCTTATCGTTGTGTGGTCCTGGCGGTAATGCAGTGTTGTGCTGTCATCACAGGGCAGCCTTGATTACGCAGGGGGAGAAAAAGTCCAATTTCAAAGGCTGCAGTTGAAATTCTTGTTATCCAGAGCACGTGTGGAGACGAGTGATTAAACACTGTGACCGTTTGGCCAGCGCTCGATTCTTCAGATGTCAGCAAAAACCAGGCGGGTCAAGGGTTGGACATTATGCTAATATAATGTAACACGTCACAGACATACAACAAAATGTGAGAATTGGCATCTCTATTTTGTCTTGTACTTTCTGGAGCTGGAAAAAACATTTTTTCCCCCTAGATTTTGTATTTATTTGTGGGACACATGAAACACATGCATCTGCATGAAACCCTGAGGCCTGTCATTGGAGGGAGGAAATGAAATCAGATTCCAGACAGATAGGATTGTTTCAACCATGTTGTGTTTTTCTTACAATTTCCCTGCGCAATATAGCAGTTGGCTGAAACCGTCTTTCTTCTATTATTACATAAAATATTATGCACATTGCTTCCAAAAGCATGAAAACTGTCACAGATTCACAAATCCTCCGTAAAGATACAGCAGCTACCCTCTGATTCTCTATGTTGACAACAAAGTTCCAAAGTTCCAACTCCACTTTCTTTATATTAGACGTAAATAGACGAATAAATGCAGAGCCATTCCATGCATTTAGTTTAACAGCATTACCTTTTATGTTAGGAGGGGTGAAAGCAGAGAAGAAGCAGGCCGCCCCCACTCAGGATGAAGCCAAAGTGGACGTGTCTCGTCTCGACATGCGTGTCGGACGCATCGTCACAGCCGAGAAGCACCCGGATGCAGACAGTCTGTATGTGGAGCAGGTGGACGTGGGAGAGGAGTCTCTCAGGACGGTGGTCAGTGGGCTGGTCAATCACATACCTATTGAACAGGTAAAGTACCCCTCGACCAGAACCGCTGCTTTATTATTCACTCAGGGGTAAAATAAGCTATAGCAGGAGAATAAACCCTGACCGTGAGCACTTTAATCTATGGAAATGCTGGGAAGCCGTACCATCTAAAGGAAAAACAGACGTCAATCCTTTGTCTTTGTATTCCCGTCCCTGTTTGTGTAGATCGTGTCACGTGTTTTCACAAAGCGGTACACCCCGCCTCCTCCCCGCTTATGATGAAAGTTACCCTTTTCGTATTGGGCCATGATATGTATCACAAGTTATGAGTAAACTCTTTAGCTTGGAATAGTTCCAGTTGTATTTTTGAGAATTCCACAGCGCTCCCAGGCTTTTATTGCTCGTGGCACCAACTTGTTTGAGGTATGCAGTTGGCATCTAAATATAAGTATTTTACAAAAAATAATGAGAAATGATGCTATCATTCTTTTGTAATTTGGTTTTTCAGGAATCACACAAAAGTATGAATCCAGAATTCCATGCACCTTATGATTGACTAACAGTAATGTGTTGTTTTTGAAAAAACCTCTGAAGTTTTCACATCCAATAAAATAGTTTTTAGAAGTTGACATTCTGGTTGTTTAGATGTCATATAACAACAGCTGTCACATATATTTCATTACAATATTTTTTTTCTAATGATACTAGCGGGAACCAGTGGAAATTCCACAATAAAACAATAACAAATTTCGTTTTCATGTTAGCATGAGGATTCCCCACTGAGACTATTTGAGACTTGTTTTGTGCAGACACACAACCGATGCTGCATTCATTCATACCCACTGATCACATGAATTTATGACTAAAATAAGGTTTGTCTTGGATAAACTTTTTCCTGATGGATCTGCTTATACTGTTTTTTATTGTCACATGAATTTATGATTTGCTCCTGGGGCAAACTAATTTCATTCTAGAATTTCATTGAAGCAAAGAGCACCAGTTTCTTTTATGGTCACCAGTGATTCTCTTTGTAATCGTAGACCATGAGGCTTTTGTGCATCGCACTTGTGTTTTCTACTGTCTATACACAATGTGCATCATTTAAATGGAATCGTATGGTTTCTGAAATCATGCGTAAAAAAACCGACTTAATGAAAAAAAGAATCTATTGAACCTTAAAAATGCTGGAAAGTGACAGGGTTTTGGTGTCCACATGGACAAATGTTAGATGACCGACACAGTAGTCATCTTGTCACACAGCTGTCAGTGTTTCTGCCACATATCGTGTGTCTGCATCTGTCCATTGCAAGAAGAATCAATAAATCTGCTTTGTTAACTGCTTTATTTATACGGGCTGTTATCTATTTCTGCTAAGCGAGCAGGAGTGAAAAATCTGTGAAAATGGATTATTGTTGGACGATAAATGATGGACACCTTTCAGAAGTAGAAGTCTGAGACATCTATAATGTGAGACAGGTGTCTACATAGCACATAAAATATTGTTTTTTATCAAAACCGTAAAATTCACACACAGTTGATGACTTGCCAAAAGTGCACAGAGTTGAAAAATTAATAACCTCCATATCCCCTTTCAAAGTAACACCACTGAATTTAGATTTATGTCGTAATTTCTTAAAGGATAAAGCCTTGAATAAAAGTTCATCTGTTCACCAGCACATGGAATGGCAGTTTAAAGTTTTCTTATTTGTTCCCTGTGGATTATAAAATGAAGCAAACAAGCCAAAATCTTCAATACATATTTTTTAAATTATTGGGTCGGATTTGGCCGCATTTGTCTATATTGATGTCCCGTACCCAAGCAGGCTTCATCCATCATCAGTTAAAGGTGTTTTGCGCTCTAATATATTGTAATTTCCTTTTCTTCTTTATTGTCCAGGCCATATGGAAAATAAAGATGCATTTGATCTCCTGTCCCTGTGCAGATGCAGAACCGCATGGCAATCCTGATGTGTAACCTGAAGCCAGCCAAGATGAGAGGAGTGGTGTCCCAGGCTATGGTCATGTGTGCCAGCTCGCCAGACAAGATTGAAATTCTTGATCCTCCAAGTGGAGCTGTGCCAGGAGACAAAATTACTTTTCAGGGCTTCCCAGGTATTATCATCCAGTTCCCATACCCTCCAAATCAGATTCATCATTAGCTTAAATCTTAAATGGTGCAATCCCATCCAACCAAAACAGAAACTATGGCTGCTTCCTCGCCGCTAACTTTCATTCAATGAAGGCTGCTGGAAGAATTTCCCAGGAAAGTTTTCAGAAAAAGCCCCTGACTTTAGGAAATGAAGTTTCCACATTCGCTCCTTTTGAAGGCACCAATCACAAAACATTCTCAGACGCCGCTCAGCTCTCATTAAACTAATCCTAATTTGAGCTTTGTGTGGATTTGATAGAGCAATTAACGATCTCTTTAAAGAGCCATAGCTGTCCCGTCAGGTTCAACTGATGCAGGAGAATTTATAAACACATTAAAGGCGTTCGTTTAGTAACAAAAAAATAGTGTGTACAAGAGTCGAAGTCCGTCCTGTGAAGTATTCCAAACTCTAATGAATGTAGCCCAAATTCAGAGTGCAACTAGCAGGCCATTGTGGTTGTGATTTAAACCACTTCGTTTCTAAAACTCGTGTTTGGAGAGCTGAATATTGGTAATGAGAAGAGGATTGTGCATTTCATCAATTGATGTGGAGTTCCCTGTGGAAAAAAGAAGGTGGGGGGGGGTGTATGATGTAGGCGGATCTGTGGTCCAAGTGCCCTTAACCTAGCTGTGTCAGCTGATGCTTTTATCCCTGCAGTGCACATGTTTCAGCCACTATAAAAGCCATTTGATTCATGAGAGATCTCTTTGGCCATAATCATTTTGTATGGATGCAGCATTGAAACGAGCCCCCAATCAGCCCATCTCCTGAAAACATCTCTTCCCAGAGAACACAAGGGGAGGAGGAGAGACGAGAGGCAGCACTAAGGCTTTGTTGTGGCGTCGACTCAAAACAATAAAGTACAAACCGAGGCGGTTTGGTGAAGTACATAGAAGGAAAAATTACAGATTACAGATTTTTTTTTTTTACTGCTCTCTATTAGTTTTTGAGACCTTTTAAGGTAATAATTGAAATCACTCAGTTCCCAGTCATCAAAGTTTCTCCAGTAAAACCTTCATGTCATCATTTTTGTGCTCTGATTTAGAAATGTGATCGACACTGCTGGAAGATACTGACACTGATGTGATCAAACAGAGAGCTGTCAGATCGCCTTCATTAGTAGTCATAGTAGCAGTATCACATCAAACTAGCCAGTCAAGTCCTTTTTCTTTCTGTAGGTTCCCTATTCTGTGCCATAGCATAGACTTAGTTGCAGCCAACCCTCTGCTGGTGTGGTACATGTTTGTAATTGCCCGTGTTTCCCCAGCTAATGGGGTCCAGTACTACTGCTTGAAGTGAAACATATGCACAAGTCGCTCATCAAAAACCCTTTCACGCTCCTGATCAAAAATGATTGTTGCCACTCCGGGGGCCGAAAGCCGGCAGAAGTGGCAGCCTTGGGGAAATGAAACACATTTGCGTCCTCAAACCATGAAGCTGACACCCCACAGAAGCCCCACCGAGTCTGATTGTAATGTTTCTCAAATGTCAAGCTTCGAAAACAAAGGCATGGTGAAACAGGAACCTCCATTAATATTTTTCTCTGGATGCAAAATATGATCCTTTTAAGACTTATCCTAATTAAAGAGTAAGAAATAGAATTAGATTTGGCTAAATAAATGAGATGTAGTTGTGGATCAGTTGCTCACAATAAGTTTTGGTATGTTAGGTAGAGCGTATTAGTGTTTTCTCACACAAACAATCCACGAAGGGAGGTTAAATCCGTCTATCAGTGCGTTTGAGCTTTTTAAAAGATGTTATGAAGGATATGACATCACAGATTATAAAGCTGATGTTCTAAATCCATAAATCCTGCCTGTGTGATGGATGAGCAGAGAAGGTATGAGTTTATGAAGTCTCAAAGTCATTTCTTGACCGCAGGTGAACCGGATAAAGAGCTGAACCCTAAAAAGAAGGTGTGGGAACAGATTCAGCCAGACCTCCGGACGGATGATCGGTGCATCGCCACCTATAAGGGAGCTGCTTTTGAAGTCGCTGGCAAGGGAGTGTGCAAAGCTCAAACCATGACCAACAGTCACATCAAGTAGAAGAACAGTGGTGCTCGAAAAAGCTCAGTGTTTATCAGGCAATCATCCGTGATGATGATGATGATGATGATGATGAATGGAAGAAAATGCCATGAAGCAAATAAAGAGATTTTAAAGCTCTGTATCCTTTTTAAAGTTTGTTTAAAGAATCAGTTTTCTTTTTTATTTACACACGGTCATTAACGCACCTTTGGTTTGGCCTCAGGATACCGGATACCAACTTAATTCACAGAAGGTTAAGCGTGAGTGTTGCACTAACAAAAACCCATTTGGCACTAGCTCTCCAATCTCTTGGGTCGTTTCTCAACCTTGGCTCCGTGATTCCAGTGCCATGTGCTTTATTTTAAAGGCCCCTTGAAAGAAAAGGTCAGTCCACATCAAAAGTTTGAAAGTAAACGCAAGAAACAGAGCTGTGCACCAGAGGCTCTAACGTTACACCAGCAGTTATTAAGAATGTTGACTCCACAAAAACATCTGTCATGGGTCAGAGCCATCCAACGCACACCAATCCGGCTGCGGACTGTTTGTGTGTGGGATCCAAGACCTGTTCTTAGACACTCCAAAATCTTAGTAAATTAGCTAAGGCTAATGTTCAGGTACACGTTTTTATAACGTGATTAGCTATGATGTGCGATGGAGGGAAAAATAATTGAATGTCATTTAATACGCATAACGTCCATATAAGTACTTTTTAAAAAGCTAACAAACATCTCATAGGAGTGACTTTTAATTCCCCTGCGCTGCATAGACTACACAAGGGAGTCCTGCATCCACACATCGCCAACACGCTAGCTATGAATGATTATTTAGCATTATCACGTTTTATTAATGTCCAGTGAACATAACCAAGAGAGCGTTAGTGAAATAAGTTGACAACCAAACATTCTACATATGGAAGACAGAGAAAGAAGACCGTAACGAATCTTTAAAAGTCCACTTTACTCACGTCAGGTACCCGATATGAGGATTAGTACAATACACAAGATGTGTTGGCGTTGATTCTCTTGATATTCTACCAATATATAACACAAAATGTGTTTATGCACCAAATTTAGGAAAGTAGTTGACCAATAAACCCAGTTAGGGTTTGGTCTCTGCAGTGTATCCCTGAAAATATGAAATGATAAAACTTATCAAGTAAAAAAAGAATAGTTCTGATGGTTTCACCTTAGACTTAGATGTTTGGTCTTTGTTTGTAGTAAATAAAGGGAGATATGTAAAAATGTGTGGCAAAGGACATTCTGACCATCAGTCTCCAATGGACCGGGTTGGTTCTATGTAGAGCTGCTTTAAATTCTACTAATTTGTTAGATTGATTCAAGTCAGGAATGGATCTTGATCCACTTTTCTCAGCGTCCTGTATGGATCGGGCCCCTGGAGAGGCGAGGGAGAACACACACATCCTCAGTACTGAGCCCTAACACTGGGTTTTCTACATTGCAAACTGAGAGCATTGCTCTAGGATATTGTGAGTCAGATGTTTCCTAATTGAATTCTCAGCTGTAACGAAGGCCCTCTATGAGTCGCAGTTACCTACTCATCAGATTTCTCATACGTCCTCATCCAACTACAGATTGTCAAACTTTTCCCTAATCAGTACATCTGTGTTTGCCTACTATGGATAAGCATGACAAGGACTAGGCAACGCCCTGTTCTTTAATTCTACAACCAGGAAATCTCATTTTCAAGGTAATCATGTCCTTGACATTGATCTTATTAAAGAAAAACCACATTTAACAGGCCTGTATAGAGATTGTACAGAGAAGTGTAACTGTCAGAAATGACTGAGGGCAAGAAAAGAAAAAAATCATGCACATTTGGTACTATTTTGATGTCTATGACTAAAAGGTAAATTTATTCATTTTTAACATCATGCTTCTCTAAATATTTAGTTTCAACAGGAATGACCAAATAAATAGCCAGAATATTATGAAATGACAGTTGCCATGACGACCAGTCAAATTTCCAACAAGGCCTGAATGTCAAACTATGACTGGTCTTAATAAAGGAATGCAGAGCTGTGTCTTATAAATAAACATGTCGATCGTATTTCTTGATTGCTTCAAGAACCGGTGGATTTGTGTAGAGTTCTGTAAATATAAATGTGTGTGTGTGTGTTGGTAGTCAGAGGGGGGTGGTGTCCTCAACCATGCATTCAGAAATTATAGTCTGCTGACCTGTGATCCTGCTGTAATAAAGACGTCCAACGCAAGAATGCAAATCACAGATGGAACTGAAAATACACAAAGATAATGTTTGAAATGTTTAGATGGAAAAATTGTTTGTGAAAATGACATAATGTACAGTTTGATGCCATATCTATCTATCTATCTATCTATCTATCTATCTATCTATCTATCTATCTATCTATCTATCTATCTATCTATCTATCTATCTGTCTATCTGTCTATCTGTCTGTCTGTCTGTCTGTCTATCTATTAACACATGCTTACTGCTGTGGGGCATCACTTCGTAACTTTACTTGGGAACTGAGGTGTAATGTTGAAAGTAGAATGTTTTCCCATTCTTGTCTGATTTTAGCCTGAAGTTGCTCAAGAGTTCATGGTCTCCTTTGTTATATTTTGTATTTCATAATGCACCTCAGGGGTTAATGAGTGGGATCTGCAGGCAGGTCAGTTAAGCACCTGGACACTTTTACTAAAGAGCCCCGCTCTAAAAATACATGCAGAGTGTGGTTTGGCATCATCCTGTTGAAATAAGCAAGGCCTTCCCTGAAAAAGACATTGCCTACTTGGCAGCATATGTTGTGCCAAACCCTGTAAGTCTTGTTAAGCATTCCTGGTGCCTTCATAGATGTGCAGGATGCCCATGTGCATTAATGCAACCCACCCCCACCCCCACAGATGTTGAAGGGTCTCCTCTTCAGCCTGGAGGACATCCATGATTTCAAAAAAGGATGTCCCATTTTGACTTGTCAGGCCACAGGGCGGTTTTCCACTTTGTTTCAGTACATCTTAAATGAACTGAGGCAATTCTGGATCTAGTTCATAAAGTGGTTCCTGTTTGCACATCTGCATGTGTTTGTGGATGCTGCGAAAAAATGACGGCGACAGCAGCTTCTGGAAGTGTTCCTGAGTCACTACAGTCACGCTCTCTGAAGACACGAAGATCACAGTGAACCAACACTGAATTTAGGCTAAATTATGATAAATACGAAAATAAAGTGGATCCAACACTAAATTTAGGCCTTCAATTAATCTTTTAATGACATTGTGACAAAACTATCTTAAGTAGTCCCATTCTTTCTTTCAACAAGAGGCCATTTGTAATGTAGGTGAACTGGTGACTCTCTATGATGGCCCAGGGGTGTACCCTGCATCTTGCTTATTGTATTAATCTTCTGGTGATGTTGTAAACTCACTCTAAACTCTTTTTGTTCTGTTGTTTACTCCTGCACTTAAATTCCTGGTTAAAAGCCTTATTGAGAACTGAGACGCACATAACAACCACCGTAAACCACTAAAATAATCATTTCTGTTCAATTAATCTGATTGCTTGTGACACCATATGATTTGATTAAGAAAAGACCTTCTGGTGTTTGATTCACAAACATGTTTGTCATAAAAGTATTATGGAAAACCTTTTTTTTTTTTTTGTTTGACACATAACTCAATATAATATCCTCAGAATATTCCCATGCTCCATCGCGGCACAGGTGGTCATTACTGAATGGAAAATTTATCAGATGTGACCAATCGGAATTTGGAGCACCAATAAACAATCAACAAACAAAATAATCGATGGCTTATTTTAGATAATTAAAGTGCATGGGCAGAAACATGTTTTGAATTAAAAAAAATACTTGTGAAGTTCTGACGGAAAGGAAAACCTTCATGGACATATTTTGGCTGTAGTTGAAAGAAGAGCTTTTGCATGCTCCTCTGGTTTCATGCTTCAGAAATGTTCACAATGAGCACAATTATCCAAGCTTCGTCTTCAGATTGAGGACATTTATTATCCATATTTGAGGCTGCATTTGCAAGCAAGCCTCACATCATGGCCAATTTATCTGTATCTCTTCTGAATAAAATGAGTATTTTAATAGAAATTTTAAAAGCCGATGTTATTTCAGCTGGTAGCAATGCAGAATATAGTATACTAAACAGAAGACTGAGCTGCATCAGGAAACAGCTGGAGGCTATCTTCAGTCTGTTTCCTGTCGTCTGACAGGTCAAACCTGAAGCTTGAAATCAATCCCATGTCAATGTTATTCTGTAAACATGGCAACTGATAAAACAAGAGAGAAATAATGGTAGGAGAGATTACCATAACAGGACAGACTGCATCGAAAGATGTGGAAAAGAGGTTAACATGAAAGCATAAGGGATAGGGAAAAAACGATCAATCTTGAATATAATATTTAACCGCAGGGTTCATTCAATCCTCAATCATATGACATGGTCTTCTTCAAAAATTGCTCATGGAATTGTTCAGTTGTCATTAAAAAAACCCCATAGACAGTAATATAATATAGAATGACGTAATCAAAGTTCCACACTTATGTAAAATAAAATATCCAACCCAGACTTGGCTGAATGCAACAAAAGGCATTTTTTTTCTAAACTAGTAACATATAGATTTGTAAAGTGCTTACATTTTGGTATACATATGTATGTCAGTTGATCTGGATGAGGGCATCTACAGTCCCCAGTCTCCTCCCACTTCTGACATTTTCAAAAAAATAGGCGGAGTCATGACTAAACGTAGAACTGATCAAGTAAAAAAATCCATTCATCCATTTTCTTGAAGACGACCGTAATCATCTTCTATTCAGTCTCTTATCCACCTTGCGGGTCAGGGTTCGGCTGGAGCTTATCCCAGCTGACGACAGGCAAGAGGTGGGGTACACCCCGGACGTGTCGCCAGCGAATTGCGGTCACGTAAAACTGTTCAAGCTATATTACCATGTAATAGATAAATTATATCAGTATAATGAAATACCATTAGAATCAGACATGTATTTCTGTTGTTTTCCTGGTTAATCTTCTCGTAGTGCCTGTTTGTATTATTATTTTCAATGGTGCTTTGAATATTTCTAAGAACATTTGTGTTGATGGCATTAGATTCAGCTCAGTCAACTTTAAAAATTGTCTTGTCATTACAGACAAACAACCAAAGTTCTCCAGTAAACATATAGTGGATTTTTTTCTGACGTTGGAAAGATGCTAGAGAACCTGGAGGGAACCCACACAAACACTGGGAGAAAAGTCCCGGCTCATGGGGGGGATTCACACCCAGGACCTTCTTGCTGTTGTATATATATCCCTAACATGGACAGAAAGAGGTTTATCTGTATGCTGAGGCTGAAGAATTCCAAACAATGGAACAATTTTAAACCAGATGCTTCCAGAGGTTATTTGTCTCCTGACATAATTAACATGAAATACAAGAAACCACTGAGCAGAAAGTTCTTTGTACCTCTGAAACACCTAGTTGCTGTGCTGACCACAGGAGGGCAGAGCCCAACCACTAAAATAACACCATCAGCACATAAAGAATAGGCTTTGTTGGTTTCATTCAAGAGTTAAACATGCCTGATTGAGCTGACCTTTAGTTGGTTGAATTGCCTATTATTCTGTCTTGACATTTAAGCCAATTAGACGTGGGAGAAGTAAATTCTTACCAATGGGTAATCATTCACTGCCGCAAAAAATGCATAAGTAGATGCGAAGGAGGAGGAAATATTATATGACTGTATAATTGCCTTTGTGAGCGAAATGCTTTGTTTGTGTTTATCTGATCTATTTGCGATAATGATTCATACCATGTTGGTGCATTTAGCCATTTTATTTCTTATCAATGTGAAAAGTGATGAGAGGTTATATTAGAAACAGAGATTTGTGTTTTGAAATATTCTATCAGAACAAAGTTAATAAGGATGTGGTTAGCCTCCCTAATTACTCTACTTGTTGCCAAAGAAAAAAGAAGGAAAAGGCGGCTGAGACATGTGTTTTGAGTTGCACTCTTCACTCTTATAACCTCATTTGTCTTAGGGGATGGCTGAGAAACAACATAACCCAAAACATTTTTTCCGTGTTGACATGCATCATGGATCAGCATTGCAACCCACCCTAGGCTAAAAATAAAACACCTTGCACAAAAATGACCTGAGAACAATGTCAGCGACACTCAGACTGTTTTGCTCGGGGTTTTGTGACGTCTTGACGACCTCATTCATCTTCCAGCGCTCAAACGGGCCTGCAGAGACACTTCCTTGTGTCAGGGATGATAAGGCCAGTGACAGAGGGAGTCTCCAGCCAGACTGCAGCACAGGTTTTCCCTCTCAGACAGCTCTGGGATGTCTGAATTTATATTGACACTTAATGAGTCGGTGTGAGTGTGTCTTCAGGCTGCGTGGAGGAGGGGAGTTCCCAGGGGGAAACTTCTGAGGTGAGGACCATGATTAGAATCAAACAAGGACATCACTGTCCCTGCATCCAGGGGTGAAACCCAAGCCAACAAGGAAGGGAGATGTGAATAGGAGCTTTTTGGACAAATTAAGGTTCGAAGTTGAGGCCCTTTACTGTTTACTTCACGGCCTCGTGCCTGTTAAAGGGCCTATTTATAACACTTGGATTATTTGTACAACACCAGATAGGTTGATGGGAATTTGGGTATGAGGGCAAATTTGCAGACGTGTATGGCTGTAATTTAATATGGAGCGAATCGTTGAACACAATCATTTATTTTGCAGAGGAAGAGCTGGACAAGGAGCTCTTATTCGCTCTGGTTATAATATATTATGATTCGATGAGAGAGATCAGTTTACCTTCTTAAACTCAGTCAGGGATTTATTTGGAGGACAAAATCCAGCTCGCATGACAAAAAATGGAGTGTAGATGCAGTCAGTTACCATATACACACAAGTGATCTGGTGAAATTAGTGAACAGCACCATGTAATCCAGCTTTGTCTTGAATAACATGCTGTGCACGCAGTGAAGACGATTGCGTCCGGTGCCAACACTGCTTGCCACGTTGGATATATATATATATATATTCCTGTTTTAATGCTTGGGGATTTGGCTTATTTGGCTTAAGCATTTAGGGGAAACCCCCTCTTTCCTAGACAACAGAAAAAGTGCTGATGTAAGGGTTTGACATCCTGGCACTGAATCACTAAATAACCACATATGCACACAATCAAACTGAGACCAAGCAAACCATTTATATCCTTGAAATATCTGTGTGTGTTCGCCAAACTGGATGGATTGGACATTAAGGAGAAGACACAGGTTTCATAACGCCATGTGAAAATTAGTAAATTGAACGACCTAAAGGGTGTTCTGTTAATTATGACACCATGAGTGTTTTCAGATACGCAGCAGGTGATTCCATTTAATACGCTGATGCTTTTCAGCTGGTTACAGCTCAACAGCTGTGACTAATGCAAACTATTTAGGGGCACAGCTCAGTAAAGCTCTGCATCACTCCAGTAACACACCACCAGACAATGGAAAGAGTGAGTGTAATGACTTCAGTGTCTCCTCATCGTTAGACCAAAGGGGATCAACGGCAAATGCCAAAAAACACACCTGAAGCATGTCGCTGACTCACTACTCTGGGTGTGTGTGTGTGTGTGTGTGTGTGTGTGTGCGCGCGCGCGTGCATATGTGTGCGCGTGTGTATACACCCTGGATACAAACACCATTCAGGAGCCAAAAGGAGAATGGTGGTCTCTGATGATACCCATGAGTGGAAAAACACACATGCTTCGATTGTGTCTGACAGATCTCTCACTCAGCGGTGGAGCAACACTCACTTTATGGTAATAGTCTCATCACTTGCTGCCTCGCAGGCCTTTCATCACTAATATAGAATTACAGTTACATCTGTTGGATGTTTAGTGCCACGAGTTTCTTGTTTGTTGTTAGCCATGCTGGCGGTGATGGTGGATGGTGGCGTCAACCGTCTGTCAGTCTGTCCACCGCACTTCATTTTAAATGTCTCAACAGCTGTTGAATGCATGGTTGTCAATTGTTGTGTGCAGTTTTGTTCTTCAGAGGACGAGTCAAAATGAATATAGTGATCATCTCATTTTTCTATAGGCTTTTATTTATCCATCAACACATCTGAACATCTACAGAATGGATTGGTACAACTTTTTTGAACCAGGAGATGAGTCCTTCAGTGACCCTATGACCTTTTTGCAATCAGGGTCATACTGTTGGCATTTATGCGTTATGCTAAAATCTTTCGACATTGTCACTGTGAGTCTGTCAGCATGAGATTGTTAGCATTTAACTTGAAGCGCAGCTATCTTGATGGTTGTGAACCATCAAGGGCCACCCCACTGTGTTTTAATTTGCATGGCTGTGCTCCACAAGACAAGGAGGTGGGACATAATGTTCAGTGCCAGCCAAAAAGCCTTTGCAAAAGCACCAAAACCTCATGGTCCCCAGCGCAACTATGTAATTTAGGCCTTATAGAGGTAAATATAAAACAAGGACAAAGTAGTGACCCTTAATTTAAACCCTGTTGGTCAGGTCTGCTTCATCATTTAACTGTTGATTGAAAGATATGCTCAGTGTCACATTGGAGAATAAAGCCGTCCCCTCCGGTGATATTATCTCACGGAGGCCTCAGATCATGTTTCAGGAGTAAACAAAAAAGTCACCGGGTTAAATGGAGCTTCACATAGCTTCCGTCACATGACCACAAAGATGTGCACTTCATTTCCCAGACAAACTAATATCTCGGTCAGACCACTAAAATTCATTCAGACTAGATTTTAATAGATTTATTTTACATGTGCTTATATATAAACCAATTACAGTAGTATTATGTCAGGCACGTAAAAGTGAGCTGTCCAATGTGCTGAATGTCAAGAGAGATTTACCACCACACAACTTCTGTGAAGTTCAATAGAAATAAAATTATGTTGCTTGTATTTATGAGTCACCCTATCTGGATCTTTGTGAGTTTTAGAACTTAACCACAAATGTTTTATTTATTTGTTTATCTGTTTGCAGAACCATGTGTTCACTTTGCATCTTCTCTCCCTCTTATGTTTGGAGATTTATTGTAGGAACCAGGTAGTAGCTCAACAATGTACATTTATTTCTGTGTGGAACCGATTGTAATGTGTGTATAGGCTAGTTTTTGGCTATGTGAGACGAGTAGATTGCATGGGAATTGTGTTATTTTTTTTCTCATAGAACACTGAAAGAATGTCCACTAAAGAATCACATCAGCCTGTTCCATGGAGACGTTTAGATAAACACACAGTTAAAATAGAGTGAGAGTCAGGTTGCACCAGGGGTACTGGTAAGAGAAAGGAGAAGCAAAAAGCATTGTGAAAGCATTGTGGTCGCTCTATTTTCTGTCCCAGGTAATTTTTTCCCTCTTTTTAGACCGGACACCCATAATTTCTCAAACAAACAGAAAAAACATCCTTCAAAGCCTCAAAACAATGGCTAGAGACCTGATATAATAATTGGGGCTGGGTGAGTAGAGTTGTCTCAGGAGTCAGCCATGGCCTGAGGAGACAGCTGGACCGAGAGTGTTTTTTGCATGGGGCCTTTGGCCAAGTGTATCAATTGATGGTCAATGGGGTCACAACATGAAAAAGAGCTATGAAATGTTAAGGGTCACTTTCAATAACTGTCATCACTTAGCATTACTCATTTCATCTCAGGAGATGGTGAGACCTCCACTGACTGATGGCTGAATCACCAAGCAGCTCTGCGTTGTAACGTTTTACATCTGTGCTGTGTTTTCCTCTCTGACGGCCAAGTTACTGCCTCAAAGACAAATTATCTGTTGTTTTTTCTAACTTAAAAAACAAGATATGCCTATATGTGGGAAGTAAGATGCAAAATACTTTTGCCTGGACTCCACCTAATTAAAGTAAAAGGCTTGTGAAAACACCCAAGCCCATTGTGAAATTCCCCTTATGAATCACCCATCAGTATTTTGAAACCAGAGTAAAGCTACCAATAACTTTGTCAAAGGGTTCTGGTAGTGCCAGCATGCAAAATTTATCCCTTTGACCCTCCAGAATATCCAAGCTGTTGTTAAAGCTTTATTTTATCTTCTACCAGAAATGTTCGAGAAAGTGAGTGATATCATTTTGGAAGGAAAAAATTGTATGCACATAATCAAAGCAGTCACTCATAATAGAAGATGATGGCTGCTTTTTTTTTTTTTTTTTATAATACAGATGTTTTTTATCTATATCAAGCAAAATGTAGAAAACAATGAATGTGCTGAAGGACAACATTTTGACAGAAATTGTCCTTTGATATTAACTTATTAGTTTAAGTAGGGTATTACATCAGACTTAATGGAAAAGGATGACTTTTTTGCCTCAATAAAAATTTCAACAACACTGACACCAACTCTGATTTCTGAGATCTAACACCCTAAAGATATACTGTATTCATGCTGTACCAAACTAAAACTATATCAGAATGTTATATTGGAATCAGTGCATAAATGTGATGACATCATTACTGTTATAAATTATGAATCATCTGATCTTCTGCATTGTTTTTTGTTATGTGACATGTTTATAAACAAATAAAAACAAAAGAAAACAAATGACATCAAAGGAATGATTGCTCACTGTCAGTTATGACAAAGACGCATTTTGGGGGCCGCAGTGGGATTTGACTGGAATCCTTTTTACTTTAGCGATCAAAAAGTGCAATCAAAGCCAATGATGTCATTTAACATGCAGTTGGGTTTTTAATCCTAATCCGTCTTTTTATCAGGACACTGTAAAATCAGACACCTGAACACAGGTATAATCATTCAGCCACCAATGGAAAAACTGCATATGCTCCCTCATCAGTGGTGGATGTGAGCAAAACGACATGACAATCGTCAAAATTCAGCAAGCAGACGTTTAGAGAACAAAGCACGTGAGAAGATTCTTTGAGATTTGGATTCCCTTTAAGTTTAGATGGACAGAAAGATGTGTTCTGTGTTCTGACATCATATGACGTAATTTCTGATAAAATATCAGTCCATCATCCAAAGACCACAGATATGGCTGTGGTAAAAAAAAAAAAAAAAAGATTTTCTCATTTCTGGTTTTCTACCACAGAGTGACATTAATACGTCTGAATGGACCTTTATTTATGGTGAAACTGAAACAATGGATTAAAGGGAAAAAGAAAATGACCCGTACAGGCTTGAGAGCCATAATCACTTCCATTTCAAATCTCTTAGTGTTTACAAAACTGAAAAACAGAGGCTAAAAGCATTCTTAAGCGAGAAAACAGTGAAAGCGTAGAAGTGTTTAATGTTATTTACTCATTTAAGAGTGCCACAGTGGTTATGCTCTGCAGCTGATGGCAGGAATATGACACACAATAAATGACGCCTCAGTACTTGAAACAGACTTCCTCTCTGCAACCACTGCGTGTTGTGTTGAGTTCAAACACAATGGGACCCCTACAGGGAGAAGCGCTTCGGAATGATATAAATCACTTCCTCTGATGAGTGCCGTGACCTCTGATGATACATGACGGTGCTTGTTGTGGCTCCAGACAGACCGAGAACAAAAGAACATACAGCGCTTTAAAAAAGCACCAGGAAGAGAAATGAAATATGCATAACGCTGGAAATCATAAATGCAACATGGTGCCTTTGGTACAGAATACATGTCCTGTCATTAATCTTATCTCTATATTTGCTTTGATGGTTGATTGTCTGCCTTTTCGAAACGCTTTTGGCTATAGAAACCATTGTGGGAATGATTTATAAAGCAAAAACATTAGTGTATCATAAAAAAAAAATCAATCTGAACAATTTCATTAAAGCGTGACATGACTGAACTGGCCCATACAGCACCTCGCTCGCTATCACGTCCTATTGTAAATGAATCTGGGTGGTAGCAGTTAATCAAGAAGCAAGTGTCTGTGGGAAAACCTCCCAGTGAGAGATTGATAAATAATGGGTTGGCAGCCAGTTTTGTGGTTGTGGTGTGTGTGTGTGTGTGTGTGTGTGTGTGTGTGTGTGTGTGTGTGTGTGTGTGTGTGTGTGTGTGTGTGTGTGTGTGTGTGTGTGTGTGTGTGTGATTTTATTATATGTTTGTGTGTGAGAAAGAAAGGAATGTCAACAACTGCTGCATGGCATACATATGGGCACTGCTGCAATATAATTAATAGTCAATGATAAAGCTGTGGGCACAGCCAAAGGTCACGTGTGTGTGCGTGTGTGTGTGTGTGTGTGTGTGTGTGTATGTGTGTGTGTGTGTGTGTGTGTGTGTGTGTGTGTGTGTGTGTGTGTGTGTGTTGTCTAATCAAATGGAGGGATGGTGGGGGGGCAGTCACTTTAAATGGCCAAAGAGGAAAGATGTCTCCTGCCTCCACTCTGGCGTCCTTTTGTCGTTGGTAAAAACAAAACAAAAGGAGAAGACAAGAAGAGCGAGGGAGGGGAAAAAAAAAAGAGTATGTGGGAAGAGACGAGAGAAGAGATGGATGGAGGGAGGGAGAGGGGAAGCAGAAAGTTAAGAGCCAGTCGCTGGAAACAATGCAGTCTGCTCTCTGACAGAGACATGATGTCACATCAGTTGAGTCCCTGGTGTGTGTGTGTGTGTGTGTTTGTGTGTGTGTGTGTGTGTGTATGTATGTGAGTGGGAGGACAAGTGGGCTGGGTGGGGCCATGTCTCTGTCCTCACTCTTCCCATGTGCGTCTCTTTTTTTTTTTCTTTTTTTTTTTACTGAATGAATTTTGAGAACCATAATGGGCCAGGCTCGCAGCTCCACTTCCGCACACCTGTCATTCGAAACAGTGGGATTTCCAGGTCGTTCATTCATGTCCCCGGTCCCCACTGAGCCACCGCTCAGAGAAGGAGGGAAGCCTGGAAAAGGATCGCCCTCCAGGGAGAGTGTGTGAGTGTTGGGTGTGTGTTCGTGTGTGCATCGGGATGGAGAGGGAGAGAGGAGGCGTATGGCTTGGTGAAAGAAAACTAGAGTGTAACGTTCACATTAAACACGTCTGATTCGTCGTCATACATTTCCCGTGAACACACTTGAATTTGGATCATACTCCTGCTGCAGTTTGTGACACTAAACTATAGATTAGATAGTTTAGATTGCTCTGTGTCTGCTCAGTATGTGAGATGATAACAATTCTGATAACATCAGAAATGTTTGTCGACATTTGATGCACAATCTCAAGTTTCTCTTCCATCATCAATTATTTCTCACAATGAAAAACTGCCATAATAAACAGCTGAGTCAAAACCATCCTGAACAACTTGCCAACATTCTAAGATTAAACTGTTGATTATTTCTTGAGTTATTTGAACTGATTAAATGTCTATACTCTAATGCACATCCAAAAGTTCTGATTTGGTTCGAGGATGTGTGGGACAGATGCTCATCTTCACTTTTCTCTGTATTTATAGAACCATTAAGTTCTTGGCTCTCTGTCACACCAGCATTGAACACTGTAACATACACACGGAAATAATTAGAGGAATTGTATCATATTGTTGTGTGGTCTTAACCTTTTGGTGCTCCACATTCATGTCCTGCCATCTATCATCTTTTATAAACACCCAGGACTCTTGTTCTCTTACAAGTAACATCCATGATTGATTAATGGCTCTGTGCAAATTGAAATTAAACACAAACACATTTTGCTGCATGTGCAGACACACCTGAGCAGTCCGCTGGAGTTCAGCTGTATTAATACGCCTGTTTAGCTGAAACACATGATCAGGCACAAGTTTGTTTTTCAATCTCCCCATGGTATATGAAGTCATGCTTTTTTTTTTTTTTTTTTAATGCATATAATTTGGTCCAGAGAGCAAAGGAACTTGTTGAGATCCAAACCACCCATCGAGAAACCTTCTGTAAATGCAGTGCAGCCTTGGTCTTCTCCGTTGAGGCTCTCCAGGAGGAATCTGAAACAATTTCAGTTACTTTCTGCAATAGTCTCATCTGCTCTAGCTAATCTGTGCAACAGAAATCACCGTAGGGAAATGTCCATCAATGTTTTACAGCAGGGAAATGAAATTAAATTAGTGTTAACTGACTGCTCAATTAAGGGTTACGTGGAATGAAAGAGATGTTACTCAAAATCTCGGACATCTCTTGGTGTAAAAAAAAAAATTGGAAGAAGGAGCTCGTATGACTTTGAGACTCTGCATGTGTTTGTCTCATCATCTTGATTAGTAACAGAGTACTGATTGTTGTAGAGCTGCAGAGTTCAATCTGAGACGATCAGGCTGCTCGGAATATTCCATGATCTGCGCCACTGAGTTGTGGGAGGGAACCCAAGATTGATTGCTGTAGGTTTTGAATAATAGAAAGATAGATTGACGGAGAACCAAGAGATCAAGGACAGAAGGACAGGCAGATTATGAAAGGATCTGTGAATCTGCCATGGGAAGCTTCCTGTAATTGTTGGAGTTCATTATCTGGCCAAAGGAAATTGTACCCTTTGCCACCCACCAGCACTCAATGGTAACTATCAAGTTAAACTGCTAAAGTGAGACATTGTGACAAAGCCTCCTTTTAGAGATGAGGGATGACAGTGAGATGAGGATGGGCTGGGGGGTTAAAGCTTGTCCCCCGGGAGAAGGAGGGGCAGTGTCACCGTGTGGACTTCTTGAAAGGAGCACAATAACGCTCAGTATCGGGTTTTCCTGTTTGACAAATGGATCTCCTGCTGCGCTCGTGATGAGTGCAAGAGCCATATCAGTATAAAACAAAAGAGGATGTGCAGAATGACTCTTAATCATTGTGTGCGTGTCGTATATAAACAAATTCTTACAGCACACGAAGCTACTAATCAAATTACACTATCACTCAAACTGTGAGAACACTCTCGAATGACGCAAAATAACTAATTATGAAAGCATCGTTCCAAAACAAGTTGCCACACTGTGTAAAACTTAAATTGCAACCAAAAGCATTTGCAAATAATTTGCAATAGAATTTTGTTTACTCAAAAAAAGGTTTTAAAAGTTTTCCCGGAGGCGTGCAGTAAAACGAATTTCACAATCAATTACCGTTCTGGCTTGTAAACGACTGAGCCTTTAAAGGACGTCCGTTTCACATATAATTACGCTCCAATGACCTGTTACCGAGCAGCATGCTCCCTGTGGAACAATCCACAACATGTGGATATCTTCAACAACATGTGACCAGTCCCTTTTGTTCACGTTTTTGTTATATATTTGTTATATCTCTGTAGGATAATTCAACAAGTTTTGGCATGAATTTCAGTACATCAGTAGAGGTGGAGGAGGGTAACTGGACCATGTGTTAATTCTAGTCCAGATTGAGCTCATGTCGTGCCAAGCAGGAGAGGAAGAACAGGCCGCATCGTGGAGTCACCATGGTAGAAGTCGTAGATTGAAACGGAGTGTGTGTCGACAAGAGTTACTGAAAGATCGCATTCTGATTTAATTAACTGTTGGAGTCATAGCTGTACTTCGATATGCAGACAACAGGAGTTACACCACCAGTGTTGGATAGAAAAAATAATATTGATTTAACAAGAAAACAGCATTGTGAGACAAAATGTAATCACAGACTATCATTACCTGAAATTTATTAATAGCTAAATGATGCAAACATGGCGGAGACCTTTTTTAAGATGTAACTTTTGTTATGCCTTGAAAAAGAAATAACAGTCCATTCTAAACCTGAACACATAGTAGACTTTACACCTGCAACTGCTTCAGATTTTATTCTAGAGAAGTGATAAGAAACATATGCAGGCACTAAAGAGTGATTTAAAGAGGTTGACACCAACAAACTATTTTTGAGCATGACTACAAGACAGCTCCTTGCCACACACAGGCACACATTTTCATACCTAATATGTAACCTGCTTTGACAACGTGCCCATGAAGTCAGTAAAGTCCTCACTTCCACAGTAAAAAAAAAAATCCTGCCTTTGAACAAAAAGTCTGCTATCTTCAACTTACTCAAGACAATAAAACCACACACAAATCTTCGATCCAAACCCTGTAAATCAGTGTGAGCACTGATCAAAGCGAGGCTGTGAATCTTACATGGCATATCCTGCATTCCAAGCTAAACACATTCACATGCTGCGCTCAAAAGCATAGCATTTGTTAGTTGACCCCATATCCATTTCAGGCACTGAATGTTCATTTTATTTGAAGCTGGCTTTATTTGACCATTCTCCTGTGTGGATGAATTTTGCTCCGAGCACAAACAGAGAGATTGATTCTGTTTGTTAGGAGATTTTGTTTTCAACCATCACTAACTGAGGCAACAGTTTGGAGCATGTTGGACATGTTGGTTTTTTCTCCTAAATTCCATCATTTGTGACATTGAAGTCCTATTCCGTTCTATGATTGATGTTTAAAATAAATGGAACAACCCTGTAGACCTTTAACAGAGCTTTTACGGCTTCAGCTGATGTGTTTCTTCTTTACTACCAAACAAAATTATTATCTCATCATAGCTTAGCAATAATAGCTGGACTTGGCAAGCCTACAAGAGCTTTGGATTTCTCTACAAGTTTGTTTCTGCATAAAGTTATGTATGGAGAGCCAAAGTGGAAAAGGAACTAATAAAAAATGTCATTGATATTTATGACTCAATGCAAATACTTTGTCTGGGATTCCTAGTTTTTGACCAGACTTATCAAACACAAGTTTGCAAAAAAAAATGGAGATGTTTCAGGGTGAATTGTCATGACTTGGGCTTGTCTAGAAACAAAAAAGATTCTAGATGAAAGCACAATGCTGTACTTGTAGTTTTTCAATGGTAGTTTTACTCCTCAGCTCAAAAGTTATGACTGCTAGTTTAAGTCCCTGAGGTCATGTGACCTGCGGTCACATGTTTGCACTATTCTCATTAATATAAATGTTAGAAAACAGCAAAAACAAACAAAAAGGGTTTAAATGTTGCTGAAACAGACTCTACTCATGTGTTCCCTTTCTCTTGTCAGATCACTTACTGCAAACTGCAGGATTACTGCAAACTGCAAGTTGGTTGCCCACAGGTTGAATACTCAGGTTCTAAAACAGTAGACTCCTTTGTGCACTATGTAGATTAAGGCTGTTGCTGTCACTTTGTTTATCCTCTCATATTTCATTGTATGTAAACTTCTTTTTCTTATTTTTATGTTTATAGGGTTTGACAGAAATGCAATTTCAGTTCTTGGAAAGTATACGCATGGAGCAGAACTGACAATAAAGCTGACTTTGAACTTTGAACAAATAATAATAACATTGAAAAAATAAGTGTGAACAATTTTTAATAGAATTTTCAGAAGGCTTTAATGGGTTTTCAATCAAATTAAAAAAATGTATGCCTGCCATGTCGTTTCAAACTCTGGAGGTTTTCTCTAAAACTGTTCAAGACAGGAGAATAAATTTTCATGATAGCTTTGATTGGATTGAAACTTCAAATTCAAATTTAATTTTCTCAGAACTGTTGAAGATACAACACTGATATTTCAGTCTATTGTTGTCAAATAATTTGAAAATTACCACTAAAAAATAATTTCTGCTTGAGTCACGACCCTTGATGCAAAATTTTGCTTTGGTGCATGTTTTTGTCCTTATGAACAACTTTTCTCACAAGCCAATCTGCGCAATAGAAACAAGCGTCATGTGGCGAGCGACATTGATCACTGCGTCTTCTTGTTACGAAATGTAACAGAAATCCAATAAACTCATCTCTGGCATGAATGGTGGCCTTGATTACTAACGAACAACAGACGTCTTGCTATCAAGGGGATTCAAACATAAGTTGTGCTGTATCTAAATCAAACAGACCTGACATGTTTTTTTTCTGTAGTCATATTTAACTTAAGAGCTTCACTTGTACGGGTGGCTTTAGTCTTACTAGTATTGATTTGTTCAATTTTCTTTAGTCTCCACACTGTTCCTGAAAATAATCATTGTTTATACCAGCAAACAACTGACTCTCAATGGGGTTCTCATAATTTTTATCACTCTGTAATCTGGCAAAGATAAAGATCTAAAAAGCCAAAGCAGATGTTTTAAGATTGAAAAGAGAGAGAAGACTCACCACCCCCAAAGACTGTTAGAAATCAGCCTGAGGCGGGAGTGAACGAAACTTTATAGTGATGAAAGTTCTATCATGAGATGCAAAATCATCTCACGAACAAATTGTCCTGTACTCAGGTTCTGCTACAGAGGAAGGATCAGCTGTAACACCTGACTTCATGGGTTTTATATACGTTTGATGTTATATACATATTTGAATGTACGCCTAAACAGACATCACCCATAAGGAAAAATATTTGCAGGATCTTATGCAGATGTGAGGCCTTGGACTAGAAAAATAGTTGAACACATGTTGTCCGATTCATAAGTTTCACATGAAGACACTGGATTTATTATTTGGATGTCCTGCTTGAAGTCCAGATGAACCCTTCATTGGAAACGTCTCAGGAAACATATATGGATCTTTTTTTTTTTTTGCCTTTGACTTATTTTTGGGTCTTGTTTTCCAACCTTTTTCTGTCCTTTTGTTTAAAAAAATCTAATATTTAGACCGCTTGGAGTAGAAATAAACAAATACCAGGACAGAAAACACAGACAGAGGGGAAATTTCCAAGGTCTGAAACATCAGCCAGCATTTCTTTTTTGCTGTGTCTCCACCTGGAAAACATTGCAATGCCTTCCAGGTAAATGCAAGTGGCAGACAAATTAACATTTAAGAAGACGATTAAAATGTTCTTCAACAATGTTTTTCCAAAAAACACTACAACAAAGCTGTGTCACATAATGTTTGGTATCATTAAGCATTTTTAGCCATAAACAACAACACAGCTACAAGATGTTGAATTGTCTGATCTAACTAAAAAAAAGTATTTCGTAAGTCATGTGGAACATTCTGGAGAAGTATGGGAACATATGTCAGACAAACACAAAGTATTACAACAGAACAGTGATGATATTAACCGCTGGACGAGAATACATTAAGTAATGAAATATTAAATTAATCGGCATCGAGTGATTTAATGTTAGTTTATTTGCACCCTGTCCTTTTTTTTTCTCTTAAGGAATGGCCTGATTAGTGTGCAGAACACTGAATATCATAATTTGCTATTTTTTCATATCAGAGAGATTGTTATTCAGAGCCGAATGTTTTATGTCTTAAACATGGTTGGGATTTTCAAAGTCCTTTCAAACGAATACAACAGACAATGCCAATATACTGGATATTTGATTAAAAAAAAAAAAAAGGCTATGAGATGAAAGTGGTTGCCCAACTGACAGCTGGGCCCCAGAAAAATGTCTCTGTCACTGTTATCCCTCTGTAATCAAGCACCTGCACATACTGTAGGCAGATGTAGTCACATGCAAAAAGGAAATAATTGCAGATGACAGAAGTTTTCTTTGACATCTTTACTGGAAAGTTATCTTATTTTAGTTATAGGCTGCTGACACTTTCTCATTAACGATTAGAACAGACGTAATTATTTCAGTGTTTTCTCAGTACATATTTGCCAGGCAGACGTGGACCCCAACCCTGCTCTTCATCCTTTTTTTTTTCTTTTATGTACTGATTTTTAATCCCCGCAGGGAAATTAGTGGCACACTCTAGTTAGTTGAAATCATGCATGCGATTTGTACAGGCCCTAAACACACAAACACACACGCAAGGGGCCTCTACGCATCCAGGAGAGGTAGAGTGGCGGGCAGTTCCTTTGTGGTGCGCCCAAATGAGCAATTTGTAAGGGGGACGGCACCTTGCTCAACGGCGCCTCGGCAGTGCTCCGGAAGTGAGCTGACACCTCCCACTGTCAGCTCACCTCCGGGTGTTTTTTGGGCGGGAGCGGGAATTGAACCGCCAATCTTGAAACATTTGATGACCTACCGCCCGCTCGAGCGCTGCCTCCGGTGGTGGCTAATCATCCTAGAGATGATTGCAATATGTTTTCAGAAAATAAGCATGTTTGCTGCAGGTTTTTTTTTAACTTGTTTGCAAGTTAGTCACTCTTCAAGTTATAAAAAAGTAGGAAAAACAATTACAAACTAGAACCAAGGAAGTCAGAGACTGCAACATCCCGCGACACCCCTGAATTCAAAATTTTACCCTGACCTAATTGCATAGGTCAAAGATCAGAGCTAGTGCTCTGACCTACGTTCATAGATCAAATCGCTAGCTTTGATCTATGGTCTTACTCACAATGGCCTTCTCCCTCGTCTTTCTATCTTATCTTCCTGAGTGTACAAAAGTTGAAATTTCACCTTGACCTACTTTTCACAAGGTCAAGGTCATCATCTAATTTTCATCCCCTTTGCTGCCCAAGTAATCTGCTTTTTCTTTCATCTTTTTATCTGCAACGGTTGTGAAATATTTAGTGGATGGACGGACGCACGGCTGGACGGACAAACTTACGGACGGATGGATGGACGAGCACACAAACACTGACAATTACAATGCATCTGCTTCACGGGATGTAACAACGGATGACTTATCCAATCAAGTTCGTTTCAGTCAGGAAGGCCAGCCTTCTTACAAAAGCAGTAGTTTATTTCCCCTGTTATCCTGTCAGTCACTCTTTCTTGCATGCTCACTCAAAATCACAGTGATGTCACATTCTGGGGCTGTCATTGTAATATCAGCTGTTCTCTTTCATATCAAGACTCTCTCCACCCAGTTACATATTCCATATGTACAGGGTCTCCATCCTCAGCTGACAGCTGATGTGGATATTGTAAGATGCACCAGCTGTTGTTGAAAGAGCAAGAGATAAAGAGACAAAACATTAAGAATTAGCACTCCACTCACAACATTGACAATCTGATATTCAGTTTTCGTGCACAAAGGGGGCTGGTGTTCCACTTCCTGGAGGGATGCTGTTTATTGGTCTTATTTGTGGAAGGTACGTTGGAGGTATCACTGAATCAAGCTAATGTGAATGTCTGGCAACACCTTATGGTTATTGGGAAACCGGAGGTCTCATTGGACAAAATGTTTCACCTCTCATCCAGGAGACTTCTTCTGTTCTGGTGGGGAGTAAAGATATTTATTTGTTTAAATCAATGAAGACATAAATAGTTTGTTTGCCCAATGGGACATCATTTGAGTTATGAGGTTTATTATCAGTTTCACTTGGTCTTGAGGGTGTGAACAGTTGTGAGAATTTCTGGGGACTTCCCAGTGCAAGTAACACCCTCAGACACAAATTGGTTCTCCCGAAGGACAAAAAGGCCAAACCAAAACTCAACAGTTTTGCCGTCCAACACATCGAGGAGTACGTAGACCTGTATGTAAGGGTTCAGGTTCAAACTTCAAGAATTGCCATGACTTGGATGAATGAGAATCTACACTACTAACTGAGAGTCTCTACCTGTAACTCCAGAAGTACACAGACTGGAGTGACAGCCTCACCCCCAGGCAAGGATGGGAAAACTTCACATAAAAATCACATTAGCATTTGTTTTTTTATTGAAGTCCATAACACCCACTTCCTTGTTAATTATTTCCAACACTGGTCATGCTGAAAGGTAAAAGCAGCATAGAGACAAAAGGGCTCTTATACAGTATATTTGGTGGACACATAGTAAGCATTTAACATAAACCCAGGAGATACCTGTGATGTGGCTAAGTTATAGAGCAGCTCTTATCTAAAGCAGAGGTTGAGTGGTGACTCCCACCTGGTCCATCACACTACCACACCATTCTCTTTTCTTCTAATACAGATTAATATTATTATTCCATGGTTTCAAAAAGACAATATGCCCAGCACATGCAAAAAACCCCAAAACAGAATCTGATGAGCATATGGTACCTTATATGTCAACTTCACAAAATGTGTGTTGTAACGTAGTGTATGGGTACAGCTAAGGATGAGAAGATTCAATCTCCGCATTTCAACCTAATGAAAACCATATGTTGCAATGGACACACAAGGTTGGCCTTCACTTGGATGCATTTCAACTTCTCACTCAAGTGTGAAAAGGGGGGGGGGGGGAGCAGGTGCGTAATATGTAAGCTTAATGTAAAGAGGCATGCCCACAGAAGAAGGGCAGGAGTCAGACAACAAAGGAAGAGTATTTACATTATGCAAAGGAATTTTTGCAAATGAATGGAACTTTGAGTTGGCTTTATTGCTGAGCAAATACCTGCAGGTTAAGCCTACACATATGTTGCAGTGCAGGCTACAGCTGAATTATGATACTGCCCATAGAACGGAGCCTTACCTAAGCATGGGAGTTGGCAGAGTGATGTTGTAATGTTGTAATAAATTCTCTGTGACCCCCAGGTAGATTTCACTTGACCTGTTTTCTAAATATCCCAGCTCTAACTAATACGGCACCATGGGACCTCCAAGCCCACTGTTCTTCCTCCCAGGTTTTCCAATTGACTGTGTGGGCTTGACCCCCTTAAAGACTGGTCACCGATGGGCCCACAACATATTGTAGTGTTGACCTTTCAGGGAGTTTCGGTTCTATGGAAAAGAAGCTCTTACCACAGGTATATATTTGATTTATGGTGCATAACAGCCCAAACCAATTCCAAGCATATCTGGAACCCTGGAGATCCTGCTAATCTCACAGGTTCACCCAAATGGTGACAGTTTCATCCATTCTCAGAAGCATAGTGGGTGCCATTGGTGACGCCTATGTGAGACAACGCAGGTTTTTGGATATTGCACAATCGTATTTGAACAACTCTGGAGAGATACCTAAAGACTCTGCCACCATCGGGCCAAGTTGGACTTACAGTCCCTGAAGCACACCTTCTATGATGTGAACCTCAAACGACTTGATTGATGATTTTCTATTTGTATATTCTTGATGGGTTATTTATTAATCTTTCTATTTGGTGTTGTACTACTTTCTATGTGCTGGTGCTTTCTGTGTGCTTTTTCTGTGTTTTGTGTACTTACTGTGCTGTGTGCGACGGAGAAATTAATTTCCCTGATGGAACCTCCTTAAGGGATAAATAAAGTTATACTCTACTCTCTACTCTGTCTCTCTAGGCATTTTTTTTCTTTTTTGGCAGTAACATTTGCATGAAGAGTAGTAGAGACGCATTCCCTGTCATTACCAAGAGCAGCACTGCAAATTCATGTCCTACAACATGAGCAATGTGTTATGTCCCAGTCCGCCCTTTTTACCCAAGGTCATCTTGAGAGTTTCCACTTGAGAGTTTCCCTTACAAGTACTGCCTTATCACCAGGCCTTACAAGTCCACTGAGTTACTGACCAACTCTTTATGGGAATGTCTTGTGAATACACTGACAATCTACATTACGCAAGATTGGCTAATCCACATCAATTGAACCACCCTGCACAAATTCACCGCTCACATCTAGTTCTAGCTTGTTTAATCTTGCACACTCTTTCTGTATTTGAACTTAGAACGTTGGATTAAAACACAAAAATACCCAACCCTGGTACTTTTGTCATTCCAGCTTTTTTTTTTAAAAAAAGAATCAACAGCAATTTGAGTAAGAAAAAGAGAGAAAGTGTCATTTGAAGGAGTTCTGTATCCTCGCTCCAAGTGACAAGGATTCCAGTGCCATCTGCTTTTGATCGTTATAGACTGAACAAACTTCTAGTGACATTACAATGTGTGATGGGAGAGAATAAACAAACAGATCCACTGACTAAATGTTTGGGGCTCAGAAGCTTGTGGAAGAAAAGAGAAAGAAATTGAAAGGGTATTCACTATGTGGGGCACAATGTCTGTAAAATACTCTGACAATGTCAGAAAAAAAATTACAAACAGTCTCTGGACTATTTCCATAAAGGACTAATGCAAGTGTTTAATAGCAGTGGAGTGATTGACCAGACAGGAGTTTCGGGATTGAGTGTTGGCAGAGGGATGACATCTATTTGAATAACCTCTGATGTCGAAATGGTTATTTTCTTGGACCATCTGCCACAGCATGGAAAATAATAACTTTGAACTTTGTTTCAGACTAAAAGCTTTGCCAGGCATTATGAATGCTTCAGAGCATATATAGATTTCTAACCTGAGACATTTTTCTCTATATGCTTTAGCTTTGGCTGAACCAATGCATTTATTTGACCCCTCAGTAAACGTGCTTTCATTGGACGATAAAAGACCATAATAAAAAAATGGATTTATGGATTTTTAGGGTTCTAAGTAAAATAACTAAATTTTTTATTTAACCTTTATTTATCCAGGTTAGCTTCATTGAGATAAAGAATCTTTTTTTTCAAGAGGGACCTGGGCCATAAGTTGATTTTTTTTCTTTTTTTTTTTATCAAAGAGGGTTTTTTTTTTTAGTTTTTTTGAGTTTATGATCTGAACAGCCTTCATCTTCCATTGAAAAATACAATGAGATTAACACAATGTCAGCTAACAAAGAGTGACATTATCATTTAGATAAAGTCTGGCAGTTTATACATCATTTACTTGATAAACTCCTTTATAAACCACTATTACTATTATGTAATACCTACAAATTCAGGTTAAAAGTGCATTCCTAAATTTTGGGTCCCATGGGGGTTAAATACACTTTGAAAATGGCATATCTTGTGATAGAGGGGTAAAACATCACCAGGCACTCATCCAACTATATGTTTCCTATGGTCAGCACAACTTTCTTCATATGTTTCTAATTTTTTCTCGACTGTTATCAAAGTCTGTCTTTGTTTAAGATGCAGAGTCCCTTTCTTGCTAAATAGAGACATGCAGGTTGATTAAAGTATGAATTAAATTAAATCCATATTTGTGCCACAGTCATTATAAAATGGACAGCCATCATCTTTTTCAACAGCTTATAGTAGAAGTTCATGTGATAAAGGCATGAAGCCTCTTTCCTTCTCGACCACAGTGAATAACATGAGCCATAAAAAGCTAAGCTACATTTCTGATTCACACTGTGCCTCCATGGGCACGGAATCAAAGTTGTCATCTAAATCATTTAGCATATTTATCCAGTTGGCATACTAATGGGCAACCAAACCTGTCCATATGCACTCCTTCAATTGTATTTTCTGCTGACACACATTGGAAAGTGCAGAGTCAGTGACAGTCACTGTCTCATTAGCAGGTTTTCGGTGGAGACTCCAAAACCTGTGGGTGGCCTGGAGCAGGAGAAAAGCAATTTATGTCTGTATCTACTGCTTTTTTCCATGGAGACCTGAAGTCTCCAGTCATTGTGAATGTCCCGTTTCCAGTGTCTGTGTAAATAAAAAGGATTCCAATATTTCAGTAAATAGAAACCCCAACAAAACAAAGGTAGGACACAGTCAGTACTTTCAATCAAAAGCACGTGTGAAAAAAAAAAAGACCAGACATTTATTAGATTTAAAACACAACCCTGTAAAGTGTAGAGTGCAGTTTGAGGGCGATTCATGAATAGTTTCTTTATTTGTTTTTACTATCAAGGAATGTGAGAAAATGACGTATTGCCGCTCTCACCACCTTAAATTAAAAAAAGATCAACAGAATATCTATAAAGTTGTTTCACATTGTGGAATGGTTCTTTGCAATATATTTTAGATGACAACTTCTCTGTTGTCATTACAAGCAGATTACAAAGAGTGGGAAGAGAAGACAATGAATGGTGTAAATGGGTTTACCTTTTGGAGTCTGCACTTAACTTGAAATACAAATACTGAACATCTGTTGAACACATTTACATGAGAGATCACAACCTCATTTCTCCCATAGACTGTAAAATAATCTAATGACTGTTGAGGAAAAATTGAATATGTATTAAAGATTATTTGCAGAGGACACAAGACACAACAGATAAAAACCCAGCAGCTATTTTACAACAAGACTGGAAGAGTCTGGTCTCTTCACAATAGTGCCACATGTTTAAGCTTAAGAATTTTTTACTTTCACAATGCATATAGCTTATCTTGGCATTCTGGCCACCTCTAAATATATACTGACAGTCAAGCTGGAAATTATACTGCACAATGATTGTAAATCTAAAATGATTTGGTAGCAGATTGTGACACTGCAGCTGTTCAAAGAGTCACGTAATCCTTACATCTGGTTTAAAATGCATTTACAACATTCTGAACAAAGGATTAGAAGGAGTAGCATGGCTCTACTGCTGAGACAGTATCTATCTACCTATCTATCTATCTATCTATCTATATATATCTATCTATCTATCTATCTATCTATCTATCTATCTATCTATCTATCTATCTATCTATCTATCTATCTATCTATCTATCTATCTATCTATCTATCTATCTATCTATCTATCTCTGTCTGTCTGTCTGTCTGTCTGTCTGTCTGCCTGCCTGCCTGCCTGCCTGCCTGCCTGCCTGCCTGCCTGCCTGCCTACCTACCTACCTACCAACCTACCTACCTACCTACCTACCTACCTACCTACCTCTCTGTCTGTCTGTCTGTCTGTCTGTCTGTCTGTCTGTCTGTCTGTCTGTCTGTCTGTCTGTCTGTCTGTCTGTCTATCTATCTATCTATCTATCTTTCTACACATAATGTTACTCTCTTGAGAACAGTCAGAACAAATTGTGAAAGTTGATAATATAGTAAAATAGTAATCTTAGTCATGGAAGTGATGTCTTGAGCAATTTCAATATCAATGTCATCATATGCTATGTTCAGTTATTACAGTAAAATTATGCATCGTCTCTACCTAGCCAAATATATTTTCTACACTGGAAGACAACCATCTTAGCATATTCATCCAAGATCACATCTGAAAATCATCAGCCTATAATGGCTCTCTTGAAATCATATTTGTAGTCATGAAAAGAATCTCACATGTAACCACAGTCAATGGAGTTTAAAGGCGATTGAAGAGTTTCAGCATTTATTGGTTTAGTCTGTTGTTGTTTTCTGTTTGATGATTACTTCATATTCAATTATCTGTTCAGTTGACATGGTAACCTCTAATGGTATTTTATGTTTTTACTTTGTCATTTCATTAGCCTCAACAGATCCATGAGCCACCACCACCACCAGTGTCTAGACTTGGACTCCAGGACTGGGGTTCTATCTTTCCTCTGCTCAGGCCAGACAACTTTTAATCCCAACCTCCCTGACGGGTCAAAGTCTTTCTAAGTGACAAATGAACTCATGCCATCAGCTGCTATAAACAGTTACATTTAATCCATTCCCTTTTCTGTCTTTAGTGATATATGCACCAAATGATTACCAGTCTTTTGTAACCAATGATACAAAATACATTCTTTTATTCGTTCATCATTGTAAATACACAAAACAAATCAATGCAATGTATTAACACAATATTTAGGTGGATATAAATCTTGACACCATTTACACACCCTTTACACAAACTATTTTGGAAGTTATTGGACTTGTCTCTGTTTCGGAAAACCCCTTTTTAATCACAGAGTCTGTAATATCAGTCACAGTTAGCTATGCCTCTCCCCATTGCTTAAACTCACAGCTTTTGTCATTTCGACTATATTATTTCAACTGTGCCCGTCCCATATAGGCCTTCATCACACTCGCCTATATCATTTTGCTGTAGCGTTCAAGATTCATATTTTTTGTAATATGTACATGATATACATTGATTCTTAAATACATTTTCATTGTTTCCTATCTATTTACAATATAAAAGCTTATTGATATTTTAAGTTGTTACAAATATTTGTAGTTGATGCTCTAAAAAACAGTAAAGCAAAAATGTGATATTATATTGACTATGTAGGTAACAAATGATTGTTTAAAGTTGTCCAAAAAAAAGCATGCTTCGCCTTTGGGACAACAGCACTGCAGAGTATTTCATGAGAAGAAAGAATTCAGCCATATTTGATAAGCCAGAAATTAAACAGGGCTGTGTGCAATCAACAAAACATTGATTAAAACTATGATTTTCTTTTGAAAACATGCGGTTTATGGCACAATTTTGAAATTAATGAAACTTCTTTTATCTCTCATTCCTACTGGCTTTGTGAATGGAAACAAACGTACCTTCATTAAAACTTTAAATTCTGTTCAAATGATTAAAAAGGCAGAACCACTCTCTGACTGGTATCAAAAACTACACAGTCTGCAGAGCACTATCTCAGTGCAACTGTTTTAACACACATACTGTATTTGTATAACAATAGATTACAGCTGTATCTGACAGATCAAACAAGGTTTCCTTTACGGATACAATACATTATCTCTTTCTTCTTCAGGCTAAAAATCGGGCAGAGACTTTGTTCCATATGAGGCCCATCATTATGATGCAAATGTTCATGCGTTCTTCTTTTAAGAATTTTATGCCTCACATTGAAGTCTCCGGATGCTGGTGAAGCAAACAAGTCAAGCTCCAGAGTAAATAGTGTAAGCCATTAGTCCCTCATATGAATGATATTTAGTGAGTCTGGACATTGTTACTGGTTACAAATATCTCGCCTGGCATTGGTTGAATTCTTTAAACCTTAAATAAATGTTGTGCAGAAAGGGATATTGAGATTTACTGACATAAACAACACATTAAGGCAAAACTCAGCTCTAGTATTGAAACACAGGATATTGTGATTCCAATTTTTGACTTTGCAATTTGATTTGTAGAAATATGTCTTGTGTGTAAATGAAAGGGTGTATCCGTCTCATTATAAATTTAAACTTGTTGAAAAATTGATGCGTCTGTTTCATCCATCTAGAAAAGGTACAAACCTATAAGCATTTAGCAGTTAACTTTGTGGCTCCCTAAATGTCATGAGAGTGTGTAAAAACGTTGTTGTATTCATGCGTGAGCACAGCATTGATCTCAAAAACCCATGAGGTGCATATGTGCCTTTGTGTGAGGGCACATGTTTGTATGTGGGTGAAGGGATGGACCATTCACAGCAAATACATTAAAGCTATCCCATTCGCTCTCCACTTGCCGAATAGCGAGCCTGAATCCACGGTCTGTTCTGTCTCTTGTTAGTCTCTGTTTTTTTACTCCTTTCAGTTCAGCCACAACCCATCCTTTAAAAACTTTCCTTGGCAGATGGAGACAGAGGCCTCTACGCAGACAGCAGCTGCCTCCATTTCAGATCTTCTGGCACATGTGGAGTCTGGACTTGGACGAGGAGGTGGCATCTTTCCACACCTTGCAGGAAAGGCCCTTGGCACAATCACAACGTTGGAAGATCTCCAAGCCGTGAGAGCCTTTCTTCCTCTGCTTCGTACACACCTCTCCTTGCCTCAGCACTGGCTTGCAGATTTTGGTCCAGAAATGGCGGGCACAGCAGTAGCTCTCCGAGCAATCAGAGGAACGCAGACAAGGGTCACCCTCGTGCCCTAACAAACAGATTAGAGACAGTGTTGATCAGTGATGAACCAGCATATAGTATATCTCCATAGAGTATATTCAGTTGCCACATGTCCACTTGAAAATGGAAACAAATGCATCGCCAGAGACACAGAAGATCCGCTTAAAATCAAAAACTATCCAGTATCTTGGAGTTGCAGTGGTCTACTTAAATAAAGCAAATGTATCATTATTATTCATTAGACTGTTATGTTTTCACTTTGTCCATGGTTTTCAATGTCAAAATGTTACCCTTTCTTCATGTCTGAGTTTGGACTGCATTATGTGTGACCATGTCAGAGACCAAAGAAATTCATAGAGCTGTCAACAGAAATCAGGCAAACAATTTTCTTATTCTTTACATTAACCATAATGTCCCATCTGGTCTTAGGCTGACACTTTGGCAGGAGGTCAACAATACTTTAATGAATACATATTTCGCACCATTTAGTCATGCAATTTTTTTTCTCCTAAACATGCTTAAACACACACCCCTTTTTTGCCAAAAGCTGCTTCGCCATTTAAGTTCTGATGGACTGCATAGACTGACTGTGTGTTCATTACTTTATTGCCACTGATTCTCTTTCTCAAGTAGTAACTTGCATAAACACTATAATGTTTTAGGAGAAGGAGAGAGTCAAGCACAAATAAAAGTAAATGGCCTTTTTTATGGCAAGATTAAGTAGTGCTGCTTTTTACACATTGATTTGAGCATTGCAGCCTGCTGTCCTGTTGGTCCATTTAAAGCTGAGTAATTTCGGCGTCTCATTAAGCACACTGCTTTATGGATAGGTCCTTACTTAAACTCATATAAGGTGAGATAGACGTTAAGAAGGGGGCTAAGAAAGCCATTACCTATAATTGTGCTAAACCTGCATTCTGTGGTTTTCACTTGTGTATCACACAATGTCTCCTGTCAAAGAAAGTGCTTGTATGGCTTTACGTAGGTGCAGAAAAGCAGGGGCATTGTGGTTTCTTTTAGGTTTCCCATGCTGTGCGCTTGGCTCTCAGACACTGACATACGAGCAGAGGGGTAATTATCAACATAGTTTGTGGACTGGAGTTGGCCATGAACTCTGTAGGGCAAGCAGACAGCGCAAAACAGAAAGGCCCAGACAACCAAACCCGATTTAGCGAGAACTACAGCAGAACTAGACCAACGATGTTTGGAGATGACAGGATTTTTCAGTGAACGATGAATTCAAGGATATGAATCTTGAAGACTTAATTATCCAGGCTATCTTACTAATCTTGCCTTTAAGAGTATGCTTAGGATGCTTAGCATGTGTCTTCCCATTCTTCCTCCAGTTGTGGTCTTTGGCAGAGGGTTTGTAATGCTCGTCTAAAGCGGAGATGTGAGGTGAGAGCACACTCTCGGAGATAGGGACACAAATATCTGAAGACAGAAAAAGAAAAGAGAATATTAATTTGATAGAAAACAATACGCACCCTGCTTCCATTTGTGTTGCTTGATCAGATCAATATGGCACTAGCTTATTTTAGTGGTTGCTGAAGGAGGCTTTTCAACAAAACCGACTGCAATTGTGAAGGAAGGTCTTTATTTGTTGGTAACCGTCTCTGCACAAACATCTATAAATGTCATTCAAACTGTTCATGATGAAACAACACCTTAAAAATGTGACTATTAATTCTTGACCTCTCAGCATCAATTCAATACAGGTCAATTAGATTGAGGATTTTGTGTGAAAGCATGTGTTCACCATTATTTAAATGTGTTGGCTCCTACGCTAGGTCTCTTGGCTAGCTGTTGTGATGCTGTCACATTTTCTGAAATATCTGCAAAGGTCAACATCTCCAAAGAAATTCTAAATCACCTCCAGTCAGAAAATAACCAAAAACAACATGCATTGAAACCCTGCTTGTGTGTCAGATATGTACAGTTACTGCAGCGGTTGCCAGGGCAGCACATGGCATCTCGGTTGCAGCGCTTCTTCCTCCTGCGGCAGGAGAGACAGCGAGACGGAACCTGTTGAGGGCTGTGACAATAGCTTCCCACACTGCACTCTTTGTCATTGCTGCAAGGATACACCTGCTGGGGAAAACATGCATTTATTCAGTTTACAAAAACATACTTTTAAACCATAAGGTCAACAGTTCTTCACAACCCTAAAAGCTGTAACACTTGGCTTGTACTTCTTTGAAATGTTTTATATCTGTCATCTGGTTTGTCAATAAGAATCAAGGACATCCAATATTAGAAGATGGCTATATTCGTCTACTGTATGTGTGTATATGAAAGGCATGTGTATAAAGCCACAGGGTTACTCCTTTTGTGCTCTACACAGGAGTGTCTGGGCAGATTATAACTACTGTACGCTGTCCTGACAGGGAGTTAATCCAGAGTGCATGTTAAGCAGCAGGTACACATGTGCCCCCTGACATGCTGGTACTCTCTACCTTTGGAGGTTTGAGCTCCTTTTCAGCGTGAAGGATTTTGCAGAGTCAACTTTGCATGCTGCTTTGCACTTAGTGTCAGAGATTCTCCATTGGAAGAGGTTGGCAGCCGTATTGTCTTGTTCTTAAATTGTGGTGCTGACTATACATGTCAGGTAGTTTGGCATCTAGTGGGCTCACCAAAGCAGTAATTTCACCCCATGATCATTGTGGATCCTTTGTGTCTTGCAGGGTTACTGAGGCTCTGGATGGTTAGCATCTTGTATCAAGCACACAGTGGTTCGTGATCGTTCCTGGCTATAATACCAGCTCAGGGGTTTGTATAGAAGGGTCCTGTGACTGGGTTTAGTAAAGGTTGTTTTGTAATGACTGTTCTCTGAGTTGAGAGGTTGTCTTTTAACATCAAAGTCATTCAGAACCAGGTTTGAGTCCAGGGTGATGATGCGCACTGGTGCCTTATATAGGTTACGTCTCTGAGTCAGCGCAGCTGGTGTGTCTTACTGAATAACCAACATCATCTGTAAACTGGGAACGGATCCCAGTATGTATGGAATAAGCAGCTGCACACTTACAGATTTACAGTCAAAGAATATTAGTTACAACGTAACCTAGTGTTATATATACGGAATGTACTGTATACTGTACTAGTTTCACAATCCTGTTTTCCACCATTGCTGAAGAGAAAGAACATAGTGGATTTGTTGGTCACAGCCCAGCAAACCCGTACTTACCCAGCAACACAAACCATAATTGCATTCCATCTAATTACATTGTATGCACCACAGTTGCACCATGAACCTCAGGTCGCAAAAGTAGCATTTAACAAGCCAAAAAATACCTTTGTTATGTTCAGGTTAGAGGTCTTTGGGGGCTTAAATTGCTGTGTGATATTGCTGAGTTTAACTACTGAGCAAAATTTTGGTTGGACCAAATCCAAAAGCTGAAGCAGACCTTGACTTAAACATAGTTTATCGTGTTATAAATCACATAATTAACATTAACAGTATTACACTTTGTCAAAGTGGAGGACAGCATCTACCATTGCCTCACAAACATACTGTAAGTAAATAAGTTCACTATAAGATATAAACATTCCTAGCTGGAACTTTGAGAAGAACAAATATAGCTTCTAGAATGAGACATGGCAGATAGGTTATTTAAATGTCATTTTTGAAGTTTTGGAAATCAAAACCAAATGTCACTCACCCTCACTCTAATGAGGATGTGACAGCAGTGTCAGCAGCATGCAAAGATCTGAAAGCCTGGATAATGAAGTCTGCAAGAATACCACTGGGCGTAAGTGGGAAAATCTGTTGGTTGTTTGTTTTGGGTGATCAAACTACAGGCTGTGGTCCCTCTGCACCCAATCACAGTGGACAACATGTTGTAGGCATATCTCTCACTGGTGCAGTCTTTTTTTTTTTTTCAGGACCAAGACAACAGAGCCTTTGCCAAATCAAAACAACAAACCTAATAAGGCACTCAGAGGCTTAATGAGTCTACAGATGTCATTAAAGGGTGTTTATAATACTGCAGCTAATCAGAGTCATTTAACATCAATTTGGCATTATTTCTGTTGTCCTTTGTAAAAATACATTCATTGATTTGTTTTACAAGAACAAATTGTTGAGCTGTCGTAACTCTTTTATCTACAACAGACCATTTGAGTGTTTTCTGTGAGAGCAATGAAAGGACCAGGCCAGATCAACAAACCCACCATCCACCATCCACTGCATCCAGAAGTACAGTTCAATGCAAGCTCACTTTTTCCATTCAAATTCCTTGCATCCGTGTGAAGGTTTACTGGAATCTTAGTCTTTATATAATTTCTTGCACATGCAAATCCTGTCGCTGTTAGACTTGGAGCAGGAGCACAGGAGTTTCACATAAATTACATCAATATCCAATTAACTTGAACAAATGTAATAATGTTGCACGTTTGCACGGAACTCATCAAGAGCGGGTGACATTCTGCACAGCTGCAGGGAAGAGTCGGATCTCTGGCTCCGGTCCACACCCACTGGGCGAGATACAATGAAGATCATCTTTATCTTATTTTAAGGCATTCGGTTGATTATGAGGGCGTTTCTGTTGCCATGGGTGGACTGAGTCATCTTTCACTTGAAAACAACATATTCAACTATGCCGATCAGTAAATATTATCAGGATATGAGTTATGCATGTGTGAATTGTGTCCAGCGTAGACTGACATGAAGACACATGCTTGGCACCATCAGCGTCACAACCACATTTCACTGGTATCGCACCAACAGATGGGATTCGGTGTAGTTTACCACTGACAAACAACGAATAATAAACTTGAAAATGAAAAAGGGAGAGAAAAATCATTACAGCCCCAATAAACAGCTAACTCCATTTAGGTTATAAAGAAAGGTAAGCAGAGCTGCCATGCTTAAAAGAATAGGCAAACATAAACCCACACCACATGTTGAAATCAACTGTCAACAATATTAGTCTGTCATTACATGGGAAGTTGTTATTTGATGTGCTTGTCTTTCAGAAAGCGAACAAGATTCGACTCACTGGACAGACGCCACGCTGACTGACTTAGGCTGAGGACGCATGGAAACAATTATACAGACAGAAAAATGTGTAGGAATATTGAAAGCTCATTCATCATTATGACAGACTTGCATAATTTTTAATTTGTTGATGAAAGTAGCCGAGTGCAGGATGAATTATACATTTTTCTTAATTTCTTCAATGTTAAGAATCATTCATGGAATGTTCAGACACCATACATTGAAGAAAATTTTGCTAAATCAATTTACCCGTCATAGAGAATGATATTCAAAACTTATTCAATGTCTTCCATGGTCATGCAGGAACTTAAATTGAAAAAGAAAAATTCAGGGGTTATTTTAGCTCCAGCTTTTTGCATTTATAAATCAGTACAAAAGAGGTTTGAGAAGCAGACATATTTGTCCATGCCTGCAATTGTTTTTAATGCAGTCAAAAATGAATGTGTGATATTTGAGGATAACAATTAACTCATTGAGGCAGAATCTAATCTGTGTTTTATTACCGTTCATCAGAGACGCCGTGCCAGCTTGAATAGATAATGCATTAAAGGCTGAAGAAACTGATTTAAGCTTCAAAGGTCAGAATAAAGAGTGCCTATTCAGAGTTTTAGCTCAAGAAAGTAGTGCATCCCTGGGATGTGCTTCAACAAACAATTGAGCATCCCAACTCGACTTTTAGGCATCCCCAACGCAGTAACAGAATATATGGTAGAAGCCTTACGCAAGGATTGAGTTTTGCCAGTAGTACAATATAAAAACTAAACAAACTGTTAGTTTTAATGATTTTATTAATAATGACGTCATAACTGTTTCAGTAAAAAGGAAAAGTACATATTATTTTTATCAAAATGTTACACCCTGGTGGTCATTCTTAAAAAAAAAAACAGTTTAAGAAATAAAGAAAGATGTAATACAGTTATTTTTTTCCCTTTTGCTTTTCACTCAATAATTTTCTTTGCTTTTAACTTATATATTCTCCTGTGGACACTGGACCAAGCTGACAGAGCCTTCTCCACACACATTTTTTCTAAGCTGCATTTTGTTTTGGGTGCTGACATTTAGCCATGCCTCACCCATGGAAAAAAATTGCGTCCACTGCGGTCCAAATGTTTGGATTTTTACTGGTTTTCACCTGGCTTCATCTGCATCTTCCTCCGTACTGTCCACAGTAATAGCTGTTTCTTTCTTTTCATTAACATTTGTTTTTTATTCAGGAAAGCACTCATTGTCAGTTGGGTTTTCTCCAACTTTTACATCTTTTTCAGAGGCATGGTGATAATGAGAGACTAAGTCATCGCTCTCTCACTGCAGCGTGTAAAATAAGTAGACGTTGTGTTGCCGTTTGGTCAATTTTTATTAAATCAGTCATTCATTGTCACAACCGTCAGTCATTCATTGTCACACATTGTTTATCCGTCTATCCCAGCTGACTGAAAGCGTAAGGCAGCGGAAACTCCGGGAGCGATGCCAGTGCACCACGGAGCCACACAGAGACAGACAAACACGTAAACACACACTCATACCTACGGTCAATTTGGAACGACCAATCAACCTGAAGCGCTTGTTTTTGGAGGTGGGAGGAAGCCGGAGAACCTGGAGAGAACCCACGGGGAGACACGGGGAGAACATGCAAACTCGAACCCGGAACCGCCTTGCTGTGCGGCAACAGCGCTACCCACTGCGCCACCGTGCCACCCCTGGTTGATTTTAATAAGGCTGAATCAAGCAGATGAGTCTCGTGACTAGAAATTCACGCAAGATCAAAACATAATGTCGATTTCCGGGTTCGAAATTTAAGTGGAAAAATGGATAAATTGTGAATATTTTTGTTGAGTGGAAGTGCATTTATCCCCTCAATATTATATAGCGGGTAAAAGGCAGCATCGATTTTTCTTTTTTATTGTAAGTATTTAAAGCTTGCGTTCCAGGGACGCACTTTGTCTGAAAATCGTGCGTCCCTGTCAAAAAATGTGTGTCAAAGACACTGCCCGTTATTATCAGACTCATGTTTATTCATCATACTTTATTAGATAGTTAATGTGTGTATGTTCCACTTCAGCCTTAGTCAATGAACACATTCCCTTTTTATCAAATTTTTATCCTTCCTTTTGAAGTGCTCTCTTGCAAGGGCCCTAACTTTACGGAAGTCAGTCAGTCATTTTCTTAAGTGCTTAATCCGCTTACGCGGGTCGCGGGGGAGCCGGTGCCTATCCCGGCAGTCTCAGGGCGCGAGGCGGGGGACACTCTGGGCACGACGCCAGTGTACCGCAGAGCCACACAGAGACAAACAACCACTCACACACACATTCACTCCTACGGTCAATTTGGGACCGGCCAATCAACCTACAGTGCATGCTTTTGGAGGTGGAAGCCGGAGAACCCGGAGAGAACCCACGCAGACACGGGGAGAGCATGCAAACTCCGCACAGAGCAGGACTTGAACCCGGGTCCGCCGTGTTGTGAGGCGACAGCGCTACCCACTGCGCCACCGTGCCGCCCACGGAAGTGTAATATGAAATATTTAGCCTGTGCTTTAGGGCTGTAAACCAGCCTGATGTATTCAATGACACGCTCTAGTATCCAGACCTAAAAATAAAGTCTCTCTTCTTGTGGGTCAGTCTGATATTTTAGTCGGCTTTCTTCTGTAGAAAAAATTGTTGACAGTTCATTGTTGACCCCAACAGCATCTTCACTGACTGAAAACTGTTCACCATGGCGCTTTGAGCAACCTCTCTGCTTTGTAACCTCATTGCAACGGCAATAGTCCAAGGAGCCATTGTCCCAGCCAAGACATAATTACACCACATGGGTTCCTGTCTCAAAAATCACAACTGACCGTTTTTACATGTCGGTGCTTGTGCACAAATTGAACAAATAATATTTAATTTGTTAATAGGAAGCTTTGGCTGAGCTGTGGTTGGTAAAGTTCTGAATATTGGAAAAGCCACACTAGTGCTTAAACTCTAACCTAAGCTAATTGCCACTTGTCTTGAGCTCTGTCTTTTAACACACAGAGATTAGAGCCATTCATGTCATATAATTCTTGACAAGAAAGCAAAACTGTCCACTTTTGCTTCTAACCACATTTCAGTGCTCCTCAGATGAGCATCTGCTGCCAAGAAAGACCACTGAAAAGATGATTAAAAGAAGTTGTTGGGGTTTTTTTTTTTTTGATACACTACTATTTCCAAAGTCAAGCATGAACTTTCAACCTCTGTGGAGTTTTCTGTTTTTGTGTCATCTGATATACACCTGCAGGATTTATTTGTATAATCACAGCAGAGGAGGGAAAATGCAGTAAATATGAAGAGAAGTTCAAGAAAGTGCAGTGGGAGTTTTTGACTTGACATGAAGAGTGTGGTGTTATCTAAATTTAAAGACAAATGGACTCAGTCACGTGCGGTATTACTTCACACTACCTGCTCTGATTCATATCAGTCTCTCTGGGCAGCAGGCTTGGATCGATTACAGTTCATAGTGCATATGGCATGGGGGGGGGGGGCTCACCTCTTCCATCACGGCTGAAACTGCAAGACAGCCCTTTGAAATCCAATGATACAACACCCCCAAAAATGAATCATGACCAACAATCCCACCTTATCTTGTCAAGATTTTAACACCTCAATCGCAACTTCTGAGGGAGGGCATTTCATTTCAGCGCACCTCACATCCGTCTATTTCGCCGCTCCCTTATTTTTCCTGGGAAGGTCTTCACACATAAAAGCACAGCGGTGGATATTGAGCAGGAAGTGGGTTTGAAAACTGTGTATCCTGCAACCTCTCTTGGTATGCTGGTGAGACGATAAAGGCAGAGACAGACAGCCATAAGGGAAGCCCCGGGGCCTGTCTCGTGCTGCTCTCGTGCTGGTAAAGCACTGCAGCTTTGAAGAGGAACCTCAAATGTGCGGGAGCAACAATCTACAAGGGATTTACTGCAGGATATGCTGGGCTTTGAAAGCTTCCCCTGGTCTTTGGATCCCATATTTACCTAAGTAGAGTCATTCCAAAGGGCTGATATAATTTGATGGAAGTAACGCAGAAAACACAACACAAAGTCTGGCTTTTTTCTGCTGAGTTTGAGTCTGAGGGTTGAATATTTTGTGACAGTATGAAAATTGAGTGGAAGCCGAGGTTGAAGCACATATTTTACTTCCCAGAATTGATAGTGGATCATTTGAACCCTCCCACGAGTATTAGCAGCAGCAGCTGTACTCCCATTGTTTTCATTTGAAGACAAAAGACCTGAAATCTATGGAGGACTTCTCCACACACCAGTTGCTCACATCCACACACTTTTTTGGGCGTTGTGTCATAAATGTGCATGACCTCCAGATATGAAGCATGTAACACGAAACTGTGAATGGTGTTAATGAATGGCAGAGGCCTTACGGAGTCAAATAAACGAACTTCATATGCCCTGAAAGCACAGACAGCCGGTATCAGATAACATAGGGATGGCTATGCGTAAGTCACTCGTACAAACCATGTCTTTCAAACATGACTTGGCGTCTTTCATCGCTCGAAACACATGTGTTTACAGGCATGTCCCTTTGAGTGCTAGAATTCAACCTTTTCCAAAAGCGAGACTCTTTTTTAAGTTTACATTATGGGTTTATCTTATTCATTAGACACAAAGAGTGGCAGACAGTCATCTTGCACAACTCCTCCCTTCAAAGGCAGAGCAAGGAAAGGGGAAAAGCTTGTGATGGTAATCTAGTTAGGTGTGCTACTCAGCACTAAAAGGTGTAATCCTGTGGAATTAAGGTTGCACAAGTCTCCTCTCTCATTAACAGGTCCAATTACAGTAAAGGTAGTTTTCACAGTAGGCCTCTAATGGCTCCGGGGCAGGGCCCTCAGAGCACCCTCGGGACCCACAGACTGGAAAGGCCACCAGATGGGGAAACTGAGGAATGAACTGAGCTTGGTGCTAACAAGCACTCACACTTCTCCTCTCCTTTGTTCTCACTTTTTCAGTTAATTAGGATCATTAAACAGTCATTTTAGTTTTAAATGGGGTTTGACAGAAAAAGCAAAAGGACTTGGCTTTTCTTTTATAGCCTATGCCCTCAAAGATTGCTTGTTTAAATAACCTCTGTCTTGAATTATATCATGCAAAAAATAATGGATGGTTAACCAGTGGCTGATGTTTTACAGATCCATACACACCCCCATGCTGTCAGTTCGTTGTGGGATCTACAGTGTTGAGTTCTCCCTTCATACTGGTCGTCTTCCAAGGAGCTAACAGTGCCACCCACAAGAGCTGGCTATCAGGGTCTAAGTGCCATACCTCTTAGTTGTGTTCAATGAGAAAAAACTTGATGCCATGGGAAATCCAAAATCTGACCCTGGTTGTGATTAATGGAACTCTTTTCGCCAAACATCGTCTGCAGTTTCAGGAAGTAAAATTACATCAAGCTGTCAGATGCTTCCTCCAACCAAAAGCTTTGAACAACAATTCTTATCTGATGCCTAAAACACAAGATTCCATTCCTGCATCCTGCTGCAGTTTATCTCCAGTGGGAGTTTGAACTCTTTCCTACAGTGATTCACAGCTTTTGAAATAAAGCCATTGAGGATGAGTTTGGGGGAAATTTCTCATGAATTTCTAACAAATCTCAAAAAATTTTCAGCCAACTAAAGAACTGCCTCTCAGCATATAAACCTATTGTATTTGAATGTTCAGTAGAATCAAATGAATCACATACAGTATATATCCCACATAAATGATCAGCTCACATCCCAAACACCACTGTGTGTTATCAAGAGACCATAAACATACTTACAAAATAATGAGGTGCCTGTAGCGGTCTACACTCAACCTATTCAATGGTATGTATCATCAATTGAAAAAGAAATTGAAGTCACACATAGATATTGCACATTTGTTATAATATGGTGGTTGGCAAAAATGTAAGCTGGCATTCATGGTCTGGAACAGTTGCTTGAGGTTGAATCTACATTCTACAGATGAGAAGTGCCTTTTTAATCATGTCTTCTGTCTGATCTGGACATCAGGTCAGATATCTAATATTATCATCATTAAAGGTGATAATACAGGTGGTTAAACTGTCAGAATGCAAACCTGAATTAAGTCAATTAAGAAGTATTCATCAGTTTCCGCCGTCTGATATGCAGACTCTGCTGTAGGACATGTGTCAGTGCCATCTGCTGCTCAAAAAGATACTGAGAGGCTTAAACTGCATCTCTGAGCTCCGCAGAGTCTGACTCATTATCAGATGTTTATTCAATCGAGAGATAAAGTTCACAGTGATCATTCATGGCAAATCAGAATTTCATGGCAGATCGTATTAATATTAATTACCCAAATCTCTCTAGAATGAACTTAAAAACGATTTATGGGAGACAGTTTGACATACTGAGAAGTTTTCTTACAAAACAATCAATACCGTATCTTATTCATCTCATGATGAAGGAAACATATTTCTCCCATAATGTTCACAACTTTTTTTATATTTAGCAGAATGAAACCTGTCGTGTCTTTATAGTCTTAAGTTACATGTTTGCTGCAGGACTTTGTTGAACAGCAGGCGCTGATGAGACTTTGAGTGGCGCTAAGTGCATCCCTCAGAAGCCCCACAGTAAGAACCTCATAATCCCAGCAAGCGTCTGGACCATTTTACTGACACAGAGACCCAGACAGAAAATTACCCAAAGTGTTAACTTTTTCTCACATTTCTGGCATTAATGATTTACTGTCGAAGTGCGCTGCACCCGACTGTGGCGTCGGGTCTGGGAGGCAATTAGGGTTTATGAGGGGTCCAATCCCTGCAATTTCCAATAAAGATCCACACGTGAGTAAGTGCTTTTTAATGGCATAGGGATAGTTTGTTCGCGCACCTTTAAAGTACGCTCCACAGTGTCGGGGCGAACTGAACAATTACGCACGCGTATCCGCGGCACTGTCACATATCAATGGAGAAGTTTAGAGAGATTTTTTTTCTCATTACGGTTAATAGATGACGTTATGGTTGACTGTGAACTTCTAAAATGTGTATTACCACTGAGAATAAAGTATCGCACTTGCTCTGATCCGTGTGACCATTATCGGGCTGTGCGTAAACGTTGGACTACGTATCCATGTGTACGTCGTGAGACATTTAATGAATTAAAAGTTACCTGCGCGAGGATGTTATATTTCTTGGTGACCCTGCTGTGGACAGTGGTCGAGCGGTTTGTTGCGGGTGTAGGTGTCTCTTCCAAAAGAGCTGGCTTGATTGAGTTCGCCTTTGGGCGCGCCTCTGATACCTGGGATGTCCCCGTCTTCAGCGCAGCGACGAGAAACATTACCACACAGCATCCATTCCAAGTAAGTACGAGCATCCTTAAAAAAAAAAAATACTGATATAACACTAAAAAAAAAAAAAAAATTATCACTTGAATAACGTTAACTTTTTGTGTCACAAAAAAAATGAGGGTTTTCAATGAAAAGAGCGCGTTCTCTCAGTATCCACGCTTGCCCGACTGTGATGGGGCGAAATTTGTGTTCCTGAAAATCAGATATTTCAGAAGAATGCCATCGACATCCTTATCTGAAAAACAAAGAGCCCGCTGTAGAATGGAAACAACGAAGAAGTGAATGCTGACGCACAATGGGTCAGACAGAAACCTGACAAGAGGTTCCCACTCTGTGTCTGTCAGGCTGTGAGTGTGCATTTAGTCCTGCAGCCGGGCGTTTTATGATCTCGGATACTTTCTTTTTATAGGATTCTAATGAGCTCACTTCCTCCGCCCCTATTCTACCGACAAAGAATAAAAGTGACCTGTGAACGGCACTGTTGCTTGCGCATTGTCGTCTCGACACCCGCAGTCATTGTCGCTCAGAGGAGTCATAAAATCATAAATCGTGTGTTTTTCACGAACGTGATCTTTTTTTTTTTTTTTACTACCAATCCCACGGGACATGGAAGGGAGATACTATTCTGAAGAGGGTTTGGAGGTAACGTTACACATTTCCCACAATCACCCCTAAAAACTTTGCACCTATATGAAAATGTTCTCCACATTCATCTTGAAGAAATGTCCTGACTAAAACGAAAATACATAAATAAGTAATTAAATTCAACCAGCAGTCCAAAGTAATATGTCCATACTGTATCAATGTAAAAATGAATAATGAATAATAATAATTATCCTCTATTGGAAACACATCGATCATGATGTAAGGTATGACAATGATAAAGTTAGTGGTACTCATGTTAATGTGACTCCCTTACATTTAGTATAGTGATACACTTAAACCCATGTAGCTCAGATAATATCTGTGCAAGTACAATGAACTCTTTTAGTTTCAGACACGTAAAGACAGATGTATTTGGACAGATAATGCTTTTAGTATGAGGGTATGAGTTCATTGAGACGATTCCTTTTTCTGATATTATCAACTGTAACACACCTTGTGCTGCCCTTTTAATGTTTGTGCGCATGATGCGAAATCTTTGCGGCAAATGTTAAAAGAGAATCGTCTCCTTGCTAAACCAATCACAAATCCCATCTCAGTAATGTAAAAAACAAAAGCAGCCAGTCACCAAAGACATCTTTCCCACAATTGCTCTATGACTCTACACCTGCTTCCGTCTCCATACAAGAAATATCTATTGAAGCCTGGAAGCTCGGCTGGGCTGGGATGAAACCGGTATACCAGTAAAGGCGTCTGACCTCAAAAGCGATCCATCACAGGCTCCAATTCAAAGTGTCAAGCCCTTTTGTTGAACACAATGGACAACCAACTGAACTGGGGAGTGGGAGGAAGTATTGGACTTGTCTGCTGTAACTGTAGATGCTTAGAGGTGATACTATTTTTGCCACCTTTGTCACCCGACTGAACAGTGATTTATCTTGAAAGACTGCCATCGGACAGTTGCTTATTTGCAGAAGAATGTCTTTATTCGGAGGAAAGGTTACCAGCTGGACACAGAAATTTAATGGAGTCTAGAGGTGAGATTGATCTGCTGGATAATAAACTTTTACTGCCATTGTCCAGATTTCATTACATGTTCTGCGGGATTACTTTTAAATGATGAAGAAAAATTGATTCACAGCAGAAAGGAGAAAAAAAAATGATATATTCCTCAAAGACTGGGTCATCCAGCTGGATTCTGTCTGCTTTCAATGCAGCTGATTAACAGCTGAAACAGTTCCTGAAGAGAGGGTGAAAGTGTTTCAAATTGAACTAGAAGACTAAAGAAAAAGAGGGATGGGACTGGTTTGGATTTTCTTTGACATTTCATCACTTAAATAAATGCTCAAAGAAAAAAAATGAGACACTTAAAATAACATATTGCTGAAACTTCGGAGGACAAAAGAGCAGCATGTTGATATCCTGGTGCTGATAAGTTCCAGAGGAACCACAGCAGAGATATGACAGGCCTGAGTAACAGAAGTACCCTGACGGAGGGAAGGTGATACTATATATCCATGTGGTGAGTCCACTCGAAATGTTTTTAGGATGAATGACTTTTCTTTTTATTACTGATCAAAAAAGAACTTTCAGGATGTCAACAATTACTGTCAAAATGTAATCTTTAAAAAAATAGAAAAATGCACTAAACAGGAACTTCTTTTCTGGTTTAAGTTTTGCTTCAGAGAAACATAAAGGAGATGACCTGGGTCAAGATATGAGATTGTTTTATTGGCACTTATCGCCTCCACACAAGATTCACATGAAATATTATCTGTGAATCTATCTATTAATCTGTGAATCTGATAACATCAAATGAAGCACCTCTGATGTGTAGAAGACTGAAGATGTATTATGGAAGTTGAGCACCCCTGAGTCCAGAGTGGAAAGCTTCAATATCAGGGAACAAATTCAGTTTCAAACCTTTGGCTGACGTGATTGAAGGTGTAGAAACAGTAGCATAAATAAACATCATGTTTTGTTCATCTGCATTAAAGGAGTGTTAAAAGACTTAAATCTTCAGCACAACTGTCAGCATCATGTCTTGAAAACACTAAAAAGGCTGGAACTGTAATAAATATGTGGGATGCTGGGCTGTGACATCATAGTTTGAAAGGAGTTGTGTTTTGCCAGTTTTCACATGGATGCTGGTGGTATGATGGCATTATCAAAAGATTACACTCTGAAAAAAAGGAAGAAACATTTGGTTTCAGGTTCTGAAAAAAAACTGTTTTGTATGAAAACTGCAGCCAGAACACAACAAAAGTGTCCTTTTTTTAGATGAAAAGATTTCTATTTGTGTGTGTGTGTGTGTGTGTGTGTGTGTGTGTGTGTGTGTGTGTGTGTGTGTGTGTGTGTGTGTGTGTGTGTGTGTGTGTGTGTGCGTGTGTGCGTGTGTGTGCGTGTGTGTGTGTCATCAGCATTGCTGCACCTCTTAATTCACCGTCAAGCTAGTTTAATATCAAAGGAAGAGGAGTAGACACAAAAGTAAACCCAAGTCATTAACAATAAAAATAATTATTTGAATCCACTGAAAAACTAAATGGCTCCGTCTTCGATGTTCCTACACCCTGCCATCAAGTGTCAAGAAAATTAGACTGGTCCATATTCCGTAATCCTGATAATAAACAGACAAAAACACGAAAACACAAACTCCTCGACAGACATCAGTTTGGTTTCAACGTTGTCCTTTAATGTCACTGAAGATGGGATCAGTCAGTTTCAATGTGGTACACTGAAACTGTTTTTTATTAATGGATCACTCAGTCCAGGACTGGTTTCAGCCTCCCGGCTGGTTGACCACCCGCAGCCACACATCAATACAACGCATCAGTCAGCCCACCCTGAGTGTCCCTTTGATTCAGGGTTGGTCATAAATGTGGGTGTTTATGTGTGCAGAACATGGGGTTCTCCTCAGTTGGGACCCAGCAACATGTAAATCATGCTTTGTTAGTGCGGTGGAGCTCAGTGAAAAGGCTGACATGCTGACTTTGATGTGACTCACTCAGAACATGCATATGGACTACACCCATACTAGATGATAAACAAATGATCCAGGAGTTTGTCGATCCCTTCCTTCGTGGGTCGCTGCTTCTGGGTCCTCACAGATGTGAGCTGGCAGTCGGATGACGCACTTCTTGGATGTCACAGGAAACACAATAGAGGAGAGTTGTTTTTGATTTAAAATCTAGACGTCTGTTCTCATTTTTTACGACTGAAAGATTGCAGATTAACTTTGTTATGGATTATGTGGAAATATCTTGCCATTACAGACAGTTTCCAAACAGGATTTAGCAACATCCTAGATAGAACATCCCTAATATACAGTATCTGGAGTTGTAAAAGCTCTTTCAGCTCTTTCAAAATAAAATACAACCTAAGTATGTGTTTATTATCAAAGGTCCTGACAATCCACCAGAAACTGGAGGGTCTCACATGTACTAGAAGGTAATCACTTGTGTTTTTCTGAGACAAAACTGTCATGTCTTTATGGTAACCATTCTGAAAAGCATCTCATTAAGACTGATTCCTCCCTATTGAGACATTTGGTAGACCGACTGAAGTCTGGGCTAAAGCGATGCCCACATGCTCATATAAGCATTAAAGCATTCGCTCTTTGAAGTCATACCTTCTGCTCAAACTGGCTATTAAGAGTTCAATTAGTATGAGTCTTAAAAAGCTTGACTCAACAAAACTCTTGTGGGTATTTTTCCAGATTGTTATTCAGTCTTTTCTGTGTGAAATTGCCCTATTTGTGTTTCATAATGAAATGCATGCAACTCAAGAGGCAGAACCAATAATTTGTTTTAGTATAGAGTATACATGGTTGTGTACTGTTTTAAGACAAGCCTTGGGAAGACTGTAAAGAAATCCTTCATTGGTAGGATTAAGTGTCACATGTCCCGTAACTTTTATTTACTGCACATGTCATATTTGATAAAGTAAACATTAAAGCAGGTTCAGCTGGGGGTAGCAGGTTCAGAATATATGCATTTAAATGTAAAAACAGCGGGAAAAAGAAGGCACTCCAAAAAACACAGATGCACAGACTGGAATAGAGTTGTTTTTCTGTTTAATATGGAATCTGTCATCACTGCTTGTGCTTGTGTTTCACTTAAAGAGCTTGAATGTATTCTCAACACAATTAAAAGAAAAAAAGCATTGCCATGTAGTCTGAGAGTTATGACTACGGTGGGCATATCAGAAATGTACTGGGATGCCAAAGCATGTAATGTTTAGATGGTTATTATCATAATTAGAACATACAGTGTACATATGATCGAACATCAAACGTAATCACATGAATGTTACAGCTGTAATACCAAGACTTCAAAGTGCTTAATTAAAACAATAGCAGTTGGCAAAGTTACTTTTCTTGGTCATTAATTTTGTGTGAATTACGATTAGATCATCTCTGCTATACGTGAATGCTCATTAATCACAGCATTTAAATTTGAGGGCTTTAACCAAGCATAAAGGAGGGTAGAAAAGTTCTCAATGTTCTGTCCTGTAACTCCTTTAGTTTTGAGCCAGTGGAATTAAAGCCACTGAATAACTTCCTCTGAAATCAAATGGTTCATTGTTCCGGCAAAGCCCAGTGTACGTAGAGTGCACGTCCTGCAGCTCTGTTCTGGATCGTTAACATCATCACTTTAATCAAAAGTCCAGAAAGTGCTCTCACAACTTCCAACCGCACATTCCAGGAGGATGAACTGAGGCCGTAGCGAGCCGTTGGCACAGCGTTTCAAGACAGGACGTGTTGCTTGAAGATAATTGTTCCTATCCTCTAAATTCCCAGGAAGATGGATTAGACCATTTCCGAAAGGGACGAACCATCAGTTGAGAAAATGAATGCACCCTGTTTCTGCTTTTAAATGACTCAGATTATTTAATCGATAACAGCGACAGTTCTCTGGCGGAGTAATGACCACATAAAAGCATACATGGTTCTGGTAATCAGAGGCACAGAAGGCCACTCCCGCCTCCAAATCAAACGATGCCCTTTTTGCCTGGGGCTGTGGGAAGAGGCGACACACAGAGGCGCATTGTCGCTGCGACCGCTGCTATTTGAAGTCTTTAAAGATGGGTATACCTGCCATGTGAAGCTTCGTAGAATACAGTACATTGGAGACAAAAGACAGCTTTGACATTCCTTATGATCATGTATTATAAAGAGGTTCAACAGAAGACATTAGAGCACAGGTATTTCTGCGCAAATACACCAGGCTTATTTATTTCCCCTGGTCTTTAACAACGGAGCCACTGCAAAATGACGTGTGGAGAGGCAGAACTGAATATAGCTGTCTATGCTGAGGCTGACATATTTGAAAAGAAAATTTGAGTCTGTGGTGCAGACCAGTATGAACCATGAATAACAGGCTCCAGGTACGTATTTCTGCAGAGCAGTATGCTGTGGGGCCAATAGTCTGTCAGCTTGTGGCCAACTCTTCAAATGAGATTTATGATGTGCCTGACCAATATAAACTATAAATATCATGTTCTCATGATAAACTGTAATTTTTTTTTCAAATATTCCACTGAATCAAGTTGGTAAACCAGAAAATTAGATAATAACATGTGTGGGATTTTAATGACATACTTAGAGCCCAGCTCTGTATGGACAGCACAGATAAATGTAAGCTTAATTATTCATGGTGAGATCCCCATGACGAGTGTTGATTGGTTTTGACAGTAATGGTGTTCTAATTGAAGCCAGCCCTGCCAAAAAATAAATAAAATAAAGCAATGAAAAAGCAATGTGAGCATGGTATAGATGCTATGCCTGACTGACATGAACAAGTTTCACTGTGAAACGCAGCATTAAAACGTCTGCCGTCATTACAACAGCATGCAGGCCTGTTTGTGTGAGTCCAGTCAGCACTTTGAGGGTTTGTGTTTTCCAGTAGCTGTATCAGTAGATATTCAAGCATTTAATGTCAATTTTTTATTAACTGTTTTCTAAATTAATGTGTTAGTTTCTCTCCATATAGGTAGATTATAGATACACTAAAAACTGCTTCTAACTCTGCTCTTTGCAGAGGTTTAGTTTAGTGCCATTTTGAGATACAGAAACTCAAACAAATAACTGAATATTGAGATTATTGCTTAACAAATGCGTAAATATGACTGCATGTTTGCCTATAAACTTGACATATCAACTTTATATGGTAATAAATATTTAGATCCTGTTTCTGCTGCCCCAGCTTCATCTTTGGATCGTCGAGCATTTCATATCACATTATTCCTCATTTAAAGTTGCTAGAGTCTAAACCTGAGTGTTTAAACTGACAAATCCGTTCAATGCAGAGAGGGGTTCACATTTAATAAGTAAATTTAATGCTGCAATCAGATATGAATGCTCGGAATACTTTTGACCTCTGACCCAAGTTCTAACCCACATCTTCTGAGAGATTCTGTCAACAGTGCCATATAATCATTGTGACCCTGTGTGTATTATTTAGGGCTCCTCAATCTAGGAGTTTCCTTCTGGCTTTAATCTGACTTCAGATCTGCCCATCTTAAAAGGTACTTCTTTGTTGTTCCAACAAGCAGCTGTGATGACATCATATTCTGTGATCACTCGCTATCAGTGTTACAGCCGACCAGTGGGTTGAATTACTGCCACACAATGCTCCATTGTCCCCAAACCTGTGATGTCGGTGCACAGAGAAGTCACAGAGATGGACCTCTTTGTATATTTTAAGCGTGGGTTTATATCAGTGTAGTTCCTTAGAATATTTCATTCTTTATATTTAGAACGCTCAGCATCCACCAGAGTGACTAAACACACAGGCCAAGATATGTATACATCACACACACACACACACACACACACACACACACACACACACACACACACACACACACACACACACACACACACACACTATACAGTATATTCACTTCATGTGTGTCATTTTTATGACAGCATCCACCAGAGTGACTAAACACACAGGCCAAGATATGTATACATCACACACACACACACACACACACACACACACACACACACACACACACACACACACACACACACACACACACACACACACACACACACACACACACACACACACACACACACAAACACACACACACACACTATATACAGTATATTCACTTCATGTGTGTCATTTTTATGGAGGCAAATCTTTCTCAATATGTACTTATGTTCAGATAATTTTACAGAGGTGTTGGACATTAATGGACCACACCAATGTGTTCACATTGGCTCCTTGACCAAGAACCTATTTGATGACCATTTTCTAAATACATGCATAATTTTGTTTTGTTTCTTTAATAAAAAACAATTTATCGCTTAATTTGTGATGAAACATATTTTTCTGTGCTTGCAGGATTCTCGATAAAGTTCCTTTTTTTTTAATGAACATTCAGTTTCAAATTATTTCAAAAACTCACCTCAGGTGTTATTACTGTTGATACGACTATCATATCATATTCAACTAAGTTGGAGCTCAAACAGACGCTGAAACATCTTATTCCCCTGGCTTAACATGAGAGGACGCTTATTCCACTACTTTCCTTTTCACCAGTAAGAAAGACAATCTTTGCATATCCATGACTGCCTTACTGACTTTCTGTGACTCATTTGATGTACAACAGATTGACCTGTCAGCCAATTAGATGCAAGGATTTTCACATACTTTGCTGTAATCTCTTTGGAAGAAATAAATTTCCTGAATGAACATCATTTGAAATCAGTTTTCCAAGCACCGCCATTCACCACACGACCACAGCCATCTATGGCATCTCCTTTTAATTTCAAACGCATTTTGGTTCAGTCATGGGTCACACAGATGTATCACTCAAGTCTGGAATATTTCTGGTTTGCGCAAGCTTAAAGATGTAATATCCAAAATAAATTATTTCCTTTTCATGAAATACTTGCATGCAGCTCACCGAAAATGATAAATATATATATACAATGAAATATATATACAATGAAATATTAAACCAACAGTTTAAGCAGATGTATTGAAACTTTTGACCTCCACTGTGTTTTACAACAGAGCCCTGCGAAAGACGTTTTGGGGTTCAGTCTTCCTTGATCTGACATCAGATTGTTCACACGTGCCCACAAATGGTGGTCTGTTCCCAGATGTTAATCTATTTTCATTAAATGGGTTCTTTTCAAGAATACATGATTGAATTGTTTTTCTTCCTGGCTGATTCATATCTTGAATAAATAGATATGGCGGTAGGTCGGTAACAGCGCACGTTAAGCAAAAGCAATGGGAAAGCATGTAGATGACACTTTCTGGATTCACCACCGTCTGTCTGCCCAAAGGACGGGAGGGTTTTCACAAACCTCTGTCATGGAGGAAATCATAATATTGTTGGAGCAGCTCTGCATAAATGATGCATGAGTTTCTTTCACTTTCTTTAACATATGCCATATTTCAGCATTTTTATCAGACATGCATAATCTTTGGCAAAGGTATTTTCTCCATCGTGTCCGAGTGCTCAGATATTCAGACATTCCTCCTTTGCACTCTTTCCTTAATTGTACTAAACAATCAATCATGCAGTCTGAGAATAAAGCAATGTAATCAATTAAAAAAAATCAAATGGATTTGATCCAGTACAGAACTTGCGCATGAAAGAAAAAACATTTATTCCAATTTTTTAGTAAGAAACCAATACATCCAATCTGAAATGACTTTTTTTTTTAATTCTGCAAAGTCATCTGACTGTTCGTGTTTGGTTGTGTTCCTAACTTGTTAAGTACAGTAATATATCATTAACCGTAAAAGTTATGGTCAAATAATTTAACATAAAACAATGTGCAAAGTCAAAATTGAAGACAAAATGTTAAGATTAGGAATGTGTTGCAATCCAGAACTACTTCCTGTACACCATTTCAAGTAAAAGTGCTTTCATATTGAATGTGACAATATAACAAGAAGGAATCATGACAAGAGACAAATCTGAGTTCTACTGAGAAAGGTAATATCATCTATGTGCAATGTCATTGATGTAAATTAGGGCCCCCCCAAAGCTCCCTGGAGACCCACTTTTCTTAACTGAAGTAATCCTCCTGGGATTTTTCTCCAGTCAGAACCTTCCAGGCTGGTGTTCAACATTCAGTCACCTTCAGTGCAGCAGTGGGTCAAACACCCACACAGAACATCTGACAGAACAAAAAGTCTGGTTGTTAGTTATTGCCGTCATCTGTCCTGGTCCTTTCTGTTTTTTAATCAGTTTGATGAAATGGGACCAGATGTCCTCAGCTGTTAACTTTGAACTGCCAAAACTTTCCCTGTCCCTGTCTTTTTCCAACAAAGAGAAACACCAACAAACAAAGCAAAACCTGAAGTGAAAATAATCCCAATGGTATGTTTCTCATTTCTTTGCAGTCAGAGTTAAAGTGAAGCAACTTGAATCTGCTAATGTGAACATGTCAAACCTGGCAACCTTACAGACAGTGTCCTGGGAAAATATCCTTTGAAATATCCTCAACCGTCTTGCGACTACGTATATCAACTTAAAAATGATCAAATTCAGGATTTACTATGCATCCAGATAATGCTTTGTACTCATTAAATATCAAGTAATTCAATGTTTGCAGTAAATTTCCAGTGAACACATTTAGCTGTACAAGTATTCCAATCCACTTCCTAGATGACGGAAGCATACTGGACGTTGTATTTCTGTGAGTCGCCGAAGGCTCATCTGAGCAACACTCATCCTTTGAACGACAAACATACAACACATCTTCAGCTGGGTGCATCCTTCTCCTCTGTTTATTCACTAGCAAGCAGCACTCAGCAATTACCCAAGAAGCAACAAGCCATGGAAACACGAGCGTTCATGGTAGACAGCTTAAAATATTTTCTTAATTATGCAACATCGACCACAAACTTCGCTGACCAAACAACATTCACAGATGTTAACACATGCCCAGATGCTGACTCGCTGGTATAAATTACAGACTTATGTGAATGATGGAAGCTTTGCACTGCCTGCTTATTTCTTTTAGTATTATCGTCTTACATTATTCCTTTTTCATCCCAAACTGTGCAGTAAACAGTACAACACAACATTTAAGGTTTTCCTTGGGAAGACGTGGAAAGCAGTGACCACAGGAACACCACCAGCTCTTCCCTTCCCTCAGTTCTAATGTTTGTCATGCAGACCTTTAGGCCTCCACCTCTGGTTCTTTTTCTCTCCTCTTCCACATGTTTTTACTCTTCATCTGCATGCTAAGTACCTGCAGCTTCACACACTTAAAAAATACTAATAATATTCTGATAGTGTGGATAGCAAGTTTGTTATATTTGTAGAAAATCTCTTAACACCCAGAAATTAAAAATTTAGTTGTACGAAAATAGACAGAAAAAAGAAACATTTGTAAGCATTTTTTTTAAAGCATTTTCTACTGATAGTATGTGTAACAAACAGCTACGTTTACATGAATTACAATATCAGCTGGTTCTCTTTCGCATATTTAGAAACGTTCTACCTTCATGGGGGAACACATTCGGAAGCAACAAATTTACAGTTTTGCTGGATAAACAGATCAGAGTGGCCATTTTTCTGGGCCACTGTCATGCAAACCACTCCTGAGACACAAAACAGAATTCTCCTGTTGAACAGTGAGTCGATACAACTGTGGGAACATGTTTTTCCAGCAGCTAATAGTTACACTAAGCATTCTCTGCAGCATTTAGCAGTAACACCGTGAGCTGAAGAAAGAGACACCACCTGCATGATCGTTGAATTCAGCTTTTCTCTCCGTTTGGTTGGAAATTACACTGAATATTCCTTTAAAACTCTTATTGACTGCGCAAATCCCGTGCAGTGAGGTTTCTGTCGTCATCTGTGACAGCCAAAGCCGAAGCACTTGTTGCTTCAAGCATCAAACCTGTTTTCAATCAATGCATCACTGGAAGGGCAGCCTCACGAAAAAAAAAAAAAAAAAAAATCAATCCCAGGGAAAAGAGATGAGAAGAGCTGCTGACTCAAACACGGTTTTCTCGTAAGCAGCAAAGATATTAAAACATTCTATGATTCAGCGTGTTTATCTTTGTGTCTCCATGCACGTGTGCATTCAATATGTGCTATAATAGATGCCAGGTGCTTGACCCTTCTCAGGTAGAAGATCCATAAAGTACCAGAGAAGTGAAATCTGATTTCTATAATAAAATACGCTGTTGGTGAACCAGTAGTGCTGCAAGATGAGAGGCTGTTAAACTTATAAGACGGCTTCTGTGACTACATTAAATGACACCGCAACATGACGAGGGATGAGAGGAAGAACTGTTTGGGGTGAGAGCAGTTACATAGCAGATGTTAGACTCCGCGGAGGTCTGCTACTTGAAAAGCTCTTATTTATGAACATCTATTTACGATGAGTCCAGCTGAATTAAACCTGTATTAACGCAGCCCAGTCAAAGAATAACTTCAACTGTCATTTTTCAGACAGCACGAGTCCACTGCAATATTTGGTCGGATTTCACTTTGGCTAATTGTGGTGTGGAACCACAACTCTTGCACCGGTTTTGACAACACTGAAATGCTGAATGGGTCTTGTGAATTTCTCAGAAGCCTGCTGACCCATCACCTCCTCAGGGGAGTTGTTGGCGGGGGGGGGGGGGTTCATGTGTGATACATATTGCGGATGTTTTGTTCCTCAGTCACCAGGCAGATTCCAACAACTTTGGCTGCCGTGAGAAAATGAAAAATGTCTGTGGTCAGCGTGGAAAACCACGGCACACCGAGAAGATCTCTTTCCTGAGGCTACATGGAGAAACAAAATGTCCCATTTCTTGCATGTAAATGACACTAAAAAGCACTTCCCAGAAACTGGAACCCTTCATCTAATACCTTAAACCCTCCAGCAAAAAATTTTCTGTGAGCATAAAATGAGGAACGTATGTTGGATAGGAAATTAGCAAAACCCCTGAGAAGCAATTACAAACTCCTTTGAATCATTTCTCACAGCTGAAGTGAACTGAGGCATGTAATCTATATATTATAAAATACCACTAAGCATCACCGCGTCCTGTGTGTCCAAGACAGATTCTCAATTTGTGTTTTATTAATGTCTAATTAACAAATAATATATAAAATAAAAAGAGATATACTGTGTACAGTCAATATACAAGGATTTACAGTTCTGACTCTATCGGATAGATTTGTTCCACACTCGTAAGTAATTGTTCCAGACAACTCAAATTAATGTCCTGAAGAGTCACAGCAGAAGATCCAAAAACATGTACAGAACCTGGATGTGGGACTCCTGCCATGGCCCCCGCCTGGGTCCCTTACGGGTTAGAGACACGTGTTCTTGAGCCCTGCAAGCTTGGTGGGGCTGCGGTGTTGGTTCGGGTTCCCGTCTGCTTGGTGCTTGGCTCCCGTCTCAATGTGGTGTTGTAGCGACCCCCCACTTCAAACCGCATCCATCGACAAGGGTTCACACACAAACACACCCATACACCACTGACACACATACACACATTAAGGTTCACGTTGTTGTACTATTATATGGTTAGTCGAACCTCGGCATCAAGAGAGGCCGTGCGGTTTTTGTCCTGGTTTTGGAATGAGGGTGGAGATGGCGTAGGATCACGTCCTTTGTAGTTCTGTCTGGTATTCCTGAATCAAGTCTCGATTTAGAGAGACAACTCATAAACAAATACAAAAAAGAAAGCAGAGCACCATAGTATATTCTGTAAACTCTCACCTTACTGAGTGCGAAGCATGACAAAATCACTACTGTTTAATTCAGTGGTGAAAAGAAGATAAAAACTGTCTTCCAGAGCAGAATTTTTACCGCCGCTAAGAAGAGCTGATCACTCATGTGTCTTTGTTTGTCTGTTTATTCACAGGATACTTCTTAAACTTGTGAACTGGTTTTGATGACATTCTGTGTTTGGGTGGATCTTGCAAAGAGCTGATTAAATTTTGAAGAGAATCCAGGTTTGGATTTGGTTCTGAATCAATTTTCCTTTTAAATTTATGAGATAGAGCCTCCTCATACTTTCTTTGTCTATGGAAGATAAGACATTGTATCTCAATAAATGACCGATCCATACCCACTAGTATGGAAAGTTAGATTTTTTTATTGATGATTACATAACTGATTAAAAACATTCAATTTCCAAATGCTAGGAATAGTATTTCCTGACAGACGAAACACTATTTGAGTTCTACCTAGAATTCTGCAGTTCAGTGAAATCCTGATTGAATGCAGGCGATGCAAAAGATTCAAGAAGAAGCTCATCACTCACCAAAAACATGTCTCTGGACAAACATAAAAGTGTTTTGGTGGACAGACTGTGTGAGTTGTATTGCTTATTGTTGTTGCCATGCTGCAACCTCATAACTTTTCCTTCGTACTTTAAAAGTCCTTCTAATAGCTTGGTTAAACTGCATGTATATATGCGTGTATTGATGTTGGCTTCTTTTATTGGCTTTAATCCTCAATTTATGAAGTTATGTGACAATTTCTACCAAGCATTCCAGCAACAACACAGAATTCTTCGTCACTTCATCAGTAGAGCACTTACGCTAAATGTCTTCACCTTGAGCACCTAATTTATCACAGATTTCTACAGTTGATCCGTAAGGTGTGTGGCTCTGTATTTGTTTATTGTCAGGTTGTAACATTAAATGCATGTTAATAAAGTATAAATAAAACCATTTTTCATCTTGCTAAACGTGTTCCACTATAATTCAGTAAAAGGAACTCACTGGGTTTACAAGACAAATCCTTTTTCGAGAAACTCAAAAAAAAAAAATTGTCACCACCCAGAATCCTTTTAAGGTCGCTTCACCTTAAAGCAATAGTTCAACTTTTTTTTCCATAGCGGCAAAATATGTATCTGATATCTCACAAATCAACTTACCAGTTTATGTTAGCATAAGAACAGCACTGAGTGCGATGGGATCAAGCCTAGTCGGATGGAGAAAACAATAAGCATTCTGAGAGGGTAGTATGAGTACACAGTACGTGCGGAACTATTTGTTTCGCTTTTGAAAAAAAAAAACCTTTAGTCTTTGTTTTTATCATAAACATTCATTTTTTTAATTAGCATAAATCACATAACACTTGCATGTGCAGTATGACTTTCAATAGTAACATATGTTCATGAGGCTTCACTTGAATTTTTTGGTTCGAGCCTCGGCTTTTTTCGGAATTGTGCCAGTAAATGGCCCAAATTGAAATGTAGTCAGAATCGACAAACATGTGTGTCTAAACTCTGTGTAACATTTCTGCTTACATGTCCTTACACTACATGAGCGCCAGCTGAAGGAGTCCTATGGAGGTTCTGACCTCGGGCTAATGTGAGATAAAATACGATTTTAACAGTGAAATTCAGCTTGGAACTCTGAGCCAAACAAATGCTTGACTTTTTTGAGGGGGAAAGCATAAACAATATTACATTTGTAGGCGTTTACTTCACCTTGATACGTCACGGAATTATTGTTATTATAACAGATCAGAGAGACAGACAGACAGACAGACAGACAGACAGACAGACACTTTAATAATCCTAAGGGAAATTCAGGGTGACATCTGCTCACAAAAGATACAAATAAATACACATAACAGTGACTGGCACAGCCAAAAAGACGTTGCATAAATTAAATAATTAACATAATGACATAATTATAACAACAGAAAAACAGAAGAACCTAACATAAAAAGGAAGCATAGGAACATGATGAACATGAAAGATTTAATTTGATTTTTTAAGAAAACCAGATGGTGTATGGACACAGTGGTTAAGAATGAGTTTGAATCAGGTTCATGAAACGTGTTAATATACAGTGATACTGATTGATTTATCTTCAAACATTTCAATCTCTACGTCTGATATTTAGCCTGTTATTTGGATTTTAAAGCTGCTCTGTCAGTACGTGTGACATGAAAAGATATGGCTTGTGGTGACAAACCCACAGAGAATTATCACTTTGCTGTGCAGACCCCCCTCATCTCAAGAGACTACTTTAGGGTTACTGTCTTAGTGTCTTTAAGCTCATTGTTTTGATTCCATTGTCGCTGCCCCCGGCAGGATAAAACCAATGGAACCAGCACACAAAGCTAGAGAGGAGCTTAGTGGAGCATTAATGAGCCGCATGTGAGGTTGTACTAAAATATTTTCATTAACCTTGTAAGTCTTGCTGTATAACTTCTTGCTTGAACATAATGTCAGATTGATAACACAATTCAAAGTTCTTATTCCACTCAGGATTGAAATCAGAACCTGATTTCCTCTTCTGTACTCGTGTGGCAACAGGCAGCGGCTGTTAATGTTAAATCCGGTCCAGGAAATGCACAGAGCATTTATATTGAAGAGCAGTGTTCACTTGCACACGACAGTGTACAAAACGTCTAGAGGTGGATTATTACAATTTGGCATCTGAACACACCGCATTATAAAGTAATGATCTCCCTGGGGCTACACATTTGATACTGTTAAAGGGTGCACATTTCCTTTTCCAAGTGTTGCACAATTCGCTGTGAGGCTGGGGCTCGTTCTGAAATCATATTCGGTCTTGTTTTCCATCGGGGTAAGCTCCCTTAGAGCCACCAGCAAAGATATACTCGTCGTCTTATTTTGAAACACTCTTGGCCTGGCCTTGGAGTGCCCATATTCTTCATCTGACGATGTAGCAGCAGATCGGACTACCTATCGATCATTTTATCTTAAACTAATGCATATGGAATGAAGTTCTAACTTGTCAGAGTATGACATTCCCTAGATCACCATTCCTTTGCTCATGTCCCAGTTGAAATACGGTCATATTTTTCCACATTAGACAGCTTGTGGCTTTAGAGTGACTCAGTGAGAATACGTGGGAAATAATTTTGAGTTTTCAGCATGAGGAAATCATCATCCCGCTCCGGGTCATGTGCATCTTCTTTTTAATCATGGCCTGTTAAAACAAGTCCACAAAACAATCTCACCTCGAGGTCTCTTTGGTAGCTCATCAAGAGCTTCCATCTGTATGCCATGGTCTTCATCAGCAGAGTTTGCTAGATTCCAGTGGGAATGTAGATGGATGTAGGATGGAAGAGGAACACAATTTCTGTGATCGGCACCACAGTACATTGCTGCACAGGACACACTGCGTCGCATCCAGCGCTTACTACACGTCTCATCCACGTCGACTAAAACCTTTATTCTTGATGCTAGAAAATAGCAACTGACAAAACAATGTCACCTTAAAGTAACCTTGGAGAAAGACTGCTTTCAATTGACAAACCCAATTCACTGATTGAAACCACGGTGATTCTGTCAAAAGCTCCACAACACTTTCGACATAAATCTTGTTGTTTTGTCATCTGCTGCTGCAGGGATTACACTTGTCTTCCAAGCGTGGCGTACATTCAACAAAATCCATTACAGGTCAGGTTTTATTAGTATGAGGCACAAAATTTGATCTAAATGCATTTTGAAGTGTTTACTGAAATAACCAATGACTGCCGCTGGCTCCTGGAGCAAACATGATTTGAAACATTACAGACAAAAAAAAAAAAGAAAAGAAATGCCATGCATATCCTGATAATGTTCAAACATCACATGTTCAGTTCCACAACATAAAATTTTCAAAGAGAAAATTGTAGTGCTGATGGTTATCAGCTCTCTTGCAACCTCTTTGGCTTAAAAACATGTCCTGACATCATGAAGGGTTTTCTGGTTAGAAATACAGGATCCTTGGAAATTTTGTCACAATTTTTGGATAACCACACTGAGGTTCCACTGTGGCCTGATGTTGAATTTCCAATGACAGAGGTTTTTTTGATGTCCCAGGAAGTTACATTGTAATATGTCAGGAATTCTAATTACCAAATTTTATCTTGGTAGGGACGCATAACTTGGATTTCAAACATGTTTGTTTCCTGTTGAACAGAGGCTTTTTTTAAATTTATTTATTTATTTTTGTTGTTGCTTGAAGTAGATGAAAGACCATGTGGCAAGTGCAAGGGCTAATTGTGTAGCTCCTACTATTGACTGACCAAAATCACATCCTGTTGTAAATCCTGGTTGCTGCTGTTTTCTAGTCCATAGTGAACAATTCCCTCTGCTCATACCTCAGATTCAATCATGTATAGATTTTTCTTAAAGATGTAAGAATTTATGGAAATAGGAAGCAGAGGAGGAGGCAGAAATAGATCAGTATTATCTGCATATCTTAGCATTTGCTGATGGATGTCTCCTTGCTGTAGCTGAGCTGTGAAGTGCTTTGTGAATGAAGATTCCTCCTGCCACAGAACAAGTAATTTACAGTATGTGAAGCAACATACCGCAGGCCTCCGTGACGGTTCTTGCGAACACACCAGCTTCTCCTGTTTCCAGAGGAAAGGGGTAAGGGCCTTGAGTAATTACTGCTTTACATGATCAGATCTGCAGCGATGTCCAAGACAAATACAACTGTGGCATTGGATAGCAGCACATTTGATGATACGGTGGGAACTTGAGATAGCCCGTGAGAGCCGTGGCAAGAGAGAGAGGCTGAAACCGCATCGCCACGATTTTTTTTTTTTGCAGGCGAGAGCGGCTGGAAGTCAATCGCAGGTATTCGTTACGTCTTTGAGTGTGAGTCGACCCCGTGAACTCCCAGCAAACTGTGCACAATGATTTACGATTCACCAAATGCAATAGGGGTCAACAACACATGGATCCCGGATTATACAAACCGGCTGTCACATGGTGCAAGAGTGTGGAAAATATGCTCGAATTCGTGGCACTGATCTGTGTTGTATTACAAATGAAGTGTTTTTAAACTTAGAGTCAATATTCATTTTTAGCTTTGAAGTTGGATATGAGTATGTTGGAGCCTGTTTTTTACTCACAGGACAGCACAGGTGTAAATAATAAAATTAATGATGGTTGAATTGCATTTCGCTGCCTTAGTGTCAGGGTCCTGGCATCGTGCACGCTGGCTCGCTGTCACACACGAGGCTTACAGGGATATTTGAGTAGAGCAGAGACCATTGATTTTATTAGTAACACCTGTGCTTTCCCTCATGTGAAAAGTGTGCTGTGCTAAAACAAAATGAAATTCAAATTTAGTCTTTATCTCGCATCTATATTCAACCGCCATCAGCGCTGCGGTACATTTGTACTCTTCATTCTTGATTCTGCTGCAGCAATTGGCCGCCATTCAGCAGTTGTTGTTTTTTTTTTTTTTTTTTTTTTTCTAACTCCACTCAAAGAAGATTAGTTGATTAATCTGCTGGGTGAGACAGATCCCAACAGGATTTCAGACGATGAGGTTATAAATCAAAACTTGAGGTGATCAATCAATAGTTGAGTCATGCATTACCTTTATCGCTTGTTAGGAGATCTATAAATAAAGAGGAAGACTTTCGTTTTCTTTACATGTAGGTGGCTTATTGATTAATAGATTTCCCAAATGGAGAGGAGAAAATAATACACACTGGCTGGTTTGCTTTCCTTTGTAATGAAAGAGGACAACATCATGCATTAAAACCAGGTCTCGAAATTGCGACCATTTTGGTCGCATATGCGCCCAAATTTTTATCAGCGCGACTATTAAATATGTTTGGGAGCACAAGTGCGACTTGGGGAAAAAATCTGGTGCGCCTTTTTTTCCCTCTTCTCTCTCGCCCTTTCTCTGTCTCCATAGAGCAGGGGTCACCAAATGGCGGTCCGGATGGTTCTGTCCGGACCCGTGACCACTCCATGATAAATCCACGAGAGTGGATTTTCTTGGCGCATTTTTACTTGCAGTTCGCGGCTACAGACGGCGGGCGCTGCTCCTCCGGTTAATACGGTCATAGCGTCACTCAGTTCAGCCAATCAGATCGTTTGTCTACCCTGCTCCGTCAGCGTACCAGGAAGTGAGACAGCTCGCTACCGCTATGAGTTTACCGCTACAGGAGCACAGAAGAAGGGAGACAGCATAGCTCCAAACGAAGGGAGGTTAACGAGGAAGACCGCTGGTTAACAATGAGTGGACGGAGAAATGTATGTTTATTCCTCCGTCAGGCAGTTCAAAACCATTTTACCTCATATGATCTGAACATGTCGCATGAATTAAAAGTGGTAACATGAAGCGCCACCATGAAACAAAGCACAGATCTTTTGCGCAGAATTATCCCCTGAAGTCCGAGCTGAGGGCAAAATGACCGAGAAAAATGTAAAGTAATGTTCACTGAAGGCATGGTGGAGTTTGGGGCAACATAAAACATCTTTTAGTGATGTCTTAAAATACAGAACAATCCAGTAATAACCAAAATGGTTCAGTCCAGCTACCGCGCTGACCTGACAGCACGCCACCATGCGCTATTTAGGCCACATCCAGGTAGTGCCTCGGTTTGGCCCCTGACCCGGAGGCGGACCAACGCAGCATCCTCAGGTGAGCGTCTGAAAACTATTCGAGCCCTGAAAACTATCATAAACTAGACGCACAGGCCCTGTAAGTCTAAGTAACACCGTTTTAGATTCTTGGAATTGAGGAAAACAAACGTGGAGGCTGGAGAGAAGACTTTTGCCAGCTGCAGTAGTAGCCAGAGCAACAAGCACAGATCAGCATAGAGAGTGATTGAAAGGTTGGAGGCCTTTTAAACCAGACCAGCACCCAGAGATGCGATGAGTGTGGTTGTTGAGTGGTCGACTGACTCAGCACTGTGTCATGCGTCACTTTGAGTCCTGCCAGAATTGATTTATTTAGTGTTGATCCGTGTAATGTAAGCTGATAAAAGAGCCACAATAAGAAGCCTTGTTTCACACCTAGTAAGCCTTTCTCTGCATATTATCATGTAGACTCTCCAAAGGTCCTACCCACATAATACCTATAATAATCCCAATAGATCCATCTGAAATGAATGGATTATGTTGTGATAATCATACTGGACTTGGATGCAACTTTGCATGTCAATGCTGCTGCAGCTCCATGTGCATATTGCTGCTGTGCTTTCAGCCTCACCACCATCCAAGCGTTCACCTCCAGGCACTGACTCTGAACATATCTGCGGCAGGCAATGAGATCAGAGCCCACAGGCAAAGCCCAAATTATGTTCAACCACTGCAATAATAAATATTTCAAAATTGTTGTTGGACTGAAATATCTTTTTGATTAGTTTGTGTGCTGGATCCATTTTTATGGTTATAGTTAAACGTCAGTGATTTAATCTATTCAGGAACCTTTTCGCCTGATGTATAGAGTACTGTTCATATCTCATGTCATCTACATGCCAGTCCGTAGGAGCTGCAGCTTTTATGGAGATGTCTTTTAATATATAAAAAAGCCTCCTTTAAACTCTGTCTATAGAATATAACATCAACATAAATAAGAAATGTTGAAAGTTTCTGGCTGTGGAACATTAACCCCACAGGTTCTGGTTATCTTTCCCAAGTTGCACTTTACAAAAACCAGTGGCTTTTCTCAGCTACAATAAATCAATGCATTGTCACAGTTTAAATCTTAGAATTTAACGCTGGAAGCAACTGGCAAGTAAATGACACGAATGAATTGATACGATGCCCACAGAGATTAGTGAGACAAAAACAGGAGCGACGCAGTGCATGTGAGTGCATCAACCTAACACTGTTATTTGCAGACATCAAACTTGGAAAGGGGAGAACACGAGTTTCACCTATCACAGAGATTTTTTTTTCTCATCTGGTGACCATAATAGTTCCATTTAATGTTCACTTCAAAGTTACACACATTGTTACCTGCTTTTAGAAGGGAGACACGGAACCCTGACGTAATTTTCTGGCATGGCACAACCTGAGTAGTAACTATGTAGGACCACCCAGTTCCGAACATGAGACTTGGGCACCGTCAGACAAAAGGAGGCATGTGATAACGAGAAAGGGTGAGCGTTTGGTTCTGCCCCCTGGGTGATGCAGTTTATTTAGTGGCATAATTAATCTTTCAGAGAACATGATATAGAGAGATCAGCACCTTCTGAGAAAGAGGGCTACATCAAAGAGTAAAACGTCACAATGCGTTAAATCTTTGCTGCTAAATATGGCCCCACTTTGAGCACTGGAAAACATGCAGACCACAAATGGGCTTCCGACCCTGCGTTGTATTGGTGGGATAAAATGGAGCAACATTTTATCCCACCAGGGCATTTGATCCACTCTGTGCTCAATAGTTTGTTGTCCTCTCCCAAAACAGCGTAGTTATTTTAGGTTGGCCTTCGCCCACATGAATTGGCCAGAATAATTACTTCAGTATTGTAATCATCCCTTATTCATCGTGTCAATGTTATTTGTCCTTGAGCTACTACATGAAAAGATTATTTTCATGCTGAGGATGATCTGTAAAACAATCACTCAAGCTCTATGTCAGACGCAACTGTCTGCACTACCACTACGACTTAAACAGAGAGAAGCTTCACGGGTCCATCTCTATCCTGTGAGGCCTGAGCTGCTAAAGGATGAAGGTCCCACACCTCATCTCCACAGTCAGAAACCAAAGAAGGTCTTGAGGAAATTCATGAAGGGATGTTCAGCTCATGATGTTCCACCATAATGATCCATTAAAATTCAGAATCCAGCATCACCATAATGTGTGTGTGCTACATCCTGGGTGCAATTACACAAAAATTAATTATCTCCTCATGGTGAAACAAAATATAAAGCACTTATTGTTCACTCTTACAAGCACTCATTTCTTCTTTCAGAGATCTAAATGAGGATGGGAATTGATGAAAAAGATGGGAAAAACCTTTTGAGACATTTCAGGTTTTAGAGATTTCGCCCAGAGGCTTTCGCGCTCTCGTGCTTTCTTGTTTATGTTGACAAATGCAAATCACGTGGCAGCCAACAATGCTTGACTTGTTGCCGTTGACGACAGTATGGAACTGCACCTGTGAACAGTAGAACATTGGTGGGAAAAGATCAATAAGGTGGAAAATGTAATGCGATGTTTCAAAGGCTGACAGAAGTTAAGCCAATTTTCAATCCAATCAAGTCTGATGGAGGGTTTGTCCAAAGATAAATATTTTGTCCAAGTGACAGAAACCTGAGGAAGTGAGACGACGACTTGTGACACACTCAAACCGCAGCTTGAAGTCCTTCCTAATAATGGATTTGGAACAGGGAATGAAAAGGATTTATATTTCTGGATATGGAAATAGAGAAATATATGTCTACCGCACTCACTCTGATGCAATTGAATTATCACATAGTCTCCAAAGTGAATCTGCTGTTTATTATACATGACTGTGTGCCAATGTCTTCTTTATTGGAGAAACATGATGCTGACCAATAAACATTGGGAAGAAATGCTTTTAATAAACGCACATGGCAGAACATAAAAAGTTGATACCAGAACGTATCAATAAAATTCACTCAGTTCATTTACAGCATATTTCTTTGGTTTTGCAGAACATTAAAAAAAAAGATCTTATCCTAACTTTGTATGTCCACCATCAACCCAGACCCATAATGGTGCAACTGTAGTGCAACACGTAAATGTAGAGTCATTCAATCAAGTAAATGTTGTCTTTGAACGCAACCCAATAACAAAAACCAATCCAGTAATGAAAAATGGATTTTGTTGGCTTGTACTGACTCTTTCCTGAATTTCATTATCTTTGCCAATGAGAGTTGGAGGAGGCTATGCAATCGCCCACATTTGTTAGTTTGTCCATGAGATGTCTCAAAAAACGTCAACTAGTTTTGATGAAAATTTGTGTGGTGATGGATCTGATGGCCCAAGAAAGATTCATAACATTTTGGGACAGATCTGAGTACGGATGTGGATTGTGGATCACTTCTTCATTCTCTATGTTTTCATTATATTAAACAAATATTAAGATCCGTTGAGGCCAAGATGTTCCACCACTGTGTATTATTAAAAGGTAAATGTATATATTTGGAAGACATTTGAGTCTCAAATATAATACTTTCCTATTGAACCTGGTCCGTTTGATGTGTGTCAAAATGACTTCTAGGATGGGACAGTGTTTAACACTGGACACCTCTAACGCCTACATAGCAGGAGGTGAGGCCATTCTCATGTAGGAGATCAGGAGCACAGCATAAATGTAGTTGATTTACGTCTAGCAGCTTCTGCACCTACGAAGTACCATTATGCTGTTGAAATGAATGGACTTCTGGTTGACTAAATCACTATTCATCTGTCCGGTCGACTCTCCTGTAACTTTCTACTGCAAAGAGCTGTCAATCCTGGGTGCTGGTCGCAGATTCCAATAAACTGTTTTCCTGTCTCTGTCTCAGCTGGGCTGTGGGTGGCTTCCTCGCTGAGGAGGGTCGTGCAATTTCTGGAGGTGCTAATGGCTATCATCCCTGCTTCTGTGCCCGACGGTGTATCTGTGGTAGAAGGGCCTGGGATTCTCCTATTCCAAGGTTGTGAAACAGATGCTTTCCTTTGATGTACTCACAAAATAGCATCTGATGCATGATCCGTCTCCCTCCACATCATCTCTTTATATGGAGCCTCTGGCTTGTGAGGTAATGTTCCCGACATGGTGCTCTGACAAGTGAATCATGCGGCAAAATTATGTCTCAGGTTCTGGTATGTGTCTCCTGCATCCCATATCATAGGTCTTTGTGATGAAGATGTGATGGCGGCATGACTAATTATTTGTGATTATTCACTTACAATCACCATGTAATGGTATACATTAAGCCGTCAGCAACTCTGGAGTGTCTCACAGAAACCATACAAACCAATGACATCATGACCCTTTTGAATTTAATTTGTACCTTTTCTACATTCCTTATCCTTGTGAGTCATATTAGGGGGTTGGTAAACACAGAGCGATGCTGCACAATAATAGCAAATCAGTTAATGATCATACTTGATAAATTTTTATTTGGTAATTTGAGAACTAGAAATGAAGATTGAGTCTGGACAATGTATGAAGATTAAACCTCAAGGGAAATTACTTGGTAAGTATATGCTGGCCTAGAACTTTTTTTAATGTATTATAATCTTAGACAGTGGGTATATTTCTTTTGTGTGATTCAGTATGAATTACAGTACAGGATGTTTTTTACTGTAGTCAATAAAACAGTATGTGAGATAACTCCTTCTGCTGCCATGACGATCCAGATGATCATGCACAATCATGACTGCCCAGCATGCACCTCAAAGAATCGCAGACGTCCATGGCTTTTCTTACATTTTGACCATGTCCTATCACTATATTGCACTTTGCAGAGTAAAGCTTGTTTTTATCATGACTGTCTTTGAATGAAACTCAAACCAGATGGAAGGAAATTGGAGATAAATGCAGCTGGAGTCCATGTTAAAAGCAGAACCTTTTGGTGCTATGGAATGAGACAGCAGTGATGTCATTGCATGTGCAATATTGCATATATATGTGTCTGTGTGTGTGTGTGTATTTATGCCTGTGTGTAAAATAAATTTTCTGCCACCCTCTGTCTGGCACTCCAACACGATGACACAGCACAGGATTCTTAGAGGGATGAAGATTTTCAAAGTAAGATCTGATTACGAGGAAAACAAGCTGAAAAAAGACCCTGCGCTAGAAGTGCACTGTACAAGTAAGATAACATCAAGAGATTAAAGACACACATAGTAACGGACACCTGCATTACACAGACCCCTGATCTTCTACAGATTGTAAAAAAAAAAAATCATATGGTAGTTTCTCCAAAATCATTTGATCACTTTTTTGCGTGTGAAAAAAGTGCTCTTCTTTTGAAGTCACACTGAGAAGCCAGCTTGATTACCATTTGAGATTGAACACGATATGGCCAAAGGTAGAAAAGATTGCTGCTGGCAGGTCTCTTCATTACATCTTGGATTTGGATTAGATGAAATATCCAGGGTGTTTCTAACAGTCACTTTTCTCAGTCTGAGTTTAACCCTGTGTGTTCCACTTTCACTGCGCTGCAGCATCTGGGATCCAGCTGTCGTTCTTTGTATACATTGTGCGAGAGAGTCTGAGTCTGATTAGGGTCAATGGAGGGTCTGTCTCATTCAATATACAACTGACTGACCAACTAGGATGTCACAAACATACCAGCAGGGGAGACAGGAGAAATCCTAGAAATGTTCATAAAAATTCAATATACCTTTGAAACAAATAAGTCACTTATACATGAAACGATGGAGTCATGGAGTAGTCACAGGCAGCTAGAAGTCTCCGACATCTCATCACGGCAAGTTAGTTCCCAAAACTAACTCGGCGCTGTCATTTAGAATTAAGTTCATTATTTGAAATTCTTTCCTGTGCTGCGAAAAGAAAAAGAGAACACATACATACATAACAAGACGCAAATAATTAACACAAAGATCACAGAAAGGCAAAGTAAACATTCTTTTTTTTTTTTGCTATAAATGGTTTATTGGACAAAGAAGATTACAAACTGATCCCTTGATGGCAACCATCAACTGTTTATACAGGCCGACTCCTTACAATGAAACACCACATGGAAAATATTAGGAGGGGAAAACAATAGAAATTAAGAAAATGTAACAAAATATTAAGACAGCAGGGAGACGAGTTAAAAACACACACATGCAGTTTGAAAAAGAGAATATAATTATATAACAGAAAAAAATAGATCAAACATACAAAAAAAAACCACGTCAGTGTCTTCCTGTGGGTTTTGGAACGTTAGGCTTGCTTATCCACATAAAAACATATTTAAATGCCGATGTGCATTTGGGGATAAATCTGGTGTGGTATTAAATATATGTGGGACGAGAAGCAGGTGTGTCATAAGTACAACATGATGTCAAGCAAAATCACTTTCCCAAGATCGAGGCACTAAAACTTTACATCAAATACTTTTGCGAATACACCAAAATCTGTGCAAATTCCACCTCAGCTTTTAAAAGTACAGTGCAAAGAATGGTTTCCGGGGGTAACAGAAGTGAGCTACAATATGTGCACACAGCTTTTTACACTTGTACATGATTCCTTCATCAACACCTGTTTCAGTTACTGTTCAACAGTTTACCAGGAGTACTTAACACTGTATTTTTATGACAGGATATCATTTGTGTGACTTTTCTGTTCTCTTTCCTGACATGTTAGAGTGGGTTTAGTAGCATGAAGTAAATACAGTACAAACCGACAGGATGAGTCTTAAATCAGCCAAGTGTAAAGAGAGACAGGCAGAAGTCAGAGCATGATTGGAAAGAGTTATGGTCCCCGCATTCACAGATTTACAATATCAGTCAAGACCAACGTTTTTTGTCATTTTTAATCTGCTCCACATTTAAGCCTTCTCCAAAGATTTATAGTATTCTTTAAGCACAGCCCACGCCTTTGGCGCCATGAAGCCGTCAGGAGGGTTCTCTCCGCTGCGGGCCATCTTCCGCATACGTGTGCCTGAGATGAAGTCATAATTTTGATGGCTGAATAAAGAAGGGAGAAAAAAAAGAGAAAGTTTTTATATATATTTCAGATCAATAAAGAGATGATTATCAACAGCACTGGTGAGATGGGCCAACAGTAACTGCCTGCTGCTTTGGAATCAAGTGCATGACCCAGTGGAAGCAGTCTAGCTTTTTATTTCTGCAAGCACACTGCAGCGTCCAGGATCAAAAATGCGCTTTAAAAAATTACACGTCCCATTGCGGATCGATGCTGAGCTTTTAAAACACATCCAGGATGGCCCAGATCCTTCAGATCCACATCAGCTCGGAAGAAATGAGACGTGAGCAGTGGCGTGTTGCGATGCCTTTGGCAACTGATTTATCTTTAATTCCTCCAAATCACTCTGTGATTAGAGAGACACAAGGACAATCCTGCAAGCGCCAACAACAAACCGCGGCGAGAATGTGAGCTCAATGCAGCTGACACTCAGCGTCCATTAGTTTTAATTCAGTGTTGGAATAGTAAACAAATTCATCTTATTTTTTATCCCTGTTCATGAAGAAAAACTTTCTCCCCATCAACACAATATGATGAGAGTTCATCACGTTACTCTGAAACCATGAAAAATGTACAAAAAAAAAAAAAAAAACGCTCACAAAGCGCGAGGTAAGAGAGCTCCAGGGAAATTTTTACAAGAACATTTTTATGCAGTGTCAAATTAGAAACAGCTTCTTTGTGATCTGAACCATTACACTGTTTAAAGACGGAGGGGTTTAGCCGTGATTAGGTCAAGTATTCACAGTCATCCCAAAATGTTTGTGAGGCGCTGTCAGCATGTGCAAGAATGGAATGCGATAAATTTGAGTGAGTGACGACAAAGATGTAGAACACACCCACTAGAACTAACCTTCAACTGATCAGTGACATTTTATTAAAAATACAACGTAGTTGATTTTATGTAAAATCACGCAGAAGTGTTTTTATAGTTTAGTGAAGGCGTCAGCTTATATTACATTTGATACACCTATAAAACATTAATATATGAACATTTTTTATATCAACACTAACGTGTCTAAAATGTAGTGGACAGTAATATAAAGTAACTTATAAAAACATAAAATTATTGTTTTTGTGCTCAAACCTCTCTTGATTTCTACCGTGCTACATTTCTCTTCACACTGGTTTGTATATTTGGCGAATAAAATCTTTAAATCCTTCCACCTGAGACTGATGAAAAGATGATTTGACTTTACCTCAATCAAAGATTTTGACTGCCAGTTACTGAAACTGTTAGAGATTATAAATCCATTTAGAAATCTGGATCATCTCTCCATGTATAACATGTGATAAATAAAGTTTTCATCTCGCTGAGGAAAAGGGAGATGTTCGACAAACAGAGATTTAAGTGTTTAAAACTTTCTCTTTTTTTTTTTTTTACTTTTTTTTAAATCATGTCATGATTTCAAACTTTTAAAGCTAATCTAATAGCTGAAACATACTATTTTTAGAGGCACTAAAAGTACTAGATGTTCATGATCAACAATTTTCTTTTGGACTCAACATCTTAAATATGCATCATGAAAAACAAAGCAAATCTTTTGATTAGTCTGGCCATATTTAGTCTTAAAATTCCTGGCCAGACTCTGCTGAAGTTGCATAACCTGATGGCGGAGGCTAAATCAAACCCGGACGTGAGGGAGTGAGATTGCACGATCCTTATGTGCAGTCTGTCTGTGTACAGACCTTAATTAAGGGCAGGTCTTTCTAATTTATGAGCAACAACAAACCTCTAATCAACAAAATCTTTTAACTGCATAAGAAAGAAAAGCAATTCCTTTTGTTCTCGACTTGATTTAACTGTCCACAGAGGAGCAGACGAAAAGGACAGCAGGAACTTTTTGGTTTTTAAAACAAGACAAGCTTAATAAGTAAGCTGCTGGTAAATAGTCTAAACAAATAACTTTCTGAATTAAATTCACTGATGAGATATTTAATTCACTGTGAGATATTGAATTTATTTATTATTATTTATTTCTTGCGTTGCTGCTATGACTCAAAACTATTACTGTAATCAAAAACTACAGTAAATTCAATTAAATGAAGAAAAAGAAAAGAACAGACTTTTAAATTAATTTGCGAGAAATACAAATGCTCACTTTTTCGGGTCATAAAAGTCCATGGCTTGTATGACCTTGTTGTAAGCAGCAACCTTGAAGGGCACGATCTCCAGTGTGATGAGACCCGGGGCCATGGTGAGGACCTTGGCCCCGTGAGTGGGCTCATACAGGTCCTTCCCTGTGTTGGGATGGGGCATGCCTGCAGGGTCCCGGCCCACGATGTAGAAGTTGGCTCCAGCCACCATGCGAGCTCTGCAATGCCACTGCACCTGAAGGCCGAGCAGAGAAGAAAGATTAAAAAAAAACACCCAGTGGGAGTTAAGGAAGATAAGATTGGTCATTTAATGTGGAATTTAATCTGGAACCATAACTCAAATCATTGAAACAAATGAACTGAATTGTGAACTGGGAGCTTATGCAGTGTGCTGGGAACCATTCTGGCATGCCGGCCTCTGAGTAGAAATGTTTGATGACGGTAGCTAACTTTACAGAGGGCAGCATATTTCTGTACGATAAATCATTCTGATTTTAATATCATGTTGACCTTTCATGGTGTTTGGAACCTACTTTCTGCGGGTGCTGCTCTGTAATTCCAAATATTATTTAAGAAATCAAGGAGGTTATAATTGCATAAAATAAGCTGACATTTCAGAAGAGCTGGCAGCAACGGGCCCATTTTTTCAGCCTCCTGGCGTCAAACAACTATTGACTCAAGAAATCTGAATCCACCAACACGCAATGAGGATGTTCTTCTATGTCTTATTATGAATACATTTATTATATGGTAAATCTAAGCATCAACCCTTGAAAGTTCCTAATTTGGGTGTCATTTTTGATTTTTTTTTCCTGCAGTTTGTATATTTTGAGGATACACTATTCAAATTAGCACCACAAAGCAAGTGAAAGCTATAGGCTTTCAGTGTGTTGCTACACAATATTCTTGGCACGACCGACACCGGGATGGTGTAATTAATATTTGACTGGAAGAGGGATCAAGGGAATGCATTGTAATTAAAGGGTAAACAAGGTCGAAGATAATGGGACTGGAGCTCAGCCCGGCTATCAAAAGTAATAAATTGCATCGATCAGCCTCCAGTCTGCTCCTAATAATTTGTGCTGTGTCTTTTGAATCAACATGAGTGAATGATAAAAGGATTCTTGGCGATACAAAAATGCTCAGTCACCCGAGGTGGCGTGCATGGCATGGAAACACTTAACACGGTAATTCTAGAAATTGTAAATTCCCTCTCTTGACACTTTTCATCCAAAGATTTGTGAGAACATTGTCATTTCTGTAATGCAGTCACATTTTCTTTATCAGTTCTTAGGACAAGATGTAGTACACTACAATCGTTACCTCGGTTGGTCCAGCATACATCATGGGTGAAGGAAAGATTGCTACAATGGTGGACTCAGGGTTCAGGATGCCTTCCTCCAGCACAGCCGTGTGCTGCTTCATTCGCCATGGCAGCGGCACGTCGTCGTCCTTGGTCCAACCTCCCAGTGGGTGGAGCAGCAGGACGGGCCGGCGGTAGCCTCGATCAATGAGTCGCTTGTGAGTGTCCTGCATGAGAAGAGCGTGGCCGTTGTGGACTGGGTTACGGAGCTGGAAGGCAAATACTGCGTCTAAATAGAGAAAGAGATGGAGGATGGGAAGGGTTTTTATTTTAAACTGTGATCAAACACATCTGTGGAGCACAAACAAAGGCGAGCAATGTGCCCAGAGATGAAGCAGCAAAATGTCAAACCACTAAAACCAAATAGAGCAACGAACTGAATCACTTATCACTCCTGTGACTTCAATAGGATTCAATACCAAAGAGTTCAAGTAGGTTGGCTCCTTTTTTAAGAAGAAACTGAACAACACAGATGTCCCTGTTATAGAAATGCAAAAATGCCAAATTAGCAGAAACCAATTACGCTATGACCACCAGCCAGGTCGCAACACGTTTGAGGAACTTCCATAGGACAGTGTCTGAAGAGATGTTGGTGGACTGTACCCATAAAAAAAAAAAGATCTTCACTCATACCTGCATTCATTTCTTTAAACTTCTGTTTGAGCTCAGTGGGCGTCAGTCGGTACTGATCCAATCCATCGTTCCAGTAGATCCTGTCTAGAACCTGCAGGTCTCCCCCGACCAGCCAGTCTCCACTTTCCATCACCATCTGCAATATCACACAATGTCACAATGATAATGACAAGGAGACACAACTGAAAATTAATCCAGACTTAAGATGCGGCAGTCTATAAAAGCTGTTGGAAACAGGCAGCATTAATTCTAATAAAATGCCTGAGTTATTACCCACTCGCAACAACGACATAGTTGCATAAATCAGAGACTGGGTTCCATTAAATTATCAACAAAACTCTGGCATGCAAGTCTTCATCCTTGCTATATCAATTACCAGAGCAGAGACAAAAATCTGATGGAGCATGACCACAGTCTGTCCTCTCAACAGATAAATCCAGTGTTGTCACAGAAATACAGCTGAGGCTATTGTTTCAGGGAATATCTTATACCTGCTTCCAGCGGTATTCATGAGGCTCTAGCCAGAATTAGTGAAAACTCACACTTGTGTGATGCTACTGTGAGACGAGCTGACAACTCTCTGCAGCATCGAGAGTAAAAAAAAAAAAAAGTGCACCTCCTGCATTGAGTCAACAAGCTCAAAAACAGAAGGTGGCAAATGAAACCATAAGTCTGTGGGCATGGTGAAAAGCTGATCTGGCAGTTGATATAAAAAGACGTTGCTTATTTAATTGACATGTTATTTATCATGAGGGGGAGACAAAAAAACAACCCTCTTTGATATCCAGACTTGACTGGTTTAAGACCGGTTTTGGTTTGATCCAGTGAACCATATAAAAATCAGATCTCTGTCAGCAGTATGGATGTCTGTGTGGTGTGATCAATAACCACTTGGCTCTGTTGAAAGAAAATTTCAAGATCGTGTTGAGATTTGTTTTCCACACTCCTATTAATCCAACCTGTCCTCTCCTGGACTAAGAGCAGTCTTATTCTTTGAAGAGCTCAACGGTCATAATTTATTTTCAAGCGTAAGTGCATGGAAAATATCACGTGTGCACGGACGTATGAAAAAGCGAGTGCCCACTCGTACACATGTGCTCTGTTGGACTGTTTGAAATAACCCGGGACTTCACATGTGAAAAGGGACCTAGCCAAATAAACAGTTTCCGATGGCTGGCATCCTGTCTGAGCGACGACAGGCTAAACAGGAAACGGAGGATTAACTGCGTGTAATATTGAGCTGTCGTTTCTGGTTTAAAAGGGACAGGATGGGAAGTGGAGCTATAGGCGCAGGTGTGTTGACAGACCAGGTCCGGCACAGGGAGTTAAAACATACCCTTAAAGTATACATACACTCTCTCTTAATGAGTGACACGCTAATCACAGCAAGCTGAGCACACATCGTCAGCTGTGACGGGTTAGAGGGGATTAAGAGTGACAGCTGAAAGTTAACATGGACTGTATTTCCACTCAGGTTGCGTTGAAGCGAGAACTGGGTCATCAGGTCCCGACACTGGATTTAAGAAAGGATAGGTAATGATTTAGTAAACATCATCGAATGTATTATCAAACCACATTTAAATTATAAAGTCAAATGAGCTGAGATTAAAAGATCTAGAACCATAGAGGCAGCTGTGGATTAAGATTCAGGTTTTTTGCGCATGGTCTGCTGTTAGTGACACCAAAAAGTGGTCAACCAACTGCACAAAATGAAAACAGAGGCATGTCAATTTTGAAAGATAAGTAACCTGGCACTCGCAGCCAAGGGTTTATGGAAAGGTTATCTTTGTCTGCAACAGCGAACCATCACGGTCTTTTCCATGTACATTTCAGGACGTTGTATCTCACCTCTGGTTCTACCTGAGCCCCAAAGCAGTCGACGGGTGACAGACGGAAACAATTCAATAATGTTTGGAGGTCAGAATGAGGTGGGAAAGGTGGAAGCTGGCAGGGATCCCACAGCCTGCCGGGCTGTACAAGACCAAACAACAACCTCCAAATTTAACACCTGCAACGCGAGGGTGGACCAAGAAAATCAAGCGATTACACTGGACGACCTGCTAGACTGTGAGAAATGCTCCACTGCTCCACCTACTCAGTTCTTTCCAAACGAAATGAGCAGTGGTTGGCTCGGATCTGTGTTGGATCAGTGTCTGGGAGGCTGTTTGTTTCCACATGTTTTATCACCAGGCCAGACTGTTTGCACTTCTACAACGCTGCTCATTCCTTCCCCCTGAGGTTGAGTTTCTTGGATTCCGACACATTAGCCTATTAATTTAATTTCGAATTCCGTTTTCATATGATGAAAACTGTGACCCCCAAGTGTGTCGTAGCTGACATTCACCTTGATGTAGGGATGATCTTTGCAGGTGGTGCCCCACTGGCGAGCGCATCGCTCTTCTTTCCGATGCTCATAAAATTCGGGGTTTCTCAGGATGGCGACCCGTCTGCCCTCATAAACCAAGGCCATAGCGGTCACGCCATCCAAACACTCTTTGTCTGCAGTAGACACTGGCAGTACCACTGGCACAGATAGGTTGATGACTCCACCTGGAATGACAGATAATTTAAAAAAAAAACCTTTAGGTCAAAAAAAGAGATAATATTCAGGTTTGTTTTTTTTTAAAAAAAAACCTTTAGGTCAAAAAAAGAGATAATATTCAGGGTTTTTTTTTTTTTTTTTTGACATTTAGGGAATTTTAGATTCAAGAAATGCAATTTGCCATTTACCATAAGCAAGACATTTGTTCCAGTAATAAATGAACTGCTTCAGCCATAACATTCATTTCACTTTTGTGCTATTTTTCCACTGCCTCAGTTCAAGACACATATTTAACGGCCACCTGCGAATTTACGACCACTGGCAGCAATGAGGAGCAACTTTGTAAGAAAGTCTCTTTGACGTATAGATGTGATACACAATCCTGCCACTTGGTGGGAGTAACACACCAAGAAGTCATGTGGTGAATAAAACTATAGCAAGATAGAAATTGTGCCTGTATATATCCAATAATTTCAAAAATAAAAAGAATGTTTTTTTCAACTGGTTTTATCCGGGAAGGAAATGCCTTCAGTACGATCTACTTCAAACTCTTTGAAGTTGGAAACTTCTGAACTGCAAACGCTGCATTTGTGTGCAACTTCAGTTTGTTTACAAGAAAACTCCACAGGCCATCTTTATTATCAGATAAGCATCCAAGAGAGACAATGTAAAGGATCCCGGTGTTTTGCGCTGCGACCCAGACAACAAACGTCCCACAAAAAGCAGGTTAAAAATGTTCAAAGGTTAGGTATCAACAGAGCAGCTCAACCATTCTAATTAAGTTTCCATGCTGTACCCCTTCAGGCTAAATGTGGAATATACAGCTAAACCACAGGCTGCAATTTTCAAGGCTGCAATTTAAGAAGCTTGTGGAGAAAAATCCCCTCTCAAAAGAAGCTGGATCTTGACCCTTTCTCATTTTATTATTTGGGGCTGTGTAGTGAAAGCGTTACGTTCGTTTGGTCGTCCAGGTTGATGAAAATGCTTTGGAGTAGCACGCTTTTCACATCACATCAGATCAAATACATTGGGAACAGGAGAGGATGCCGACTGTTGTTGCCCCCCCCACCCTGGACCCTCTTCATCTACCCTCTGTCAGTGAGGAGCTTACAGCTGGTTCCAATAACACACACACACACACCAAATGTCCAAGTAAGAGACGTTCTTGACTTTGAGTCTCTTTATGTCTGCAGAATATTTCATTAGTCAAGCACACCGTTTTCTGCATCCCAACAAGTTTTAGTCTTGGAGTGTGTGCTCTTTCTTTATGATTCTTTCTCAAGTAAATCACTTGTGAAGGATTTACTCTGCTCTGTCTCTCTTGGGAAACATGGACACAAGACTTTTGACATCGATACATACTTTTGTCTTTGTCAGCTCCCGACTGCTTGGTTTCTCAGGATAGCATGTTTCTGGGGAACAAATTTGAATCATCTGTGGTTTTGTACCAAGATATAAGAATTTGTACAATAATCCCTGACTGAGGACTGTGGTTGTAATAAAATGCCTGTCAAAATCTGAAAATGAAACACAGGAAATATTGACTTTTGGTTTATCTTATGCAATTTACATTTGACTGTTTGTATGTAACACAATAATTGCCGTAACAACCCACAACTGAGGTTTTAGTGGTCGTATAAGCAATAAAAATAAATGGGCCTTTATGTGAAATTTCAAACAATGCATGAGAAGTTGCTGTAAGCAGACCAAGAAGCTGTATACCAAATATGATATTCAATTTCTTCTGTTATGACAAATTCTTTTTTAAAATAAATTAATTAAATATGATACCACACAACACAATATTGCCAGAGACCAGTTTGGAAAGTAAAGGTAAGCAGATATCGTCTGCACCCAGTGTGGTAAGTTGTGGAAAGGAGATGACAACAATAGGACATGAATAACCACTAAGCAAAAGATAGAGATAATACAGACGCAATTCCTCAGAAGCACCAAAAAATATTCAATCACCTGTATGTACTGTATTTACTTAAAATCCAAATCCGATAAGTACATTTTAAAAACAACGAACAATTCCTATTCATTGAATTCAGTTTTCAAAATGAGCTGATGGTGAGACACTGTTGATCCAAGTTGAAAAACTGAGAAGCTTGTTTCTTAACCGTGACCTTCATAATAGTTAGGAGAGAACAGATCAATTAAAAATGACAGATTAAGCAAACGTCCGAGGTGCTGAATTTCTAGTAAACATCCAATGATGGATATTTACAATCCTAAAATTTAAGATTTGAGTTCACTTGTAAAAAATGTGTACCAACGTCCTGACAGAAAGCCAGTCAGATCTTTGAGTACTGCATTCTGTGAAGGCTTACCACGGCCTAATACCATTACTTCAGAACAGCAACAGTATGTTTTCTTTAAAGCTTAAAAATCTTACCATCCAGCAGACAGTCAAAATGAAGACACTGCAAATACTCTCTCTCTCTCATGAAGCCGTTCAGAGGAGTGGCCCAGCCTTCAGCCAATACCTGCACCCACTGCATGTCCACCTGGGGAACGTACAGTCAAACATTAGGTTAAGTCCAAAAGAACAACTTGAAACTCATGTTGTTCAAAAGAGCATGACCTGATGAATGTATCAGTGGATAAAAAACTACTCTTTGTACAGTACATTACTGTATACAAAAAAATGTATTCATTGTTAGTTAGCAAAGGATTTATCAAAATTATTTACAAAAAGACATCTTCTTCATCACCTTCCCAATCTGGACAGCAGGCAGAGTCTCTGCATCGGCTTTAGCCAGGTCCAGTTTATTCTCCTGGACGTAAAGCTCTTTCACTTCATAAGATGCATCAACAGGAACTATGTCCTGCAGAATAATACAAATATGAAATCAGCCATAATTCAATCAATTAATAATAAATAAAATATTCCAAATAAGCAAACACAAAACACCCAGCATGAACAAAATATTGATAAACATTCAGCAAAGGAACACTGATTTGTGATACATTTACCGGTGATTCACAGATGTGAGGCGCTACTCCCACCTAGTGGCCAGTATTATATGACGGTAATGTGTCACAAATATAAACGCAAAACTTGAAGCGCTTGGCTATCTGTAACGGTTGTATCAAGTAAAGAAATCACCTAGATGTTTCTGAACATGATTTGTCTCACAGCAGGACTTTTCTTCGCCTCACCCTCTCCTGAAGCAAGTCAACAAGCTGTTGAATGCACTCATTCACACTGCAGGAGTCCGTTTTCAGCACCAGCTCTGGGGCTTCTGGTTTCTCATACTCTGAGTCGATTCCAGTGAAGCCTGTTGATAAAATACAGAAAGTCACATGCATGGCTTGGGTTTTATCATCTACACAAAATATATAATTGCAATGAGATTAACTCTGTAGAGAACAAATTATATCACAAAATTCTTACTTGTTAACCAAATACACCATGATCAATCAATGTCAAAAGTGTTGTGGTTAATAATTTCTTTATCTATACTCTTGCATCAAGACCTGTATCCCGGAGCTAGGCCTTTTTTCTGAAGAAAAAAAAAGCAATAAACCTGAATTAATTGGAACTTTAGTGAGGGTGCTAGAACAAAATATTTCAACTTGTATGTACCCTCTATCTGGCATTTTATTAACAAAGGGTTCAGAGCACTATGTCTTTCTACATGAGTCTTAGTACGAACGAGTCTGGATTAATCATAATAAGTGCAAAGACCAAAACCATGGATATATTGATATTTTGCATCAACAATTCACATTTCTTTTTCATCACCTGTTATCTCCCCCGCTCTGGCTCTCTTGTACAGCCCCTTCACATCCCGCTGCTCACAGACATCCAGTGGAGCGTCCACAAACACCTCAAAGAAAGGCAGTCCCGCAGCTTCGTGAATCTTCCTAGCATTGAGGCGATCCTGGCACACAAACATTCGGTTGCAAACAACAGTATGTCATCTCTGTCATCTTACAACTCTTTCTTTTAGCAACTGATGTTTTTTTTGGAGAGGCGCTCACCCTGCTGTAGGGAGAAATGAAGCTGGCAATGCAAACCAGTCCAGCATCAGCAAAAAGGCGGGCCACCTCGGCAATACGCCTGATGTTCTCTTCACGATCCTCTGGGCTGAAGCCTAGGTTTTTGTTCAGGCCCTGACGGATGTTATCTCCATCCAGCGTGTAGCAGGGGATGCCATGACACACCAGGTACTCCTCCAAAGCCATACTCACTGTGGTCTTCCCTGCGCCTGACAAACCTGAGCACAGAGGAAAACAAAGCGGTATGAAATCAAACACTCGGGGCACCTTGAACTCTGATTTTGCAACACAAAGCTGCTGAAATATCATGACTTACCACTTAGCCAAACCGTGCATCCTCGGAAACCTCCTCTTGTACCCACAACCTGCCCACGCTTGTTTCGACTGACATGATGAGCTTGATAGGTAACATTAGTTGCACGTTGCATTCCCTGAAATGACAGATTATTATCAATTAATCCAGTCAATTTAGTAAAGATTGTATAAGCTGTAACAGTAGGGTAACGTGAACAGATCAGCCTCAATCACATCAGATACTAAAGCCGGCTTTATGTCTTGTTTGGAATAAATCTGAAAGAAAACCATCAATGAAACATTACATCTTGTTAAATCTGTTGATGAATAACCGGACCACGAAGTATAAATATTATACTGGCAAATCATCGATCCTGTACTATTTTTCCTCGCGGAGGTGAGTCACTTGGAAAAAGGCAAAATACTATATCGCTACCACTGATGTTGGAAACGTGGAGGCCAATGTGACCACAGCTCCAAGGGCATAAAACAAACATGCCTCTTAAAAGCTGTATTAGCAGCTAGTTGTTTAGCAGCGTTTCAGTCAAAGTGTGCCTAAAATCCAATCGTCATTAGAGATAACATTGCTCATTAACAGCGTCATATTTCACTCGTCTGGTTAGCATGGAAGCTCAGTATTAGCAAGTTAGCGGTGAGCTGCCGGGATAACTCACCCAGTTCTCGGCAGCGTTGCCTAGCTTCTGTTTCTTGTTTGAGCTGCCATACGTTTCCATGGCTGGCAGCGGTCAGTAGCGACTTCAACCGGGTTCTTCTTTTGAAACAGGAAACGTCTAACCGTTTGGGTGTGGTATATTTGAGATTACTGTGATTATTTTTGTATTATTATTATAATTTGCATAAGAATCTTCACTGAATAAAGACGCCCGGAGCCTGCCTGCCAACCAGGAAGAGCTTTCACAAGTCGCCACGTCACCGCCGAAGTGATGACGCGTTTCCTTATTCAAAACTGATCTAAGGTCAGCTTTGTCTCGTTTTTGTCCCATAGAACGGCGGCTGGCCCAACAATTCAACAGATCTGTAACCAGCTGAATCACAGTCTCGACGTCTCTTCTCGCGTCCCATCAATGACATGAAATTGTTCGGGGGGAAAAAAAATCACTTTTACAGACTTCACTATAAATCAGCGAAATAACTTCGAAGAGCGTAATACGTGAATATTAAACAGTATTTTATCTTTTCCGTAGACTTTATCATTTGTCGTAAAAAATAATATTATTTATGTCAATAATAAATATTACTTTATAAGCAAATAATGTAATATCCCACACTTTTCCCAGCTGTTGAACATGTCAAGGCACCAGTTTCTTTAAAACGAGCAGAGGTACAGGACGACTGATTACAGGACAGTTACTCGCAATTAAAGGGAGGCCGGGTACAGAGGCTGGATGTGGGGCTTCAGGGAGGGGCGCTCTCTCAAAAGCGAGCGGCACCGTTACACAGCAGACATTTGAGCCTAAGCGACTGTCCAACAGGGCGCAGTATCAGCGATCCAAGGAACTGCAAGTACAGGAAGAGGCACTAGGAGGCCCGAGGAAGGCAGGCAGGTAGGATGCTACCAATTGTGCAACATGTGAATCTAACCGCAGTTCTTCCCCTCCATAGAATGTTTTGTATTTCTTCTTGTCAAATAGATAAACTGTGGGATGGACGAATGTGATCCTCAACAGGATGTGATAGACTGGGCTGGATTTTGTAGGATGATGTTGAACTTTTTCCTCCGTCTTTCAGATGCAGTTATACAAATACGAATAGCAGTAAATATGATCAATGTTTGCATCGTGGTTAGAATAGTGATCAGTAACAACCATGTGAGAGTTTTATATGGTAGATTATTAGATTAATCGTGTTTGTGGTGATGTCATTGATGTGGAGATTTATATCGGGTTATCAGCGTCACGTGGTGCAAATAGATAAAAATAGATTGATAAAAATAATAAGTCAGGTGGTCACTGTTTTTTAAACTTTAAATTTCACATGTGTAACATAATTTGTGAACGACCCAGTGCTCACACTGAGATGCAGCCGTCCATTGCTTTAATGTCGATTTCAGCATGAACAACATTAAGTTTGACTGAACATGACATGACTTAATTACAGAACACACATCCGATGATGACCTGTGGCCCCACCCAGGAGCTTCATGAGGAACATGGTGGTTGACACTGTGTGGGGTCAAGGTGCTTCAACCCAAAAGCAAACTTTAAAATCAGCTGTTCCGCACACGTCACATGACACACTGCCGCCCTGTAATCCACGGGTGGCACTGGAGACACCCGGTCTTCAAGCTGGCATTCCCACCCACATGTGGTTGTGGTACCCGGGGGAAAAAAAAGCAGGGATGGCTAGTGTGTGTTATAAAATTAGATGTCTTCTCAGGGGGAAAAACAAAAAACAAAAAAACATAACACTACAAAATGCATTTATTTTTTCAGAAATGTTGTGTATTCGTGTGTGTGTTTTCAGTGTGTGTGTGTGTCTTTTTTCTTGCTCAGGGAAATAGTTTCCTCTATAATAGTAATTGGACTCATTACAGGAAATGAACATCATTGCCGTAAAAACCAATTGTTTGAAACATTTGTCTCTCATTGACATTACTGACATGTTTCCTGAGAAATGAAAAAACAGGATCAGTACGTATGACAAACATGCTAATTAAGACTATACGTACTGTGTAAATCCGATAAGCCTGTTCTTTTTATTATTGCACTTTAGAGGCGGTTATGTTAGTTTCTGCTCTTTGTTGACAACCACAAAAGCTGCGAAAACTCAGAGTTAAGGTATATAACATATGATGTGCTTATGCAATATATGATGCATTGTTTTAAACTCATTTACATTGGGTTATAAGGAGGGAATTCAAAACGAACCAGCTACATGCATCAGTAATCTGTCCATCTGATAGCACTCCAAAATAAATCTTATTGTTACTTAAAGCATATTTTAAGTACTATTTTAAGAGCAGGTTTTTGTTAATGCATTTGTTTTGCTTTGCATTTTTATTTACCTTATCTAATATAAATTCCTAATAAGTGCTTTTTTGCTTTACTCTGTAAAACCTTTAAATGTAAATTTACAGTAAATAACTAGCAGCTGCCTCACCTGGAAAGAACTGTGTTTTTTATAGTATGTTACTTTTAGACCAGCACACATCTGCAAATAATGTGTGCAGACATCTAAATTTACAACAACTAGTCAGTTGTTTTTTTTCACTAAAGTGTTGTATATTTTAAATACTTACTGTAATACTACCAATAAAATGATAATGGACTATATTTTAAGATTGCACCTTTGTAGATGTACTGCTCAATGAAATTTACAAAAGAATTATTAATATAAAAACAAATGACAGAAAAATATCAACGCAGTTTTAGAAGGATGGTGTTCCAATGTTTAACATTTGACACTAAATTAGAATTAGAAGGTTTGACATCCCTGGTTATTGAAAAACTAAATATACCGATGTGGACAAATCATCAGTTCTGTCTTTGCAGAAGTATAGCAGAATGACTTCCAAATGGTTGGAGCAGCGGAGATTGCCTTAAAGTTGTTCAGATTCTATGTTTTATTGTAAACATTTCAGAGCCCTCCAACAATCCAGAAGAATCTGTCATTTATTTCAAGCCCATGGTGTGTTTCATTTGTTCACTTACTTACTGGAGAGAGTCGGAGCATGAGGAAGGAAGTGGACGATTAGATTTTTATCAGCGTTGGTTGGTGTTTAACAATTAAGGTACCGGCTTACATGAGCCAAGCTACTTGTGTCTTTTGTTTTCTTCATTACGAGAGATGCCCAGCAGCACACTCTACACAATGTTTATTACAGCAAACTTTTATTCATGATGCATTTTTTAAAGCACACTGATCTTTCCATGTTAGACTGAGTGAGACTTGAAACTTCAAACTCTGTGCAGGTTTTATTAAAAGCAAATAACTTAATGGAAAATGAAACTAAATCCTAAAACAGTTGTACCCGCAAATTTAACACTTCATTTTCAACAAGTACATTTTTACAAGCCTGCATCGCCTCTCTGTAGTTTTGCCTCTTGCTAAGAGGGCTGGGCCACACTTGTGTGACTTATTTTTAAACCTCTCTTTGATGAAGACAATCCACATGATTTACAGAAGAAAATGAGTGGATGGCGATAGTAGCGTGTTATTACCAAGGCCTCAAAATGGAGTCCAAGTTGTGGTAACTCTGGTGCAAACTATAGCCTTCAAGACAACTGTATGGCTTCTCTTGAAATAGCCTGAGTGAGTGGAGGCAGCCAAGTTATCCATTACAGCCCCGTGACCATGTGGAATCATTTTTTTCTGCCAGTTTTCCATCACCACCCATCCCAGTGGTGGGAAAACTGTGTCTGCTGTACCCCAGGGAGGAGGGGACCAATGGAAAACTAGTCTAATAGTCTAATGGAGACACACGGCAGACCTCCCCTGTGCAACACACTGTTACAGTCCTACAGTGAAAATACAGGTTGTACCACATGTAATGTTGAATGATGTGATGGTGTCATAGAAGATACACACTTAAGGAAAATATGAGGTTTATTTGATTAAAAAGAGAAATCCAACCTAACACAGAACATTTTGATCCTTTCAAATTGTGGGCAGTAAAATAAATATTTATGACAATGACAGTCCATAAGCTGAAAATCCAAGCATTAAGACGGGAAGGAATTGTCCTCACCAAGCATTTGAGGACAACGTTTGTCATTAAGTGTTTTTAATATAAGACAAAAATGTAGATGAAATGAAATGTAGCCGCAAGAGGGAAAATGTAGCTGCAAGAGGGCACAAGCCAGTGTCTTATTGTGCCAGTCCCAAGCCCGGATAAATACAGAGGGTTGTGTCATGAAGGGCATCTGACTTAAAAGTTTTGCCAAATCAAACATGCAAATAAATTCTATGACTTCTATACCGGATCAATCGAGGCCTGGGTTAACAATGACTGCCATAGGTGCTGTTGACCTTCAGGGTGCCGGTGGAAATTGGACTACTGTTGGTGGTAGAAGGAGAGGAGGAAAGTGTGTTCGTAGGGAGAGAGAGCAGAGGAATGGCAAGAGTATAGGACTGAGGGTAGGGACGTTGAATGTTAGAGCTATGATAGGAAAAGGTAGAGAGTTGGTTGACATGATGCAGAGGAGGAAGGTAAACATACTGTGTGTCCAGGAGACCAGCTGGAAAGGTAGCAAGGTTAGAAGTTTAGGAGCAGGGTTCAAGTTGTTCTATCATGGTGTAGATAGGAAGAGAAATGGACTAGGAGTTATCTTGAAGGAGGAGTTTGCTAGGAATGTCCTGGAGGTAAAAAGAGTGTCAGAGTGATGAGTCTGAAGCTAGAAATAGAAGTTGTGATGTTCAATGTTGTTAGTGTGTATGTTCCACAGGTAGGATTTGAGCTGTGATGCTGAGCATGAAGTGATGCAGAGTATGTCTAGAAGTGAGAGAGTTGTCATTGGCGCAGACTTTAATGGACATGTTGGTGCAGGAAATAGAGGTAAAGAGGAGGTTATGGGCAGGTTTGGTATCCAGGAGAGAAATGCAGAAGGACAGACGGTGGTTGACTTTGCAAAAAGGATGGAAATGGCTACGGTGAATACTTTCTTCTAGAAGAGGCAGGAACATAGGGTGACCTATAAGAGTTGAGGTAGGAGCACACAGGTAGACTACATCTTGTGTAGACAGTATAATCTGAAGGAGATCAGTCTAGTGGTAGGCAAGAGTGTAGCCAAACAGCATAGGATGGTGGTGTGTGGGATGACTCTGGTGGTGAGGAAGATGAAGAGGGCAAAAGCAGAGCAGAGGACGAAATGGTGGAAGCTAAAAAAGGAAGAGTGTTGCATGAATTTTAGGAAGGAATTAAGATTTTTTTTTTATACAAGGTATTTTTATTAATTTTCCAAGTTATGAAAAGAGTTTGTACAATAATGTAAATCAGAGAAAGAAGAAAAAAAAATCCCACCCACCCAACCACCCATTCCCAGTCAAGACATTTTTAAGAACAAGGGAGATTTGCAGAGAAATAAAGCTGATGAGCAATACAATGAAGCTATGGGAAAGAGTAGTTGAAGTTAGACTGAGGGCAGAAGCGAGCATTTGGTTTCATGTTGATAGAGAAGTACAGAGAAGGCCAGAGGGAGCTGCATTGTGTTTTTGTAGATCTGGAGAAAGCTTATGACTGGGTGCCCAGAGAGGAACTGTGATATTGTATGAGGAAGTCTGGAGTGGCAGAGAAGTAAGTTGGAGCGGTGCAGGACATGTATGAGGACTGTAAGACAGTGGTGAGGTGTGCTGTAGGTGTGACAGATGAGTTCAAGGTGGAGGTGGGACTGCATCAGGGATCAGCTCTGAGCCCCTTCTTGTTCGCTATGGTGATGGACAGGCTTACAGATGAGGTTAGACAGGAATCTCTATGGACTATAATGTTTGCAGATGACATTGTGATCTGTAGTGAGAACAGGGAACAGGTGGGGGAGAAGCTAGAGAGGTGGATGTTTGTCCTTGGAAAGGAGAGGAATGAAGGTTAGCCGCAGTAAGACAGAGTACATGTGTGTGAATGAGAGGGACCCAAGTGGAAGAGTGAGGTTATAGGATGAAGAGATCAAGAAGGTGGAGGATTTTAAGTGCTTGGGGTCAACAATCCAGATGGAGAGTGGAGAGTGTGGAAAAGAGGTGAAGCGTGTCCAGACAGGATGGAACGGGTGGAGAAAAGTGTCAGGTGTGAAAAATAACAGTAATAACAGAATATAGGGTACGCTTCTACCGTATATTCTGTTATTACTTTTGGGGATGCATGAACTTTATGTTGGGATGCACAATTTTTTCTTGAAGCACAGCCCAGGGATGTCCTACTTTCTTGAGGTAAAATGAACTCTGAGAGCTTAAAGTTTCCTCCTTCAACAAAACCACCTGACTTAAGGTTCCTTATATTTAGCTTTTCCTGTATCTTCAGCCTCATCCTACTCTGAAATGCTTCAAAATTCTTTGATGATCAGCAATAGAGGGACTACATAATGGGTCTTGACATATAGGTTCACAGCCTGTTGCATGACACAGGGCTGCAACATAATCTCAATGATAACAGAGAGGACATGACATTATAATTGGCTTATTTTGTTTCTCTGTCCTTGCTGATCTTATTTTCCTTCTCATGGTCTCATTAAATTCCTTAAAGTCTGTCAGACTTTGCATCGTGTTGCCATCCATCAGTTTTGTAACAGAGGCTGAATCGGCTGTGGCTTAGTCAGAGGACATTCTACTTTAAGCCTTTCTCCACTGTAATATTTTCTCAAAAATTGATTCTGAGGAAATTGATACTTGCAGCGGCTCTTATGCCTCGCGTTTCCAGGCGTACTCTATTTCTATTTCGCTCAAGAGCCATGTTTTGTTTTTGAGTGAACATGCTATTCTCTACGTATCTCAGAAGGTTTTTTATTGTGATGCATTTCAGAGCTGATGGGAGCCTTCTCACATCCGTTAATGGAGCTGTTAAAAGAACCAGACTCCATTTAGAAATGTAAGAATGGAAATGGTCATTTTGTTGCTGCGCTTTCTGAAGTCATTAACTGAAAAAGCATAACAACCACCACATCTCCAAGGGTATTTGTCTTCCATGTCTCATTACAATGCATTAATTCCAGCTTCCCAAACATTGTTTTAATCTATTTTATCTCAGATTACAGTTCATCTTTAAATTTAATTTCACTTTTGTTTTGTGTTGTCGATCAAATGATGGCATCAGCAGCTGGGGCTTTTGGTCATATTACAGAGTCGTCTTCAACTGGTGTAGTGTAGTTTCCTCAGATGCTCAGAAAATTAGTACTATCGCATAAAATATTGTGAAAAAAATGAGCAAACTGTGTAGGAGATATGGCAGGAAGTGGCGCAAAGTTCCAAGGTTATATTTTCAAAAGTGTACATTTGGCTGGTTGGTTGGGTTGTCAGGAGGATGACTCAAAAACTACCCAATGGATTTTTGTTTTTCCTTTGCTCTTCTTCAATAGTCATTTGTGTCCCAGTGTTTATTCTACAGCTTTTTACTACAAGACAGGGATGTCAAACTCATTTTCACCAAGGTCCACATCAGCATAATAGCTGTCCTCAAAGAGCCAGATGTAACTTATAAATGTAACTAAATATAACTCAGTGTAATGTAAAATAAATGTAACTACTCCTTAATGTTAAATAACTCTGAATTTATTAATTATTCAAGTTACAAACATTACAGCTGTACAGAAAAGAATATGTTTGTTTGTTGCTCTGTTTTAACATAAATCCTTTTAATTTGTCAGCTTATGATACCCACAAAACTCGATCAATCAGGGATCAAACCATCCAAGTGAATAAAGAATAATAACATCAAACACAAGTTAAGACATTAACTTTGTTCAAAACGATTTTGACAATGTTAAAATGGGATTAATTACTGCATTGTGGGAAATGTAGTTTTGCTCAAAGCACACTTTTGACCTATTTATTTATAGACACTCTGACTTTTTATGCTCTTGTGGGCTACATAAAATGACGTGGCGGGCCACATTTGGCCCCTGGGTCTTGAGTTTGACACATGTGCTATAAGATAAAATTAGTAGGAAACACACGTGCTGTAAGAGGTCTCTCTGGTGGCCAAACCAAATTCCATTCTTTAAGCAGGTTTTTACAGTATTTTTTTTCCTAAGTAAAAGCTTTAGATATATTACCCCCTGAGAAATTTCATCCGGTGGAATCAAGATGTTTGCATCCATCTAAAACTTTATCTCCTTCTTTGATTATCTGTAGGACAATTGGAAACCAAAGTTCAACTGCTCCGTGTTTCTCATGTGAGTGATTTTGGCAACCTCAGCACAGCTTGTTGACTCAAGCTGCTTTGCTCTCTTGTGCAGAATATAATTCCTGGATTGTGCTTTCCCAGTCGAAGAGTTTATACGATTCCAACATTCTGTTTTGTCCCACTGCAGTGGAAAACCTTCAGAGGACCAGCTTCTGTGGACGGTCAGCATACGCACCCATGGCATCGCAGGACCTCAGGGATGCGAGAAACTCTGCCACTGATCTGAAGTCAGGCATGGAGGGTAACGCTGAGGGCATCAACGGCCAAATGTGTACCGTCCATAAGTTGGGTGGAGAGGACACAAAGAGGGGTTTTCGGAAAGGCATGGGGAGGCATAACGACTACGAGAAGATTTCTGTGCCAGAGACCAAGGTCAACCAACTGCCTATGGAGTGGTGGAAGACGATTATTGCCTTCTTTTACGCTGCTTTTAACTTATTCCTCACAACATTCGTCATTGCAGTGGTCCACGAAAGGGTCCCTCCAAAAGATAGCAACCCACCTCTGCCTGATATGTTTTTTGATTACATTGACAGAGTCAAGTGGGCCTTTACCGTGACTGAGATCAGTGGCATTGTGCTCATGGCTATTTGGATGATCCAGTTGTTTTTCTTCAGATACAAGTAAGATCCTACGAATCAATGTATTCCAGCTTCAGTGGAATCTCATGTTCTACATTTAAAAGCAGTTATTTTTGTGACGTTTGTTTACAAGGAAAATACAGAAACATGGCAGACTTGTAATGTAGAATTAACATCTGATTGGTTGGTTTTTTTTTAAAGCACTAAAAATACAGCAAGTGGAACAAAAACATTTTAATTTGCTAAAGACAGTTTGGGCTGCAGCGTTTTCTTTTTGTTTGGCACAATTAGGACATTCGTGGTTATGTGTTTCCCATCATATTATAATGAATGTTATATTCACCGATGATGCTGTATTTGTCTTTCTATCTTCCTCTGCTCTCTGGCTCTGACAACGAGAGACATATTTTTGTATAGATCATTTAAAATGTTTGATCAAATTCAGAGTTTTATCTTCCATAGCTGCCTATGGGAATAAAGATATAAAAACACAAAAAGAATCAAATGAAATGTAGAGTTAAGATGCTGACGGTTTATAATTAGTACGTGTATATACATGAATGCATCGCTCACATGTGGCTCTAATATTTTCCATTCGCAGATCAATAGTAAGCAGGCGGTTCTTCTTCCTTGTTGGAACCCTGTACTTGTATCGCTGTGTCACTATGTACGTCACCACCCTGCCTGTACCTGGCATGCATATGACTTGTGCTCCTAAGGTGAGAGTGGTGCATCAACTGTCATTGCTCATTTGTGGACTCTTTAGCGCCCACAGGGACTCATTTTGCACAACCGCGAAGGAGAGGCAGCAATAATAAAAAAAATAAAAAGCCATTTTGACTTTTTATTGCCTCAGGAAACAATATTGAGGTGCATCAGTGTTTGATGAAAAACATGTGCTCCTGGCATTTGTTGTGTGGTGTGGAAGTTTAGCAGTTGTTTGTTTCCAAGGTTTTGGAAGGTTTTGAACAATGATTTAAATCCATTATTTATTGGTAACACGGGTGATGCCCTCTGTGATTTGAGCTGAGCACCAAATAGTTGATCATCTGTGGCTGCCAGTGATCTATCTTCACTGGCCTTGCTTCAATCCCACCTCATTTTGACTAAATGTTTCCCAGGCTAGTAAATTATCACTTCTAATTATGTTCGCAAGACTTGAAGATGAACAGATGATTACAGAACTTGTTACCTATTGGTTTCAAGACTGTTAAGTTTACTGGAAACAGCTACCCCCCTGTGTCTCTGTGTCGCTATATCTAATTATTATAAAAGCATGTTAAGTGTGTAGAAACAACACATTTACTGGGATATCTGTGTAGTTATTTCATGTTCTTCCCCAAAAATGTTGTCCTACAATTCTAATCTTTTTCATTATCCTTAGCAGTTTTCCTAATCAATTAAATCCAATTGTTAGACTTCTCAAATGTGACTATTTGCTGTAAATTTCTTTAAATGTAGTTTATTTGACTTTTGACCTGGTCAAGTAATTTGTAGAGGATATGTTTAGCACTCAGCTATTACTACTTTATTCTAACATCAGGGATTAAATTATTAAGGAATTAAAAGTTGCATTCATTAAATTTGGTAATAATTTAAAGATAGCAATAATCATTAGCCCTGCTGTTGATGAGGTATTCATCTATTCCACTGCCTGTTTCTCATCAGCTTCACGGAGATTTCCACGCAAGATTTCAACGAATTCTGAAACTGGTCTCAGGAGGAGGTTTGTCCATCACAGGCACCCATCTGTTTTGTGGAGACTATCTTTACAGTGGACACACTGTGATGCTCACCCTCACCTACCTGTTCATCAAGGAGTGTGAGTATTCAACACTTGTTGACTTGTACAATTGCATAATTTACCATGAATAATATATGAACACATGAACCTTCATAGTGGTGACATGAAGGATAGTGACATGTTTAACCGCTCCTCTTTTTCTTTGTTGTAACATTAGAATTACTCGCAAATGATGCAAATCTCTATTCTTTAATGCATTTGTTATATCTGTCCAAAGTTAATGCCATCTTAACAACACCTCCCAATAATTTATTCTTCTTTCGTGATAGCTGTAATGCTTGGATATATATATTGTTTTGTGCTTTTTTCCCCTCAGTATCAGTAGAAAAAAGCATAATGCAAATCAACACTTTAGCTATAAAATTGTACAGTTAATTCAACACTTCTATGTAAAAATTTCGTATACTTTTAACCTGTCGAACCGTGAAGTACTTTCTTACTGATAAAATCAGATATAATTAGGTCAAAATATGTATAAAAGCTAAAAAACAAACATGTTTTGTGAAGATGAGTCAAGATAAATAAAGGTTATAAGACCTCCTCTACCTTGATGCCATCATGACACTCATGTCTCTACGCCTCTTTCTCCAGACTCCCCACGGTCGTTTTGGTGGTACCACCTGATGTGCTGGCTGCTGAGCGCTGTGGGCATTGGCTGTATCCTGGTGGCACACGAACACTACACTGTGGATGTGGTTGTGGCCTATTTCATCACCTCCCGCCTGTTCTGGTGGTATCACACTATGGCCAACTTACAGGTCTGTACACACAGCATGATACTGATGGGTTTTACGGTCTGTCTGGTGATACAGAGTTTATTTTTGGTTGTGTTTGTTCAGTCCCATCATTTTTCAAGACTTTCTTAAAACAGTTAGTATTCACTTAAGAAAAGGAAAGGACTTTAATGCCGAGTATGCAATGCCCTGTTGTCATGTGTGCAAATGTATGTGAGTTAGTTTTAAAACAAAAAAAATTAATACATTCTGTGATATTATTAAATATTATTTCTTCTTCACATTTTGAAATAATAGGGAGTTGATGGAAGGAAATATATGTGATATTAAATATTACTATAGATGATACTTTTGTCCTCTTCACAGACTCTGAAATGTTCACCAAACAACTACCTCACTAATACCTGGTGGAACCCGCTGTTCAACTTCCTAGAGAAGAATGTCCAAACCGCGGTGCCATGCTCGTACAGTTGGCCTATCACCTGGCCTCCATCCTGCCTTAAGAACAGCTGCAAGAAATACAACATGGTACAGAGCATATGAGAGGACTGACAAGGCATGGATACCCCTAGAAGAGTTGCCTGATAACTAAGTCGCTTAAGTGTTCTGAGAGCTATGAAAGAAGTGTGTCCATAAAAATGTCTGTAGAAGGGTAGTCATGTTGTCTCTGTGTGTTATTTGTCAGTGCAATTTATTTATGACATAAAGTCCTTCGAAGCAGTCATTGCTTCTATAGCCAGTGCTTATGTCAGCTCTTCACACGTGAACAGACACTTGTTGTCAACATTGTATTAAAATGTAACCATATTACACCTCTAATGTGTTTGTTGATTTAATTTTTCAAAATGATGCATGAGTTCAAATAATCACATTTCAACATCTTTAACCCAATTTTTAATTGTTTAAACTAATCCAGAAGTCAGAGCTGTAATAATAATATAATGTAATAATAATATAATAATACATTATAACATAATAATATATTATTATATATTGTATTACATTATATTTAATATTATAACAATGGAATATTGTTAAATATATAATATATAATGTCATAATATAATTTTAGGTTCATTTCACTTGATGCCAAATTTTATTAAAGAACTAAAAGGACATCTTTGATTTGTAAATCTACTCATCTGAGTCTGTGTGTCACCTTTAAATGTGCTATATAAATAAAGTTATGTCATTTTAAATGGCTGGATATAGCGGAGGTGAAGTGCACCAATCACAGTAAGCCTAAACAGTATTGACCAATAATAAGCCAGTAAATGTATCACGTGGTCACAACAGGAAGAGCGTGAGCTGCAGCCTGCAGGATTTTTCACCTGTGAAAACTTCTCCGTAAAACGTAATAGGTTTCAATAATTTAAACTTTAAAAAATGATTTCGCTAACATGGCTGGAAAACCTGGGCAGCTGCGGGTCTTTGCATGTCGCGGTCATAGTGTTCTTAATGGTATATTACCTTCTTAATTGGCATCAGAGACGAAGGGACCTTGCAAATATTCCACCGGGTCCCAAACCGTGGCCAGTTGTTGGTAATTTAAGCGGCTTTCTCGTCCCCGCTTTCATCCGTAAAATATTCGGGCAGAAACCGGTCAGAACCGACAGAAACGCGCTGGTAGTTTTCATGGAGCAAGCTAAGAAGTATGGCAACGTTTACAGCTTCTTCGTGGGGAATCAGCTGTGCGTGGTGCTTAATGGCTTCGAAGTGGTGAAGGATGCTCTCTCCAACCATTCCGAGGTCTTCTCTGACAGACCAGACATTCCTGTCATCACTATGATGACCAAGCATAAAGGTAAGGTGCGTTCAAAGATCATGTATGTCAAGTTTATCCTGACGTCATTGATCATTTACGGGTTGTACTTTGTGGTGGTGTGGAGTTACTGTATATTGTCTTGTAAAGATAGGCACTTCCATTTCAGAACATAAACACAGCAAATTAATAAAGTAGCCTAAGTCTTAAAATCTTAAAGGATCACACTCAAAAATCTCTTATGAATGTAAACCAAATAATCTGAATATTGTAATCATAAAACTCTGACTGTATCAAATGTGCTGTGCAAATAAACCTTTAAAACATTGAAGCTCTTCTTTAACTGGATTTCAGGAATAGTCTTTGCACCTTATGGGCCAGTGTGGAGAATGCAGCGAAGGTTCTGCCATGCCACACTTCGAAACTTTGGCCTGGGGAAGCTGAGCTTGGAGCCTTGCATCCTGGAAGGCCTGGCCACCCTCAAAACAGAGCTACTGCGACTGAATGAGGAATCTGATGGAGCCGGCGTGGACCTGGCCCCACTAATCGGTAACACTGTGTCAAACGTTATCTGCTCGATGATCATGGGTCAGCGCTTCCATCACAAAGATCACGAGTTCCGCACCATGCTGGACCTGATGATTCATGGGCTGGAGATCTCTGTGAACAGCCATGCGGTCCTCATCAACGTTTGTCCCCTGCTCTACTACTTGCCTTTTGGAGTTTTCAAGGAGTTACGGCAGGTGGAAAGGGACATCGCCGTGTTTCTGAGGAGGATTATTACAGAACATCGGGAAACGCTAGACCCTGACAACCCAAGGGATCTCACAGATATGTACTTAATGGAGATGTTGGCCAAGCAAGCTGCTGGTGAAGAGAACAGCAGCTTCACTGAAGACTATCTCTTCTATATAATAGGAGATCTCTTCATTGCTGGAACTGACACCACTGCTAATTCTGTTTTATGGGTTCTTTTCTACATGGTCTTGTATCCTGATATCCAAGGTAAAATTAGTCACTGTCCATGCAGCCGGTTCTGTTCAAACTGCTTGCATGCTCTTGTGAAAGGTAGACCTTGTTTGTATGTATCACCTTGACCTCTATAGTGACATTGGAGCAGAGCTGTTAAACCTGTTATTTCTCTAGATTGGCCATCCAGAACAATACATCTGATCCGAGTTCATGTACCAGTAGATTTGTAACAAATAAGAACATTTAAGAGTAGTGAAGTGTTAATGATATACACAAAACACTTATCAAAATCAACATTGTCTTTGGATTAATAATTAATTTATTGGGTTGATGTTCCTGAGGTGATGTCTGTATGGATGTGGGACATAGGTGAAAGCAAAAACTATCTACCTCAACTGATCCACTTTCAGTAGAGGTAAATGTGACATTCAAAGCAGTTTGTCTCGATACTGTTGATTACTGAATGCCATCTGCATGATTTTTTTGTTTCATCTTTATTCAGGTTTTAAAAATGAAGGTCTCTTTAACTTGTAGATATGTGTTCCACCAGTGGGGGGTGCAAAAGGTCTGTTTTGCTAGTCGCGGTAAGATAGCGAGAACTGAGGCATTGCACCAGGTGAATTAAATATGTGGAACTCCCCAGCAGCTGTTTGGAACAGAAGAAGCCTGATAGTTGACTTTATTCAGCACAGAGATCCAAGTTAGGTGAAGGGGGAAAGGAAGGAAGAAAAAAAACTGATAATTAGTTCTCTTTAGCCCTCATTGAAAAGTTTAATGGGAAAATCTGTTTTAATTTACAATATACAAAGATCTCCACCAATAAGGTGAGAAATGTTACGTGAATATCTATGTTTGGTTGATTGTCTGCAAGATACCATGAAACTTTCTCAGATGAGTTTTCTTTAGTTTTTGTAAGAGAAGATTGTGGCCCAAGATAAAGCTTAGTGAATGCTGAGTTGGATCCGGGATGTGGATTCTGTATCACTCCTCTTTAACATAGTGAGACAGGGCTTTTTTGCCACTACGGGTAACTAGATCATACCCAGCCCTGAGAGAGGATTTTCATTTGGAGGGGGACAGTGAATGTTGAGTAACGGTACAACATGCTTAAATAATTTTTACATGTGTTCCATGCATTTCTATAAAAGAATCATACGCTTAGTCCTGTTTCACTTTTATTATTTTGACTCCAGATAAGGTCCAGGCAGAGATTGATGAAGTGCTGGGGACGCATCGGGGTCCCTCCCTGACTGATAAGGGCAGTTTGCCTTTTACTGAATCCACCATCATGGAGGTGCAGAGACTGACAACAGCAGTTCCTCTGGCTATTCCTCACATGGCCTCTGAGACAACAGGTAGATTTTAACATCGACCAGTGTCATTAACTAATCATCTTCTAATGTTCAACTGATAAAAAAAATAAACTCAGAGCTGGATTTAGTTGATTTCTCATACGTTCATGTGGATCTTTGCATTGATCAAAGTGTTTTCCTTCTTTTTTCTAGAATTCAGAGGCTACATTATTCCCAAAGGAACCGTTCTGGTGCCCAACCTGTGGTCTGTCCATAGAGATCCCACTGTGTGGGATGACCCAGATACTTTCAGACCTACACGCTTCTTAGATGACAAGGGAAGGTTAATAAGGAAGGAGTGCTTCATACCTTTTGGGATCGGTATGTTTTTCCTTATCCATACGGGCTAAGTATCTGAAGCATTGATCTGTTAATCAATTTAATTCAACCAAGCTCTTCTGATGTATACATCTTTCAGGTCGCAGGGTGTGTATGGGTGAACAGCTGGCGAAGATGGAGCTGTTCCTGATGGTCACCTACTTACTGCAGGCCTTTAGATTCAGAATCCCAGAGGGATTGCCTCCTCCACCCCTGCATGGACGGTTTGGCCTGACGCTGGCACCCTGCTCTTATACTGTGTGTGTGAGCCGTCGCAGATGAAGAACAAACAGAAGATGACATATTACATGATAGTAATTATGTAGTAGATGTTATGTAACATAAGACTATTGTATCATTATATATTTATAATTTATTCATAATTCTGTTTATATATGATCTGGGTTTTTTTTAACTCCAACCCTGATGGTTTGACACAGGGTTAGGACAAGTCTCCTCTAACTGGAATTTGAGTGAGACTCTGTAAAAATAACAAGGGAATGACAGCATACAGGAAAACTGGAAGAACGAAGAAACATAAACTGGAATACTGGAACCATTCTGGAGGGACGGCTGAAGAGAGATCTAAGTTTCCTGTGTCAGCCTCTCCTTCAAGACATCACAGCAAAATAACCTTGAATATATCTGTATAGGAAACGGCTCTGGGGTTCCCATTATCACAGCACAAGTAAGGTGGTGAAGAATCTGAGAGGCATTTAATTTAATAGGAAAATCAGGAAAAAAAGAAGCATGATTGTTTTCAAAGGCAATAGGATTAGGGGCCACAGTGGATGAATGGCCCCAGCAGATCCAGGTACAAGTGAGGGCTCTGGTCAAAGGAGTGTGGAGTTCAGCAGGATGAGGGAGAGATTTTTATTGACTTTTATTATTTATTTTTATTATGACTCTTAATCTTCTACTCCATACATCTCAGTCCTCATCCATGTATTGTCTCGTTCCAGTGGCCCTTTTCCCCATCATCCTGGTTCTCCAATCTCTAACACTGACTCTCTTAGTCCATGGTACGCATGCATCGGCATGGCTGTAGCTGAATTTCTCATTAATATTAATGGGCAGTAAAAATATAATATTCTACTCCTTTAAAAGTGGACAGAGTTTGGTGCAATAAGCGTAGACTTAAATATTACTGCCTCAGTACTACAGTAATATGGTTCAGCTAACATAACTACCTCCACCTTGATCAGACGTTTAAAAAAATCAGTATTTAAATATTTATGATCTTTGTGCATTAACATTTTAACAAATATTTAAGTGTCCTGGCAATAATTTCTTACCTTCTGTTAATAAATAATATTTTAAATACAGAACGCGCGGGTGGCGTCTCTATCTGTGTGAAAGGTCACAGGCCGGAGCGCTCCTGATCACGTGACTGGTAACCTTCCGCCTACTTTCCGCGTGTGTTTCCGAACCAGAGCCAGTCTGGCGTCACGTCCAGTCCACGCACACAGCATGGCTTTCTTCGTCCACCATTTCTGCAGACGGTTCTCGACCTCCGCTGTCAGGAATGTCGCTATTAAGCACGTAACCGTCATCGGAGGAGGGCAAATGGGCGCAGGCATCGCTCAGGTGAGCCCCGACACCCGGCGGAGCGTTAGCCACTTAGCTAGCAACTAGCCTCGCAGTAGCTAGCCACCTGTCATTTCAATCGACCAGACAGAAACTGTCTTCAGATTCTTCTCGCGTAGCTGAGAAGCTCTGCTTTAGGTTAACGCGATGAGTTAATTTGTATAACCGGAAAAAAAGTTCTCCAGAGGAGCTGGTAAGGGTTAGCAGCCAGTGTCCTAAGAGCTGCTAGTTGGTGTTGTCTTACGTGATTCTTTTATTGTTGATTTAACCACAGAAAGATTTATCATCTTTCAGTTAATTCAAATGTACAGCAGGAGTTATAGCATTGAAATGAAGTTGGATTCTTTTTGCAACATGTAAGTTTATCAGTCATTTAATGCTACCCGGATCATGTATGTATGAAGATCAGTAATGTGATCAACACAGTTCTGTAACGACTTTAAAAACATTTATGCAGTCTAGTGCTGATATGACTTCACACGTGACCTGGACTTTGAAAACCTTCTTGTATTTGAAACGATTCTTTGCAGATCTGATATTTTAATAAATCAAAGTCAGATCTGAAGGGCATGAGAAAAGACAAAATGATGAAGTCAGTTCATCTTCTTTAACACTTTCTTCTGTGTTAAGATGACGTAAACAATGAGATAGTACAGATGTAGGTCACAGAGGAGAAACATTTTCTGTCCTTCTTTCACCCGCTGCTGAGTAATACATTTCTTTGCCATTTGTCTTTCACTTTTTTATTAACCTGTGATGGCTACATGTGTCACTGACTGTTTAGTTTGACACCAAAAAATGACAATGGTAAGTATCGTTTCACATCATGGATTATTCTCTTGCTACACACACACACACACAGGCATTCTTTGACCCTTGAAGGAAGTTATGAAATACTTGTCAAACATTAAACACTATCTCGTCGTGATGATGAGATGTGTTGAGGAGTCAGCTCAGAACGATCTTGCATTTTAAAATCAACACAAATTTGTCTCGGGGGTCTGATCTTTATTTAGCCTCGAGTAGATTGTTGCTTACATTCACTGGAGTCAGTTAAGGAATCAGAATCTCAATCATTACTATGTCATGCTTAGTAAAATGATCGTAATAATTTTTTTCTCGTAGGTTGCTGCATCAACTGGCCACTCTGTGACAGTGGTGGACACCAATGACGACATTCTACAAAAGGCTGTCAAAGGAATCGAAGGAAGCCTGAAGAGAGTGGTGAAGAAGAAGTTTGCAGACAAGCCTGAGGTGAGACTCAGTTCACCTCTCCAAATTTAAAAGACTAAACAGTAAGGAAGTGGAAATTGCAGCATCGACGCGTGGTCTGGTGTGTTTCAGGCAGCCGATGCATACATCCAGAGCGTACTGCAAAATGTGTCGACCTCCACAGATGCTGAGTCTGTAGTTCAACACTCCGATCTGGTGGTGGAGGCCATCGTGGAAAATCTAAAAATCAAACAGGATGTCTTTGGTCGGCTTGACAAGGCAGCTCCATCGTAAGCCCTGTCCTTTTTCTGTTTCTGTTAAACAAGTGCTGTAACACTGAAAGCTTATTTAACTGCTGATAGTGCTGATGCAACGAATCTCATGTTGATCACAGAAACTCATATATTTTGAGTGGATTCTGAAAGATTTTACTGTAGCACACAGAAGGGAGATTATTATTGCACACGCTTCATAACCGTTCCCTCGCATTCTCTACACACAATAACTGTTTTATCGTCAATGACGATAAAACAGTTTCATAACCTCAAGGCCTAAGAAACAGGAGACACCAAATTTATACAACTACGAACTGCTATGATAAACATCATTGAATGATTACAGCATCATGTATGTTACAACAGGAGGATTTGAGACACTAGGTTCATGTTTACATCATAAAAGATTTTAAGGAAATTCAAATCGCTAACCAAAGTGAATTCTTTCATATACTCATTATAATAAGACAACATATGATTAAAGAATACTCCTAAAAGATCGTATAATTTGTTTTATATGTTTTCTAGTCAAGAATTTGACTGCTATATAACTTATTGATGCTATTTCCAACAGCAGAACAGAATAGCAGCTTACCCGTTAACAGCGTCCACTGTGCGACTGGAGTAAGCTGTAATCATCGTTGCTAAACAACGTAGCACATTGCTAAACTAAATAAAAATGAATAAAAAACTATAAAAGTGCAAAAATTTGATGGAATTCACCAACAGATTAACAGGAAATAATAAAATATTTCACTGCTACACTGTTACATCTAACATGATTCTACATCAGTATTCAATAACAATGACCTAATGTGTGTTCACTTCTGAAATCATGTCAGTTTCTGAGAGGGACGTGGACATGAAATACATGTCATACTTTATTGAACAGAAATTAAATGTCTCCTCTTATTATGATCCTTAATCTGTTTTCAGACACACCATCTTCGCCAGCAACACATCCTCCTTGCCCATCTCTGACATCGCCAGCGCCACCAACAGGCTGGACAGATTTGGCGGCCTTCACTTTTTCAATCCCGTCCCCATGATGAAGCTTGTAGAGGTGCAATTCCAATCAGTGTGGTTGCTTTCACATATGTTTGTGTATTTAACAAAACACATACCAGCTGTATGTTTCTGGTTCCTGTGCTTAGACTGAGGCAGAATCAAGAAGAATCCGGTGTTGAATTAGTTTGTGCAGCATAGTCAGGTTGGTTTATATCACATAACTTCAGCTGAAGAAACTCCAACATGCTTAAAATATAAAATACAGTTTATTAACAGTGTAAGGTGTTTGCTAAGAAGGTTTTCAGAAGGGAGCCATGTACTGGCTGGTGAAACTACAGCAAGTAGTAGCTTGGTTCTGTTCAGTGGAGAGAAACTCTCCTCGCCTATAAATCTCAATAACTTATTAAGAATAACAGGTTATATTTATAAAATGATAAATAAAAAGTAATTTATTTTAGGTTATTGGAACCTCGGCAACAAGCCAAGAGACGTTCGATTCCCTTCTGAACTTCAGCAAAGCACTGGGAAAGACCCCAGTGTCCTGCAAGGTATGGTCCAATCTCAGATCATTAAGGCTGTATTTGTATGAATTTTCTAAACATATTCAACAGCAGTATCCATCATCTCTTTATTTAGGACACACCAGGATTCATTGTAAACCGCCTGCTTGTTCCTTACATGATGGAGGCCATCCGGTTGCATGAAAGAGGTATGTTTACCTGCATCAGCCACACCAAGATGGAAAAAGTGTCCATTACAATGTTTAAAGTGAAGTCCATTTAATTTATGTACCCTACAATTATCACAATGTGCTTGAAGGGGCTTTATGGGACTTCTTTGTTGTCTTTCTCAGGTCATGGCTCTAAAGAGGACATCGATATTGCCATGAAACTTGGTGCAGGTTATCCTATGGGACCCTTTGAGCTTGGAGACTACGTTGGACTAGACACCTTAAAATTCATTATGGATGGTAAGTAAGCTACTAGGAAACTATAACGTCATGCGATTTGATTCTAACATGCTGAATGGGAAGCAATCAATTCATATCATACATTTTAAAATGTCATTTCTTCCTGTTTGCAGGTTGGAATGCGATGGATCCCGAAAACCAACTTTTTGTTCCCAGTGAACTACTAAACAAGCTGGTTGCAGAGGGCAAATTTGGCAGAAAGTCTGGAGAAGGTTTCTACAAGTATAAGTGATTTAAATTTTAGTGTTGCTAGTTTTGTAAAGATAGACTTCAACTTGTGAAATAAGCCACCCAACAAAGGTTAATCAGCAATGGAAACTTGGAACTTATGAAGTGCCTGTGACCTCTACGTTATAGGTAGACGTTTGTCTGTTGTTCCATTTTCTCATGGACAATATCTTTGTGCTCCTGTGTAAGAGATGGAATCAGATTAAATATTTTAAATACTTGTTGTCTGTATTTGTCAGAGGAGTGAAACAGCCAGTGTCTATTGTGCTTAAAACCTCAATGCCTCTACTGGCAGCCATTCAACAGCAACAATAGTGTTTAAATATTGAAGTTTTTTGAATATGGCCTAAGGCTTCCTTTTTACTTTACATTTACTGTTTCTTGAACTTGATCATGTGGTGATGCATGAGTCCATCCTTATTAAACATTTTTGAAGTATTTATTGCTACTGCTAATGGGATGTTACTACCATGGCATGGTTTATTTGAAGCTTCAACTGAGTTTGACCAATCCAGTAGATGCCTGAAAGTGATGTAGGGTTCTAAGTGAACAAAATTCTCTTTGTGTCATTGTCCCCCCACTGCCGCTTAAATATTCAGCTAAGGAAAAGCCTGTTTGTGTACCGACGTGGAAATCATATAAAAATTAAGGTTGTTTAAAGTTCCAACTAGATATTCCATTCATATAAAGAATGCTCTGTATTCAGCAAGTAACACTATGTGTTACGACACTAAAAAAGTGTTAGAAATGAAAAACTTAAGGCCCTCATTTAAGAAATCCAGAATCAGCAACTACATATTATGCATATGTGTATTAATACAATATTGGACATGAACAGTCACGTAAAGTGAAATGCAAGCAGAACACATAACCATAGATGAAGACAAATTGACTGGATAGATGAAAGGAATCATTGTCAGATACTCTTCCATGATTACACAGTGGGATTAAGGCGTCTTGCCATTTAGTTTGTTTACCCTAAATAGACACTAGGGGGAGCTGTTACACTGAGAAAAGACCTAGAATCAATACAGTTACAGTTCACCTCGGCTTACTTCATTAATTCGTTCCAGCAGACGCAACGTAGGTCGAAAAACGACATAAATCGAATCAACTTGTCTCCAGGATGAAATTAAGATAACCATTCGCAGTTCCGTACTGTACTTCATTTAGAAATGCATTTTCAATAGTATTTGGTTAATATCCGGGTTCGAGCCCTGCTCTGTGCAGAGTTTTGCATGTTCTCCCCGTGTCTGCGTGGGTTCTCTCCGGGTTCTCCGGCTTCCTCCCACCTCCAAAAGCATGTGCTTCAGGTTGATTGGCCGGTCCCAAATTGCCCGTAGGAATGAGTATGTGTGTGCATGGTTGTCTGTCCTTGTGTATGGATCCGCGGTGCAGTGGTGTAGTGCCCGGAGTGTCCCCCGCCTCATGCCCTATGCCAGCTGAGATAGGCTCCAGCTCCCCGTGACCAGCTACGGCAGATGAAACGGCAGAAAATTAATGAATATTTTAAGCTTGCAGTTAACTTGTTTTTGATACAGTATACTGTACTGAAAAATCGTGGCAGTCTTGTAGGTCGCCATCTTAGCTTCAGCTGCTTCTTCCAGGCTAATGATACACGTCTTTTTATTCTTGTTTATTGTACTAATGATTCAACGATTCCCTATTTGTGGCAGAAAGACGTATAGTACAGAAAAAATGTCAGCGTGTTGTCTTTAGGCGTTTTTTTTTTTTTACATTGTGGGTCACAGGGGTGCTACAGGCTAATTTATTATTTACAGTAATAATGTGTTTTTAATAGTTAAATATTTTACAATTTGAGGTGGACTGACGTATAGTGGAGTAAAATGATGTAAATTTGATTTACTTTTTTTTTGAAAACCAATGTATAATTGAGAACGTAACTCGAAAGAACGTTTGCTGAGGTATAACTGTATTCAGAAATTCAACTGATAGCAATTGAATCACGAACATTTATATACTGAAAGAATGCATTGCACCCTTAATTTCCTGTCCAATTGACAAGATATTGTATTTGGATGAATGTTTTCATTAGTGTGTGTGTGTGTGTGTGTGTGTGTAAAAGTGTTCTAATAACTTTTACACCACCAATATGTTCAGTACTGTATATCTGTAACAACCAGTCATAGTGAGATTAAAATCTTCAAGAAGGACACACACTGTTACCTCTGCCACTGGTCTTTCTACCACACGAGTGATCAAATGAGCCAATGGTGCCTTTTTATTTTTCTTACCAAAAAAACAAACAAAAAAAAAACAGTTCAAATATAACCACTTGGGAAGCAAAGTGCTATACCAAGATGAGTGACCCAAAACATGATTAAAAAGAAGGAAGTCATCATGTAATACTAAAATAGAACATTAAAATCAAAAATATTACAGAAATGCTTGCATGGAATAAACAACATGGCAAAAGACCACACTATTAGCTACTAGAGAGAAAAGACAAAGGTCCATTGCAATAAAAGAGAGACTGCCAAGTGCTGGGGTAAATATATATATCTGCTTCATTTGTCATGTTTTAGAACAATAAAATATAGGCCTCTGAGCTATTACTCCCGCCTTTGTCCTATTGTTGCCTGCAAAAATACCAAGAAAATTGACATATCCTGACAGTTTTAAAAAGTACACACAATGAGCATTATTTTACATCTGAGCAAGACTTGAGGTCACTATTTGTTACAAATAGTTATCAAAAGAAGCCTTAAGTTTCAATTTTTCTGCAAGACGCTTCAACAAGAAAAATGGCTTTCCTTTGTCCAAAGCTTATTTTTATATATACCACTATATAAAAAAAAATATTAAAAATAAAAACACTAAAATATACACCAAGAAAATGAAACAAAGGTTCAAGATACAAAAAAAGCAAAATAAAAGTGTCTAAAATTATTTAAAAAAAAAAAAAAAAAAAAAAAAAGCAAATCAAATTATTGATCCTTTGTTGCACCAACTGGTCGACAACCAACTAAAATGGCATCTTGAGGATGTTTCTTGGACGAGATGAAATCCCTCCATCTTCCTTAGTGCAGTCTTGAAAGAGGTGTTTGGTCGGAGCGGGAAAAACCCCAAATGGTCTCGAAAAGGGAGAGAAAGCAAGACAGGAAGTGGGGCGGCGGAGGTGTTGAGAGGCCGAATCCCAACTTAGTGAACTGTACAAAAAAAACCCAAGGTGGCAAATAAATTACAGTAACTTAAAAAACACTCATTTGGAGTGTTTGGGCATTGCAGTGGAGAACTTTACGATGCTGTTTTTTTTTCAGTGCAGTGCCATAGATTGCTGTAAAGCTGATTGTAAAGAAAACTGACGAAACGCAGATGACATAATGATGTTTCTCGGTGAGGAATGGTTGCGTACGTGAGCTCCGACCGATCGTGATTGTCTTGGTCAGTTCAGTGTCTACAGCAGGCGCCTTCGTGAAGGGAGCAGAGTCAAACAGTGAAGTGTTGTTTTTTTTTTGGTTGTGGTGGTGCCATGTGAGAGGGGGTGGGGAGAGGGGAGAAAAATGGAAAGGAAGGGGTGGTTATGTTTCAGAGTAGATCGGGGGTAAGAGTGGTGGTGGTTGTGGGGGTGGGGTTCCTCTGGCGATTAGAGGCTTCGGTTTGGAGATTTAAAGGTCTTCATGGAATCTAACAGGCCTCCATCTCGAGCAGAGGGCCTGTAGCTGCTGCCTTCGCTTTGCATGTGGAGAAATTGCTACGTTTTCCACCTGAAGAAAAACAAAGATGGGGGGGGGGGAGAGAAGATATGGATTAACCTCTGCATTGATGGTGAAATAACTACATTGGTCACCATTGAAGGAGAACACCCTAAAATATCGGCCAGATCGGTGTCAGAATTAACACCAACCAGACTGGAGATGGTTCTTCACCAAACGCCACCCGATTCTGACAAACTTCATCCCCGCTGTCCAGACTGAATCGTTCTTCCGTTTGTTTCCGTAGCGTTACAGCGACTTGTTTAAAAGCCTTTGCAGCGGCGCTGAACAAAGCGCTGAACTACAGAGGGGTTATAGGTCACCGACAGGATGTGGGCCGGCCTGGCTTTGATCTCATCTAAAATGGGGGGTTGCCGTGACCCAGCTGGCAGCGCTCCGCTCTTCTTTGCCCTCCCCTGACTGATTCAATCCTCCTCCTGGCCCTCTGGAGGTGAGTGCCCAATCGCATAGCTTCTGGTTGACATTTAGGCTACCTCTGCAGGTGGGCGTTGGGGAAAACAAAGCAAGGAAACTCTCAGAATCACCACAATGACCCAATTTGATTGGAAGTAACTTGAGTTCATGGAAACTCTATAAGGTTCAGGGTAAAGAATTGGTATTAAAGGATACCTGACTGCTCAATCTCCCCCACACATGAAACAGGACTCTCATTCCGACAAGGAAATTGTCAAATGTGCAAAAGAGTTCTTTTCCCTCTTGTGATCTGAGCTTGAGCTAACATAACAGTTAGCTACGCTTATTGACAAGCCACGAGATATTTTAGACGCGAGCAGCATCAAATAGAATCTGTGATCAAAGTGGAGAGGCAGAGACAAGAGGTGGATGGGCGCCTCTTCTGACGGGAGAGATGGACGTTTGGTGAGGAGAAAAAGGAAAAGAAGCAGCACTGGTCTGCTTTTCCCTCGAGCCGAGTGTGGGGTTTTTTTTCGTGGGAGAGGAGTGAGTTGAGCCTGGCTGCTTGCTGCGTCTTAAAACACACACACACACACACACACACACACACACACACACACACACACACACACACACACACACACACACACACACACACACACACACACACACAGCACCCTGCATACTACTTTACCACATGTGGATAGAAGGGAACAGGACAGAGGCCACCTTTCCAAAGGAAAGCTGACCCTGAGCTGCAGAGAGCAGAAACAGAAAGGAGTCCAACACTGGGGATGGGGGTGGGGGGGGGTGAAAGAGAGAGAGCCCCTGTCGCTTTTATTTACCTCTGCCACCCTCCCTCTTTTCATCCCAGGATCTCAAAGTGAGCCTTGCACGCCCGACGCTGCACTCGGTTTCCTGGGGAGCATTACCCCCCACACACACACACCCCACCCCCACCACCACCACAGACATGAAAAGCTCTGGCCTTCCTGCCTGGGGAAGAGGCCTGAGGGGCTGTGGATGGGTGAGGAGTGTATGAGTGTGTGCAAGTTCCAAAAAAAAAAAAAAAAGGTTGCCTGTAACAGCAGGGGTGTGTATTTGTGTGGTGGTTGGTTGCAGGGGGTGGGGGGGGGGGCACCAGGCCAGCTTTTCACAAGGTCCAGCCGACACAAACACTGGGATTCAGGAGCAACTTGACCCTGCCCCCCCCCCCACCACCACCACCACCTCACCTCCCTCTACATTACTGCTCAGGAATGCCGGCTGGACTTTTTTGCAGGAAATGAAAAGCTCTTCTGTTTCGGAAGGCTAGCAAAGGTTTAGTTTCCCTCGTTGCCCACCCCCACTCCCACCAATTCCGTTCCCCGTCCAGGACGGAGGAGGGGAAGGAGTTGGACGAGCTCTCGCCTGGCGTTTGAAGTGTGGGAGGTTAAGATAACTAAAGCAACCTCGCGTCTCAATCACAGCTTTCACCTCCCAGGCTTAAATCAAAGCGCCCACAGCTGGGGCCGGCCCGCCTCGTAGCCCCCTAACCTCAAAATCCACCAAACCCACCCATCTCCTCAGCTGCCTCTCGCCCTACACACAGCTCTGGGGTTTCTTTTGGTGCCATTAAAAAGAAAAACACCACTGACAAATTACTCTAAAAATACGCCAAAAGTTTTGAGGGTCGTCTCCACAAATCGGCTAAGATGCAAACTTGACCATGGAGAAGAAGAAGTGCAGCAATTTTGGATAGTCCTGCAAATCAGGAAAGATGTGTGACGATTGGACACCGCATCTAGCGGTAAAAGCGACGCTCGGGGCGACTGAAATTTAAAAAAAAAAAAAAAAACAAGTTAGAAGTTGTTGTAAAAACGGAAAAAAGCTTAAAATACCAAATCTTTTTCTGTTTGAAAATGACTTCAACTATCCACATTGTTGCATATTGATCCAAATCTGGATGAGTCGATGAACCACCACTGATAATTTTTTTTAAAGTTAATTTTTTAAAAAAAATTTAACCATCGTTTGTTCTGACAGACATGGTACTAACATTTCAATCACTGTCTCTCATACGGAGATGAATAATGAAACCACAGCAAAGACAAAGAACCAATCCTTTGTCCCATCAGCCAATCACTTCAGTCAAATACGACCGAGGTGTGAGCTCTACTAAGTAATCGTCAAAAAAAAAAAAAAACCTGTAGAGTCAGCATTTTCTTTGACTCAGGGACATCCAACATAACAGAAATCGCCCCTTTGAAATTTTTAACCTCCAATCCAAAGGGAGGCTCAGGGGATGTTGGAGCTTTTCCAGGAGGGGATATCAGAAACTAACAAGTCTGTCAGGAGGAGGGAGGGTGGTGGTGGGGGGGGGGGGCAGAGTCAAAGAGAAAAACGAGGAGGGGGAGGACAGTGCCGATGCTAAATGGTGGGAGAGTTGTTGAGGGTGGGGTGTAGTTGTGGTCAAAATGGGGAAGGGGTGAATCCCCAAACCTCAGGTATGTGCAGGTGAGACTAGCAGAGAACCGGAGGGTGTGGGAGGGAGCCGTCGCCCACATCTGAGGGCGACATCGCTGGGGGGGATGTTAGGGGATGGTGGGAGAAGGAGGGGGGGGGGTTGGTGACTGCTCTCTCTGCTGTGGTCTGGCTTCAAAGGCCTCCACCGGTACTCATATTCCTCATCGGGATATAGGAGCAGGAAGAGGAGGCGGGGCAAAGGAAAGCGAGGGGTTAATAGGTAGAGAATGGGTGAAAAATGAAAAAAAAAAAGATGGCACAGGGGGGTGGGTTGGCGTTATTCCCTTTTTAACAATGGCCAGATTGACTTGAATGAAATGAAAACACACTTCCTTCAGGCCCAACGTCTTCCTGTCTGCGCCCAAGTGTTACCTGAGGGGTTTGTGTGTGTGTGTGTGTGTGTGGGGGTGGGGCTATCAGCCAGAGATAAGCGTCTGGTGAAGGAAGCATCTTTTATAAGGTCACATATCTCCACTTCTTCGCAAGAAGGGCTGCAGTGCCTTCAGGAGCCACAGGGGTGAGGACGTGTGTGTGTGTGTGTGTGTGTGTGTGTGTGTGTGTGTGTGTGTGCGTGCGGGGGGGCAGACATCGAGCGAAAGGCGGAGGAAACAGAGAAGACATTACAAAGAGGAGACTGGACCCTCATACTGTTACTGCAGCTGGCCCCCACCGCAACACAATGGCCCCGTGACTCAATCAAAACACATCTCAAAGCCCCAGTCTAAACAATGGGATCACTATATCAGTGTTTTCTCACATGGAATCAGACCTTTAAGAGGGTAAGACCCCCCCCCACACACACACACACACTTCGTATTCGCTCCTCTTTAAAGTGTCAAATAAGGTTACCAGCTTATTTGACACTTTAATGTGTAAGATAAGAATGTCTGTATGAAAGATTTGTACGTCGGAGCTAAAACCACACATTCAAACTTAAATTACATCAGGTCTGACAGACTGCTACCCTCTGGAGGTCCACAGACTGAACGGGTAGTTTTTCTTCACAGAGGAGGCTTTGTAGAGGTCAGGGGGAACGAGAGAAGGGACGGACGAAGGAGGGAGGGGAGAACATTTCCGATTCCATTCCGGACCAACAGAAACATTAGACAGGGCGTTGTTCTGATTTAATCCCAAAATCTGTCTCCTTTATCCCCCAACACTTAAACCATTTTCTGTTCTTTTTGTACATTGTGTGTCGTGGTACAGTTTTAAATATATCCCCTCATCTTTTGAGTGCTGCTCGGAAACCAAGAAGGTTTTTTTTTTTTTTTTTTCCCCTCTTCCTTGCCCAATTATCCCGTGCCACTAATAGGGTGGGGTGTGGAGGCACTGGGCTGTGCTGCTGTGGCCTGGAGGCTCAGCGCCAAATTGAAAAGAATTGGGGAGGGGGAACAAAAAAAAAAAAAAAAGGCAGATGCTGAATCTTGCCTAATTGCAGCTGGGGTGTCTGGCTGGATGCTAAGATGTAGTATTTGTGTGTGCAAAACAGAAATATGCCAAGACTGATGGGGGTCTGGGAGAGAGAAGATGAGAGACAATGACTGAAAAGAGAGGAGAGGGGAAGAAATGAGGGGATGGAGACGGAAGGATGAAGTGGCAGTCGAGTCAAAACGGGTATCGCGGAACTCAGGAGGATAGGGATTTTCTTCTGGCCCTTTTCTTTATCCTCCATCCACTAATACACACACACACACACACACACACCCTCCCTCTTCCTGCCTCCACGCTCATCAAAAGTCTGACAGCTAACTTTTGGCTGCACATGTCAAAAGGAGGGCAGCCAGGGAACGATTGATCGGAGTCGAGGAGCATAAAGGGTGCCCACCAGAGGTGCTTCAGCCAAACTTTTTGATTTCAGAGTTTCTGGAGTAAGACTTTGTTAGGGATGACCCTAAATGTACCTCCCAGCCTTTAATAGTTGTAAAGGATCTTATTTAATGGTATATCCTGGATCACGTGAAACAGATCTCCACTCAAACCTTTACAAGAGCCTCAGCAAGATGACTCAGGGGTAATTTTATGGCAGTTTTCAAGTGATTGCAACTCCAACGGCCGTCGCCGGCTGGATTAAAAGGCCCTCCTTTGTTACGAGTGTCTCCCCCGTGTGAAAAAAATGCGCAGTGGCTGAAACTAGGAAGAAAGCCTTCAGGGCACATATGTGTGTCTCGGACAGATAACTATCTCAAAGGCTGTGAATCAGCAGGCTTAGTCAGACAAAAGGATAACAGCGCCAGAGGAAGCAGGAGGGAGAGAAACTAAATAAAGAAGGGAGCAGGACGAGCGAGGGGAAGGCGGCGTCAGTCTGAGACTGTTGCAGTCAGGGTAAGAAGAAGAGGGCTGAGGTGGTGAGGAGAAGACGGTGTCAGGATGGTGACTTTTAGGGGTGCCTCACTGTGGTGAGAGCCAACTGCTTGACATGTTGAAGATAACAAAGAAAAGTAACGACAAAGTCGAAAAAAAAAAAAAACGCAGCCTGGCTGCAGCTCCTGGTTCGCCTCGCAGACTGAAACACGAACACGCTTTATAAGTCAATTTTCTCTCAGCCAAATCCAACGACATTGAAAACGTTTCGCATTTGTTAAGCCGACTGCACGCGCGCTACAAATATAAACCACACATGAAAAATGTGTCATCAAATTCAGCTTATTAACAAACTACTCTTCAGATTTGTCTTGATGGGTTAGAGGTTGGGCCAATGAAACGAAGCAGACAAACGAGTTCATTTAAAGATGTTTTCAGCGCCTAACGCCAAACTAACCTCAATCCAGCTCTTTGGGATCTGCATAAATTGAGGGCTTGGGGAGTTGTGGCAGTATCCTTGGTATTATGCATATTAGTTTAAGGCTGTCACTGAGAATCAGCGAGGGTGTCCATCCCGCTGCGGCTAGGCGCTGCTAATTATTGGATCAGAGATAAAGTCCTTTTTAGAGCTCGCTCTCTTTGCGCTTTGAAAACTGAGTGTGGCGAGAAGGGGGGGGGGAGAAAGGCAGTCCAATTTTGGGTTCAGAGAAAGAGCCACTGGGTCAGGAATCAATCAAGTGGAAAACCTTTGTCTGGTTGGGGCGATTTTCACGTAAGACCAGATTTGTCACATCTGCCCGGGTTTTCCTGCCGCCGAAAGGAAGCGGAACAACAGGATGCTACCAGACTCACGGGGAAGAGAGAGGAAGGGGAAGATTGTGTGCAAAAAAAAAAAAAAAAAGATCCGTGGAGAGTAAGGAAGACTGTCACATTTGAAACATCCACTTTTCTTTAAAAAAAAAAAAAAAAAAAAAACAGGGCAAGTGACAGTTTGGTGAGGATTTTACAAGTCATTTGAATCAATACACCTCAACATATCATTCATATGTTAAAAAAAAAAAAAAAGCCCCCGCAGTGCTTTTGTCATGACGCCATTATAGACACCCTGAAGCCCCTGATACCGTGAAATCTTATTAAGGTATAGCATCTCATTAAGTTTCTGCCAACCCAGATGTTCCCGCTTTGCTTTGCTGCTTAAAGATGCTGCGAGAGACAACAACATTTAGTCCATAAGGTGCTGAACTCACATTTTAGCTTCCACTCTAGCAATATATATATATATATATATATATAAAGTAAAACTGTTTAAGATGTAATGTTTAGTCACTGTTGGGAAAAACACCAAGTGAAAATGATGATTTATCGCTGGATGATGGAATAAGAAGAAGAAGTCTTAAACTGCTGACACGGCATCTGACCTTTCATCCAACCAGCAGTAAAAATAAAAACATCAGGCTGCTTCAGCATACACACACATGCACGTTTGATTGGGAGACAAACCGACACAGAGAGGGAGAAAATCCAATGGCTATTGTGTTGAGGCCATTGAACAAACTCCCCGCACAAAGCACAATCCTTCTCCGGGCCGTAACACCGCTGACACAATGACTATGGTGAGGTTAGGGTGGACCTTTTCAGGATTAGTCTGTGTGTACATACTCTCAAGTCAGTGTTTAGCAGTTTGAAAAGACTTGACATGTATTGAGCTAATCATACAGGGAGTGCAGGGGGGTGGGGGGGTGGAGGGTTTGTCTTACCATTTTCTCAGATGTACGCCGTTTTCATTCTCTGGCCTGTACCTGCAGAAAATTGCATCTTTTTAAAAATAAATTGAAGTATCTGGAAGGCATAGATCTTTTGCCATCCAATCGGCCTACACAGTGTACAGACCCCCAAAAAAGTACTGACATTCTCAATATGTAATTCTCAGTTGGATTACAGTTGCAGTTCTGAGAGGATGCTCGTAAGCACAGCTAAACAAGGTCAGCAGAAAGACAAACTGTAGTGCAGCAGGCAAACAAATAGTGTAAAGCCCAGAATCGGTAAGTAGTCCTACAGAATGGACAGACTAATCCCAAAGTAGGTGCAGTATGTGATGGCAAGGACAAGAGAGGAAGGAACAAATGGATGGATGTACACAAAAAAAAAAAAAATATATATATATATATATATATATGTACACAAAAAAAAAAAAAATATATATATATATATATATATATATACTGCCTATAGAGAATCAAACCACTCCACTGAAGCCAAATGAGGGTTGTGAGAATTTTTTAATCAAACCAAGAACTCTTTTTCCCTTCCAGCTTACTATGTAAAGACAACCCCCAAGTTTAACACAAGCTGAAGAGAAGGGCCACTTACCAGGGGCCGTTTCCTGCATCTTCTCCCTCTTCCGCTTCTTCTTCTTTCCCTAAAAAATATACAGAGGAACACATAAAGTGTGGCTCCAGCACTCACGCTCACTAGACCACTCTGATATCCTGCTGCTGACTGCCATGTTCACTCATCCCCTGCTGGGCAACCAAACCAGCATCCCTCGGACTCCAGACTCCACAAACCAACTGCCTCGCTGAAAGGGATGGACGGAGATGTGGAGTGTTCTCAATCACTTTGAGGCCTTTTTCTGAGCCGGTGTTCTAACTAGATGGATGTAGGACTGTTGAGCAGTCTGTCCTGTCCTTCTCCTACCTTTGAAGTCCCTCTAATGACAAATATTAACATGAAGTGCAATTAAAATCACTCTGTGCAATTAGGCTAGCCTAGCTCGATGACTGAGAAGAGCACCACTCTGTTTCCAGCAAGGTGGTGGGAGTGTGTAAGGATTTATAGCTTATGCTAAATCCCCAGGGGGGAGACTATAGGTATAGATAGCAGCGTAGAGTCGTTCTAGTCAAATATGAGCAGCACTTTGGTTTCCTGCTGCAAAGTCTGTTAATCCACTTATTCATGAGCTAATCTGCCTTCTACTGCTGTGGCAGACAGGGAAAAAGAGAGACCAAGTGAGAGTGGGTGAGAGAAACGATGAAGGGGGGTGGGGGGGGGTACATAGAAAGACTATGAATGCTGCATGCTCTCCATGCCAGTGTGTTACCTATTTTGGGGGTTTCCAGGCATGATGTGCTCAGCTGAGGATTTTGTTGGGGGGGGGGGGTCAGAGCATCAGAGACATTTACAGTAAGATGTATGGTTTCTCTACATCTCTCTGGTATGTTAAATAGAAAGGCACGCAGAAATTCCTCTACTTTTCTCCAATCTGTCAAAAAGGTTTTGAACTACCAACGATGGAAATGATGCAAGCAACTGTCACTAAACTCCATCAGTAAAGAATGGCCTTCCCCCCACACCCCCTCCCTCCCCTTTCAGCAAGGCATTTTGGCAGCGGAGCAGTGGAGGCAGAAGGGCAAGGGATGCTGTCGCTGTCCGAGGGGAGGCAGATAAACACCACAAAGCACTTTTGGTGGTGGAGTGAATGTGAGTGCCGGAGCCACACTTTTAATAAAGGCTGGTGCTCTCTCTCTCTCTCTCTCTCTCTCACAGATTCATTCACGCCACATACTGAAAGACAGACCTGACAAATTTCAAATGAATACACACACATACACACACACTGATGTACACCCAAACACAAGTTTGCATCTGCAAAGGTTGCTGCTGCTGGATGCTGGATGTGCGATCTTGAATCCTCCACCTAGTTTAACAGCTGCTTATTACATCCAAAAGCTCCGTGTTGATACAGAACATCAAAGCCCAGCAGAACCATTACCAGGCAGTTTTCACTCGCTGTGATATTAACAACAGGATCCTACAATCCATTTTTATAGAAATAAAACAGTGAATCGAAGTTATGAATTACACATTAGGTTGAAACAAAAGCTCACCAAAAAGGACCCTGTTAGCATGGAACTGACTAGTGTGAAGTGTGTGTGTGTGTGTGTGTGTGTGTGTGTGTGTGTGTGTGTATGTGTGTCGTTATATTATGTTCAGCTTAAAGAACCAGTCATGCAACGCTGACATAAAGAAACAACATCAATCAACCAACATATAGACACACAGCCGCACCTCTGCCGGTCTGTTCTGGTGATACTTACATAGTTGTCTCGAGCAGACCAGCCTGGATAGAGCTGCATGTGGAGCTGCCGTTCCTTGCGGGCTAACTCATAATACTTAGCTTGCTCTTCCCGAGATAACGCATGCCACTGTTTAAGTACAAAAAGGAGATTAGGGTAGAAAATAGCATCTGGTCAATTACTGGCATGCAAGTTATACATTCCTTGCATGAAAAAAAGTGATGAAACTGGTGCTTTGATTAACAAAAAAAAAAAAAAAATCTTTTCCCATTTCCAAATGTTTCGATGGAGAAAAAAAAAAAAAAAAAAAAAAACGGGATAAAAGAGAGACAAAGCAGAAGCGGGACACATGATGAAGAGATTAACATACAGAGAGTCAGAAAGGCGGAGAGAAGAGGAGGGGGGGGTGGGGAGAAAAAAAAACTTTGATTTCATATCAAAATACTGGTTCCAATTTAGCAGAGCTTTTTATTCGAACTATGTCACTGAGCAATTACCCTACGCTGGCCACAAACTAAGCTTTGCTGTGGCTCGCTGCCTCAACCGCTAGGCCTATTCGTTAAGGCTTTTAAACATGGCTCTGTGGTTCCACTCCTTTCCCAATCCTCAAGAGGAACAAATTTTGTCATTTCCAACCATGCCATTATCCAAGCATATTTTATTAAAACCAATTTGATTGAATGTCAGTTAGATAGACAGTCTATATCTGCGCAGCTGAGATGAGAAGTAATTGGTTGGGGCAATTATAATGGTAATAATTATGACTAGTTCATAAAAGGCTGTATGTTAAAAGAGATAACTGAAGCTGGGAGGGCAGTACAGGTAGTTTCTTATGCTTGGACCTGTGCGAGAAGCCAGAGCAACAAAGAACGATGACGATGAACCTACCCTTCGTCCCAGGATCTGATTGATGGCGGCGCTCTCCTTCAGTGTGCACTCAGCAACCACATTGGCGCGCATCTCTTTCATGTAAAGCATGAAGGCGTTTAGCGGCTTCTTGATGTGCGGTCTTTTGGGCTCCTGCTCTTTTCTCTGTTCGTGCTGGGGTTTCCTGTCAAGACAAAAAAACAACAACAACAACAACAACTTAGAGGGAGGTAAAGCAGAGGAAGAAACAAAATAGTTGGAAAATGAGGGAATGAAAGGGCAAAGGCAACACAACAGGGAAATTGTGGTGACACGATGGCGTCAAAAGCGACGAGGGTCTGACCGCCCTAGGTCGATTGTGACAACGTTAGAGGGACGCCCCCCCCCCCGCCTTTTACATCATGTATAGTTGGATTTCATTCCTTTGCTGGTAACGCTAACGCTTTCAGAATGTCTAGAAATGGAACGCAGGAGACTGTCTCTGTTCTGGACTTACTTTCTCATAACCTTCTTCATACTGGTACAGTCTTAGCACCCGGATGGCCATGAATAATGGAAGTATCAGCTCGTTTCCCCCTCCACACGCTGGGGATGTGAATTCAGTTCATGAGCACTAATCTAGGACCTGTATCTGTCGCTGGCTAAGTGTGTTTGTGCTCCCTCAGGCCAAATGAAGCATAGACCCGTTATCAGTAGAGCACGAGTCCTCGCTACTTATCAGCTCACATCAAGGGAATGAGAACAAGGCTCTGACAGAAGGGTTTTTTTCCGCAGTGGCCTACTGTAATGCTGGAAACCACAAATACCTGGAAGTATGTCATCTCAGAAAACCGCTGGGAGAGGGGGGGGGGGGGGGGGTTGTGAGTACGCCGGCGACTCAAAGAGATATGTTGTTATTTGCAGGACTCACATGTGCATGATGTCCGTTTCATGCAGAGGCTCATGTTTGACCTGCGGGTTGACAATGGCTGGGTGGGGGATCCCTGTGGCGTGGGGACCCGGGGGGCCGGGCACCATGTGGTGAGAGAACCTGATAAAGCAACAAACTTGATTCATCACAGGGGACAGAAATGCAACAGTAAATGTCACCGTAGGTTAAATGCAGAACCTGAGTGCATCGATTTTAGCTTTAGCTCCAACATCTTTCCTGAAATGATTAAAAGAAAATTGCAGCAAAAGCCTTAATGTCACTGAGGGTTCATTTGGCTTGCAGACAGCAGTCAGTGGAAATTATAATAATATCCTGCTGGATAAACAATAAACAAGAGTTACTAGACTAACAGAGGGCCGTGAAAATGATCACCCACGTAGAAATAAAATGATATTTATATCTTATGTTAGGAGGTCTGAAATTTTATTTTTTATTTTGAAAAATTTTGTATTTGTTTTGACTTCATTATTCTGTCAAGATTTGCATTGTCTAATAGTTCACTTGTTTTGTCCGTAAGTAGAATGTTCAAAAATCCAAACTCAGAATAAAAAAATAATCAGAAAAGGTTTCCCAAATGACAAAATGGTCTAAGTTTTCAAATTTAAGAAAGTCTGAGCAGAAAAGCAGGGTTAGACTGTGTTGGGGCTTAAACCAGTGCCTTATATCACACCTTCCATCTGTCTTTACTCAGTGCACGCCTAAGGCTCTGTCATTAAAAAACACCGAGTTGATGGAGAAAAATGAGGAAGAAGAAAAAGGGCAGAATTAAAAAAAAAAAAAAGGAATGACAGTAAGGAGGCTTCTCTCAAAGTACAAAAAAGATACTAAAGAAAAATGTCTTAACAGTAAAGCTTTGATGGGGGGGGGGGGGGTTAAACAGCCATATGGTTGTAAGAGGGCACATGTGCCACGATGGGTTTGAAGCATGTGACTCAAACCACAGCAGCGCAGCAGGAACAGCCAGAGGACCCCCCCCCCCCTCTCTCTCTTTCCCCCCAGGCTGTTGCTGCCGTAGGCTGCTGTTCCTCCTTTCTGTACACAAGCTGTGTCAGCGTGCAACCGATGCGAGGAGACGGGACAGTAATCGCTCGTTGTTTACACGAATCAACTGTGCATGCCTTCGCCGTGGAGCGTCCATGACTCACCATCCTAACGGTGGAGTGATCTGGCCCACTCCTCCGGGAGAAAGGGAGTAGAAGTTGGGCATGTCTGGTCCAGGGTGCTGCCTCTGCATTCCTGGACAAACAATAGTACACAAGTGTTAGATAGCACAAGTTTCACAAGTTTTTCTCTTTCTTTGTTTATTTGAGCCTCATCCGTTTCTAGTTAGCAATCAAAATGAGTCAGTAGCATCCGATTGGGCCGAAGGTTGTCAGTATTAAAAAAAAACTAATTTATGGTGACACCAATGAATCTCACATTTATTAAGTACCCGGTACCTGCAATATTTTTGATCACAAAAGTAGGGTTAAAAAATGTCTCAAACCAAGAATCAGGAATCCAATCGATGTCCTCCGATGTTTGTGTGTCGCTCTGACTGAGACATTGGTGTAGTTTTATGGTGTACTGCTCTGACTAGCCTCTATCCTCTGATGAAAAACCACCAAAAAAGCCCATAAATGTACTCCCTCCTTCCACATCCTACAAGTCAAGGACAGCGTTTGGCTTTAATGCTCCCACTGATCTCACACACCAGTAAAAAAAAGATCATATTTTCCCCGCTTAGCTCGAGTCCTTCCAGTGTGTTTCATCGTCTCTAAGCTGTTAATTGAGGCTTCCTCTTTGTGGCAGAAGCTGCAGCTCTCCCTGTAGACGAGGGATTGACTTTCACTAACTGTCTGTGTATCTTCAGAACTAAGCTCTCCATCTCCACCTCCCCTGCTCCTGGTGGGTTTCAAGGTCGAGGGTCTCACTTCCTACAGTGAGATTTAGCTGAAATCAAGCAGTAAGATTTTTTTTTTTTTAACTCATCTAACTTACTTATGTTTCATTTTACAGCAGAGCAAAAATATATTTAAAGTCTGCAGACACGAGAAGAAGCTTTTCATACATGAATGACCATCGTGTCTACATGTGTGTTCAAACACACACACACACACACACACACACAAAGAAAAGAGGGCAAATGCCTGCAGATTAGCACCATTTTCTAATCCCTGCCAGATTTTTTCCTCTCTGCCTCCATCTTTTCTCTTTCCCATTTCTTTCTCCAGGCTGTGGTCTAAAGGGGCCTCCCTCCCCATGGGCAGCAGGGCGATCCGGGGCGCTTCTATCTCCAAAGCCAATGTTGCAAAGGCTGGATCCATAGCGTGCATGGCGCTACCCCCTGCTCGCTAATCCACCATGTAACACTCCTGAGGCTCCTACTGAAGGCGCAAGGGAAGGAGGTAAGGGGATGAGGTGTCAAAGAAGGAAAGAGCCCCGGCGTATTAACCTTGTCGCTCACACCCTTAAGGTGCCCAATTACTCACTCCTCTTTTCACACTTTTCCCATCCAACGCAACTTCACGCTAGCATTTCCTCTCAAAACAAGCAACACTAACTCGATTCTTCTTGTGAAACCTGGAAACGATCTATATTTAAATTGCCATTCCCATGTTATGTTTAAATTTATTTCAACAAAACACACACACAGACACACGCACACACAGACACACGCACACACAGACACAGACACACAGACACAGACACACACACACACACACACACACACACACAGCCTTCCATCCCGCTTTGCAGCTCTGTGCATATTAGAGCTCATAATGAGAAAATCCATGATTGTTTTTCATAATTAACGAGTAGATCAAAGTCAGAGCCCACTAAGGAAGGACAGAGCAGCAAACGGTCGATATGAGAGAGAGAGAGAGAGAGAGACAGAAGCATAGAGGGGGGGGGGAGCAAGAAAGAGAATAGCAGAGATTCTTTTTAAGCATCTCCAGCTTTGCTCTGCTGGTATACACGCACATGAATATGCCTAGGGAAATCATTTGCAGCTAATTCGCCAATTGGATCATTTGGACATGGATTTCTGTTGGGCTGTAAGTGCAAAAGATCAAATATAGTAAGGAAAAAAAAAAAAAAAAAAAAGCTCCAGGGGTCTTTTTCTGGTCTTCAGTGTTTGCCAGAAACTCAGCGGTTCTCTACGGACAGGCAGGATGCACACCAGCAGTAAAATAGAGAGCATTACCTCAAATTGTACTACACGATAACAAATTTTTGAAATCAAACGCTCGCATGTGCACAGTGTATTTATCGCTCGATTTTTGTGTCAACACAACTCTTTCCTGCTCCCATTAGAAAATATTTAACAAATTGTGATGCTTGATTTCTCTGACATATGTGGAGCACGGTTCCTTTATGCGTCTCGCTGCCTTCATCTCACCGTGCTGTGTACTCGGGTGCTCGGTTCCACATTGTTATTTATAGCCAGTCCCTCAGAACCTCCCAGACTCATCTTCATCATCGCCTACAACATCCTGACTGATCCGTCTCCTCCTTTCAACTGGCAGCCGCAGGAGAAGAAAGCCAGGAAAAGAGAAAAGGTGTGGGACCAAATGACGACGGGGCCCACGTCTTTTCACGTTTTGTGAGGAGCTGCCAAAGACTCCAGCTGTGCGATGCTTAGGAGCTCGTCCCGACTGCCGAAGAAGCTCGTCTGCAGCTGTCAGAGTGGCGGCTTGATGTGTTTGGTTTTTTTTTTTTGTACTGAGAAGCAAACAGTGAAGAGGAAGAGGGCAGCAGAGCTCAGCCCACCATCCCACAGGCTGCTTCAAATGAGTTCATGATCAGAGCTGATGGAAAGGATGACTTTGCTCTGACAGGGCTGGCAGACGGTTGGGTTGTAAAATTAACTCAAGGATTCAGTTTCAAGCAAAGTCCTCCAAAAAGTGCTCCGTTGAGTAATATTGTGATATTTTAAGTAAAATCTTTCTTTAGTCTGCAACGCCTAAAGGCGGCGTTAACCCTGTTTAACCTCCTGTCCCAAAGGCTCTTCTTCTGCATGACTTTAAAAGATTAAAAACTACTGACCAAACTCAGTATTCCAGAATATCTCCATCAAAACCCTGCTGTGGAGTATTTACTTCATTTTTAAATAAATTGTCAAATTAAGTTTTTGTTATTATCAGTGCAAATTTAGGCTTTTCTAAATCTAGTCGGTTACTGTAAGTGTTGTGCCAAGTCAAGTAACTGTCATTTGAATAATGTGAACAAGCACCTGGAGAAATGCATGTCTTTTTTTTTTAATTCAGTAAAGATTTAGCAGAGAGACAGTCTGGACATTTAAGCCACAAAAAACACAAAAGTATTTTATTCTAGTTTCAGTTTTTAAGAATAAGAATGTAGCTTTTCAAGTGTCTGAATTTATGAATGATGAATTTAAGAAATGCACACAGAAATGCTTTTTTTTGCCATTTGAAGAGATAATGGTCCAAATATTTGCTTCACAAGATAAAACTGCAAGAATCCTATTGGAAACTATTTTGGGTTTACTTTGGAGGAAACCAGCTACTAGATGATTCAATTACTGTAGTCTTTTGTTCCTATACCTGGTAAACATTTGCATGTCAGGCTTCCACCAGTTTGTTCTGGATTCTCCCTGATGGTGTGTGTTGGGCCAAATGGGCCAAAAAAATGTGAGTTCACGGAGTTGTTTGGTTCACAATAACCAAACAAAGGCAGTATTGAGAAGTGTCTTTGCTGTTATTATCTGATCCCTGTTTGAAAAAAGACTTTTAAAAGTTTGAGAAGAGTTTCCTGGAGTCTGATCTGTAAAGAAATAAAGCCTGAGTGGAGATATCGGAATCTTTGAGGTAACAACTTGTATGGCTCCTTCTAGTTTTGCTCAGCCAAGTAATTCAGAACATTTTTGTGCATTTTATACATATTTCCACTCCTTTGACTTTCTCAACTGCGATTGTTCAGTCATTCTCTGGGTGATGAGCTCATTCGCTATATACCTTTGTTGTTTGCATCCTGGGGGTGATGACCGGAATGGGATCCAGGGGCGAAGTGCTCGTCGCTGTACGTGATCAGTGGGGTGAGAGGGTGGACCGCATGGGACGGCTGCACAACAGGGACTTTGTTGGACTGTGGAAAAAAAATAAGAGAAGATATAAAAACAATCTGAAAGAGTGATGATATTGGCTTCAAGCGGATTATTCCATGTGCAGTATGGCCCCGTTCCTAACAACACGATCGGGGGTGGAGGGGTGGGGGATGGCTCGAACGGCACGGGTGGTCTGCTTCTTTGTAGATGTGAATGAAAGAATAAAGTAACAAAAAAAAAAAAGTTCTAAAATTTCCTCTCTTAATTTAGTAGCTTGAGCAACAGCACCTCCAAACTTTGTTCAGCCTAGGTCAGCAGGACTGAAAAACCCTTGTCCCTGAGGGATGGAGGAAAAACAAGTCAGAGAGGTGCAGGAGAGTGCTTGAGCCAGCAAAAGAGAGCGAGACTCAGACAGAGCTGGAGCGTATGGGAGTGAACCGGCGATGGAGCAGAGAGAGGGGAGAGAAAAGAGAGATTTGCTTTGGTTGAGTTAGAGCACAGGTCTTAGGCGGCAGATCAAAGGCAGTCATTAGCTGGTGAATAAGGGGGGTTCATTACAGAGCAAGGGCTTGGGGGGGGGGAAGGAGATACGAGGGATAGAAGGAAAGGGGAAGGGAAGGGTGGCTATGCAGTCTGAGCGTGAGGGAGACAGATGTCTTTGGCGAGTCACATCAGTGGTGGCCTGGCCACAGGTCCGCCAACCCCGGCTGACTCAGAGAGACCTGCGTCACCATACATGGCGCCGGCGGCGCTTTGCACGCTTGGGTAACACATGGTAACATTTAGCAACACTTAATCTACTACAGTCTGAGCTGGAGTCAAAGTTGCACCTCTATTGGATGGGTAAAAAAAAAAAAAAAGGCAAAATATTCAGCTGTCCTTTGCAGACGCGGGCGCTGTCAGGTGGCTGCCGAGGTGACATTCCTGCAGTTCGTGCTAAGTGGTGATTGGTGGCCCTCACACACACACACACACACACACACACACACACACACATATATACACAAAAACCCCGTGGATCCAAAGGCAGCTGGAATGTCTGCATTTCCCCAAACCTCTCCCAGACTGGCACGGCATCAACTTAAGACCCCACCCCCCCGCCCCCACCTTCAAAGGGTATGTTTGGTGTTCATGTGTTGAAGAAAGGTCTGCTACACTCGAGCACATGACGCGCCGCTGACATCAGACTCTTTATCGGGCTGGGAATCTCATCTCCTTGGGCCCAATTTTTTTCCTGGTTCCTCTCTTGATGTGAGTTTCTCCAACCAACATCCGGCGCACGTTGTGCGATTTCAGATAGCATATGCCACCTGATTCAGCAGAAGACATTTTTTCCAAGTCACAAAGAAAAGACTATCCCCCATTAGCCCAGGTGAGTATTGTTCTGTGACCCTGATAAACAGGAGTCAAAGGTGACGGGATAATCTGCAAGTGTGGGGGTGTCAGACCTATTTGCAAGCGCTGCTAACCCTAAAGGAGGGTTAACTAGGATTGGGCGGATGGGGAATGCCTTCACCAGGGGCTAAATGATAGCATTCTCACTCATATTATTTTACGCCTCTCCACTCCCATTTGCTATCCTGTGGGAATGAGATAAGAACCGGCAGATTATCATTTTAGCTGCAAGTCTTCTTCAACTTTTAGCGGGCAAAACAAAGAAAAAGCGAGTTGGATACAAAACTTGGTCTCTGGTATTTGTTGACATGCATATAAACTGTGATGCTGCAAAATAAAAATAAGTTGAACGTAAATGCTTTCTTAGCCTTTAAGAAAGCCAGAGGCTTCCGCGGCAGAAGACAGCCCTTTATTATGCTTTTTACCCCGTTCCAGATGTCGAATCCTATTTTTGTCAACTTCTTGATAACGGCCTCCATTGTAGCAAAATCCACCAAGAAAAAAAACCTTTATGATAAAGATAAATACTATCGCGACTAGGTTAACACTTACATAAACTGCAGGCCACAGCTAACCGTGTTTACTTTCTGAGGAAAGAAGAAGCAATGACTTGTTATTTGTTCTTCGTATTTCTTCATATCACTCTCAGTATTAAGACAATACGATGGAAAAAACTGTATCAGTGTCAAAATCCTCATATTAAAAACATTGAAATTGAAAGTTATTGTCCTGGATGCTTGACAGCACACCCTGCGCTTGGAGAGGAGAGAGAGACGTCCAGGTGAAAACAGCCATGATAGTTACTGACGTCTCTCATCTTAATTCTGATTTAGGCTTGGTTTACGTGGGTTTTTTCTTAGCATTTTGCAAAAAAAAAAAAAAAACGGCATGGATTTCAAAGAATCCCCATCTATGGATCCACACAAATGCCTGAAAACACTGTAGCACGCATACCCGTGCAATAGTTGGCTGTGTGCACTTCAAAAATCAACACCACACAATTAGTTCTCAGTAGTGGTGCAGTAATCTACAGAGGAGGAACTTAAAGAGTCTTCATGTAAAACTGGACAGTCGACGTTGGGTTGTCTTTCCATAGTGACGTCGTCCGAGTCCAAGAACGAGGCTGGAACCACCCTTCTTATGTAAACAAACGACTAAAATGCGACAAAACTTTGCACTTTTTGGGCAAAATTATTATCACGTAAAAGTCTTCAGCAGTAGCAGGAGTGTTGCAAAGGAGGACGGACATATTGGAAGTTGTTTTTATTCTAAAGGAAGGATAACAGGCTTAGAATCCTTCTATTCATATTTTCAGGCAAAGAGAAAGAGGAGAGGCTACGAGGACTGAAAGGAAAACGTTTCATTTGGAATGTCATACACCGGCTTGGCCGTCCCTCCTAAAAGAACTTCTCAGATGTGGTTTTAAGAGTAATTCATTGTGCGGAACTGGAGCTGGCAGGGAGCCCTCCATGGAGGAGACACTCCAGTGTGTTTCAGCACAGGGAGCCAATGATTTGGCATACCATCTGAAAATGGGGGTAGGGAAGGGAAATGGGACGTTTCATTTTTGTTTCTTTTCTTGTTTTTCTTTTTTTTTTTTTTTTTAACAGGGAGAAATTTACTGACGGCACACCGGTTTCTCCAAGCTTGTATTCTGTCAGGTTCCACCAATATCCTGCCATGTTTTCTGAGCATGACTGTGTGTGTTTGTACGTGTGTCTATGCGATATATATGCAATAACTGTCCCTGAAATATTGCCTTTTTAGCATGTCTCTCCCTCTCTCCCCTCACAGCATGGCTTTTGTACTCCTCTCAATTATACCACTTCTGCAGAGTAGAGTGGAAAAAAGGGAAAGCGGGAATTTTATAATAATCACTTCCCACTTCTGTAATTTATATGCAATGAGGACTCCTTGTGCCTGCAGCTACAATCAAGTGTGTGGAAGCCATGTGCGGTGTTTCACAAACAGCTGGGGAGACGGCAGCTCAAGCGGTGGCTATGGATTCCTATGCTGCTAAATCATTTCACATAAATGAAGCCTTTCTCACCCCGAAAACACAACCTTATCAACTCACAGGGTTTTTCCTGCACTGGGAAGAAAAATGATGCATCAATCTCAAACTCAACCGTGGTAACAACAGAGATGGGATGAGGTAAGACACTGGCAGAGAGCCTCCTGTGATGGTTTTGATGCTGTCTTTGGCTGCTGTTTCATTGTGATCAGATGAGATTATATATTATAAAACCAAAATTAGGGTGTGCCCACTGATGACATCTCACCTCTAGACCACGTGTGCACTCTCAGGTGAGTTTGAGTTTGTGTTCAAGTCGGTTCAACATCATCCCAGGGTGGCTTTACAGTGCAGAAAATAAAAGACGTCTCCCCCCCTTCTTATCAAAACCAGTGGAGACCAACCTGAGGAAGCTTGAATAAATAACCAATTACCATTTGCAGAGAGGGTTGAACTCCACCAGCTTCAAGTGGAGTGCTAAAAATGGAATGTTTTATTGGGAGGGTGGCCCCTTGGCCGGGGGGCTTAATGTAACGAAACCCAATTAATGGAGAAGAAAGCCGGGCCGCCAGCAAGCGAAGGAGCGCCATGTGCCCGGGGTAATGAGACGAACCAGCGAAGCCAACCACAGGGACAGTAGTGGAGGAGGCTACGAATAACAGGGAAAGCCAGCCACGGGAAGGAATTTACATCTGTGAAGCCCCAAAATCTCTTATTCTCCTTCCTTCCTCCATATATTCCGTTGGCGTCCAAAAGTCGAAAAAAAAAAAGAATCCAAGACACTAAAAAACCAAGGCCAACAATGATAGCAAGGGAAGATGGCAAGGGACCCCATGAAGTTTGAACAACATAAAAGGACTTACAAAGCAAAGATGGGTTTCAAGCAGTAGTATAGATTTATATATTACAAGTTTAAATGATTTAACTGCTGCATGTGTTCATTATGCAAATAATGTATCACACTGTACTTTAAATACGCCCACAAAGACTGACAGGCAAATGCACATTAATGCATATGACGGCAAAAAAGATTGCATAAATGTGAAACTCTCATGCTAAAAAACCTAAACTGAAAAAAAAAAAAAGCATGGCTGTAAGATCCAGTCACGGTATTTAGTGATCAGAGGCTGCAATAACCATGCCTCTAATGCATACATACGGTAAATGAACACAAAGGAACCATTAACAGCTGACTGTCTTCCTGCCACCAACAAGCAGCACAACTAAATAACACGAGTTGGATCAGCCGCCATCCTGCAGTTGGCATGGAGAGCGTGCGCTCCGAGCAAATCGATCACGCTAGTGTAAAGACGATAATGCGTGTGAAATATGCCTGCCCCAGATGAAAAGACTTTACCCGCTTTTTTAAAAAATGTTCAACTCTTAATGTCTATATCGTTGAGCTATTTAAAACACTGAGAGAAAAACTATGGAATGTTTTTTTTAATTTTTTTAAACGATCCATGATTCTCAATCCAATGATTTTCTTCACAGTTAACCCACAGCAAGATCAGTGAGAGAGTTCAGCGATGACAACAGCCAGAGTTGATCTTATAGACAAGTCATATGAGAGGTCATATGAATTCCAGTTAGAATTTAGTCAGTTAGAATTTAAAGGATAGCGGTCGTTGCAGCCACAAAATATTGTATTGTGTTACTGATGTCCTAGTTATAATAATATAATTAAGGTTTGTGTTTTTTCCCTCAAAATGATTCAAATCAGTTACATGTCGGTCACACACGCACATTGACTGTTACTCTTAAAATTAGTATAATTCTTTCAAAACGGGCAATAAATTTAATTTTGCACTTTATTTAAAAAGAAAGGCTAATCAACTTTCTACATCTTACTGCACGCTGTATTTTTTAGAAAACGTGACTTAAAGTTCGGCACAGTTGGTACCGCTGTTGCCTCAAGGTTAGCAGGATCTTGAAATCCACCTGAAGACCAGCGACAGTTCTGTGTGGGGTTTCATGTTGTCCTTGGGTTCTGGCTTCCTCCCACATTCCATTCTTAACAAAACAATATCTGTTAAATTATCAATATCGTGTTTTTACCAGGGAATTATTTCTATACCGAGTATTCATGGCACAGGATGGTGAATGTTGCACTCAAATTGAATCAAGTCATCAGGTGTAACGGTAACGCCCGAATACCTGTAAGTTCGTCCTTTATGTGCGATAAAAAGGAAAAGAAACTTAATAAATAATCTTAATATTGGTCCCAATATTGAGTCATGTCACCTGACACTAATCTGGCACAAATTAGTGTACGACTGTGTGTGTCGTACTGGACCTGAAACGCTTCTGTGCTGGGAGGATTGTCATCATGTTTGCACCGCTATCCAAGCACAGTGAGGATGGAAGCTGATCAGCGCTGAGTGGAGGGCGGCTGCTTCATTGCTCTGTTCTGTTTGCAGTGTATGTGTGTGTGTGTGAGGGATGAAGGTGTGTGTGGGGGTTTGGCCACTGCTCTGGCAGAGCCCTGGGCGAACTGCAGGATGTTCACCTTGCGGTGGGGCACAGGGCTCATTGTCACAGCAGGACGTGGTCACATCAAAAGGACTGAGGAAAGGGCAAACATTCTGTTGAAGTGGCACTGTCAGCAGGCCTGCAAGCACACAAGCAAACACACACACAAAAGGCAGACCGCACACACACACTCAAGCACCCACCCACTCAGTATCTACACCCCCGTTAAAGACAGTGGCTGTTGTCTGTAGCGCTGTCAGTCTCCGTGGATTCTACTGAGAAACGATGACGGAAAATTCCAACCATACCTTAGATGGTATCTGCCCTGCAGAGTTTCACAATATGATTGAAATCTGGACACAAAATGATAATGGTAACACATTTAGCTCTGTCATTTCCTCATTTTCCATATCAGCTATGTATTTCAAACCAGGACGAATGCTAATCTTGGGGCCCCCGTATTTGGTAGTCAAACTTTCAAACTGACCACCACCAGAAAATTTTTGGAGCACACCTTATTTTTCTTCCCGAAATTATCGACGCCAGCAACTATTTATAGAAACCCTGCTGCTGCATTAACACACACTGCATGATTTATCATTAGAAACCAGCTCTGGTGTGCTGAGTAGCTACATTCATGGCAGGCGACAGCAGTGCCAACATCCACATTCAACAGCAACACACTCAAAGGCCTTGAAAGGTGTACACAAATAAAATTGCAGCACAAGTTAACTTTGTGTGGCTAAAACCTTAGCCTCTTCACAATACTGAAGACGGAGAGAAAGAGGAAGAGAAAATGCAGTGCAGAATGGAGGAAAAGTGCTGATGAGTTGCCTTATGCGGGAGCTTCATAGATCCGTCGAACAAGAGCGGATTTGCCTGCTACACCTAGATAGTGTTTCCCCCCCTCAGCCTTCACCCAGGTATTCTGGGCATGAATGGCTGTCAGTTTGGATTTGGGAGCTCAGCGTTGAGTGGGGAAAATAGAGTCTGGTGGGGTCTTTGTGCATCTCTACCTGTGGAGATCAGAGCTAGAGACAGTTGATTTTCCCATTAGCTCCCATGCAACACTGCATCCCCAGTAAGAAAGTGGTAAATATTAGCATGGCACGCTAACCAAGAAGAGCTGAACGCGAGCATGAAGCAGCAGGCTGCGGAGGCAACTGCCATGTTTGTGGGGAAGGTTTTCATGGCACACACTGGGAAAATGTGGATGGGGAGGTGATTTGAATGAGAGCTGCTTCTGCCTGAGCTGTAGAGAGAATTGACCTACTTTTCCCTCTGAATTTCATTCACACAGTCGAACACGCGAACAGGAATAGGAAAAAATACAACTATGGACGGCTAAATGAGCCTCCTCGATTGACAACTCAAAGGAACGTTAAGACAGACTAAGTGTCTCGGATCAGTTACGACATCATTTAATGTTTGGAGGATGTCGTGTCACAAGAAGCCCCATTGCCCCCAGGTGTCCTTACACCTGTGCCCCGGTCATGATCTGAACTTTTGACCCTGACCCACATGATCAACGTTCTTTTCACTTCACTGAACAATGCTACATGCACACGTGCAGCCGGTCTCCTTTCACTTTTAAAATGAGCTTGTCACGTAATTGCGCAAGCGTCCAGATAAAAGCTGCGTTTTTCATTATGTTTCAAATTAAATGACCGTTTTGTCTGCAGTTACAATGAGGTAAGGTTCATACTGTAGCGCCAAGAAGAAGCATTCATGTTTGCTGATCACATTGCAAACCTTTCAGCTTATGGATCATGCAACAATACCGGTAGCCCACTGTTTGGGTGTGAGTCTGCGTTTTAAGGGATTAACTGGTAAAGACTACCAAACAACTGCCTTTCAGCCTGGAATTAGTCATTAATCGAACCACACATTTTAGGGCCCCTTTCTAGCAAAGTGCACACGCCCCTGTTAAGATCTGAATGAAAAGCACAAAGCTATTCAAATCTGATCCCCCTCCAAACAAATGGCCTTACTTCATCCCTGCAGACACAGGGAACACTTCAAGAACCTCTCCAAGGATCTGGACGGTCACATGACAACTCCGCCTCATCAATTAGCTTTGTGGTTGGGTTTTGTGAGCTTTAATACAAACAAAACAATGACCCATGTACAACATGGCAATGGACAATGTCTGCTTATCCCTTGATACTGCTAAAGAAATGGAAATAGTGAATTCTGAGTGCACAAAAGGGAGCCCTTAGACTGGAGGCATATGGTTACAGCAACATTATAGGGTACACTCGTGCACCTGAGACCGCTAATCTGAATGATAAGTGATACAATGAACACAATGTGGGTGTAATTGAGCTGAGCTGTATTAACTTATAGCATACATTTTTATATAAATTAATTTTTCTACTAGGAAAGCAATGTTGGCTGAATGTGTGCATGTCATAATTGGATTCTTCAGTTTACTTCTTTTAACATGTTTTGCCTTTTAATTTCGCATTCAGATGTCATTTGTGCACATCTGAGTAAATTTCATTTCACATTTTTTGTACCTAAAGATGTGCATCTCATAATTGCTCTCATCAATTTTGAGTATTTATATATATATATATATATGTGTGTGTGTATATACACTTCATTTTAAAGGCACATTTGAAATTTCCATGCTTCATGTTCAGTCTCCTCACATCTCCCTATGGCCCTTCCACATTAGCACGAATTCAGTTTTCCAAGTTGACAGGGGAATCTCTGACCTTTTACACAAATTTTCTGATTAAATATTTGATATTGATCTCAATATTTTTGGGCGGTGGGGCTCAGATTTATTTATTTATTGAATCAGGAAGTCTCATGGAGATCAATATCTCATTTACAAGAATGATGTGAACATAAAACAAGCGCACATCCACAATAAGCGTTTAATCAATGTAGACGACAAAATCACACACAAAAATAGCAACTCCTGTGACAGTAATGTGTGAAAGAAGACGTTTGGGCCTTCAAAGTCTTGAAGTGGGATGGTAATTTTAGAATAAGTGTCAAAATGACACTTTGAAATATTCATGTCATGGTGCGATAGCCTAAAAATAGAATGCCTTCTATTACTGTTAGATGTTTAAACAATTCAACTGTGGAATATTGAATAAAGTGTTTTCACCTTGAGACAAGCTTTATTCACATTGCGTGCAATCATGCAAGCATGGAGTGACAGGCAGTGGAATTTATAGTTCAGAAATTTTACCGACACCCAGCAGAGCACAGTAAACTTTCATAATCCCAGAATTACAATTCCAGGGACTGTAAGAACCTCTTTCAACCTTAGTAGAAGGGTTAGGTAGATTTCAAATAAAATCTAGCACAGCTTTGTCTCTGCATCATTGCGCCTACATGTAGGGAGTGTCGCTTTACAATGGAAGAACCTACACTCATTTGTAATGGGGTGATGGGTCAAAGGTGGGGCGGGTGGGTGGGTGGGCACAGATTTTACCCACATCTTTCATCTCGAAAGATAAGGATACAGTGGGGGTGGATTGATTTGATGTTTTGATGCACTGTTTGATGACGGGCAGCTCAAAGAGGAGGAGGCCTCTATGATGTCCGTCCATTGAAGGACTTGAAACGTGTCACCTGGCCCCTGAGCCGAGGGTTATGGCCGCTAGTGGATTTGAGGGGCTCCTGCAGAGCCGGACGATGGCTCCATTGATGACACATAATCCATTCAGCGTGACCTGTATATTTTTAGTACGCTTCACTTCCCTGTCAGCCTGCCTTGTTAAATTATTACCAACATCAAGGTCCTGATCAACTACATTCTATCATAAAAAGGATAGTATGTCTAATTTATTCAACGAGTACATCACACAAGGAGAATAAGTGCCTTCCATCAACCGAGCGAGTAGCCCGATGATCAAAAGAAACACGAAGCACAAGAAGAGCTCATCAGATGAACAAACATATTCTTACTAGATATCTTTGTGGGTTTCATCATCCCGCATCAAGTGACTGCAGAGGAAAAAAATAAAAAATAAAGCCTTGTTCTCATCCCTGTGACATCAGTGCTCACAGGCAGAGCACAGGGGAAGAATCAAAAGCCCAGGCAAAACCATACATTTCCTACTAATTACCATTAACGTAAATCTGAGAATTTTCCCTCTGCCCTTGTACCCCAACTGCAATTAATTGTTTCTAAAATCCAGCACAAAAATATCACAGGCTTAACAAAAAAAAAAAAAATCAAAAGTCATACAAGAAATAATCTCATAATGTACGGTAGGTGGTATTAGTCATGAGCATCCAACTCATACCACGTTGCAAGATTTGCCTAAACTAGGAGCAAACATAATTGGGATAAATCTCCTCAGTGAACCACATTAAAAAAAAAGCAGAAGGGTGTAAATTGTTACACGGCTGTATATCAAGACACCAAAACAGTTGCACAGATCAGAAGGAGTGCGGCGGCGGCGAGAAGAGCAGCATTTGTACTCGGCTGTTTTCCTCTGTGACTTGAGGCCACTGAGTTTTTCTCCAGCCATAGTAAATTGGGCGCCAGGGGCAGCCGCCTTGGCCAAGCTTGCATTTCGGAGTTGACTGTGGAGGGTATGAGGGATAGAGATATGGCACTGGAGTTGGGGGGGTGGGGTGGGGGGTTAAGGATGTTGGGGGAGGACTGAAAGCGTCGTGGAGGTGACATCACGCACATGTTTTAACACAAAAGGGGTCCCAGCTCGTTAGCACGCCAACTAGCCGGCTCCATGGCAATCAGCTCTTGTCATTCTCTCTTTTCTCTCCACCTCGTCATAAATATGGCTACATCTGCAAGTGTAATCACTCCATTGTACTGTGATTTTCTGCTCTGCTGGACAGTAGCATGGCTGCCTGCTTTTCAGCACCTCTCCCTATCCTCACCCCCACCCAACCCCACCACCACCACCACCACCGCTACTGCCTCCGCTGCCACTGCCTCCTTTCCCTCAAGTGCCCTCGCCCGTTCCTGGCTACTCCTGCGCCGGTGAGGCCGCTGTGTCTCACAGATTACAGAGCTCCGGTCACTCAGGTAACAAGAGTCACTAATCTGGCTGGGGTTGAATTACACATAATTGCCTCGGCACTGTGATTGATTTCAGCCCTGGAAAGGAAAAAGACGACCCTCCCCACCCCCAACCCCCCCTACACACACACACACACACACACACACACACACACACACACACACACACAAAAACAACCCCACCTCCCTCCCTGCCTCTCTCTCCAGCGTTCATGAGCGGCAGCCAAGACTCTCCATCTAGTAGGAGGCAGGAGGCTTTGAAGAGATCAAAGCCAAGGCCGGGAGCAGTTGCGCGCCCTGGGAATACGGGAGAGAGGCTCTCTGCTCCTCAGCCCTATTTTCTAGCGTCATGTCGGATTGCAGCTGTATTGCATTTCTCCAGTTTTCTTAATGCTCTTGGTTTTGACTTTGACATCAGTGATCCCCCCCACCCCCCTCCTTGGTTTCTTCAAAAACAAGGGGAGGGTGTGGGGGGTTTACTGGAGGAGAGAGAGAGAGAGAGATACATGGAGAGGAAAGAGAAGGAAGGAAAGAAAAGAGAAGTGGTAAAGAGATCTACAGACTGATTTTTATTTTCACAACTCCATAATTGGCCAGTTCAAAGGAGAGGAGGGGAGAATGTAGCATTTGTTTTCAATTCTGCAGCCAATATGAAATGAAAGGAGCGACAAACTTTTATGGGTTTCCCAAAAATTAAAGACAGACTTTTTTTTTTTTTTTTTTTTCACAGTCAAAGGACAGGGTGCTTTTACGGCTCAGACCACACAAAATGAACTGATAGCAAAGCCCTCCTCTTTGTCCTCCCACATAAAGCTCAACGGCGTGGCGCAGCTCTCGCAACTGGCGCATGTGTGTGCCTGTCGAGAACACAGTTTGATGTTTAACGCAAAAACACAAAAGGAGGCATGAAGAAAGAGCGCGAGCTATATCCATCTATTCATTTAACAGCTTGGCTAATAAAGCCTGGTGGCAAGAAGGCACCCTTTGTACTGTAACTATGCAGGCCCTATACCAACCTCCTACACTGAGGACCATTAATATTTCAGCACTGTCAGATACACATTGCATGCAAGCATCTTTAGCACTCACACCCACAGCAGAAAAAAAATAATGAGCTCCTGAAAAATATGAAACAGCAATGAGAAGGAGGGAGGGCGAGAGCGCTTTAGACACTGACCAACTTCATAGAACAGAGAGGCTATTGATCATAGCTCTGTTTCTTAGCCGGACAAAGTGAGGGCTGTTTGAGCTCCTCTGAAGTCTGGACACAGCCGTAAGGATTTGCACCCATGTTCGCTCCTGCGGTCCCATTGTTCCCTTTTCTGCTGTTTACTAGCTGGAACACTGCTCGCCTCTATACGGACCTCCAAGCTGTCGTACAGAAGTCAATAAAGCTATTCATGTTTTTACTCCATTTAAGTGTGAATCAGGCAAAACTGAGGTACTGTGGTCAACATCTAGGGACTGGTGACTCTAAAAAAAACTGACCCATATCAATTAAGGATTATGTAAGAGCACATTCAAGGTATTTTCAGATAACAAAATGATGATAAAACTAGTTTTAACGGTCGATTTTTAAACTTAAAAATAAGAGTAAGTTCCTGAATACCAACAAGAACATTCACTCTTTGACCTTTTGCCCCTATAAAATAAAAAAAGAAAAAAAAAAGAAAAACAGAACAAAAAAAACCTCAAACACGCAGACACACAACCCTGCAGTCTCCAATTCTGATCCACCCTGACAGGAAGTCCACACCCAGGCCATTCAAAACAGAATTGGGCAAGAGGGCCAGCCTTTTTCGAGGGCCTCCGCTGACCCCTGGAGATCGGCGGCAGGCAGCTGGTGAAGATTGAAGTCCTCTGAGCAGGTGCTGCTGGCTTCAGTCGCAGAGCCCTGATTGGTTGGCTCCAGGCAGCACGGCTTGATTGGTTAAGCTTCATCCAATTCAGTGGGAGGATGAGGCACGAAGAAAGTGTCATCATCTAGGAGTGCTTCGCTTTGAGCGCTAACGCATGCCCAAAATAAACATCAACCGGGGGTTAAGTTTGCACTCGCAACCGTGATTGCTTTTCTGAGAAACGCACATTTTCAACTCTTAATGATTTCATGACTCCATTGGCGCCACTTTTATTATCTCTTTTCTTCCATAAAATGAGTTTTCAGAATAAGAGAAAAAAAATAATTCTAACATTTCATTGTTTAGTGGCGTAAACACAGAAACACAGCTAGCTTTTTACACTCACACCATCCAGAAAAATAAAGCTCAAAACTTCCCCATCCTGGTAGGCAGTTGCTCTGCTTTGCTCCATTTAACAAGATGAAACACATCGATAAGGTGATTACAGCCACATGGCGTCATTAGCGCCATGCATATGGAGCAAATGTGTCAACCAGCATCACCAATACAGTGGAGGACGAGAAGAAACCTTGGCGTTAATGGTGCTGTTTATAAAACACCACGACCCGGCGGCACTACAAAGAGTCTCCAACGCCAAGTATTTCTTCTGTGTGAGGTCTCTGGTGCTGTCCTTCATGTGTACTCCCATATTTCACCATGGATGGTGCTGCACGGCAGATGACATCAATGTCAGACTGTCTCTTTGATATGCATGATGCTGCTTGAAGAAAATTAATGATCTGGTCGGTACGGCATAAAATGAGGCAATTATAGTCTGTCTTTAGACCGCTGCTATATTTTTAGAGTAAAATATTCAGGACTGATGCTGTACTAATGGCTTCTTATAGAAAATGAAGCTAACTTAGAGTGAAATCATGTGTGATCCAGTTATTTAAGGGCTAAATGCTACATACAGCTGTGCTAAAAAAATATACACAAGCTGCCATCGACAACATTATGTGTGCACATGGAGGGCTGCTGGTAAATGTACTGTTCTCTCTAACAGGGATCTTCCACGGTAGTGCTGGGGGCATGAGCTCTGGACACACATGGCACCGAGGGACACCAGAGCGGTCCTACCAAATCCCGTTAGGTAAGCCTGGGTTAGTGATTCCACGCTGCGAGACACTGGCTAGCAGATCTGTCACGTTCCCACTACATCAAAGGAAAGTACAGAGCTGCACCCCCCCCCCACATACACCCGCCCTTTCTCGCCACGAGGATCTGCGATTGAGGGTCTAACGGGAAAAAAAATAGTCCACTGCAAAGGAGCTCTCTCTCTCTCTCTCTTTTTACCCCAACCCCCACCACAACGGAGGTAGCAAAACTTGGCTTTAAGAAAAAAATCTGTGTTTTTATTCTTTCCTCTCCTCAAGCTGTTGCACAGACCATGAGACCGTTCTGACACAGCTGGAGATCACCAACACGTCTTCAGTCAGGTAGGAAAAAAGCCTCCATCTTTATCTCGTGAGTTCACAGGTCGTAGGATTTCTTTAAACCCACAGAGGAGCCTCTACAACATGGGCTTTTGTGAGTTTAACAAAAAGGGAAACAGCAATAAATCAGTAAGCATTTATATGTTGATCAGTCAGGGAACAAAACTTTTCAGACACAGTTATACACAACCGGTATCTCCACTACTATTGTGGTGTATAAATGTATGATTCATTGGCCAGTATAAACTATTACAAACCCACAGAAGTCAGACGAAACACAATTCTCTTCCATATTTGCAATATTCTCCCCAGTTTTACGAACCAAAGGCCAAAGCTTATAACAATACCAGTATGAATCACAACATGTGCAAAAGTTTCTTCTCATAATCCCATGTATCTGGAAAGGTTTTGGTCGGCTGCCACGAATGTAACACTAACCTCGATCAAGATGACAGAAAAGGCAATCAAAGCTGAACCGTAGCACAGCTAGACTGTTTCTGGAGATTTATTGGTGATACGTATGGGTAACTGGGTTTTTAACTGGTTCACACACTCATAGCAGGAGATCAGGGACAGGAACTCATTGCTGTTGTATCCGCGTGGAGGGATGACAGAAAAGATTATCTGTCAAAGTTGTGAGCCCTACAAGGAAGGATTGAACCAATCTTTAGTCCCACTGTAACAGAAATAAATTAATGCGTTTGGTTTCTACAGCTGAGCAGCATGCAGTTGCAAAACGAATACATATAAGCACAAGCGGAACCATATGCGTGCTGTCTCTGCAGTCCAACTTCAACAAGCACAACACATAGAACCCTCCACCGTGGGTCCACTTCTCTGAAAGAAGACAGCTGGATGTAAATTTAGCCGTCCATGAAAACCATTCCTGATAACAGAGAGAAAGTTTCATTTCAAAAGATAAATAAAATGGTTATAATTCCAGAGATACCAAAAGACTGATTCCTGGTTGTTGAGTGCAGGAAGGTTTCGGCAAAAATTCTCTGGAAATTAAATACGATGGGACGGGCAGGTGGGTAACATGGACAAAACCCATGCTTTATTCACCCCCCCTTCTTGTAGGAAGGATCTACAGGCTAATTTAGAACCCTGGACACACTTAAACACTTGAATAAACCAGTATATTTTCCCATTTCAACCTAATTCCACTTAAAAAACCTCTTTGTGTACAAATGCATGTAAATGAGATGAAAATAATATAAACCCAACAATTAAATGATGATTACTGTAAACCACAATGCAGTTACTTGGCCGCCAGTTCCTGGTGTCATGTCCAATAAACAGATGCCTTGTTTGCACCTTCAAAAAGAAGGATCGCCATCATGCAGCGATTCCAACATTGTTGCACTTCCTACTCAGAATGCCCCTTCAGACTTCCCATCCGAACAACAGCTATAGTCTACATAAACATTGGCGTATTCATAACCAACCAGTGAATCTTTGAAGTGGTCAACATTGTTTAAAATCCACATGCAAATGCAACTGAACACCATTAGGCATCTTGGCACAGACATCCTAGCTCTTGTGGCGGAGGAAACTTATGAAGCTGGAAGCCCTAAAATCTGCTGACAATCAGCTACTCCCAACAGCTCCATCATGACTGGACGGCATGTGCAGGAATGTCATGGTCAATGGAAATCAATCTAAACTACTGGGATTGGGGGCAGCAGTGGAGCTGGGGATGGAAGAGAATGAAAGAGAATGAGCCTTTGATGTCGGTGAAAACTGATCCCAGGCCTGCAGATACTGTGGCTGCGGTGGCCAGCAGCAGAGGCAGCGGAGCTGACATCAGTGAGGGAGCCAGAGGACTCATGTTCCATGATCCTTCCACCAAGACTCTTTTTATTGGATAAGTGAGAGAAACGTATATAAAATGACTACCGTTTTATTGAAGACTGGGTGAGGTGGAAAATTGGGGGAAAAAAAAAAAAACTAAAAAGAGAAGCCATGATAAATGAAACGAAAGCAGGGCTTTAAAAGTTTTGGCAGCCTAATTCATCTACAGTGATTGGTGATTTCCTCTCATAGAGTCAGCTGGTCCCCATACTGGCCTTCATGAAACGCTGGAACAATTCATAAAACTGGCCGGAGAACCAGCCACTGAAAGAAGAATTTGGAAAAACAATACATCCCAGATTTCATGAACTACTCTATGAGTAAACCAAAGAGGGTGAATCATGGGCGTAATCTGGATCGTGTTTTCTCTACAATGTTGTATACCCTCTGCGACTTTTGGCAGAGGTGGAGCAATGCAATTTTAACATCATTCCGTGGTAGAGTTGCGTGTGAATCATGTTCCTTCAGACGTAGCATGTGGCATCTGCCCCCAACAATCAAATTCACCTCTGAAAAAGCTGCTCTTATAACACAGAACTCCAATTTCACAACTTCACCCCTATGAAAGGAACACATGTATACACTATGGAAGCACAAACAACCCCACAGCCTCTGGTTCCCTTGCACAGGTGTGTGCGTCGGTGTGCCCATGTGTGTGTGTGTGTCCTATATGGAGGCACCACACCAGAACACAAACCACTTTTATACCCAAGTGTGGCACAGACAAATTGGCAATACAGGATTAGCGTGGACAGCTGCTGGTACTCCCTGCGTTTTTTAAGTCGGTCTTGAGAGGAGAAATTTGCAAACGGGACAGACACAGGAAGCCGCCAGAGAAAAACCTGCAGCTGGCCTGAAATTAATACTGTTACAGGAACTGTATCTGCAGCAGCACACGCTGCCTCTGGATGGTACTGTAAACTCCCCTGCAGGCCAGCCTGAGACACAACACGCTGCCTTCAGAGGGCTTTCCTGGGTCAAACGGACACGCACCGTTTGCCTTTCACTCATGTTAATCTTCTGGGAAGCAAAGTTGGGATTCGGGTCACATGTGGTCATAAAGATGATGAGGAAGGAATAAAGACACTCCAGAAAAATAAGTCCTTAAACACACTGGGGGGCATATATTTTTGATTTTATCTGCATCATATCGCATGAAGTTTAGGCTTGCGTGTAAATAAAGAAATGTGGTGTTAACTGAAATAATTTATCAATTTGTTTAATTTACTCCCAATTGATGGTTTTTAGTACGTGACATTCATTGATCATGTTTTACAGGTATTGTTTGCCAATTAAATATTGATATTTTAAATTCTCTGATGGTATACGAGTAAATTCCACGCAGCTGTTTAAAGATTTTATAGCATGTTTATTGATATCCTTTTCCAAAGGGGTACAGTCCTACGTCGTAATAATTTTATTTTGAATCATGTAGAGCTGCTAGTAAAGATTTATTTAGTGATGATTCCAATAAGATTTTTTATAAATTGATCGAGGGATCTTTAGAAAATTGTTAAATCAACAGTGATGTCATAAACATAATCACAGCTGACAGAGATATCTCAATATATCAGAGCTATAATTCGCTTATCAGCACTACAAACCAAAAATACGGATTTTAGTGTCTGGAAATAGTGAAAAATACACAAAATATTAGCTCCAAAACAAATATTTGTCCTTTTAAATGTTCAGTATCAAACAAAATCACTTGTCGAAATTGCGTGACAAAGTAGATTCATTAGAAGTACTGTCAAATTAAATAATTTCTATTTCTAATTATTTATCCATAAAGATCTTCACAACAGTGAATATTTATGATAATCTTAAATAAGACTATTTAAGAGTGAGAAACTTTAACGGATGCATTTTTTTTTTTTTACCGTCTGTCACACCTGAACTCTGTTTAACCCGAGTCGCTGTGACAGGAAGTTAAATCTCATCCATATTTTTTTCTATGTCGGAAACAAAAGCTCATTTACAAAACTAAAGCCGATACAGTTCAGATTTTCTGCATCACCCCAACAACTTTAAACAAAAAAACAAAAACTTAAACGCCTAAAGAAAACATTTCACACAGGAAATCATAATGCTGAATCCCGTGTTTGTTTGTTTTTCACGACCGTTATGGATTTATTTTCTGTCAACTGAATTGTCAGAGGTTTTCTTCTTAGCATCCCTTCCTTACAAAATTCATACACATTTGAAAGTTTAATAAAAAAGTGGATACTGACCATTCTGGGCATGGGCGGCGAGAGGGAGCCGTTGTTCATGTAGGAGGAGTCGTTCATGTTGCTCATCATAATGTAGCCCGGGTAGTACGGATGGCCTTTACTGTACATGTCTTGGAGTTTCACTGGTAAAAAAAAAAAAAAAAAAAAATTTACAGTGACTTTGAAAAATCCTCACAAGTCAATTCTTAATTCATGAGCATCAAATCTATTTGGATTTCTCATTACTGTGGAGCACATAAATAAATCATTTCTAAAACATTTTAAAAATCTGTTTGTGTTTCACTCAATAAGTCAATAAATATAATCAATAAATCCGGCAGATGCCAAGTGCGCCCGCCTGTTTTGGTGGTGTAATGATATCAGTGTTGATCGCTTTAACCCGTGCCCTATTTTGTCGTGGCCTTTTGTTTGTGCCCTTTCTTCCTGTCTGGAGAGGAGGGCCATATTATTCAGGGGAACAATGGAGCCCCTCTGTGCCAATTAGCACCAATTACAAGAACATACAGACTGTGTCAAAATAGGAGACGCCCCAACTGTTCCTTTACGCCTTTGACCCGAGAAGGGGGAGTTTGATACGAGAGGCCTCAACACTTCTCCCCTCGACTTGTGTGCTACATAATAAGGCTGGGGTGGGGTGGGGCGTTGGGTTGTGGTAAGTTGCCCGATGGCAACATAGATCTTGAAGGAAGCTCGTGTTTGATTTGAAGGGGATCCTATTCAGGAGTGAAAGGGGAACTAAGAGGAGCCACACTCCTCCTCAAAGCCACAGCGATGACCTGCTGCAGGAAGGTCAGACGACGACTGCGAGAGAGCAATGAGCCCTGAGCGGGAATCAACACGCTGTATGTGTCAGTGCAGCCTGTTGGGGTGGGGGTGAGGGTGGGGGGGTATGTATGTGAGGAAACTAGCTCGTTGAATATCAAGAAACACAAGAAATGTGATCCTGAATTCACTTTAATTGCAGGCTTTTTACTCCAGAGCTCATCCCCACATTCAAATGCAAGAAAAGTGTGCGGTAATTTGTCTTTCCATTGGAATATTCTTTGTTTTCCCACCAGTGCAGGCACCCTCATCTACCAGGGAGGTAACAGGTAGCGGTGTCCTTGAAGGTATAGCATGTCCTGACAAGACTTAAACAGATTATCTGTCTGAGAGCAGCAGAAACAGGGGCCCTGATAAGAATGGGAGCAAACAGTGCAAGGGTGTGACCGATCACTTCTGGAAGGGGTAAAAAGAAGGGGTGGCACTTATTCACCCCACTCCCCCACCCCAATTTCTCAAGCTTACAGCAAGTTATTCTGAAAATCCTGTGCTTTTATTGCAGCTAATCGACACGCTGGCTGCATCATCAGAGCATGCAGATTTAAAAGGCTCTCGCTCCAGGCCGTGTCACTTACCATCTTCTGGATGGTCTCTGTGTTTTTCATGATATGAATCTTGTGGTATTTGGGACTGTCTCCCTGCCTGTAACAAAAACAAAGGAATAAAAAAGGAAAAAAATAAGATGGTTAATCACATAGGATACACATACATACATGCTGATGTGCTCCTACAAACGCTGTTGGGACAAACTCTGCCTCTTTTTTTTTTTTTTTTGCTAGTCACCAAAAGAGTAATAAGCTTACACACACACACACACACACACACACACACACACACACACACACACACACACACACACACGCACACACACACCTTCAAACGAACCACTTAATTAAGCTTTATGTCCTTAAGGAGCTTACAAATTAACTTGTTTTCAGTACCATAGGTCCACTCTCTAATTTCATCGTTCTCTGTTTAGGCCTTCTTATAAATAAAGAGATTTCATTGATGCTATGAAACAAAAGCACACATCCAAGTTTAGATAGAAATAATTCAGACCTCAAAAAGAGAAAATAGTGATGGTGATTTTGGCTTCAAAAATAGCAAAAAAAATGTTAAAAAATCTGCCATTCTTGCATGCATTTCCTTTCTCATTTCAAATCAGGATTAGGAAGAGGACCTCGTTTTTGGAGTTCAGACCCCTCAGGATGGCTTCAAGCTGAGCGAGGAAACTTCACTGGATTCTTAATTAACATGCAGCCTTCATCTAGTGCGTCTCTAGGACATTTGGTGGTAAATGTGAACTCTCTCCTTCAGGATGTGCCCAAAATTTTATTAAAACTGCAGCTAATGACAAATTTAAAAAAAAACAACTTGGTGATGGGAGACTCAGCAGCCTGCATCTTGATCTCACAGCCCGGCTAACGGGATGCAGAGAAAATCAGAAACACATTTGAACTGATATTTCAATCCTTCTGTGCAATGAAATTTTATTTTTCTAGTGTGCAATAATACTCACTAGACCAAGAATTAAAAAATCCTCATTGAAAACTCTATTATAAGAATTTAGATACAAAAGGAATTCAGCAAGCTCGTTTATTTTTTTCCAAGTGGATTGTTCTCTCCCTTTTCAATCTGATCAGTAATGCTGAAGAAATAAGCTGTAAATGCGTTTGTTCAATTTCTCTCTAAGGCAATGTAAACAAAATGTATTAAACTATATAATAAAGAAATATGAGGGTGACATTGTAAATACATAAACAAACATTCTGGTGACAAAATACTCCAATATTGTCCTCTTTTGCTTAGATCATAGTTTATCATCTCTGACCTTTAAAATGAACGAATCATCATTTTTTTTGTTTGCTTTCCAGCCATGTGTGTTTAAGGGATTCATGTGCCGGTGTTTACAGCTGCTAAGGTTTATCTTCAACCCATGCTAACGCAGCTATTAGCCTACTTGTCATAGAGGTCTCACAAAGCCTGAGGTCTTCTGTCTAAAAATCATCTTTTTCCTGAATTAAACAACAGATTAAATGAAATATAACTGGATGACAATTAGGACTATGTTTCCAAAAAAGGGGACTTCAATATTATACTGCTGCAAAAACTGGTACATTTTGGTATTTTGAGGATCACCATAACAATTAATTTTCAAAAAATTTAAATATGAACAAAGTGAGAGACTGGTTAAATAAACATGAGTTCATTTTTGTAGATTTTAAATGTGCATGATTAGCAGGATTAACATTGGTGATTTTTAAAAAAAAAAAAAACTGAGCAGGAAGGGATTTAAATTTAGGCCTATATTTGTTCTGTAAAAGGATTTATCAATCTTTTCAAGAAAATGAACCACAAAGGAAGTTGTAAAAGATAAATAATAAAGCAGGTAAACTTTTTTCTTTTTTTTCTTTTTTTTTTTTTTTTACAGGCTGGAGCACGCTGAGTCTCTCTTGTTTGTTGGTAGAGTTTCTTCCTCTTCCTCATCAGCACACAGGCTGTGATCTATCTACTATCTACTCACATCGTGGCTGTTGCTGTTCGGGCTGCTTTCTGACTCGTTGACCAGAGATGACTTGATGTCTGCCAGGTCTCCTTCTTCCTCCGAGTGGCTGAGCTCGGCGAAGATCTGCTCCTTGTGCGGATCTCCTTCGTCTTTGAACGGGATCATTTCGTCCGTGGCGCACAGCTCCGGGTCTCCGCCACCGCCGCCTGATAGCTGTGGCATTTTCGGAATCTATATATATATATATTTTTTTGCGTTTAACCGAGATGAGACGACACTGTCCGAAACTACAGAGGAGAAAACTCCCACTGAAATCTTCTCCCCCCCCACACACACACACACGAAAACGAATGGGCGAACGTTCCCCCTTCTTTTGACCGGAGCGTCGATCTTGAATCACCGGGAGGAGAAGCGGCGTGCGTAACACGCTGCCGGTGTTTCGAGTGAAGCAACAGGAGCGTGGATGATGTCGGCGTCCGTTTCCACCACGACTGTTTATTCTAAAGAGTTCTGACTCTCGGACGTTCGGATTCTTGTGATGGAAAAAGGCTCAGATTGAGAGTCCGGCGTGCGCCTCAATGTCATGAGGAAAACATCAAAAGTGATGAAGACGCACCACGAGTTTAAATCATATTAATGTTTTTTTTTCAGTCAACACACACATTCACTCACACACACGCGCGCGCACGCACACACACACACACACACACGCACAAGACGACCGAGGGTATGGTCCAGTAGGAAAAATTAAAAAATAAAAAGTGCATTTATAAAAGTGTGAGAATATTTCCTTGGTGGTCCAGGGAAGAAGTTGTGACGTCCTTAGGAAAAAGAAAAAGAAAAATAGACACACTTAAATTCGTGCAACTTAATTGGAATAGTTTTAACAGTTAAGACGAGACGAGAAGTAACGTTTTCATGCTTTAAAAATACATCCTCAAAGCTGGTGGGATGAGGAAGGAGAAAAAGGGTAAAAAAAAAAAAAAAAAAAAAAATCTTAGAAATCAAGCAGGAAAAAGCAGGTATGAAGGAAAAACGTCGTGGAATCAACTTCCCAGCGCTCCCACACCGCTTGAGTGTAATGTAACCAGTGTGTGTATGTGTGTGTTGGTAATGTAGCCCATGCTCCCTCCTCCTCCTCTTCCTCCCTCCTCTTTCTCTCTCCTCACTCATTGGGAGGAAGGAGAGATGAAAGGGAAGCCGGGGCTCTGATTGACACCACACGGATTGACGCTCCTCCTGAGATTTACGCGCAGCTCCACAACAAACGGGCAGGACGAGGAAGAGAAGGAGGAGAAGAGGAGAGAGGAAGAGGAGAGCTGTTTGTGTGTGTGTGTGTGTGTGTGTGTGTGTGTGTGTGTGTGTGTGTGTGTGTGTGTGTGTGTGTGTGTGTGTGTGTGTGTGTGTGAGAGAGAGAGAGATGGGTTAGAATAATCGTAGCAAATAAGAATGATGACAGAAATGCAGAAAACAAGAGAACTGTAAGAATGTGTGAGAAGAATTCGTTGTAAAGCTGTTAATGTGTGAAACAGCGTGACAGTTTGTGGAAGGAGACGCTATAAGGGCCGCGGGAGGGGAGGAAAGTCATAGCTATTCTCATTTAAAAGGTTCATATATTGAGGGAAAGTAGAGTATATTCGTTTTTTATTTCAGGACGATTTTTCATTTTGAAAACAGAAAGTGTGTCCCTTTTTTTCCCCCATTTGTTTACAGGATCAAGGATGTATGGCAGTTTTCTTGCGCCTTTTTCACCCTACAGTGTGTTTAAACAAAATTGTCTAAATAATATTGCATTTAAGCCTTTTCTCAAACAACTAAATGGTCTCTGATCAAATAACTGACAACAGGCCTGTGTGTCCCTGAACTTTTACATTAGCTGTCCTTAAATATTTAAAGCCACCCTGACTGGTTTGTTGTCATCTGTATGAAAAAATATAAGGAAGTATTTTAAGAGGGATTATTTTCATACAGAGCTGGCAAAGATACACACACACACACACACACACACACGCACACACACAGATCTTAAATGACATAACACACTTTGATACGCCAGAACAGTTCTGTATTTATTATATTGATATTATTTATAGCGTGCAAATAATGAGGATCTAAAAATAAAGAAAGACGGTATACATATGTGTGTGTCTGTGAGAGAAATTGATTCTTAAATCGAACGTTTCCACCTAAAATACAGGAAAAAAGAAGTGAACCACAGTGGCGCTGCTTCCCGTGGCAGTGAGAGGTTGCGTGAGAATCAAAGTTGGGAAGGGGAGGCAGATCTTTATAAAGCGCGGAGGTGGGGTTAGGGGGGCGGAGCCGCGGCTGCCTTTGATCTTGCGGCGGCTGGCTCTTTCATCCCCGACTCCCCCCCCCCTCCTGGTCCCCACCCCACCCCTTCCTCCTTCTTCCCTCCCGTCCTCACCCCCCCCCCCCTCTCCCTCTCCCTTGCCTTTGTATGACTAAATTTGGCCCGAGTGTGGAGCCGGGCCAACATTTCCACGTGTGCGTTCATCCCAGCTGAGAGAGAGAGAGAAAGAGAGATGGAGAGAGAGGGAGAGAGAAAGAGAGAGAGAGAGGGTTCTCTTCCGGGTAAGGAGACAGAAAAAATAAAAAATAAAAAGATCAAAGACTTTTCGGTTTTGGATTCAAAAGAGCCGAGACTGGCTGCATTCCAGAGTATAGCGGAAAGCACGCGCTCCAAACACGCGCCCATTCACACACGAGACCGCAGGAGCGTGCGCGCGCACGGGGGATACGGGCCACGACAAATGCGCGTGAATTCAACGCAGCAAAATAGAGCGTTAATTAGACAGATTTCACACAGGAAGACTCGAACAACCGAACCTTTTAAACCTTTTAACATCATATTCCTTGTTTTCAGCCAAAAAAAAAAAAAAAAAAAAAAAGGAAGAAGAAGGAAATTGGGATACAAGGTAGAAACTCTGGATGTTTTCCTTCCTGCTTTCAAAAAAAAAAAAAAAGAAGTGTTGGTTCTAGCCTACTTAATCAAAGTACTTATTTAAATGAATTATTCGCCACTCTTTCATGGCACAAAAATGAAGCTGCTTACATTCACCACCACCCCGAGGAACAACCTCACTGCCTTGAATTTTTTTTTTTTTCTTCTCTTTCGTGTATTTTATAACATTCACCTCTGGATATGGTTTGAATCATAACATTGGGGAAAAAAAGGAAAATCAGGGGAAAAAGCGATTTTTGGTAGGCCTATTAAGAAACTAAAAAGAGACAGTGCAGGCCTGCGGGGCCTGAGGTAAGAGGTGCGAAGATCAAAACTGTAAAAAATGAACCAGATTAAATAAACCACAGGACTGAATGACTCACGTTTGGTTTTTGGCTTTTGTTTATTGGCAGTGTAAAATATTATAAAATGCAGTATATATAACTGTTATAGATCATTTTAATTCAAACAATCTGTTTGTGGTTTTTCAGGCCCCAGATCCTTTTTTACAACTTACTAATATACTTCAACATCTTTATTTGTTACTTTTATATTTGATAATTTTTTTTGCAGATTAGATTAGTAGATCTCTCAAACGTTAAAATATATTGTGTCTTCACGTAAAGATTAATAAAAACACATTCAATTTTATATAATCAATCTTGTCCATTCTGTCAAGGATGTGGTAAATTGAACAGCTGCCCGTTCAATTATTTTGAATTATATTAAACTCAGAATACCTGCATTCAAATTTCTAAGTTGATTTTGCAGCTGTAATTATTTCTGACACATTCATGAGTGAAGTTTTTCGGACCCCATCAAACAATGACAAAGCAAAGTCATCATCAATAAATCTAAAATCTTAAGTGAAGACGAAAAACATCAACGCTCCTGAACAAAGAAATTATTTTTTAAAATTCACAAAGCCTGGAATATTGAATCTTAAAAAAAGGCAGTATTTTTTTTTTCATAAAGCACCTGAACTACAATATTCACCTTTAAATACATGAGGTAAAAAGTAAAACAATGACACATTCTGTAATATATTTAACTTTTAGCATATTATTACAAAGTATTGCAGTTTTCATGCATTGACTCTTGTAAATAACCTGAAGTTTTGCTTGAATTTCTTCTTCTCTTCTGGATTCATTATTGAATGCCCTCTCCAGTCTGATGAGCGATCACCTGTTGAGAGGGGTCAACGATATACATATGCACTGAGCACTATAGATTGTTTGTGTCTGTCATTTATTTGCCGAATGTTGTTTTCTGATTCTAAGACAAGGCTTCGCCGAGGATTGCAGCTCAGCGATATGTTGACAAGGCAACAAACGACAAATTAATGATGAAGTCGTCACATTCAACTTGCACACTTCCTTTTGACATCACAATAGATAATACTCTCTGTGTATTGCCACCTCGGATGTTAAAATACCCGGTTAAGTTGAAATGGAGAGAAAAGAGAGAAAAGAAGTGGAGGAAAAAAAACAGAGCTACATTAGCATTTTTCTCCTAATGAGTTCATAAGAGTGACCCCTCTGGATCTCACATGAAAAGGAAGATTTCCTACTGCGCTGTGACCTGAATTCAGTTGTCTCTCACTTAAGATGCTACATTTTGCATGGTGTTTAAAGAAGGAATACTATATCCATACATGTGGCATAATTTATCAGTGGAGTCCGATCCCTTATTTATCTCCTGACCTTTAGTTCATGTTAAGTTAGGAATAAATATTTTAATTATCCTTTCAATCATGACAGCGTTCGTGGAAATAATGCTTACATAGCAATTTTAGTTTCATATCATGTTACTGCCCTCTTATAAAGTTTGGAAACCGTATTTGTCTGGCAGACAATATAAATTGTGTCAGACAAAATGCTTTTTGTTGGAACAACTTCTAGTCAAGGTCCTCTTTAGATCTATTATAGTCTCATCTTTTATCTGTTCTATTTTCATTGCAGTGCATAATACTTCAAACAAAATTTAGCCAATTATCTCTTGTTCACACTTTGTGCTGTGTATGTACGGCTATGTGTGCGTGTGTGTGTGTGTGTGTGTGTATGTGTGTGTGTGTCTGCCTGAACACACGTGTGCAAGCACTAAAAAGTGTTGGGTTTGATCATTTGTCAATATCACTTCCAGAATTCACCTGCCAGGTGAGTTCAGCGGTGAAATCCCGACTCCGCTGTTTCTTCCACCTGCTCGTCATTCATAACAACTTCCTTCATGTAGAAATTACAGCCCTAGAGCTCACAGCCATCTCCAAGAAAACGACAGGAAACAAACATCAAATTATGATGAAAAGAGCTTGCAATTAAAGTCAGGAGAGGACAATATTTATCAAACGTGCAAATCAAAACTAGGGAGGTCCAAGGTGAGTGATTATTTGGGCTGCTCTTTGATTGCTTCGAAGGTGAGTCATCCTCTTAAAGAAGAGGAAAGTGTCTTGGGGGTAAGGTGAGGAAGAGATGGGGCAGATGTGAGAGATTTTGATTTATGGCCATGCGGTGAGGTGGCTGTCTGAGACAAACTATCATTAAAAAAAAATTATCTCCTTGATGGAAGAGGAGGGGAATTTGTCATGCTATGGGTATATTTTGGATGTGTCCAATTTAAAAAGCGGAAGCTGGGTATTAGGAAAAGAAAGCAGCAGCAACTTCTAGAGTATGAGCATACAAAAAAAATCATTATAAATTATAACACTAGCATGCTAAAGTGATTTGCTTATGTATTTAGTCATAAACCGGAGTTGTGACCTGATTCAAAATATTTTACGTACAGGGACACGTGATAGTTTTCTACCAAATGTCAGAGTTATCAGAAAAGGGATCCAGGAAGTCCCAGGGATTCATCCTCAGGGATCAATAAATGTTAGTAGAAATTTTTATACCATCTGTGTCTCTGGGATATTTTAGTTAAAGCAGTTGTCCAGCCAACTCATTGGTCTTACCTTCCGTAGAACTAAAAAGGCAGCATTTTGACTTTAGAAACTATGTAGAAAAAGCAGTTTCCCTATGAGCATTGACTCCCCCACCAACAGACTACCAAACCAAATCAAACTCCTCTATCTGCCTGTTGTCAGAATCATTCTTTCTGAGCGATACCTGGTGCCACCTTTGTAACCACAGAAAAGCGAGAATAATAATCTCCAAGGAAAATGACTAGTGTGGTTAGCACTAGTCTTAGTTATATTCTCCCAGCATCAGAAACCTGTGTGCCTCTTGGCCATCATTACTGAACATTTAACAAACACTCTCATGTACAAATCAAATCTTTATTCCCTGACTTTCCTCAGCACACACACACACACACACACACACACACACACACACACACACACACACACACACACACACACACACACACACACACACACACACACACACACACACACACACACAGCATGTCTACGTCCCACGCTGATTCCTCGCTGCAGCCAAAAGAACAATGCCCATTTCAGCTTGTGATCGACGGCTTTACCATTCTGTGTGCGTACATCCAACCCCGTCCCGCCGTCACCCCGAAGACTAACGTACAGATTGACATTTGGCTGAACCAGTTACCTGGAGAGAAACCTGATGGTGAGGGTGTTTACCTACAAACTTTCACCCAGCTGGAATGAACTCCGGCTCTGCAACGGACTGTCAGTTTGTTGGAATTTGTGAAAATGTGCTGAGCTTGCCCATTGGCAGTGTGGATATTTATTGACAAGGGCAGCCGTAAAACAATGTGTGTGCAGCGAGGATGATCTGAAATGACCTGTAATGCAGTGGAACATGGTGGCTGCTGAAATTTTAAGGTAGGAAAAAAGTTTTTTTGTGGGATTTTGTTTTTGTCTTGCTCTTAGTGAAAGTTTAGAGGTGCTTCCTCCAGCAAGTCTGCAAGACAGATTCAGGTTTCATCTGGTGTAATGGATCAGGTTAGAGAGGCATGACAGGGCTGCTTTTTATCGAGCACTGCCTCCATGTGTCCACAGGCTGGCTGAGCTTCACCAACAGCCGTCCTCCGCTGTGGGCTGCTGTGTTGTGCTGCATTCTTCAGGTCCAAAGGGGAAGTGGCCGAGTTCTCTTCACACACACAGCTACTCCTTTCATCCCACTGTGTTATTGGAGAAAGCATGGAGCAATGTGTCGGGGCCCGCTGTGACGGGGTCAGAGGTGAGAGCTGGCCCGCTAAGAGGTCGCGGGGCCCCCATCCAGACTGTAATCAGGCGCACAGCACACCTCGCTGAGCCCGCTCCTCTGTCTGTCCCATCACCCGGCCTCGGCCCGCCTCAGCTCCCTGAGATCAAACACGGAGCAGCGGTTCCCCCGGCCCGGCGTTATCAACCGGGGTGTCTCCTCATATCGCCATGCTGGGCTAAACAGTAAACACAGCCAACCTGGATTTACTCACTCTGTGTGCGTGTGTGTGTGTGTGTGTGCGTGCGTGCGTGCGTGTGTGTGTGTGTGTGTGTGCAATATACAGTAGAAGCCTGTGCGTGACTTTTTCTTGCGTTTTTTTGCTACACTAACTGCTGTGATTACAATATGTTCAAGGTAATGCCGTTAACATTTGTTATACATACTTTAATGCGTTACGGTGTTAAAAAAACAAACAATAAATAAATAAATAAATTAAAAAAAACAGAATTTTAGAGATGTGAGTTCCAATCAATGAAAATTTTTTATATTCTTAGTTATTTCTAAAGTAAAGGGGCTTATAATTCATCATGACTACACTCACCTATGTAGGCTTACGCCACAACAATCATCTAAAGTGAGGAGTCATAGTATCGTGTAATATACCATGTACTTTAAGCTATCAGTGCATGTGCTAAGCAGAGTGCTATGATCCAGCACATCAAATACAACACAGGTACGACAGAGACAGTTTTATAGAGACAATGAATTTCTCCAGTGAGTACTTTGTATTTCCAGCATAAAATCTGAGTGCAGCATCTTGTTATCTTGCTTGACTACCGGTAGGCTGTTACTGCTGAAACTGAGCAGTCACGAGTTCAAATCTCGTCACCTCTCTGTGTCTAAAACAATGAAAACAATGTCATTTCTCTGATAATGAAAAAAAGGACGGTCCAGACCACATATAGAAATGAATGCTAACAGACTGCCAGCGCGTTGTAAAAGTTAAGATTTATATTTCATTGTTTTTTCACATTTGAAGTTGGCTTTTGGACATTTTTTTTTTCTCTGCTGCCTGTTGAAGCTGGAAATGGTGTTGATGATAGCAGAAGAACGCTGCAGGTGAAAAACCCAAGGCTTTAAAGGCAAAGCTGGGTTTATACGAGTGACTCTTTTTAAACACCTGTTAATAATATAAAAACTATTCATTATAGCAAGTTTTCATATCAATAAAAGTCTTCATGATGGTTTCCCTTCATTTCAAGACCCTAAACCATGTTACTTATACTGTAGATGTGTAATCATTTCAATTCAAACTTGATATTAAATATCCGGTCAATGTTTGCACATTGATTCAGGTTTTATTGAAATGTAATTTAAACTTTAATTCTTAAGGGCCTACAGGAGAAGAGGGCCTGTCCTGCGATATCTAACCAGGACGGCGGCTGATTTCCTGCGTGCACCAGCCCACACCATCAGGATATTAACTGTTAAAACCACCAGAGTGTGAAACATGCTGGTGCTGATTGATTTCTTCTAGTCTCACAGGAAAAGAAGACCACAGTCCCCGGGAATTGTAACTAGAGAGAAAAGCGTTTCCAGACACAGGCACACGTTGCCAATTTGACAGGTTTAGCTCGGCACCTCGGCTCGAGTCCTTTGTTGTATTCAAATGTTTGGGGGGGTTGTTGTTGTTGTTGTTTTTTTATAGATAGATTTTTGTTGACTGTGTTTCAGAACGGAGAAAACATTCATTTCATTCCTTTGTCTGAAGCACCCCCCTCCACCTCCCTTTCAACCCCCCCCCCCGCATCACCCAACATGAAGAAATTGTTGCGGCTGAGTAATTTCTTCTTGGCAGGCCTTAGGTGAGAAAGAAAAACCAATAGCGGTGTTACAGAGCAGACAGAAGTGATACACGCCCATTCACTGCTTTAACATAGCTAAAACTAAAAAGTCATTTTCATAATATTGTGAACATTTATAAAAAATTGATTGCATTTAACCTGGTGGGGGTGTAAAAAAAGTTATCCTGGTTGAAAGCGCGGCAATTCCAAAAGTTGGGTCTGGAGTAGCGCCTACATGTGTAAGGGAAACCGTTTAGGACAGCGTGCATTAAGGATTATGTATGTGAGCGGGCATGACGTCAGGAGCGGGTAAATGAGTGTGTTATTGTTCTTGTCGGTCAGGGAGGGGAGATCAAAAGCAGACCTCATCTGTCCGTGACTGGCCTTCGTTTCTGAGCCGAGGCGAAACTGAAAATGTCATATTTTCCCTTCCAAGTTTCTTTGAGCTCCAACATGCGGTTGCACATAATATTTTTGAAGTGTGATACATACAGTATTGGGGAGGAGAGAGGGGGCAAGACATACCGTCTGCTATAGAGCGACAGACAGTTTTGTCTTGTTAATTCTATCTCTGCTGAAATATGTGGCCAGGAGAGCGTTTGAACTCTTGCCCTCGGTCTCGCCCGTGTCTGGGCCCGGCTTGAGCCAAATCCAAAATAGTAAAGTCCCGGAGGATGTAAAGTGAAATGAAGTGCCAAAATCCATCTTGCTTTGCCTCGCCCCACCATCTGCTTCATAAAGTGTAGTCACGAAAAGGTCTGCCGGGGTAGGATTTAGTGCCACCACACCTTAAAGACTGCTCTCAAAGCATTCACTCTTTTTCCAAATATCCTCAGACGTACTTGAAACGCACTCGGAGGACGTTTCCTTCAGGATGTGGTGATGTGTGTCTTCCCTCTGCCACTGATGATATTTGAATCTTCTATTTCACTTTTCTTTCCTTGGCTCCAATTTACCGTACATTGCATACACATCGCTGCAACTTAGACACATACAATGGTAGCAAATCACTGTGCCAGAATGTAATTGTAGGCAGCATGTTGTTACTATAGGAGTTCAAAGTGATGTAACATGTAAAATGACTGTTGGATCTCACTGTTGTATGGGCTTTGCTGTCTCTGCTATCCATTGATACAGCTATGAAGATAAAAACCTGGAAACTGTTTCATAAATGTGGCATTTTCAGGTCCTAGAAATGATGTTGTCATGTAAACAAAATGCAACAGAAGTTTAGCATTTTAGTCCCTAAAGCCCCTAGTGGCAGGTTTCATCATAACATGCTTTCAACACTACTTGTGTTCCCTTCTCCCAGATTGTTGATTAATCTCTTCAATTCTACATTAAAACAATTGTGTGACACCCCCCCCCCCCCCTTTAGAGTAATGTTGATTTATATGAGTCGCCTATGGGAATTTCTCTGTCATGGCTTTGACTTTTCAGGGATCCAGTCTTCTAATCGGGGTGTCACCTTCATTTGGCAATACAATGTCAAAAAGGAAAGAGGGAGAATTATCCAGGAAAACCTTCCTCACATCACACTTAAAATATTCACACTTTTCTACAGAGACAAATCCCTCCCACCACACATAAAACATGTGAATGTTTCCTCTCTTTGATAGCTGCCACTGGTCCAGGTTCAGACTTGAGAATTTCCATTCTCTTTATCGAGCCTTTGAGCCTGTTTTTTACATATACTGTAAATATATATATATATATATATATATATACACACACACACACACACACACACACACACACACACACACACACACACATCATTCTTCGGTCTAACCTAGCGTATTCAAAGACTTTTCTGGAATTATGAGAATTCCACAGGTCAGTGATAAAACACTTGATATGGAAAAAGTCTGGTTCATCAGCAGATATAGTGCCGCAGAAGACGTGGAATGCAAGGTCAGTGGCCAACAATGTAAAAGAAATGATTTTATGCTATGTGAAATTAAAGTCATACCAGAGAGGCCGTTGATTCGGGGTTTTTTTATTGTTGTTGTTGACATTTGGATGAGAAACTTTTATCATTTCTCACGTTTGTCTGTCAAATATGAGTCTATGGACAAAAAAATATATCAAACGGCAAAGACGTATTGTTATGCTTTGTTTTTTACATTGAATAAAGCAGTGAATAAAGTTTGGAGGTTCTTTCATTTGTTGCTACCTCTGGGCAGCGTCACGCCGTTTCCTCCTTCTACCAGTCTTTATGCCAAGCCAAGCCATCCATCCACCCGGTGGCTTAGCCTTTAGAATGAACTGATCGATATTACATTCGGTGTCCACTTTCTCATCCAACATCTCCCCACAATAAAATGAGTAGGAGTATTCCCACAATGTGGAATTATTCATTTCAGACCTATTAGGCAACCATACCCATTCAAGTATGTTAGTTTTGCCAATATTTTAAGGCTATTTTGAGATTCCTGACATGAACACAAGCACCGCTGTCGCTGTGATCTTCATCCACACGACGTCTGAATGTAGCATCTGCAGAATAGCAGAGAATCAGTCCATCCATGCAGTGATTTCAGTATTATTACTTGTCAAACTGTATGAATGAAGACGTTAGCTCAGCATCATAGCGTTGGACACTGTTGTTGACCCAGCGTGACTCTTGGAGCAGTGAATATGTCTTCCATTCACTCCGAGTGCTGCTTGGTTTTGTAGCATTGGCAGATCTGGCCAGATGCTCAGTGTGATCTGTCATAGAGGATTTGGTCGGATCGCTCCGTGTGACAATGAAACTAATCTTGGTCCAATGTGACATTGCGCAACTGTTTCCTGTCAATGATATATATAAAAAATAATGATGAAACAAGAAGCAAAGAGCTTTGCATATTTGTGGTGGTTGATGAGAGCGGTGGGAGGGGTGTGCTTTGTTCTTGCAATTTGGATCAAATTAAACGATTTCTCAGACAAAAACCCCCATATTTTTATCAGATGCTGTCATCGGATGAGGAGCGAACTTCACATGGAGACTCCAATTAAAACATACCTTTTTGATGTATAAATAAATCTGCTTAAAATATAATATAACCTTTCAGGTGAGCATTATAATTTCATGAGATCTAAGTTAGTCCTCTCAATAAAGACCAGCAAAGATTTGAAGGAAAGACAGAAAAGTAAACATAAAGCTTTTCTATGTCACCATTAAGACGTGTCCTGTCCTGTCATTTTGTTTAGAGCGGCTCCTTGCTGCCGTAAATAAAGTCAGATGTTATGTTTATGAATACATATTTTGGGAAAAAGCAAGAAAACCAAAGAGTCGCCATGAACATGAAGCGTTTGGAAAGATGCTCCTCGAAACAAATCCCCTTGACGTGTCGCTCCAGATGACACTGTCTCAACATACATTACACATGCATATTATCTTCACTAATCACCCAAATTGTGTGCCCGATTGTGATGTTCCTTAAGACAGGGTGAGCATGGGGGGGGTCCTTTGTGCTGGAGCTAATGATGCCTCTTTGTGATAAGGCTGGGTGTGCGAGTTGAGGACACTGAAATAGACTCCAAAGAGGCGCTGTGCGGGTCTTACTGTGACTGGCAGCTGCAGTAATCCGCCCTTTGTATCTTCAACAGGGCCCCACTGAGCTCCCCTGACAGGGACCGATGTTCCCGACTCCCCCAGACAGCCCAGATGGGCCGAGTGACGCATAGGGAGAGAGGGAGGGATGGAGGGAGACGGGAAGATTCGTAGGGAAGATGGAGAAAGTCACGTGAGTCGGGGAAAGGAGGTGATCTCTGATGCTGTGAAGACATGATGATCGCAGCGACTCCAGATTAGATATTTGCATTTTTTCAGATGAGCTTCATAACAGAAAACTGCAAACAGTATTTTGGCATTGTTTAATTGCTGCTTACATTCATTTGGATTATTAATATAACTAATTATTTTAGTTATTTAGTGATCAACAAAACTTTAGAAAACCAGTAAAACATCCCATCTCAGTTTCTCAGAAGCAAAACTAATCAGAAATGCTGATTTTGATCCCATTTAGAAGCTTCAGGAAATTTTGACTTTAAATATATATATATATATAAAAAAAAAAAAAAACCAGAATTAAAAATTAAATGTAATTGTCAGTTGAGTAATTACTTGAATAAATGATTGATCGGTCCAAGTTTTGGAAAATAAATGTTTTTAAAGCCCTGAAAATAGAAGTACAATAAAAAAACAAATTCATTGTTTTATTTCTTCTTTGTTTACTCTATTTTATCAGAAACTTTAACAGAGTAAACTGGTAAAAATGAGTAAACTGTTTTTCTTTTCTTGTTTACTGGTCTCTGATGAAGATCAATAAGGGAAGTAAACATGTCGGTCAGGAGGCACTGAGGGAGTCAAACACAAGTCCAAATAAACCTCCCAGTGGCAGCAAGCATTTCCTGGGGGCTTTAAAATGAACCCCTACCCAACGTCCCTGCACCATGATATTATCTGCTCTTACTGCAATCCAGATGACAGGTCTTTGATTTCAGAATGAATGAGCTCTTCACTCGAGACATCAAACAGAACACAGAGCAACGTGGATTTGAAGGCGATAGAGACCTCACTGATCTTCCGCTTTCTTCTTAATTTATTATTTATTTAAGAATTGACTTGGCACAAAGAAGTCCAGCTTTATGAAACCCATCATTAATTTCTTACTGCTAAACTGAGACCAAGCAACTACATAAATACTTTTAATCGCAAATGAAATTGCATGATTTCAACATTGACCTCGCCTCATACAGCCATGTTTTCGCAGACGCTCCCACAACAAGCTGCTGGGCCTTCAAGTCTTTATTACCAGACTGCCTGGAGAGTAAATACTGACCTGCATTGAACTGCATCAGCTCAGATGTGAAATTGTTTGGATGTGTTTGGAAATAGATTTGCAGAGGGGAACTTTTTTAGTTTTACACTGCAAAAGTTAGTTTAGAAATTAGTGTGTGCAAAAAAAAAAAAAAAAAAAAAAAAAAGATGGCTTCTCGCAATGTTTGGAGCATTTCAACCTTTTTCAAAATACTAATTCAGATCATTTGTTTTTTTTTTAAACTTAAACTAATTTCTTTAAATATATAAAAATGTAAGATTTTGTTGTGCATTCTAAAATGTAAAGCAACTCGAAACTATATTTTTGCAAACTTTTATGTGAAAGCGGTTGCTCATTATCACCGACTCTGCAGCTATCCTCATCTGGAGCTGTCAGCATCTTCATTGATTTGGTTTTCCGGCCTGCAGCTTCAGAAGTTTTGTTTGGTCTCTCTGGTCCCATCAGTGGTGTTGTGAGGTTGTAAGGTGCAGCAGGCAGAAAAGTCAGAGCCTGTCCTGCACAAAGACGGAAAAAGTTTGTGACCGACCAGAGATCCAGATATATCTCTGAGCTGATGGAGACCAAAAGAAGGGCTTCTTTTGGTCCTCAAAGCTACCCAGGTGCAGAAAGTATCACTTTGGAATCAAACAATATTGGAAAACTGAAAAATGTGAACACGGAAAAATTCCATCGACATTCAAGATGTTATCATTTCACTTGAAATTTATGTCATGAAATAAATTAAATCCATTCCCACACCTGTGGTTGCAGTGCCTCTTGGTTAAAGAAGGGTCACATGACCAGCAGTGACTTTGACTAACTTAGTCTGTGGACATTAAAGTTTTAGGAGCAGATTAGAAACTGGAGAGTTGCACTTGTATTTTTCTGCTTCTGAAGGAGCCCTGTAATAATCAGTTAGATGCGAAGTCATTCAGCAGGGAAATATTGGAGACCCACGACTTGAAATTTGGCCTTCAGCATTTGCAGCAATCAAAATGACGTCTTGACAAGATATGTAATGGAGAATGCCATCAATTCCTCTTTGTTTTTAATTATGATGGCGTATTAACAGTAAATGTCGCACTTCTTTTTAATGCACTTGTCTCCATGTGTCCTGTTATTTTTCATCACCACCACCTCTTACTTAGAATGAAAGCATTCATCTTCATTCATCATCTGCCGCGTCATCTGCCGTGGCGTTTCACGGGGAGCTGGAACTTAACTCAGCTGGCATAGGCGGGGGACACTCCGGGCACGACGCCAGTGCACCGCAGAACCACACACAAAGACGGACAACCATGCAATCAATGCAAAAGTGCTGTTGCCAAACTCAAAAGTGTTACTGCAGCAAATACACACATATGGTCGTGATGAGATTTCCACACACGGATAACCAACTTCAAAACTACAAACAAGCACCAAAATCTGACATTCACAGTACAGAAAAGTGGAATATAACTGCGAAAGGTGCAAAAAAAAACTTTCCTGGGAGTTTAATATGCTACTTCACATACTGGTAAGTCATATTTGAGCTTGGTCTCAAGTGCTGCTTCATGAACATGATGAAATGGCCTTTTAAAGTGCTCTCAGAGGAGCCAACACTTCAAGGGCTTCTTAGAACCCACACCACTGCCTTGTATCACCCCGGGAGAGAAAGAGAAAAAGAGGGCCAAAAAGAAAAAGAGAGAGAACGCAACAGACGGCAAGCAAGAGGGAGAACGCTTTTAAAGACCAAAATGCAAAAAGAGTCATAGGGGCTGAGATGAGCAGAGAAAAACCTCACAGAGAAAAAGAAACTCAAAATGAAAGAGCACAGAGCCCAAAAAAAAACTTAGATTCGGAGCTGATCCTCAGATCAGATAAGATAAGAGCACAGTAAGTTCACTCTCTGCTTGCAGCTGAGTTTAGGCATCTCTTTCTCCAACTTAGTGAATGTTGGACTAAAAGGAGGACCAGAGGAAGAAGGAGGCAGGAGCGGTACGAGCGTGCCCACTAGCTTTTAGTCGGGAAGCCTAATGAGTTCCTGTGGGATCGGGGCCGACTGTCAATCACCCTCATTCTTCTCCAACACGACGCTGACTCGTCCTGCAAATGCGGACCCAAGGGGCACGAAATAATTAGAGGTGGTCGACCAGCCAGGGAGTGACTTCACATGGTGGGGGGGCATATTAATGAGTGTTAGAGGACACTGTTGCCTCTTTCATGACGCCGCTGAAATGTGACAATGAGGTAATGGTGTTACAACATATTGCATAATGTCACCGTGTTTCCTTACTTATTGGGGGGTGATGATTAAAAAAGAAAAAAGGAAAAAAGGCAAGCGGTGGATTCAGCATATCATGAAAGAGAGCCCCCCCCCCGCTGATGGGGCATCTGTGAGTCAGTTTAGGAAGATGGGTCGGGAGAGAATTAGGAGAGGAGGAAGAGGAATTCAGTATCAGGCCCATTGTTTGGCTGATGTTCCTTTTTTTTTTTTAAAGCATAAGGAGAATAAAGGGAGGCGGGGGGGCTGAATATACAGCTTGACGCCCACAATAAAATATTTGTCAGTCGTCATCTACACGTCCACACACGGTGTTCAGGGTTTGGTTATATAAACCATGCAACCAATTAACATTTCTGCACCATTCACATTTGAGCTTAACCTCCTTTTCTGTCGGCTGTGAAGAACACAAACACAGAAGGAGAGGGAGCAGTTGGGGGGTGTGGGTGGGGGGGGACAGAAAATGAGCTATCTGGGAAAAAAAAAAAAAAACAAGGGGAGGATTTAGCGTCATCTGCATATGAATCAAAGCTGCCTAACACCAGCTGGAGGGACTTTACATGAGTGCAGATGAACGACGTCACAGGGACAGTGGATTGGGGGGATGACTGGGTTTAGAGGGTCATGTGACCGGAACTGTCCTCACATCACATGTAATTGTGACGTTTACTGTCGATTTACCCTCATAATCAAAGGTGAAAAGGAAATTACTGCTTTCTGCATTAAAGGTCTTGTCAAAGGTACCTTCATTATGATTGTTGCAAAGGAATTAATTCTTGTTTTTCTTCTACCGAAGAAGAATCTGAAAATTCACATTTGAGCCAACCAACAATCTAAAAACCCAATAACATTTATTACACTCAGAGACAGAGAAATGGAGAAAATCTGCAGCTAGGAAACATAGGGCATTAAAAATAACTTAAAACATTCATCACTTATCAAAATGATGCCAATTGTTGCAGCTCGGAGCGTAAACATGTCTGCATGTTTGCATTGCAGTGATTCTTTCTGAAACCCCAGACCGAGCGAGTCGATGGAGCCACAGAGGTTAACGGATGGTTTGTCATTTATTTAGCCTGCCTCACAAACCATTAACATTCCTAGCTGGTAGAAAATAAACTGCCGTCGGAGCTTCTGCAAGAGTGGAAAGGTGGAGTAAAAAGGCACACAGTCCAAGGTTAACGACAAGTCCATCTATTCACAAACGCGCCGCCATGCATCCTCGGTGGTTCGAGAGGAAAGCTGGCAGCCGAAGGTGGGACTGTGAGCGCCAGGGGTGGCGGCTTCATCTCATCGGGACAGAATGTGAAGGATGTAGGAAGAGGCCAAGACTGACCTACCGGGCATGGTGGGAGCATTGGCCCAGGATCTGAGGGAGGGAATGGGGAGGGAGGGGAGGGGAAGAGACGGGAGGGGAGGGGAAGGAGAGGAGAGGAGAGGAGAGGAGAGGAGAGGAGAGGAGAGGAGAGGAGAGGAGAGGAGAGGAGAGGAGAGGAGAGGAGAGGAGAGGAGAGGAGAGGAGAGAGGAGAGGAGAGGAGAGGAGAGGAGAGGAGAGGAGAGGAGAGGAGAGGAGAGGAGAGGAGAGGAGAGGAGAGGAGAGGAGAGGAGAGGAGAGGAGAGGAGAGGAGAGGAGAGGAGAGGAGAGGAGAGAGGAGAGGAGACACTCAATCTCCATCACCATGAGAAAAGTTCTGTACTCTCTCTTCGCATCAACAGCTGACCATCTTCCATTTTTCCCTCCCTTTCCCATTTTTTCCTCTTGTGTCCTTCCCATCCCTTTCTCCCATCACTTTCCCAATTTCGGACTCCAGTTTTTCCTGGAGGGGGGAGGGGGGCTGGGAGTCAGGTTGGGAGGCCCACCTCATGCAATGCTGTCATGCCCTGAGCTTCCCAGTTGGAGTTACTTTGATGCTGTTGGGGATTATACCTCCTGTTCGTTGGGATGTACACCAACACAGCACAGCGGCAGCAGCGCATATATGAACCAACACACACACACACACACACACACACACACACACACACACACACACACACACACACACACACACACGCACACACACACGCACATACACACACACACGCTTAACAAATAACTGCACATCTATCTCCTTGCATTGCCCCACTGTACTGATGGTAGTGTTGCTATTTGTATACTTGCTTACAGTTTTGATGATTCTTCCTTAAAATCAAATTCAGAATTCACTTTTTTTTTCATCCCATAAAAAATAAATCTCCAAAAACCTTTTTAAATCATTAACTCAAATAATCAGTAAGTGCAACTTTAAAAAAGGTGATTTGAACCTCACTTTACAGAGTCTTTCAGCTGTAATTTTGTGTGTGTTGGCGTCCGTGTGTGTGTGTGTGTGTGTGTGCACGTTGGCGACACAGTACAGGTCCTACCCAAACGTCTGTGCTCCAATCTCGGGGGCCGTCTCTTCTTTGAGCGTCCCCAAAGGAATTGGGGAGCATCCTCTTAATGATGCTGAATGGCGGTGAGTCTGCAGGCGGCTGGCGTGTCGGCGCTGCTAGATGGACCAGCAGAGCTTCACAGCACCTCATTAGAACCAGGACTCCCAAGCTGGAGCCACATTAAAGAGCAGTCATGCCTTTCAACATGTGCCGGCTGGTCTGCCCTCCGCTTTCCCCTCTGCTGGAGCAGCCTTTAACATTTCAAATGCATCCACACATATATAAAATATAGGTGGTGGGGGAAGAATGATCCAGAGCATCAGGGCTGGTGTTTGGTGTGATGTGCTGCTTTTGTATTGTGGATAAACGTCTTACAGGAAACATCATAAAGATCACCAGCCAACCTGAACCCAACGATTCAGATTCCAAAAGTCAGAGAAAAGCGACATGAAAGCACCGACAGCGGAGACGGGGGCCTCCTTCTATCCTGACTTTCGGCGCGGCCACTCCCATGCGTGTGCCAGCGAGACAGGGATCACAATAATCCACTAAATCCCTCCACCTCTTCACACACTTAACAGAAGTGGAGGCCGCTCCTCCTCCTCCTCCCTCTGTGAAGTTTGTGGATTTGGGAGGACTTGCTCGGGTCAACCTTTTCGTTATCCTCGCCATCTTGATGGAACACTCAGCTCGCCATCAATTTCAGCGGACATCGCCTCTGAGAGAGAGGGGGGGGGAGAGATTAAACTGACTCTCATGGCGAGAGCAAAGAATGAGTAAAAAGGATGTTTGCTGAGGATTGCTGTGGGAATTCAACACGCATGCTATCTGTGTTTACGACTGACTCGAGGTTCGCCGTAAACAAACAAGCATGAGAGAATGTTTGCTTGCTACGATAAAACGCATGTCGCTTTTAAATGTCGGAATCAACATCCCTTATAATTACAGACATGGGGGCATCCGAGAACGAAATTTGTCATATTAATGCAGTTTAATTCAATTAGCTCTTTACTGGGTGTGCCCTGAAGGCCCAGAGGGAGAGTTTGTTGATGGTAAGCAATGAATAGAAAGAAGAAAAAAAAAGGGGGGGGGGGGTGTCAGTTAATATGGTGATATGATGACATTTGGTGCCATAACAAGCATCGTAACTGAAAAAGTTTGAATTAAAGGAAAAGCAAGCTGCCGGCCGCAGACGATCCAAAGTTTCTCAACTGGTTAGAAAAAGCAAAATTCGAATCTATCTTCTTCTTTGTCAAAAAAAAAAAAAAACTCCCTCCAACCACGATTATGAAAAACAGTTGCTTTCAATAGACGGAACAATTTTAGAAAAATAAAACACACACAGAAAATAACACAAAGGAGAGCCCAGAGGTCCCCTCCCCACCCCATCACCGGTGACACAAGCAGTTTTTGTTTTTTTTCTGTATTTAATTTAAATTTATATTCTCTCTCTCCTAGAAATGAATATTTGATCTTTTCCCCCTGAACCTGTCACCGGCGGGCCTTTGAAGCTACGAGACGCCGCATTGTGTTTGTGACACTGCAGGATATACAGGAGAAAAAGATCAAACTCCTTTCTGGAGAGAGAACAAAAAAATATATAAATCAAATAAAACAGTAAACACTGTCCTGGCGGTGTACCTGTTTATAAGCACGGTTTTGTTCCAGGTATTCTGACCACAAATGTTTCGGGGCAAAAAGTGTTGTCTGCTTTCATATTTTCTTTTTTTGCTTACATTTAACTTGTTGGGTGAATGCTGCTGCAGTTTGCAGAAAATAAAACTTTCTCTCTGACATCTTTGCACTTCTTCTGTTCTAACTTTTCTTGTCTTCCTGTGTTGGTGTGTGCTGAGCATGCACGTACCTGTGTGTGCGCATTTGTGTGTGTGTGTGTGTGTGTGTGTGTGTATGTGTAGGTGTATGTGTGTTCAAACAGCAGCAGCATTGGAGGTCTTTGCTCCGGCAACCTGTGGAATTCCCCCCAACCTGGGATCAAATGGAAAACAAGATATATGGGCTTCCACTGGTTTCCAATTAATACCTCACCTGTGCTTATGAGAAGATGAAAAGTGATAACGACGAGAGCCGGGGACCGCCAGAGGTTGGAAGGAAATGTTGAGCGGAGTTGAGCTTGATCGGTTTGATGAGCAACACTCCAAATGTAAAAAAAAAACAAAAAAAAAAAAAAAACACACACACACAAATGTGGAAGAAATATACTTGAAGGCATGTAACAAAAATGTTGATTCTACGCTCCAGATTACACGTAAAAATAGAGAACACAAACATGATAGGCATGATCTCATCAAGAAAAAAAAAAAAAAAAGCGGAGCTTGGAGCTTGAACACCTTAGTTAGACATAATTGGCTAATTTTGTGTGTAAGGTCATGATAGCACTTGAAGCCTCTCTGGATCCGTTCCTACAGAAATGCAACATGCAACACAGGCAACCCTTTTGTGTTCCAGCAAGCAATGATGTGCTTTCTGTTTCCATGCCAACTCACTTTCATCTTTCATCTTTCTTACCAGCTCATCCTACGCTTCAGATGAATTAGGTTTGTTGCAAATTCTTTTGAAGTGCTCGCACAACCCCCTTATACTACCCCACTTCAGCGAAACAAAACAAAAAAACACTGAGGAGCTACAAATGTAAGCCAGTAATCTTGCTCGTTTCGGCTCCTTGGCTAACCAATGGCACCGCTGGATGGGATATTTCCACTTCATTTCAATTTGGAATACATCCTTTCTCCTTCCACCTCTTGGCTTCCATTTGCTGCTGTTGTGAGCCGCTCCGCAATCAACAATTCATTTCCATTATGGAGACGGCCGCTGAGAGGGTTGCATTGTGGGTTGGTAATGATCTTCAATTACACTGATGCCTGTACCCAAGGGGTAAAGGAAGGCGGGGGTCTCTTTAGGATCAAAGGTTCAGACCTGAAGAGGACTTCTGCTGTCCTTGCAGATGCATTTTCTCAAGATGCTTGGACAAATTCTGCCTCCGGACACTAAGAGGCAATAACAAGGATGTGGTTCATGTGTGTCAGACGTAGAGGAGCTGGAAAATCTGGTATCAGCTGGAGCCTTGGCCTTTGAGATATCATCAACAAACACATCTCCCTCTGAGCAAACGAAAGCAAACTTGGTGTGTTGCTACAATTATTTTTGATAGAATAAATTACCCAATCTCTGGGGAAGGATTTCAGCGTAACTTATAGGTTGGGGTTACATACATAAAAAGTGTTTAAATTTAACACATTTTCTTTTTTTATTGAGTTTAAAGTAAATTTGATTCAAAACCATGTGTTTCTGTATCATTTGATGTCACATGACCTCTGGCTTTGAGGTTCAGGCGCATTGTCCTTCCTCCTCCTAACAAAAAATTGCATTACGGTGCGCCCTCGCTCATCAACGCTCGCCACTTCATTGCAGATTTTTTGGTAGGCAGTCACGTGATACCATACGCGCATTCTATTGGCTGACAGCATCCGGAAGTGTGCGATGCTTTGTGAGTCTCAGACTTACGTGAGATACAAAAGTGCTTTAAACAGTCGATGAGAGTGTGGGAAAAGATAATATAGATACAGTAGAAGGTGGTTTAATATCAGTATGGGGAGGGTTTATAAACTTTTAAATTACCGTAAATAATAAGATAGTTTGTCGTTCTATCACGGAATTCATTAATAGCGAGTGATTCCTGGAACACATTAACAGCGAGGAATGAGGGCGCACTGTATTGCCGATGGACATATATATAATATAAGCAGATTGATCCAGTGAGGTAGGAGAACCTGATAGTAGTTTTAGATTTAAGGAGTTTAGCTGTGCAAACCACAGCTGGGAGACTAGCATTTAGCAGCTAACTCCAAAAGTGAAAACGACTTCATTGAGTAAGCCAGGTACACAAAACACACAAACTTAAGTGGCTGCCAGATTAAATCTGACTTTGAAACAAAGGAAGGGTCACATAGAACGATTCAGATTGCAATCAAAAGCCATTAAATCAAGTTGGTATGGGATATAAGGCGGGTAATCGACACTCAATGGAGCAAAAACACGGAGCACGCTCTGCTGCAAAATTTGTCCTTGGTGACATCAAACCTGCCTGATGGTGTGAAGGCGTTGGCTCCACTGGAGAGAAAGAAGGAGTTATAAAAATAACACACTATCTGGAGTTTCACCTCGAGTGTGTCTCGACATGAACATTTTGATTTATTTGCTTGGAAGAGAACAGAGAAGGTGCCAGCTTTGAGCAACTGGAGTTTGGAAGAGAGCTGAAGGAATAAAAGTTTTTGGGTTACCCCTGATGTGCATGTGAGCAACACAAAAAAAAAAAAGGAAAGGGAAAGTGCTGGAGGACAAATCAGACAGTGAAAAAAAAAAATTGAAGTGCTTTGTGTTTGCTGGAGTGGAACAGTAATTATATAAATATTTCTCATCTCCTAGCGAGAGAGCCTTGGATATTTTCATCAGCAGTTTGGATGTTTGCTGTCTTTACAAAAAAAAAAAAAAGCTTCACCTCTGTTCTTTCTTCGTATTCAGTGTTCAGTTTTAGACTCAAATGATCTGTTTTATCTGCTATAAAATGCTGACAGCATACAGATGCAATAGTGAAGCAGAACCATGAGTGAGCGTAGATTAAAAAATAAAGATACCGCTGCCAACGCGCGTCAAAGCGCGCACAAAGAAGACGCGCGTAAAACAGCGAAACGCACACGGACCGTGTCGTCAAAAGATCAGCTCATTTAATGCCTGATTATTCCTGGCAGTTTGTGATGAAAATTAACGACAGCGAGTCTTTGGTCAGCCTTTCAAAGCCGGGATGCTGTGGTAATTTACTTGATTGGAATACAATTTTGAGGTTCAATTAATTCCAAGCTGATTTAGACGACATTACAGGAAGACTGATTTATTTAGGTTAAGCTTCCATTCTGTGCCGTGCAGAAAGAGTGAGAAGGCTTTAACGGAATGATATTTTATAGTACAGATGTGGAAAAAAAATATTCAAGCCCCCTGAAAAGGCATTAAAGGAGCATGAAAGGAGCCAAGGGTGATACTATACCCCTACAACATTTGGTTAATTGGAGATTGGTCACGGGCTGTAATATTTGACTGTAATCTGAAAGGCCTGTGAAAGCAGGAGTGTGTATAGAGAGAGAAAGAGAGAGAGAGAGAGGAAAAGAGGGAGATCATCACAAGCTGTGAGGAGCAGCCAGTGATAAGATTAAACCTATTCACATCCTATGATGGAAAACCAGCAGCTCTGGCTCTTCTTTATCAGCTTTGTGTCTTCCATTCCATCATCAGTCCTCTAGGTTGTTTGTGTAAATAACTAAATACGAGACAACACAACAACGCTTGTTTCCCCTTGTAGAACATGCATTAACATGGACTCAGCATGGCGTTTGAATACCAGGAGGAATCAGAAGTGGAGAAAATGCCGGCATGAATATCAGCCCTGGCCTTATTTTTCCTCCCTGTTCCTCCGCATAACCAAACTGACTCATTATGAACTTCAAAGACACAGATACGAGTTTTAATTAAGAGAAATGCTGCGGAGCAGTGGAGATAAGTAACATCACCCCCCCACCACCACCACCCACCAACCCCCCCACCTCCACCCAACCCATCCAAGCCCCATCCCCACCCTTGAGTGCTCAGACAGCATCATTAGGACTTCACGGAGAGGCTGGCGGAGAGCGACATCCAAGCATCGTCCCAGAAATAAACACATAGAATAAGAATTGGTTAAAAAAAAAAGTTCATCTGTTCATGCAAATTCAAGAACTGGGATGAAATTCTCCTTTTCTGTGTATTTAGATGCAGAGTTCACTGTACACCAGTGATCCTGGTGATTCTGATGTTGCAATCAAATGACATGAAGGAAGGGCCCAGCTTCAAGATGGGGAGGGGGGCAGTGGGGACTTTTTTCAAAAAAACTACAGGGGATGATGTCAATAGATATTGTCATCAAACCAAAATCTACACCATTTGTCTCAAATCCTAAAATAGAAGTTGTGCTCAGACAGTTTTCACATTCCTTTGTAGCTCACAAATAAAACTTTAACTTTACCGAGTAGGTCAAGTAAAAGCCAGATCGAATTAAAAAAAAAAAGAAAAAAAAAAAAAGAAACAGCCTCACCAGAACGACATAACGTAGAAACAATAAAATGTGTCATGGCATTACTTTAAGTGCTTCCCTAGACTTCATTAGCCGACTATCACACCTCATCTTACATCACGCTATCTGGCCTATACCAAACCAGGTGAGTTCTGCCTCGCGTCTCAGGTGAATTCCCTCCTGCATAAATTGGCTGGGTGAACTTCAGACCGCCCACATGCCCCCCAGGGCCAGTTTGCAGCAGAGACCGGTATCAACAGAGAGAAATCTGCTCCTATCCCTTGGGGTAAGGCCTGATGTTGGAGAGATTAATTGCAGACTACGGAGCTGCTGCATGCTGGGAGCACACATCGCTCGCAGGCTCAAATATATTCATCTGACACACACACACACACGCACACACACGCAAACCTAGTCTGCTGCTCACAGGCAGGATCCATCAGCATGTTGTATCCCAGATGAACATCACCCCCACCACCACCACCACCACCACCACCACCACCCCCAGAGGTGCTGCTCCTTTGTCTCCAGGTAGTGCTGCCTGGCATTCTGCCCGCCACCTTCTGCTTTCATGTGGCCGAGGGAATTATCCTTCCTTTTGTGTGTGTGTGTGTGTGTGTGTGTGTGTGTGTGTGTGTGTGTGTGTGTGTGTGTGTGTGTGTGTGTGTGTGTGTGTGTGTGTGTACAAATGCTGGTGTGTATGGTTTGCGCTGGAGTGTGACGCCTTCACAGGTACTATCTTTCATATCTGTTTTCTGTTCTGGCAAGAGGCCAGGCAGCCTACCTCACAGGTGGCTGGCTGGCTGGCCTGTGTTCTACCCGGAGGCTGCGGAGCAAGGCAGCCAGGCTGCAGTCAGCCGTCGATTATGAGAAGAGCAGTCATAACTCTCATCCTGTTGCACTCTAGTTAGCGGTGCAGGGTTAGGAAGTGGTTTGCCATGTGTGTATGGAGTGCATGCACGTACAAGTACGGTAAATGACTGAGGCTTTTTCATGTATACAGACTGCCCCATGAAATGCCCCCACCACCCCATGCGCTCATGCGTGAATGTGTGTGTTTGCATTTCCTCCCATGTTTAGTTTTATTTGTACAAAGAGAGAAATTGAAGGTACAAACCCACAGTGTACCACGCCGCTTATTTTGGGGAAACATAACAACTAGTATTTCCCACTCTTCAAAGGAAGCTGTATAAGACTCGGGTTTGCCGTCTTCTGGGTGCGCTTTGCTCAGATCCCCACTGTGAATCCAGCTTAAACGCTTTTCCATCCTTCCAAACTCCTCTCTGAACGCAGCGGCCGACCTGAACCTTGAAGACGGCTCCGGATTCTCAGCTAACTTTTCAAAACCCTGACAGATCATCCGGAGCTCTGACGGCACCTTTACGTTTGTGTGCTGGCGTTTGCCAGAGTGGGTAGAGTGCTGTCATCAGGATTCAGTGTTATGGCTCTCCGTGTGTGTGTGTGTGTATGTGTGTGTGTGTGTGTGTGTATGGTAGTGTCAGCAGTCTCACCACCTCTTTTAATTACTCTATAAACTTTGCTTCGTGTGAGTCATCTCACAATCAGACAAAAAAATTACAGAAAATGCTTTAACTGCAGAGAGAATGACTGATTTTAGCGAAGCCATTGCACCATAATTGTCATCAGATGCTTGACACGCTATACAACAATCATGACTTACGCTTCAAAAATGAAGGCCAGGATGAGTGCCTTTTAACAACTGGTCTGCCCATTCAGCCTTTCCTGGCAGAGGGTGTGACTCACCGCTGATCCTTTCAGGCTTTACTGGAATCCAGCGAGGCCGAAATGATCAACGCCATCAGCACCTATAGGCCTCAAGAACCCTCAGCTCTATGTTGTGTGTGTGTGTGTGTGTGTGTGTGTGTGTGTGTGTGTGTGTGTGTGTGTCTCCTGCTCATACGCGATGTGCAGGTATGTTTATGCTGCAGCGGAATGGGCCTGCAGGATAAGCAGCAGGTGGCCCTTGTCTCTAGTGACAACAGCTGGGTTCTGTTTGTTGATACCAGGCTGCTGCAAGAGGAGGAGGAGGAGGAGGAAGGGCCTGATGACTGACTCTCCACCCTCAAGCCTCCCTCTCCATCCCTATATTCATATTGCATCTATGTGGAAAAAAATAAATGAATGTACAGATCAGCCAGAGGTTGGTTTTTGGTTTTTCAGAGTGTGTGATGGAGGATGGGGATGCTGAAACGACCCATTCATGGGAGAATACAATGGTTTTCCCTATTTGAGAAGCCAACAAAGAGGTCAACACCATCCGACCATGGGATTTCAATTAGATAAAAAGATTTCATTGATCTGTAGGAAAATTTTATTGCATATAAGGGTTGTTAGCGCTCTCTTTTCTCTGTGGAGTTATATGTTCTCAACCAAGCTATAACCAAGATGGCCATGTGGATGTGAGCGTAAACAGTTCCATGATCTAGCAACTTGTTCACTGTTTGGTTGTCCATATGGAATATGAACTAAAACAGAAAACCAACATTGAAATACATGAATGAATGTTTTTTTTTAAATTTTTTACAGGTGGAAGTAAAACAACAATATAAACTGACCAGAAAAATAAAGAAGACCATTAAAAGTAGACAGAACAACAATAACAATAGTCAACGCAAAGATTCCCACATGTTCAAAAAGGAGTAGGGTGAAGCATAAGCTTATTTAAATCCACCCCTTCTCAACTACTTAATGAACAGTCAGTTACCTAAATCATTTCTAGTTAGACATGAATATTTACAAAAACAGATAAAGAATAAATTAAACAAACATATTTACAAAAAAGTAAGTACTAAAAAGGTAGTGCATGTAAACAAATGCATAAATCACTTAAGACAACGCCTGCTTGTTAAAGCCCTTCCTCCCTCCTCTACCTGTTGAAAACCATGTGTTTGTACCGCTTTTTAAACTGGGCCATACTTGGACATTGCTTGAGCTCCACACCCAGTCCGTTCCACAGCCCCACTCCAAAAAGAGAAACACTACATATCAACATATACAAAACAACATATACATAAGGAATAAATATTTGTCTCGCATACGTCTAAGAGAAATAGCCAAATAACACAGATCCGATCTGATTCGTGCTTTTTTGCAGCTGAAAACATTTCACCTGAGTGATGAAAGTTTACGATAGTTTGGTTTAAATGAAATCAATTCTTACATCCTGTAATATCACATAAGATAGGAAAAAGCCGGGTGCCTCATCACTTTACAGCCTTGAGTCAATATTTCTGCCAAAATAAAAATCCCCCCCCCCTTCCACACCCCCGTTTCTCCTTTGATGTGTGTGTGTCTGGTTCTTACATCAGACATCAGGGTCAAAGTCTGAAAAGGCAAGTCAATTTACAGACAGACATCAGAGCGAGAGGTTTCTCCTGCACAGGTGAGGGCCAGGAGAGCCGGAGCTCTGCGGCCTCATCCTCATCTGTCACATTTGAATGGAACAGACAGCTCGGACAGCTCGGCTAATGCAGCTTCATTGTTGGGCGCCTCACACACATCGATTTACAAGAGAGCGCAAACATTACATCTCGGATTTCTGATGGTTGACTTTGGTGGTGTGTCCACCGGCAGCCATAAAGGTTTGCACATCGGTACTTCAAAGGCCCCAGGAGAGCGCGCTCCAACAGCCAGTAAAGCGCTTTATGGTATTGGCAATTTGCTCATGTGCCTTTATCTTCATGGCTTTTAAATATCACCAAGTTGATTCAGAAAGACTTGAGAGGAAAGACATGCGGTGAGATCTCACAATAGCGTCGACCTTTTGTCCGTCTAAATGATGTAGCATACGATGCATCGCACAAACAAAAGCAAATGTTGTTTACACGCCGGCGGGTGTATTGGAATTTGACTTTGACCGAAGTTAAGATTGAACTTTTAAGCTTTGATGTGCTTGAGTATTATTCAAACCACTGTAAGCAAGAAAAGATATGTGGGTTTTTTTTTACTTTGAACCACATTGAAGTCAAGAGTAATATGTGTCTTTTTATGAGGAGTTGTCAGACATCAAATAAATGCATCAGTGAGTAATAATATACTTTTTTTAAAAATCAGCTTCAGTAGAATGTTTTAATCTGAACCCCACAGGAGTGAAGGCTGTTTCAGAGAATTAATTGCTCTGACTATTAAATTATGAAATGCGCAAAATCTTCAGAATGTTCGGCAAGACTTTGTTTCTGTGGCAAAGAAAACTTACTGCATTTTGGAATTGCAGCATTCTTTCATAATGTTCATTTGGTGATGCAGCCAAAACACAATTGTTGAAAAAATTCTGATTTTTTTTTGTGACATTTGATTATTATGTGTTGTGCTGTGATGCAAGAGGATGGAAGGAGTGGAGGAGGATGTGAAAAGTAGTTCTGACAAAGTTAAGTGCTATAGAGCAGGTTATGAGTAGATGAAGGCAGGTGGTAAATAGATATTTAAAATAAAGCAGCGTACAGGAGATAAAGATCCGACAACTACATGCAAAAAGGTAGAAAATCAGTTGCAGATGTCTAACTCAATGTTAAACACAAAATTAGATTGTCACTACAAACACGGCAGCAAACGGCCTCTATGTCTTAGATTTGCTTCCAAGAACGCAGCTGAAACATGTAATTTACATCCGTGTTCTCCAACTCTCACGTTTGTCAGCGGTTCTCTCACTAAAGTCGTTCCCAATCAACTGATCCTAAAGAAAATCTTATACATTTAATCTGAATTCAAAATTAAATTAGGATTAAATATCAAACATAATCCTCATTCTGCAGAAACAGACAAAATTCTCCTTTAGCTCATGCAAGTATTACAACTCCCAAATGAATACCTTGAAATTAAGTCAACTTTAAATTTCATTGAGTGGTTTTAACTTTTCTTACCCCAATCTGATTTTAATCAGAATCTGACACTTTAAGGTAAGGAGGAGAACAACACATTAGCAAAAGCCAGGACCTTAAAGCCATAAACAATTCTCCCTGCAATATACGATCTGGAAGGCAAACAGGGATGAAAAGACGCAGCCTCTATGCAGCTCCTGTATGTGCCATTACACGCAGTGGAGTTCATTAAGCTGAGTATGTGCGGGGAGATAAAAAAGGCCCCTGAATTGGGGGATTTCCCCCTGCTAGCAAACTGCCTGAACATGACTGCCAGTGTCTTTGAATATGTTGCACATGCATGGCTGAGGGCGTATTTCTCGTCGGGCCTCAGATCCCAGATCCTGTCTTCTTTCCGCACACAGATGGAAGTTCCTTCTCTTTCTATTTTTTTTTTTATTTTTTATTTTTACTAACGCCCTAGTTATACAGCACATACAGAGATTGAAATATGCCTTTGATAAGGATGAAGAATTGATTTATGACCATAACTTTATCATAGCTCACTCATAACCACTGCCTCCGAGCACTATCCTGTGGAGAGGTTTTTGGGGAGGAAACCACCTGCTTTGATTTACAACCCTCGTAGATTGAAAGTTCTTGTCTGGACTGCAAGTGTGTGAAATCCCTGACATCTCTATCCGGGGTTAGATGCACCGCCAAGCTTTGAGCAGTCCAGATTTAAGAGCCTGATTACTGAGCCAAACTTAAACGACTAATCATTAAAGATAATGCACAGTCCACAGTAGGGTAGCAAGTGGTTGTAGGACTACAGAACAAAAATGAGGGTGTCCCCCCAGCCTGCCTCATGATGACGCTTATCAATTCAAAAAGTCAATTGAGGTTTGCAGAATATACGATTCAGGCTAAAATCTACACCTCCCAAAAGCAGGAGTGAAGGATTGGATGGACTGGTTGAAATGGTTTTCATCGGAATACAAAATCACTCTCAATCTTCATTAATCAGTAGATGTGAATAGAATTATATTCATATACTAAATTTCTGTGTTATTTGCATGTATGCTTATGGTGTGGGTTTTACAGGTTTTGCCATTCTGGGAGCAAATAAAAATATAATTTATATTTTTAAAAAACTGTAGCTTGTAGTACAGTGAAACTGAGTTAAAATCTAACATCAGGAGAGAGTTTGTCCATCTTCAAGCACGTCTCATAAGTTAGACGTGACATTTTCCAGAATATTGACTGGTCAACATGTTCAGGATTTATACACTTTGATCTGTAATCTTGAAGATTATTACATCCCGCGAAGCGGTGATGTATTGTAACTGTCAGTATTTGTGTGTTCGTCCGTCCGTCCACCAAATATCTTCACAACCATTGCAGGTAAAAAGATGAAACAAAAAGCACATTACTTGGGCAACAAAGGGGATGAAAATGAGATGATGACCTTGACCTGGAGAAAAGTAGGTCAAGGTCAAATTTGACATTTGACCTTGACCTACACTCAAGAACCAGATAAGATAGAAAGACAAGGGAGAAGGCCAGTGTAAGTAAGACCATAGATCAAAGCTAGTGCTTTGATCTACGAAAGTAGATCGGAGCACTAGCTTTAATCTTTGACCTATACAAGTAGGTCAGGGTTCATTCATTTTCTACCGCTTCATCCGCCATAGCGGGTCACGGAGAGCTGGAGCCTAACTCAGCTGGCGTAGGGCGTGAGGCGGGGGACACTCCAGGCACGACGCCAGTACACTGCGGAGCCACACACAAAGACTGACCACCATGCACACACGCTCACTCCTACGGGCAATTTGGGACCGGCTAATCAACCTAAAGCACATGCTTAGGTCAGGGTAAAATTTTTGATTCAGGGGTGTCATGGGATGTTGCAGTCTGTGACTGCATTGGTTTTTGTTTGCTCTGTAGCTAGTTGAATCCACCAGGTGTTACCATGGCGATGTACCCCAGTAAAAAGGTGAACAACTGTTGTAACTCGAGGTCCACCCAAGATGTTACAAAGCTTGATCTCTGATTCAGGCCTCAGAAAAGGAGACCTATTGCATGGTGTCCTCTGTGTTTAAATACCCATTTTTCCATTCCTTGGTGAATAATGTGTGCGTGTGTGTGTGTGTGTGTGTGTGTGTGTGTGTGTGTGTGTGTGTGTGTGTGTGTAAATAAATAAATAAATATATTAATTGAATATATAATAAATTTAATATATAATAAATAAATACATATATACACACTAATGTATATACAGTATTTTAATTTCTTAGATAAGATGGCTTCATGTGCTTCTTTGTCTTTGCTTTGTTACGGCAACAGTTGCTTGCAACATGGAGCCATAGATGGGACTTCCCCAAGTAAAATGGACTGGCAATAACCCAACAGGGGCCTCTGATACTATGAGATCTACATTGGAAATGCAGCTTGTCTCCCAGGGCTAACCGGCTCTCCTCCATTGTTTCACGGCTATCTTGACACCCACTCACCAGAATGGAGGCATGCTGCAATGAACCCTGGGATCTGTGATCCTGCCACCGATAGGCACAGCAGCGCCACAGATTCCATTAAGCTCCAAATTAAAGCAGGCACATCAAAGAGCCTGCAAGGAGGCAGCATGGAGATGTGACATCGAGAGGGGGAACCAAAATGAGTGAGGGGAGAATGAAGAAAAAAGAAATAGAAGAAGGCTGATTTACGCAATCCCCGAACGTGACAGATCCTAATCCAAATCAATATCTGTGAGTGGTAGAGTGCTGCTACAATGCTAGGGTGGAACATATTAGCAGAAGATGAAAGCATCCAAATGGCCGGCTAGATGAAATTATGTCTTTCACCGGAATAATAATAATATATTATATATATATATATATATATATATATATATATATATATATATATATATATATATATATATATATATATATAAATAATTGGAAAATATGTGGAGAGCTGGTTTATATTTTTGATACAATATTGAACTTAAATTTGAATGATTTTGCTTTTTTTGGCTCATTGACATTTTATAACCAGAGTTTCAGTGACACCTGATTTCCTGTGGACTGTTTTCCCCCTTAACAACCAAAACATTCATTAACTCCAGTCACACCAATGAAATCACTAGACTTGAAGACACACCCTAATTTCATCAGTTTCTGACAGGAGGTTGAAATATTGATTTAATGCTATTTATTTTGGTCTGGGACCTCAAAATCAGGGCATCCGGCTGCTTTTACTAAACATTACCTCTCTCAGAAGCCTTTTTTTTTTAAATCAAGTGATATCTTGCAGGTTTTATCTCTGTGCTCTATGGAGAGGGTAGAGTAAGGAGGTGGGGTGGGGGTGGCCCAGTGGGATAGAATTGTCTCTCCAGATAATCTTATTTATTTTTCTGTCCAGGGTGGAAAATTTGCAACAAATCCCTCTGGTTTCTTTAAGTGTTTTATCACTTGATGCTTGCGATTTGGGGACAGGGAGGACTCTACCTGCATGATTTCCAACGTCTTGTCCAGGAGCCCCTGGTTTTCGAACATCACCCAGTGGAGCCCCCAGGTGCTCTATAAGCATCTCTCTATGATTTTCTGACAGCAAAAGGAGACCAATATGGGGTATCTGACAAAGGATGTGGTGTTGGGAGGGACGGGGTGGTGATGCTGGCCCCACAGCAGTCTGCCTGATTGCATCGTCACACAAGAGTGCCTTCAAAGCCTTCCCCTCCCGACCGCCCACTTCGACCCGATAAGGGTCCCCTCATGCTGTGGTTCAGCTAGGGGACAGGAAGACATACAGAGGGGTCAACGGTAGTGCCATCTGCTCCCTGGATTCAACAAATACTGTACATCATCTACATCAACAGACTGTCTTGCTGTCCAAACATATATCCAGTCTTGAATGCTTCCCTGATGCTCCGACTACTCTTTGATCACTCTATAGGTTTTATATTGGGGCATGTAGTGTAATACATCCAGGATGCTTGTTTGGCTGCTCATACAAGTTTCATGAGGACAATGTTGATTGAGTCAGTATGTTTGCTCCCATTTTTGTGCCGAGGAGAAGCCTCTGTTCTTGTGCAGGCGAGGAGGCACGCAGCTGTCAACAGACTCCCTGGCATTTACAGTCTTACCGCGCTGTGTTAAAGGCGTGCTGATGTAGGTCAGCGCTGTGCGACATTACATTCTTGTGTGCTGCTAACTACAAGCATCATAAGGATGATTGACAGCGGGCACGACGCTAAAACTTTTCATCCTTGATTGAAGGCCACATCGGAATGCAATTTAATCTACAAGTCACAGCTCCAGTGGAGGAATGGTGTATCATTTGGCTTGTGGCATTCGTGGATTGGCATGCCAATCCTGACCCCACACCACCACACACACACACACACACACACACACACACACACACACACACACACACACACACACACACACACACACACACACACACACACACACACATATAACAATCTGCACTTCCATACCTCAGGACTGGTTCTACAACCCCTCAGTCTCCACATGAAGCTGAAGCATCAGCAGTTGTCACAGAGGCCATATCATGTTTCACAGCCAGGCTGCTGCCTCCAGGATTTAATGCTCACTAAGGTGGCTTTCATGACAGCGTTTCATCTTTTGCTTTCTTTATACCTCCTTGATATGTCTAAATCTGTGTTGGTTTTGGAAGGGTCCATTGGCTCCCGGTGCTAACGGATTATCAAGCCCATCAGGAGATAATCACTATCATCTGGATGCTTAATTAAGTAGTTTCCAGTATGTTATAACAGCATAGCTCTGTTTCCCTCAATCTTCAATCCTCCACCACAAAACTGACTTCACCTGAAAAAAGGTGCTTTCCACTGTTTGGTAGGTAAGACCTGAGGGAGTTTTGTCTTTCAACAACTAGGGCCTCCCAGAATCAGAGATCATGCTAAAAACTTCAATTACATCGTTTGGTCCAACCGTTTGATGAATGAAAGATTTGCTTGCTGAGACAACAAAGGAGGTGGCTGCACACAGTCATCATGGTGTGCAATGAAACTCAGGAATATCAAGGCTTTTAGTCACTTTTAAAGGCAAGCATGAACTCTGACATAAAAAAAAAAAAAGCACAAGCTGCTCCCCATGTCTGAATGTCTGCAGTGAGTGAATCTGTCATGTGTGGCCTTGTCAACGTGCCAAAGAAAACAGAATCGCTTTTGCATGAAAGCAGAGAAGTTACACAATAAGACTCGTAATACCTGGTAAAACAAACCTGTGATTGATGCTTTTCAGACAATGTAAGATTCAAGAGCGAATACGATCATGGGACTGAGACGAAGTGATCATTTTTTTCTGGGAGGGGCTTCAATGCGGTAAATGCTTCACCACGTTTTGCTTGGAAAACCCTGCCTCATTAAATGACTAATGGGAAACTAATTGGTTTTGCATTTTGCGACCTAAAACTTCTCAAATTGGAATCCACCAATGAGGGAGCCAAACAGGAAGAAAGACGACTTCTTCTGTTTGGTTTTTGTATAATTATAATAATGTCTGATCGGGAATCGCGTTACCCAGTACTGGCATCTGAACCCCAAAAACCACGAGTCTCATTATAGTCCATGAGAAGATGAGATGAGGAAGAAATAACGAGGGAAGGGCAAACTGCGTCTGAGAAACTCAGATAAGGGGAATCAGAGAGAAGAGGGAGAGAATGCTGACGATTAGAGTCGAACATGAGGTTTAACATTGGGAATCAACGACGAAAATGAGAAGGACAAAGACACGTGAGGTTAACGTGTCAGCGTAGCGTCTAAGATCTACAACCCTGGACTCCGAGGAATGACTGAATCACCGCCGGTCATGGATGAATGGAATGTTTCTGCAACCTTGCAGATGTTTGGATGAACATATGGTGGCTGTAGAGCACAAGATGTGAGGATGGATGACGGAACTCTGTGGGTCTGTTTGCTGTGGGTCTGTGTGTGTGTTTGTGTGTGTGTGTGTTCATGTGTGTGTGCAGGGTTAGGGTTAGTGTGTGTTTGTGTACGGTGAAAAGGGTGGAGCATTGAACAGAAGCCCCTCTAGCCCAGACTTGAAAAGGCATTCTTTCATCATTACTAATCTCCGCAACATAAACATGAGCGCATCCACGCAGCGTCTCTCTCTCAGAACCAATTGGTGACCCCCACCCACCCCCACACCCCACGACCCTCCCCCCCCCATGACTGGAGATGAGGGACTGTATTAGGACTGTGCATGAGTCTGGCTGCGTGCTTGTGTTAGCGAGCATTGCATCGACTGTTTAAAATAACATGGGTTTTATTACAATTGTTTGTGAGTTTTGTGAGATTTTTTTAGGGTGGGGGGACTGCGAGAAAGAGAAATGTGTCTGTTCCTGGACTGCGGGGTGAATCAGGCTCTAAACCAGGGCGCCACTTGACATGTGAGACAGTTTCATCCATAACAACCGGCAATTAGTTCCTTTTCCACAAGAACAACGTAAACTGTAATTGCATTTGATTTCAACAGGAGAATTGATGGCAAAAGCACACAAAGCTCAGACACAGTCTGTGTGTGCGTGTGTGTGTCTATGTGTGTGTGTGTGTGTGTGTGTGTGTGTGTGTGTCTGTGTGCGATTTGACAGTGTGAAAACCGCAAATCACATGAATCTTTTCAGTTCCGCTGCTGGCTCTGAACCAGATTACCAGATGTCGTACCTGTATTTCAAATTTAACAGGTAACAGTGAAAATGCTCAAATCAGATCCCATGTTGCTTTCTTTCCCTTACATGAAATGAACACTGCATCACTGTGACACTACGACAATGAATTTGTATTACAAAGACATTCTAGTTCATCAGCATCTTTCTTTTTTTTTTAGTCAATCTGGGACCTTGGAACAGATCTGTTCACACCGATGTCAAACACAGGCCACATACACGAATGTCGGGATTAAAAATAATCTGAATTTCATCATAATCCAGGAACAACCGAAAGTGATCTGCTTGTGAACGGCTGTTGGGTTTTCAGGCAGCAGGGAATGCTGGGACGTGAACCACTGCGGGTGGCGCCGGGCGTGCTCCTTTCTCTCATACGGCCTCTTACTCCTCAGGCCTGCATGACTGACGTGAAACATGCTCAGCTCACGGGACACACACACACACACACATGCAGGCCTGCATATAGACACACAAACACTTGCGCTGCACCATTGCCTGTGTGCAAGCCAAAGCTGTTTTTGCAGAGCATTTAAGAGATAAGGCCAGTGAGTTAATGCAGACATACTGCCGTAATCCAGTTTCGCCCCCCCCTTCTGACTCTCATCCCCTTCTTGCCGTTCTCCTTTAACAGCTTCTCCCACTTCAGCTGCCTATCTGTGACAGATTAGGGGAGATCACCACGGATTACCTCAACCAGACACAGCCTCTACACGCTGACCACAGACACCCCCTCGACTCCCCCATAGGGAGAGGAAGGGACCAGATTTAAATAGAATCAGAAATAGCTGATATCAGTCCAAAGTTGATAATATTTGCTCTAATAATTCTTCACATCCCTGCGATTCCCGGGTACCTGGCGTCTTCTGGGGATGCTGCAGAGAGAATATAGGTCAAGCTTCATTTTGGTTAATTGTCTTTGATTGTTGGATAAAAGAAATCCGCAGTCCGTTACTTGTTAATGATCAGACTTTACTAAGAGCAGCAGCAACCCTGTGTGTCCAAAGCCAAACATCTGAAAAGGGAAGTCATTAATTAATTTTCTTTTTTCTTTGTTCCAAACTGAATAACTTCCTTTTCGTGCAGCACACATCTCTGCCCGCTTGTGTGTTTGGGGTACTACATACGGTGAGAATAAAAGGTGAAGGTGACGTCAGCGTGAAATAAAAAGGAAAGTGATATTTTAAATTTGTGTGTACAGTAGGAATCAGGAGCTTCCTTTATCCTTCCTCATCCATCCACAGCACTTAGACAGCAGTGATCACATGGTTATCAATAATATATGATCCAATTAATATGTAGATGTTATATATATAGCCCAGTTTTTATATAACCGACCTTTCATTCATCTTCTCTGTAAAGAAAGTTTGTGAAATCCTCAAATATACATTCACACATATGAAGCAAACGGATCAAATTGAATGCTTCAAAGCATTTTTTAACATGAACAATAAAGGATTTTCATGTCAGATATAAATCAATCAGCTGAACATAAATCCAGTTGTGAGAAGCTTTTAATGACTAATATCTTCAAATATTACAAAGCTAAAACATCCTTTCCTGTTCTGTCTGCACGTGTGTGTGAGACTGATATAGCAGGTGTGTGCTACACAGGCAAGTGGGGGTGGGAGTGGGAATCGAGGGGGAGACCCCACCTGGACAGACCGGACACACACACACACACACACACACACACACACACACACACATTACAAAGGGCTGGCGGGGTGAGGTGCACGAACGCCATAACACAGCCCTAGTCCCATTGTTCTATCCCTGTTTCATCTCTCCTCCTTCTCTCCAAATATTTGGAGGAACGTTCTGAATAACATGCCGGCATTCAGAGCGCTGCACTCTGTATATTGTTGAAAGGAACTTCAGCAGTCTGAGTGTTTCTCCCTTCAAAGATGGTTGCTTTGTTTTGTTTAGGCTTTGTTTGCTCCTGTATTTGAATTGTGTACCGTGATTTCGTGGATATCTCATTGTTTCAGGATTTGAGATTGTTGGACAGAGAATCACCCACTGCTTCATTTATTTTGGTTGCATCATGTGACTCATTGTAATTGCGACACACTGGGAAAAACAGACTAAAATGATGCAAAATAAAATAACAACTGGCTCCTTTTTTCCCACTCTTGCTGCTGCTGGGGACGTGTTTGTGAGAAAAGTTTCATTCTCCTTCATCATTAGAGTTTCCAATAAGTATGTTCCTTATGCGGACTCCGGGTGCACACTTCCATACCCGAGCCAAAGGGAAGTCAATGATTAAAAATACAAGACCGCAGCTTTGCTATAAAGTTCAAAAATCTAGGGCTGAAAGTGCGGAGCTGTGCTATTAATCATGTGATCAATGAGGATGAGCGTGAAGCCCGACGATGCAGGGTTACAGCATCGTCTTACAGGGTTGTTTGATGCCCCTTTCCTGGGGACCCCAGCATTGATTGGGCCCTGAGGGTGCCCCGAGGCGCTGCCCCATCACCACGGTCTGACTGACAGCTCTAATGAATCTTGCCATCATCAGGCAAGGGACCGCTTCAGAGCAGACACCCAACTTCAATCGGCCCGTGTGACGTCCACAGAGTTTTGATTTCTCTCGCAGTGGCGAGGGGGCTAAGAAAAACAGACCCCTGTGGGAGACAGGCAGCCCCAACTCGCCTTTGAATATTTCTCCATTTACCGCATGTCAGTTCTCAGTGTTGGAGACGAGCAGAAGAAAGACGTAAGGGGGTGATTGTGGTGAATTTTTCATAAGCGAAAAGAGGAATAAGAAAAGGCAAAGGGGGCCGACGGTCCGGTGGGATTGGGTTTGGATGCTTCGGGTGAAGGTCATTATGTGTGCCAGTTTATTAACACACTGGTTTTGCTGTTGGTTTACTTGGCAAGAGAAAAAAAAAGCCTGTTAGGTAAGGTTTCTTCATAGTCTAGCGAGGATGGACGAGCCATTGCAACGATCAGCGCTCACACACACACACACACACACACGCACACACACACAAAGCCCTTTCTCCATGTGTTGGAGGGATGTTGAAGAGCAGTGGAAGCTCAGCAGACTCATCCTCACTTTGTTCTATTATTCACCATCTCTGGCTTCAGAACTCTCTAGGATCTCCATGGGGGTACACTCTCTATCCTGATGGAAAGACTCCTGCGCCGCTGAGAACCTGTTTACTCCCCAGCCCTGCCATCCACTGGAGTGTACAAGCAGTCCCTTCAGCTCCACGCGCATCAGAGCCATAAAAAATAAATCAAAAAATAGCCCCGGCGTAAGCCATTTGTTCATCTCATGTTCGCTGGCACTTTTTCGAAACCACTTGCTGAGTTCAAGTGTCATTTCTTGAGAAATCAGCGATGATGACGTTCAAGCCAGACATCGGAGAAACAAACAAAGTGCTGCACGCACAGCATGGATCTTTACATCTTCATCCTCTATGATAGAATATGATCCCCTCTCAGAATGCTCATTTGTAGTAGCATAAATAGTTATATGAGAGATAAAAGCAAACATGTTTGTTTTTTGTTTGTGTTTTTTCCCTTTCCTCAGCTCCCCGTAGGCATTTATGAGCACTTTGGTAATAAGGACCAGAGAAGGATTTAGCTGAAGAAGAGGAGCAGAGGATGCTTTGATGTACTCTTAGATTAAGTGAAGTCTATGGCGATGTCTACAAAAATACACTTAGCGTACACAACCATGCTCAGCGAGATTGATTCCTCTCTGCTGGCCCTTCCTCTCTGGTCCCAAACCAGCATGACATGAAAGACAGTCTGCAGCTCCGTGGCAGCAGGAGACGGGTACGGACCTTGTCGACAGCTTTAGATGAACCATTCCCCAAAGAAACACAAAGTGAGGAGATTTTTTTTTTTCTCCCCCAACAAACTTGTTTTTTTTTTTTTTATCCCCAACTCAGACATTTTTCCCCAACTAAAAGAAATCTAAACTTTCAAAAAGACTGGGTCCACACAGTTGCTTTGATTTCTTTTAGTGATATGTTGCTCTGCTTTTTAAAAGAGATTTAGCAACTCGGCAATGCTCTGAAGACGAGCATCGCCCCAGCGACTCCCAAGCGCCAGTGTTTGTGTGTGAGGCAGAGGAGGATGGAAGGCAGACAGGGTGGCTTGTAACTTGTTAGTGCATTTTATTGATATGTATTATTTATTGGAAAAAGAGTGGGTTTGACATGATTTGCAGTGGTGCCAGAGAAGCATTTGCTTTTTTTTTTTTTTCATGTATTCCACTCATCTACAAACCTGTTAACAAAAGGTTTGAACACTGACCTGAGTAGTTTAACCAGTATCAACTGAATTGCATCCACACTATTATACTAGTGAGAAACTTAACTTTAAAACATAATATCGATGAAAAAAAAATTAAAGACTTACTTTTACTCCACTTTTATGTCACAACTTTAAACAGATAACACTTATCAAACAGTCCAGCCATGACCAGAAAACTGAAGAGTGTGTCCTGTTGTGCACTACATTAAAACATGTGAGATTTATGTCAAAATCATTATTATGAAATCAGTCATAAATTCATTGAATTCTGTTAAAAATATTAGGCATGACGTCACGTCTTACATGATTCGTTTCTGCAGCTCTGCTCAATCCTGTGTAGCGCTTCCACCTTAAAATGTATCTGGTGTTTTATTTTTGAAAACATTTTTTGTTTTAATAAAGTGGAAACAGAAAAATCTACTTTTGGGTACCATTATGTTCTAACTACCAATTCAATGTTGCTTTAAAAGTGAATTCTTACTGCTGAGCCTGAAGAAAAAAAATCAAGCCAGTGGGTTTTGGTGAGGATGAATTACTTTCTGACATAATATTCAATATCCAATCTGTATTTGTTCACAATGTTAAAAAGTTGAAACTATGAATAATTTAGCAAAAGCGAACGTAGTGATTCCAAACCCACTGCTGTTCTGTGGAGGATGAGGCAGCTCCACTGTGGACGTGGTGGTGATGTGATGTGGTGTGATGCTGACCTCTGCTGGATGCTGAACTGAACACGAACGCTCAGGCTGGAGGAAGCAACTCAGTCCACACACAAAGTGAAAGAGATTGTAGTGTGCTTTGATTACATAACAGTAAATGAAACCTTTAACAAATTGTTTCTCTTTGAATTCATGTTTTTTAGTCATTTTTCAGTTTCTACTGGTCGACGATTCTAGCTGACCTGCAGCTTCTGGTTATTTTCATTGCTGATTAACGAACGGATGATTTTCCTGGTTAATTTATTAATTGTATAAAAGTAATGTAAAGTATCCCACACAGTTTTCCAAAACCCAACTTTCCTTCATAAAACCTTCTATCCTACTAAAACCATATACCTTTCATCATTTATCAAATACCGAGTCTTTTTAAAAACAATTAAAGCAAAAATTATTTTTTAAAAAAACCCTAATTGATCACATCTATTGACTGAAAATATTGATACAACTGTAAGAATTTGTTTCCATTCCACTATCTATGAACTCCAAAACGATCAAGACCTCCAGTGTGAGATGAGGGGCTCTTAGCAGGGTGGGGCTTCTTGTTGGTCATATGTTTAAAGACCTTTCTCTTGTCATCCAAGAGGCTTCTTCAGCCTCAGTTCCAGCTACCTTCCTTCCATGATGTAGATGATGTACAAGCTCCGACGTGAGAGCACATCAGCCCTTACTTCTGATCAGAAAGGCCTGTATTGATTCACCTCCTCACACAAAGACACCATCATGTCCCTATGGACAAGACAAAAACAAAAAACTTTTCCTTTTTAGTTGCTCTACCAGTTGAGGAAGTCCCACTTAACGTTGCCTCTCTACTCCCCCTCCAACATCTATTCCCCACATATCCAGTGCAGCTCCCTCACCCTCCACAATTAACACTCCAGGTCATAGGGTGTGAATTATTTAGTGATGAATTATTAATAAATAATAACAAAGGGGCTCAGGGGGAGACGTGGCACGGTCGATTAGGAGAGAAGGGAAAGGTGAAGGCAAGCTGAGGGGGTGGTAGTGGGGGATGGGGCGGTCGGAGGCAGCAGATCTGATCTGATCTGCCATCATTACTGCCGGTAGTCAGATATGATTATCTCAGCTCGGAGCTCTGCAGCTCTTCAAACATCAGGCGGAACCTGACCCTGAGAACATTCTACCCCTGATCAGCCAACACACCCACAGAACTCCCACAGCACCAGCTGGATATCGATTATTATTATTGTAACATGTCCACAATAGAATAATTAATATTAAATATTTGCCTTTTTTTTTTTACCAATACATGCAAGTCATTTCATCAGCATGAAAAAAGCTTTTAATGTGATCGTTACATTTGTAAGTTATCTAGATAACAAAATACTGCTATACTAAATTTAAAAAACACTGGTACAAATTAAACAAAAGATCTGGAATCTGTATCTGGAAGCTGAAGCTCACATGGGAGGTGAGTCTGGGGTCAGATCACATGAAAATTTTCTTTATAGGTAACACGTTTTTCAGTCGTGCCACAATCATCACAAACTCAGGAATTTGAAGTAATGCTTGAAGAAGTACAATGGAACTGAGTTCTGATTTGAATTAAGTATGCTATTAATAATCATAATCACAATCATAATGCATGAATTCTAAGAGTAAAATCCAAATTCTGAAAATAAAGTCAGATTTTTAACAATAGGTTTGGAGCTTTGAGGATGAATTCTGAGAATAAAACCATCATTTAGAAAATAAAGTTAGAATTCTTACAGTAGGGTCAAAACTTTGAGAATAAAGCCTGAATTCATAGAGTAATGTCAGAATTCTGAGAAAAAAAGTCTTATTCACTTTGAGAATAAAGTTAAAATTCTGAGAACAAAGAAGTCTGCGGATAATTTTGAAGTTACTGCTTGTTTCCCTCAAAGTGAAAAAAAATAATCAGCATGCAATAGAAAATCATGTGACCCTGCTGCTCTTCTGTAAGAAGAACAATGAGAGAGAGAAAACAAAAGCTTTACTGTATTTTTGCCATTTCAAAGATAATAGCATAATAATAAGGACAACATATTATCATAGAAAAATGAACTTCAATATACTATTTATGAAAGCAAGTCTTCCCTATAATTGCTGATGAAACCAAAAGCTCCAGAAGCTTTTTAGATTAGAAAGGGTTTCTATTTTAATACCTGTCAGCAGCGCTTCATGTGAGAAAAGCTGTTCAGTTGTGAGACATTGAGGAGGAGGTGTCATTAATCTACAAAATTGCTCTATTGTGTTGGATTTCTCTGACTGTTAAAGCAATGAAATGTCTGTTGATGTGATTAAGCACTTAACAAATAAAAGTTGATTGATTGATTGATTGATTGATTGATTGATTGATTGATTGATTGATTGATTGATTGATTGATTGATTGATTGATTGATTGATTGATTTTGAAAGGACAGCAATGCGTTTTGTGCCTGGATTTTGTTTAGAGTGAAAAGTAGACTGTCTTTGCCTGAAAACTTTTTTTCATACACAATGTGCTTGACTGAGGTGCAATTTTCCAAATGTACAGAGTTGTTGTGTTTTTCCTGAAGCTGCTGTCAAATAGGGAATGAAAACTATACAAATCTTACTGAATAAGAAACTGTACATAAATGCTGGACATATACTTGGCTCCACTGTGTAAAATATTGCTCCTTTCAAGCTCCAGAGTGAGACATCCTAGATCCACCCCTGTGGCAAAAGGGAGTGGAATCTTTTTTATGGACAACATATATTTAACTAGAAAGCTCTCAGAGGGCTGATGCAGTACCTCTGCCAGCACAAGTGACATTAACGCCTGAACAGTACATAGATTTTTTGCAGAGGGGGCAAATTCTTGACAGCATTTTCTTCTACTGAAGGAGGAAATGTCCAGAATTTTGTGTTTACAACATGTGCAATCCATTTTTAAACAAGAACACTCAATAAAGCCCTGATCCAAAGGTTCCAACAAGAGACGTGTAACATCAAAGTGAACTTATGCACTGTATGGGAAAAAAAATGGATGATATCACAGACATCCTGTACATTACGCAACCATTTCATAGGTTAACTATTAACATGTCTCATTGCATGACATAATTATAGGAACAGTAAACTCGTACGTGAATAATAGTTACAAATCTACAGTAGATCCAGATCTCTCTCCTATTTTTCTGTCTAATTAACTCAAATGGATTTGATTTGTTCTTGTTCATCTATATTTTTCCACAGGCCTTTGATCGTCAGTCTACATTTATTAAATATTCAGTATTAACTTCTCTCTAGGCCTGTGTGCCTCTGTGTGTCTCCCAACACAGGGGTTTGGATTTGATGTGCTATGCAGACAGAACTGCAGGAAACTTTTCTGAACATTTTTAATGCTCTTCTTTCTTATAATCAAGGAATTTAATTGGATTGACAAGACACCATCCTTTTTACAGCACATGTTGAAATTGTTTTCATCGTGATCCTTGAGATGTAATATATTTTGGCAAATCTGTTCTAAGTAAAACCATATACTCTTTTACAAGCACTTAGATTACTCAGTATTTTAGTATTTTACATAGTACAGCAATTCTGTTTATAACTCTATTAAAGGGCAGGGCCTCAAGAAGGTGTTTACATTTAAATATTTATTACAAAGTAGTGAGTTCTAGTCAGTGTATCCCAGGGAAATGAGTCTTTTATCCATTGTGCGACAGGATCTTGTAATACCACCTTAAAAACACTAGGGGGCAGCCACGTCTATCGAAAAGATGGGACGTAGCTCACATATCAAGTCGAGTCGCTTCTCCAATTCCACGTTATTCCATGATCAAAGCCATCCAATGTAAGATTAGTGGGACAGATCTTGCCATAATGTAATCACAATCACAAATATGTAGTGAAATCTCTGTGCAAGCAGTACAATTCTTTGCATAAATTGAAGCACACTATCAAACTCATTAAGCAAAAGAAATGTAGCTCACTTCCCATAAATCATACTTAATGGTAGACATGAATTCAGCTGTAAATGAGGAATCAACACTGGCAAAAACAAAAGAAGACTAACAACTGTGCAGAGGAATTGATCTTTAACATTATTATTATTGTTTGTGTAAATTAAAAGCTCACACAAAAGGACTTGTTTAATGATTCACCAGATTTATTGTGACATAAAATTTTAAATACATTAAAAAAAACTATCCCTATTTGTGGAAAGTTTTTGAAGATTTTAAGCAGTCCAACAGAACAGATGTGTAGAGCACAGTAGAGAAAGTCAGGTTTACTATGTTAAGAATACCTCTCCCTCTTGTGTATTTGATATCTTTTATTGGAGAAGGTGATTGCTGCAGGCAGGGAGGCTCAGAGACAGAATTATTATCTCGGTTTTCAACCATCTCTTAACTTATTTTGTGACCCTGGGGCATTAAATTAAATACAGTTTCACAAACAGCGCCTGCCCATCACAGCAAACCATATAGACGATCTTATTGCAGTGTATTCTCTAGAAAAATGCTCCAGAAATGGTTTCCTAAGTAGATGACGTGGAAAAAAAGACATAAAAATGAAATGAAGTGACACCACCTCATGCACCGAACCTGGAAACACATTCCTGCTTTTCTTCTCATCTTCCTCAGAGTTCATTTGAATGACCCTGACCCCAGTCCACCACCACAAACCAGGACGTTACTGCAGACCTTATACCCCCTTTTCATGGAAACGGTATTCCCTGATGGCAGCGGCCTCTTCCAGCTGGGTTTGATTGTTTCAGGAACAAAAGGACTTTGAGGTGGAGGCTTTGTCTCCAAATTCACGAGATTCCAATCCAATCATGATCAGTGGGACATGTTGGACAAACAAGTCCAGTCCAAAGAGGCCCCACCTCAAAACTCACAGCACCCCATCAGAGGTCTGGTGGAGTCCATGACAGGTCAGGGCAGTTTTGGTAGCAATAAGGAGACTTACACGATATTAGGCAAGTACTCATAATGTTATGCCATGTATGTTTTAATCCCACACATTTGAATGATGAACCAACATGAGACGTGGAAGGTTTTCTTTTGATTGGACAAGAAAGTAACAAGTGATCCAGAACCCACGTCCTTACCTGGATCCACTTAGAAATGTAAACAACTCTTCCTTGAACCAAGAAACACTCCCTGAACTGAATTTAATCAAAATCTGTTGTCATCTGTTTGAGATATGCTGCAAACAATTATATAAAAAAAAAGGGGCCATTAGCCAATTCACAACTGTCTGTTGAAGGTGATTCAACACGTTTCACTTTCCATGTTGTTTTTGTACAGAACACACGCTTCTCCGTTGTGTATGTGAATGATCTGATATATAAAGAAAGAATTAAACACTGCCTTTAGTTCCGAGCAGCTGAATCCGTGTGGAAGGGGTGTGGTGTGTTCGCTTTGGGTTGGGACTGCGCCCACGGTTTGGATTGCAAAACTCTAAAGCGCCAAAAAAAAAAAAAAAAAGAGGAGGAGAGAGGATTGGACGCGGACGCGTCACGGTCTGCTTGTGTTGTAGGAAATGGAACGCGGCTCAGGCTGAACTGCGTTCCAATCGGCTCCTCTTTGCTTTTTTTTTTTTTTTTTTTTGCGCAGACGTCGTCAGTTGCTTTTGATTTGGAACACCGGACACCGGGGGCTCATTCGGTAGAGGGATTTGTCCCGGGAATGCCCCAGCAGCGGAGACAAAGCTAACAGCGTTCACGGAGAGGACGATGGCTTCGTTGCGCATAGTCGGCAAAGTTGCGGCGAGACTTCTGGGAAGTCCCGGCGGCGTCAAAACTACTCGCCCGGTCGTTTTTCTGCACCAGGTAATTAAAATTGTGGGTAAATAACATTTTTTTCAATCTTTAGTGCTGCAAAAATATACAAATAAGTGACGTGAATTCACCGGGGTGGTGTTGTTGATGCGCCCGGTTTCCTGGTCTTTAAACGCACCACGACACTTCGGTGGAATGTGGACGGTTTGATCCGGTTTGTGTGGGACCTCTGCCCCGAAGGAAGACTGATTGTACTGGTTTGTTTGAGCAAAAAAATAACTTAACTTTAATAACTTGTGTCATGCGTGACGTAAACTTTAGGATTTGAATGTTTTCTCTCTCTCTCTCTCTCTCTCTCCCTGCTCCTTATTTCTAAGAGCTGGATTTTTTTTCACTCATGATCCAACAACAGATAAATAATTCAAGTACATTACGCAGCTCCACGGGGGTGGGCTAAGAGAGTTTATGACTGTACTTCTCATCAACATCACGCACCTCTTATTTAATCGGCTCCTCAGACGATATTGATGCGCCGTCCGGTTGGAAACATTAGTCCTCCTCTAAATGAGCTTCTTAACTACCATGAAAGACGCGCTTCACTCTGTCTAATCCCCCACTGACGTCACTAATGCCTGTAAACAGCTGGTGTAAATTATACAGCGCACTGAGGGATTGTAATCTGGGATTTTGGGGGTGTATAATTAAAATGGTCTTCCCTGACATTTACAATATCCTACAGTTTAGGTAATGTTAAGCATGGGGATGAATACATTCTTCTTGTGCATCATAGGATGCCTGTTTGCCACTGCAGGGTGAACATCTGTCTGCACAAATTACTGAATGCATGCATTGCCAGTGAAGTGTAGGTGGGACCTGCTGCAGGAAGCAAAAAACAGGCCCTGATCGCATCAGAGCAAACAGCTCAGAGGTTTCTGTGGTGTTATTTTACTCACAGGGTTATTAATGAGGTGTTAAAATGGAGTTTGCATCAGATGTTATTGTTCATTTTTATCTTCCCATTGCAGGGAGATTCACACACCAGTAGCCCAGAAGGAAGCTGTCTGTGCAGGATGAACAGGAAGTACTGTTAGGGCTCCTCGTGCTGCGATGCTCTGCATACTGAGTGAATATTGACAGATAGAGGGAAGACAGGGGGAAAAAAAGCTATTCTTTCAGTTGCATGGACGAGCTGTCATGAGTCATTCCCTCATACCAGCATGACTAAGATGAATTCTATTTTTGTTGTGAGCCGTATATAACGTTTGAGCTGCATTTTTCCTCCTTTTATGTGACATACTGTCAGAAAAGTGTTGCTTCAGGAAGTCACATTGACAGCTTTAGGGGTAAAAGTACAATTGAAGCGGCCATTAGTGGGAAACAGAAGACTGAGTGAGCTCATGTTTGACGTCACCGCCTCTATGTTGAGCTCTTTTCCTCTTTTTTTTTTTTGACCATAAATGTCCAGCAGAAGCTGTGTAGCACAGATTTTGTTTGAATATTGTAAAAAAAAAAAAGTCCCTGTAATTACATGGTCAGTGATTATTTTCACAGGGGATGAAACCACTCAGACATCTGTTCTCGTTTTTGGCCGGCCCGAAGCTAAAAGTTTGCTTTTGTAAAATGGTATCAAGGCAGATGCTTTCATTTTTTATGAGATGCTTGAGGTGGTTATCTTTCATAACATTGTTGTACATCCAGTTTTCTAACTCCAGCTTCTGGTTGTATTCCTGAAGAATCTTAACCCATTCCTTAGAGAACATCCAGAGGTTCCAAAGCTTCAGCTTCAGGTCCTGAGCGACTGGAGACAGATTTATGGTGCTGTAGGTCGGCAGCGGTGAACGACTCTGAGTTCAAGGGCTGGCATTAGAATTACGAGCTGACTAGAAGGCCTGTTCTCACAGTGGTGACAGCAGTCATAACCCCCACCCTTTGAGAACCCCCCTTGTGATTTTTAGATGAGGGAGTGACAACATGTCAGGCATGTTGTTTTTTCCTCTTTTGACCGTCGGTTAGATTCTCTTCCTTTGAGCATTGAAGCACATTTTAAAAACGACTGAGTGTCCACGGAACCTCTCACACAGGAATCACTAACCCCAGCAGATGACTCCACGATCTGATGACTCGATCTGCAGCTTCCATCCCCTGGAGTAGCATCACGCTACATGCCAACAAACCTGACCGCCTGTTTCCAGTGTGGAGGCTGGTCATGCCAGGCATAGATCTGTTCATTAGGGCGGCAGCCACGGAAATAGAAGAAGACAGAAGTTGTGGAATAGTCCTGTGGGCTTTACCCCGAGGGAGTCTGGTAGAGTTGTATTTCACCCGGTCAAGGACTTGAACTGGATCAGCGCTGCTCAATAAGGAGACTTCTTCTAAAAGGGCAACTACAACAGTATGCAACGCCATTTCCATCCAGTATTAACGTGTGATCTGGAGTGTAAAAGAAAAAACGCTTGCTAAGACTATACATGCATTGGCAGGTGTGGATGTGGTTTGGCTCCTGACGTAATTGAATCTGAGACGAGTGTAAAATGCGATCGATATGTTAAAACCACAGTCTGCCTCTTGGTCCCGACTCAAGCAGGAGCATCGGAAAAAAACGCTGCAGGTAAAACTATTCTCTGCAAAAAGGAAAAGGTAGCATTAGTAAATGTTGTGATCAAGTTATGCTGAGTTAGAATTAAACGAAACTTTAATTGGATGAGGCAGCAGTAATACCTCCCACTTGAATTGAGTTGTAATTATAACTATTTTAATGATCCCTTTTCACCCGCTGCTCTTTTATCTGTCTCTATAGTCGCTGTGAGTCTGTAGCGAGCGTTTCATCACTCTAATTGTTATTTGGGATGCTTTTACTGCTCAGTCTCCCTCGAGACTGCATGGAGACCTGATTGATATCTCATCCTGTTCTACACAGCAATAACGTGAGCCTCAACACAATCTGAAAACAGCAGCTGAGGAGAACTACTAGCAAATCTAAGGATGACCTCTCCAAGATTTTGTAGAGCATAGAAAACGTTTAAAACATGCAAAATTTAACACAAATGTTTTTTTTAATTAGCTGTTGTCAGTTAGTTAGCTTGTTAGAATTGCTAGTTATAAATATACATGCTTAGATTTTCAATAATCAATTTGGGTAACTGATAGTATGTGAAATACATTGAGTGACTCTGTTTTTTCCCCGACACGCTTAATAATTATAATAATGAAAAATACCTGTTAAGAAGGACGACAGGTTTGATGGCGCGTCGTCTCCAGATGCTGTGCTAGAAAACAGCTTCGCCAATCCGTTTCAAAATCTCAGTAGCCAATGAAAATGCCCCGAGGATGTCGGCTGAAGTGCTAATTTTATTACCCAGTTCCTCATGTAGTCTGTTACAGATGACCCCATTCGTCATGCTGGCGGGTTTGGCCCAATCAATAAGTAAAATCAATCCAATAGTGGCATCCCTTTCCTTCACACACTACGTTTGCTTACCTGTTGTGTTCACTCACAATTTCAAGTCTATCAGCAGATTACATGTTGAATTAATTACACCATCCGTTAGTTACATTATGGATGTGGATGTTACACCATCCACATTGAAAGTCATGTGACCTCTGATTGGGTCACAAGAAATAGACAGAGGATGTCTAGAACTCTTGCATCCTTGCGTTGCATGCAGGTAAATGTGTGTGTTTTCTGTGCATCGCTACAAACATGGAGATATTTTTAAATTGTTCACCGACGCTAAGCTGTAAAATGTTTAATTTACAGCTGAAGATGCTGCTGGAGTCCAATCTTTACCAATCTTTATCTTTTTTCAGGTTTGTTTAAAGCTCGTGCAGCATCTCCATCTTCATACTCTCATGGCTTTAGGTTTCTAAAAAGAAATATTTGTTTGCAGCAATTAAAACTAATTTTGTGAAGTATGCAGTATTTTCTGCTCTATTAGGCTTTAATTTTCTCAAAAACTGACAGTGTGCCTTATAATCCAGTGCACCTTATGTATGAAAAAAGTTTTAAAATAGGCCATTCATTGAAGATGAGTTCTCAGATGAGTTCTCGGCTCTCAGCTGTAGCCTAAAACGCCCCATTGCCTATCTGGTCAGCAGCCCAGACAGAATACACAAGTCAAAGCTGCCCCCCACATACAGTAACCTACTGTTTCAGGTGTCAACCACATTTGCAAATCGATTGTAGCATGCCAGGCACCTTTGGCTAGCAGTGACATGGCTCATGAAATCTGAGAAAAGGCTACAGTCGTGAATGCAAGCCCTTTAGCACAGCTCAGTCTAGTGGATACATTCTATTCTATCCGCCTTATAATGTGCTCTGCTCTATTCTGGTGAAAACAGTTGTAAAATAGGCCATTCATTGAAGGTGCACATTATAATCAGATGCACTTTATAATCCAGTGCGCTTTATAGTCCAGTGAGTGCACCTCACAGTGCACAGGACTATATTGTAGTTATTTTCTGCATTGGAAGAGAACTTCCATTGTGCTATGCTAAGCAATAAGGTAAAGGATTGTTAGTTTAAGCTTATGGCATCTCACTGTGTTGTTAAGGTTCAGTGATTTAACACCAGAATTTTATTTTTTTTTTTGCAGAGTTGTGATTAACTATAAAATGAAACTATAAAATAACTATCAAACATCTGCTCTTTTAACTTTTTCAAAAGCCACCACAGAAAATCTTTACATTCCCAGCATGCATTAAATAAATGTAATGAATCCGTTCCATTTAACTGAATTTGAAGCCAAACATGTCGGTGCTGCACAGACACAAAGCTGTTCTTCCCACCACCTGCATGCAGCCTGCAGGACGTAGTGCTTTTACTCTGACAGGGTCATTAATTGGATATAAAAAGATTAATGCAAATCATTTTCATGGCACAGTGCTGACTCTTTGTCATCACCACAACTGGGACCAGTTCCATTTCTCATTTTGGCAGCCTGTTTTCCTCCTCAGTCTTCAGGCTGTCGCTCATAGATTTTCTTTTCCGTCTTGCTGCCAGCCATGGCTGCATGGCGACGCAAGTCATCATGTAATGTCAGATGTGTGTGCAGAAAGTCACTTTGCTTTGTTTAGAGGTACCAAACCCTCGATGAGCGTCGGAGGACAAACCTGTAGTTGCTCTGGGAGAACAGCCCATTGCTCAGCGTTGACAGGATTGTAATAACCTGCTAGGAGACGACGTGGAAAAGATGCCGCTTGTCTCGGTGATAACCTTCTGCTCCACGCTCGAGTGGGAAGACCAGGCCTGCAGAGTGGGGACACGAAGTTTCTTCACCGCGTTCATTTTCATGGCTCATCTTCTCCCTCTCTGCCCCCCTGCTGGAATGGCGTAGTTTAAAAAATGTGTATCTCGAGGTATAAATGTACCCTCAAATGTTTTTTGAGGTTAATATAGTTTATTGACTTTAAATTGTAATTATTTTGTCCTTTTAGACTTTTAAATTTTGCATTTGCACTTGCTTTGGTACCAAAATGTAAATTTAGCCTTAAATGCTGTACATAATGATATTCCACGACGTTAAGCCGTCCTCAAACCAGTTTTTCTGTAAAAAATATCAAAAGAATACTAGTAAACAATATGTTTGTTCATCTAAGGCAGTGTGATTACTCCTGAAATCTGAAAATCTTCATCAGACGATCTCAAACAACATAAATTTCTTGTTTTTTGTCGATTTATTAAATCTCATGACAACATGCAACGCAAAAATTCTATCGATGATGAGACGACACAGAATCGGATTCCTGCATTCTCGTTTGCTTTTCACCTGCATGGGAAGGAAAGCTGAAGGACTGTCAGTTAGCTATAATTTAAAGAAAACACATGCACAAATGTAGTTGTGAGGTTTTTGTCTTTAAATGCTAAACAAAGCATTATGGGAATAGTATGCTGATTTCACTGACACTAAAGAGCTGAGAACAAAACCTTTAACAGCAAAGGAGTTTTAAATGACTTCAACGGAATGAGTTTGTTCTTGTGTACTTAGTATTCTGATACCCTGAGTACTGTAATTGAAAATTCTCAGTCTGGATCAATAAAAATAGTCTGAGCTCTCTAGATGCAAACTGTTTTTCAAAACTCAAAGAGCCCCCTTCCTGCAAGGCTGTGTGTCTGGTGGTTAGCATGGGCGTGGCTGCCGGTTTGGTGTCTTTTATTTGTTTTGGCGTGTATGAGCTTGTTCGTTTTTTGGGGGGGGGTTGGGTTTTTTTTTTTTACAAACTCTTGTAAAATTTCAAGAATCAGTGTGTTTCCTGAATGGGAGCTGTCCGAAAGTCATTAACATGTTTGCTTTGAGGATCTTCACCTGCACTTAGAAAGCGGTTGTGTGCACGATACACAACAAAAAACACAACACAGGAGCGTGTCTTTGGCGATGGGTTCCTACTCATCACGCAGCTCCCAAGATGCATTTTCTGCCACTTCCTTCCTGTTGTTCCTGAATGAAACCGTGCACGTGGCATATTAGCAACCGTTGGGGATGAGGGAGGAACGATCGAATTTTATTGATCCCCGTAGGGGAGATTATTTTTCCACCCCTGTTATTAATATTTGTCACACATGTTTTTATATGTGTACACATATATACCCGTGACACACGCACACACACAAGGGATCTGTAAACGCGCAAATACTGGGAGGTAGAGTGGCAGGCAGTTCCCTTGTGGTGCGCCCAATGAGCACCTTATCGGGGTCTGTGCCTTGCTCAAGGGCACCCCAGCAGTGCTCGGGAGGTGAACTGGTCCACATGGGCCTTGAACCAGCCACCCACCGGTCACCAGCCCAAGACGCAGTGGACTGAGCTACCGTCGTCCAATTATTTCTGAGATTGTACACACACAAACACACACTCCCCTCCTGAAAGAGACAAATAGTCCAGTCTCGCCCTTCATGCTTCTCTGCAGAGCTGCTGTTTTCACATTAACAGAGAACCACTGACTGGAGCACAGATGTAGCCCGGCTGAGCGCCTTGTTAACACGCTTGGACGTGGAGGGTTTTTTAATGAGATTGACGATACTTTGACATCTTATTCGCATGAGTGTTAGCAGTCAATGCCTACGCTCAGTGTAATCAAGTGTTGTTATATGAGTGGCTTTTAAAAATCCACATCACGACTGTAAAATAAACGATTGTCGTGTCTGGTGTCCAGGTTTTACCATCACAGCCATAGAAGGAGTGCATTGCAGAGGATAATCTGACAATAATGGATAGTAACTGATCTTGCAGGTGTCTTTTCAGGTGGACAAATAGATGTTAATCTTGGAGATTGTGTAGCCAAACATAACCTTGTGGACTACTAGATTCTGGATCACGATTACAATTTGGAAGTTTCGATATATACAGTATATTTTATCCAGTTGACTGTGTTCGCTTCACCTGACTGAACTTTGCATATAATTGGGATGTCAAAGGGATTTGTCTCCAGATTACTCTTGTTCTGGTATTAAGGGGGCGTTTTTCGTCTTTGGACACAAATTTCCTAGTTTCTAGTTTTCCTCCCTGGATTGAAGGATTTCCATTCATTATTTTACAAAAGTAATTTCACAAGTCAAAGTATTTTAGCATTTTTTATTCATTCTTTCATTTCTCAGGTTTGACAGCTCTGCCATTTTTCCTAGTTCATTTACAGAACTGTATCAGACCAAACATATTATTCTACACCTACATTTGGATGAAGGATTTATTCTATACTACATGTTTTATGTTGTTTTTAGCCACAGTGAAACATTTCTTTTAAAACTGATAATTCTGCCTTTCTGTGTTTTGGATGCCACCATGTTTGTGCGATCATACCCAGTTCCACTGCATGCTTCACTGATTTATACATGTTTTCCCCTTTGTCCAGGGAGAGCCGGCGTGCTGACGCACGTCGAGCTCCGTGACTGCTTTCAGCTGCAGAGTTGAGCTAAAACCTCACCTTATTGGAATTTCTTTACGTGGACTATTTATGAATAACCTTTCCATCCCAGTATGGTACACTCGTTCCTTGTAACAGAAATTTCTATGTGGTGATTGCTTTCTCAACCTGCGTGTATGGCTTCTGGTTGCTATTTACTACCATCCTCATGATGCATATCATCACGTGAGATGCTGCTTGTCAAGTGGATGATTATTGATTGCTGTATGTGAGTCATATTTTTCCCCCCGTGAAGGCTCCATCTCCCATCCAATTGAGTTTAAGGGACTTCTCCACATCTGGCCATCATTCCACCACCACTGTCCCTCGGGCCTTGTTTGCTTTTTCATCCCATGAAAATGACTAGCACCCCGGTTCCTCTTGGAAAGTCGCTATCCATAAAGTATCAAACTGAAGGACAAAAGGGCAGGAAAAAGTGTCTGCCACATCCTCCGAAACAGGACTCCTTTTGATTCTCGGTTACACAAGAAATCTCATAGATGCATTCTGTTTTATAGATTCAAACCCAAATTACCCAAAGACAGACCAAGTCCTGCTCCTTGTGACTAGACCAACAAGCTTTTCTTGAAGAACTCCTCCTTTTAATATCAGGACCATCGTGCTTTTCCATGGAGAGATGATGCTGACGTTTCATTAAGTGTTAAAGGCTGTGCAGCCTGGAATTTCATTAACCTAATGAAAAGTCGTGGCAAAGGCTTCCGTTGAGAATCTGTCCCATCAGTCGCTGAGATAGCGCACCGTTTAGAAAGCACCGGCCACTCAGAAGCCAGTAGTTGCTGGAAAGGGAATTCATATTAACCTAAAAGCACACTGAGCGCAAGCCAAAGCCCAGATAACTCAATTGTCGTGGCTTGATGACAGAATGCTTTTGAGTGGGTTTTATTTATTTATTTATTTTTTAGATTTCCTTCATTTCAGGATCTGTTTGCTCTCCGACATCAGCTGAGTTTACCAAGGGAGGGCTGGACTGTTGAGAACAAAGTGGCCTCCATGCTGTTAATGATCCTGTTTTCTGCTTCCTCATTTGCTCTCCTTATCCAGGTCCAACAGAGGCTCCCTCTGCTCGGAGGTACCCACGCTCTTTTCTACAGCACAGCCCCGCCATCTAGTGGTAAGATACCTTTACTACATCCAAACTGTGTAATCTGTCGCATTGCTGCGCTATGGCTTTACAATCACTTCTTTTTAATTATACAATCTTGTATTCATCATTTCTGCACCAGAGGTGAAGTGGGAGAACTTCGATTCACCAGAGTTTCCTGTCATTGTGTTACAGACGTGTCCCTCAAGTACAAATATGGCCGTTTGGTTCTGGAGGTCCCTTTGCCGTCCAGGAACGAGAAGTGTCTGTTCTACCTTCGGCCCATGTTGATGACTGTTGGAGACCTGATTACAGATCTGCAGAGAGAGGACCCCGGAGCCATAGCGTCTGTTTTCTCCAAGGGTAAGAAGTGGCGTGATCGCTGTTAATGCACCAGACCCTTTACTTTAAGTTCCCTCACGCTAACGGCTGGTTTAACTTTCTTCTTTCACTTTTTTTTTTTTTTTGCAATCTGGTGAGGGGTAAGAGGAGAGAAAGCTGAGAAGTGGCACAGACCACTTTGATGCAAAGCCTAATGTATAATTTCTGCAGCATTTACCGTAAGGCAGGGGTGTCCAAACATTTTAGAAGGTGGGCCAGATTTGATCATTTGAACATGTCCGAGGGCCAACAGTCCCTGATGACAATATTTAAAGCAATCAAAGACACACATATATATTCTGCTATTTAAAATTTATATTTATATGCAACAAATAATGAAGTCACCAAATGTAAGCATTTAAATGAACACATCAGGGGCAGCAGCTTCAACAGGGAGCCCCAGACTTCCATCTCCCCGACCACATCCACCAGGTCTTACTGGGGAATACCAAATAAGCTTAATATTTTCTTCACATACTGTATGTGTGCATCTTTGGAAACCCTAAACCTCATCCAGCTGCTGGTAAAAAAAAACACGAGAGAGATCAGCAGGTGTTGCTGTGTCACTCGCTGTCACACTGAAGCTCCGTCAGGTGAGGTGGTTTTTTCATCAGAATACACGGCGAAGGGAGAAGAGAGTAACAACACATCCTTTATGGTAACGGCAAAATCTGTGAAGAGTTCATTGAACTCACCAGTGAAGGACACGATGTGCGCTGCATACTGCTTCAGTTGCACACACACGTATGGACGATGTGACGTCCCACAGAGCTGAAAAGTTATAGCTTTGTCCCAAAGGCCAAGGTGTGGCCAACTACCTCCCCACGTCAGAGTATGGATTAAATCTCCATATTCCATATTTCTATCCCTATTTGAGTTCCTCCGGTCTTTCAATATGGTCGCTCTCAGACAATTTATTATATGTTTTAGCATGTATCCATATTAACAGCATTAGTATTAAGAAGGAAACCCTCTCATGGCAAATCAAGCAGCTTTCAGTGTTAAAATATAGTAATTTCCACCTTTTCTGGAAGCTGCAGCTTCATTGTCATCTTTTCAGTTGAAGGGTCAGAACAAACTTCATTCAGACAACTAAGTGTGGGCTGCAAACACCTGCAGAGCTCTCTGTTGTCATGACCCCTCCCAAGCAAGAGGACCAGCGTCAGCAAGAGCTGTGATTGGTCCATAATTCAGTCTTCTTCTGTGAAGGTTTATGCCAGTTGACAGACGTGTTGCACGACGCTGCCCCCATGAGTTGAGTAATGGAACTGCATGCTCAATTTATTGTTCTGTCTGATGGGAAAACATTTTTAGATATAAGGCACGAGAAATGTAAAATCATGTGGACCATGATTCCCACAGACCGGACTTTGGACACACTTGCCCCTAAGGCTTGTAATGTATAGAATAGAAGAAGTTGTTTTTGTTTGCTTTAACCTCAGAACAGTTAAACCCAATAATTATGATAGCCTATAATTACTAATATATTTGTCTTTGCCCTTAAAAGTGAGCGACTTTTACTTTTCAAACTTCAACGCCAGTTATAGCCTTCAAGAGAACGCCCATTTCACCTCTCAGAGTGTATTTAAAGGTCTTTGTGTGCACCATTGCATTTAGAAAAATAATAATCTCTTCTAGAGGTTCCGGTATGTTACCTTATATCCAAAGCAGTGACATTGAAGCTGTGGCTGCCTGAGGAGGGGGTGGGACTGGAACATTCTCCAAACTGGAGAAACAAGTTTGGTTTTTTTTCCTTTGGCAAGTGTTCTATGAATCGGCGCGACTGAATGTAACACACTCAGCTGCATCGAAAAAAATAGTATCTGAAATTAGAGATTTCTATTATTTCAGGAATCATGTTGGAATTGTGGAGCTCTTAGTCCTTGTCAAGCCTGTGTGTGTGTGTGTGTGTGTGTGTGTGTGTTTGTGTGTGTGTGTGTGTGTGTGTGTGTGTGTGTGTTACTGACTTCCTCTCATTCTACCCATAATGCTTGTGTTAACTGATTTGGACATGTCTTCTCCTGCCAGACGGGGAGCGTGTAGCTAACACCACTCTGATCGACGCGTTGCTGGACAAGGACTTCCAGCTCGTCATCAACAACGCACTTTATAACGTCAGTGCTCCTGAAAAAGGTACAAACCCGGTTCTCTCCAGTCAGAAAGGATCCTTTATTTTGTCCTGTCTCGTAATTCCCTCGTATGCAGGCAGACAAATAGAGGTTACTACCTCTCCAAACGTGACCCACCTCATTGTGTTGCAGGCTCTAAATCCAGCGAGCACGCCATGGGGCTGGAGGACATGAAGTATGTCGTTCACCTGCTGCACACGGCGCTCCACCTTCCTGATCACCACCAGCTGAAAGAGAGGCAGCTGCTGGAGAAACTGGACCTCCTCAAACAGGAGCTGTCTCCCCTGGAGACGGTAAGAACGTCATCTCGTCTGCACAGGATTCAAACCCTTCTCTCTCTCTCTCACCACATTGTCTGTTTTTTTTTTTTGTCTCCCCTCCCCCCCACCGGTGTGACAGATGAAGGCACAGCTGTCCCAGACTGCAGACTTCCACACCTCCAGGGTCCTCTGGGCTGGCATGGCCTTCTTATCCTTACAGGGCGGGGCTCTGGCCTGGCTCACCTGGTGGGTGTATTCATGGGACGTCATGGAGCCGGTCACTTACTTCATCACCTACGGCACCAGCATCGGAGTGTTCGCCTATTACGTCCTGACCAAACAGGCAAGTCGCTGCTAGGGATAGGACATAGTTCAGAAATAGCTACAGACTAACACAAAATGTTTTTTTTTCTACTGATGCTAAAGTTCATGTTAAATCTTTCCCACAGGATTATGTTTACCCAGACGCTAAAGACAGACAGTTCCTCCATTACTTCCATAAGGGTGCAAGGAAGAAGAAATTTAACCTGGCAAAATACAACCAGCTGAGGGATGAACTCACTCAGGTTGGTTAATTTTTTTTCTCTTTGCAATTGTTTTTTTTGGATTTCTTTTCCTTTTAGCTTCTTTGTGTATTAACAATGAGACTGAAAGCATAAAGCCATGGTAAGCTACAATCCTATATGTAGTGTTGTGTTGAGGACAATGCCAATGCAAATATGCTATTTTGCACACAATGACTATATTGACCTGCTAATGCATAAATGGAGGTATGCCACCGTATTTTAAAGCATTAAAAGGGGTTACATTTAACAAAAGCAATAAATATCTTTAATAGATATTTGACCACAGACTTAAGGACTGGATAAATATTTTGTTCTTTTTTATTTTCAAAAATGCCTGTTGAATCGATGATCCATATTCCCGTCTGGTTTGTGTTTCAGGTGCAGGACGACTTGAGACGACTGAGAAACCCAACGCGACTTCAACTGCCGCTTGAACAGATCCTGCCAAAGCCATGAATAGTTATCTCTCTCACACACACACACACACACACACACACACACACACACCTAAGCAAAAATAAATTTATTTTGGTAATGGTGCCTTTGTACAAAGAATCCATAGCATTCTGTGTTTTGTTTACAGCCTTGATAATGATTCCAATATCTTGTAGAAACATACAGAAACCAGGAGCTATTGAAATAAAAATGATTTCCTCGGTCTTTGTGTGACTTCTCTCAATGAAAAACTCAATCAAGTTGTCATGGTGACTCTTTGGATATATAGAAGATGGACATTTGCAAACATCTTTAGTGTGAAGGTGAAATAAAGGCACGTAAATACATTTAACCACAAAAAAACCCCCAACAAAACAAAAAGTGAAGTTGCGTAAGACAAATTTAATACACAGAATCAACAGTGTGACCACAAGAACACAGATCATCGCTGAAAGCTTAGTTTTTCCTGAGTCATAGATCATGTGACACAGCTCGACGTGTTTCAAGTACAGTTCTTTAAAAACAAATGACACACCTCATCCCTGAGGAACCTTATACATCAATGTTTGTCGCTATTCTGGGTGCAAATATGCATGATCAAGTTTAGTACCATACATCCTAAGACAAAAGAACAGCACCAACATGAATTCCCTTTTTGCTGGAGTGAGCGTGAAGACAAACGGAATGCACACGTGACCACGGAGCAATATCAGAGGTATTTCTGTGGGTTCTTCTAGAGACATGATCATTAAAATGTGATAAAATAGTAGTGCTGTCATCTCCTCTGCCTCACAGCTTCCTGTAAGACAATGTTTGGTCTTGTTGACATGATTCAAGAAAAATTCAAAGTGGACCACCACTGCAGTATTTGGATAAACAAGCAAGCAAAAAATGTGACAACAGGCGAAGAAAAAAAAAAAAATCAGCTAACTAAGTGGTCCATCATAATTTTGCCTTTTAAAATCAATTTGTAGAAAGTGCAAACTGAGTTGGTTCTATGGGGATTGATTGGACTAGGTAAGAGAAACCCTGCAAAAAATATTCCAGAATTGTCTTCAACTGTGATAAATGATAGTTTTTTTCCCCCCACATACTAGAGGCAGGATATTTAACAAGTAAACAGTGAAATATTCAGGTAGGAGAGTGACATGTAGCAGAAACAAGTGTTTGCAAGAAAAATTAAAATAACAACAGCTTTAGTGTTTTTTCCTTATCAATCAGTGCCTGCATGAACTTCACCATCTATAATATTGTAATATTATAGATGGATTACAAACTCTAAAGTTGGGATTCTGCGTAAAATACAAACAGAATCTGATGATTTGCAAAACATTGAAACCTAAATTGAATTGCAAATTATGCAGAAATAACATCAAATGTTGAAAATAAAAAGTTTGTGTTTTGAAAATTATTTCAGGGCTAGCCTTGTTTATTTTAGCCAAACCTGTACTCATTACAACAGCATGGCTTGATGCTAACAGTCTGGGAGCTAAAAAAACTTTGATGAAAAAGGAAAACTAAAATATGACAAGTGGGACATTAAACTTTTGAGCAGCTGAAATTCTGCATTAGGCAAGAATGGGAAAACATTCCACTTCTAAAACTGCAATAGTTGGTCTCGGTTCAAAACTGTTACATGAATTTGGGCAACATGTTGTTGAACTCAAATTCTTAATGAGGTTATCATTTTTAAAAACAATTCCCTTTTTTTCAGTTTCAACATTTGATATCAGATCATTGCAAATCATCACATATTGATTTTATTTTTATATTAACTCACTGGCTGTCAGTGACGTCTACAGACATACATTATGTTTATCTGTGGGGGACTTTTCTGGAGGAGCTTGTCAGTGAAAGTCAGGCTTCGAAAATCATGGAATTTGGCCTCATGACGACTGATCCAATCACGGAACAGAGGATGGCGAATCAGAGGAAGACGGAAAAGTTGCAACACCTTATGTTGCAACAAAGTTTGCATATGTCATTGGGCACCGTGTAGTGAACACGGTGTCGCGAAGCATCTTGTGATCAGTCAAGAACAGAAAGAAAACACAGATAAATGTCCGGAGCGCCGGAGGAAAGGACATCGATTGCTACGAAGCACTGGCAGCCAATGAGTTCACAAGTGTCCCAAAACTTTTGGCAATGGGGCTGTATGACATCTACTGTATGTTCGCATGTATGCACACAAGAAACCAGAGCGATGTGAGAATCCAGTCTTAGATAAACAGGAAAATCTGGAACTCTAACAAACATCCGAGCAGCCGGTCATCAGCTTCTCTTCCACTTTCTATTTGATTGTTACCTTGGATACAAATGTATTGTAATTGGATACTTGTCCTGTTCTGATTATCTATTGATTTCTTTAAAGGCAAATGCTTCTCTTTACATAAAACATGTAAAAACAGGTCAAGGTTTTAGCCAACAAAGAATTGCATTTCCCCCCTACAGGAGAAACATCAGAAATAAAAAGCAATGTTTCAACTGGCATTGTGTTTCTAGAGCTGAGGGATCGCCGGAGGCCAGGGTTACTCCGTTCCTTTTGTGCATGTTTATACATGTGGCTTATGCTATTTTATTACCACTACGTTCAGGATAGGCTCCCAAATGAGCTGATTCCTCACCGCATATGTGAAGACTAGTGTGCATGAGAAACATACAGGAGAGGACTAAATTGATCAAACAGAAATAAATGTTTAAAACCCCTCCCCATTTATCAGGCACCATCAAAACATCAAATTTCCAGCATGAAGTCTGGAATTTACTTTTTAGCTCGAAAATAGAGCTTCTTGGTGAGCATTGAAGCAAAGCAGGGTACTTGCTTCTTCCCGATAGACTTGGGGTCAGTGCTGCGCCCGACGCTCCTCATCGACACCTTCCTGTTGACCAGCGTGAGCAGCTCGGTGAATTCGAGGGAGGTCCCGTACTGCTGAAGCAGCTCGCACAGATCCTGGACGTACCACGAGCCGTTTAAGGTCTCCCGGTGGGAGTAGTAGCCTTAGACAACACAGGTGGGGGGGACAAAAACAAGGTCAAATGGGAATTCCCTGCTATATGGGATTACTGTCTCATCCTTTAAGTATTGAGTAACTAAAAATTACCCCATCACACCACAAGATCTTCCAATCTCACCTTCAGCTACCGAGTAGCACATGATGAAATCCGCCCCGGCAGGGAGGGTGTGTACGGCGCTGGCGTCGACCACCACCTCGTTCGTCTTTATCTCGCTGTCCACGGCGTCGCAGGGAGTCACTGGATCGTCGTGTCTGTCTCCCCGGCACGCCTAGAGATTGAAGCAAACACGTTCTCACGGTTCTGACCGGGTTCTGGTTTTAGTTTACGGAAATGCCACCGATTGGATCTTTCATCACCTGCAACACAAAGATCTTTGGCTTTCCCACCAGGCTCCTGCATTTGTCTCCTTTGAAGAGGGCCGTCATATCTTGAATCTTGATCTTCCCATCGTATGTGTAGATGTGATCGTACTCGCCATGGCTCAGGAAGACGAGCAGGAAGCAGTCTACGTCTGAATGGTCGGCCTCCGCAGCTGGGGGGGTGGGGGGTGGCATTGGCGACTTGTTAAACTATCTTTAAAAGACAGCAGCAGCGCTGCTTCTTGACATCATTCTAGTGTCACAAGTGATCCTGTATGTGTTTACCTTCACTGATTTTATCCAGCACTTCTATCTGTTTGTAGTTTCGATACACCTTCACTTCAAAATTGAGGTCTTTCAAACTGAAAGAGAGGAGAAAATGAATACACAAATAATTTTGGTAATGTGTCACCACATGAGAACTTTCAAATTCAAGACAAGAAACGTCAACATTCCCTGTCAGACATAAGGCTGAGAAGTGTTACCTCCTCTCCAAGTTGTAGCAGTCAGCATTGGTTCCGTGTCTATCGTTTAATCCCAGACGCCAGAAGAATCGCTCCTGGTTAAAGATGATGGCAAGGCCTCGTCGATTGTTGTCCATCTTGTATTCCTCTGCAGGATCCAAAGCTAGAGTACTGTTAAACAAAGACCATTTTAGATGGAGTATTGGAAATTAAACTCTCCAATCCAAAACAAACAAACAAGAAACTGATTACCTGCCAAAGAAGGAATCGGTCTCTGTTATGTTCTCTGAGCATGCTGTAGAAAACAAACAGAAATACACCCTGTAATGATGTAGAATACGATCGCTGAGCAACAACACACTGAAAGTCAAACCATTTGGTTCAAGTTGCCAAAAACATTTGAATCCTTTATTTTTCAGAATCAGAATCCTCAAAAAAAAATGCAGGAGGACTGAGCTTTCAGGCATTTGCTGCTTTGTTAATCACTACAACTACAGGTGCATGAATTGACTCCCTGCTGCTGGTTGGGGGGGGTCAAGCAGCTATTGTTCCCTCAGCTTAGAGTCCACATGGACTTCAATAGCCGTGTGACAGGTGGAGCAAGATGGCAAAGGCTGCTAAAAGAACAGAGGACAAAAGTGAGACCTCCAAACACCACCCTACATATCTTCTGGTTTATGTGCCAAACACACCAGATCAGGGACCGCTGACAGCCTGTCAAGAACATATACACACTTATTTTGCTAGAATGGCCTTTTTTTGTGTGTTCGCACACTTGGTTGTTAATTTATTCTGTAGCACCTGAGCAAGGAAAAGGAACAGTGTCAAAAAAAAAGCAGGGTTGATCTTGATTTAATATTTAATTTTTATCATGATGGCCTGAGGGGTGTTTCTAGTTGCATTTTATTTGGAGATTACTAATATAATTTTACTGTGTGTGTGTGTGTGTGTGTGTGGGAGGGGGTGGTGGTGGTGGTTTAGGGTTATAAATCGTTTACGATCATTCCAGTTTCGAAGTGATAGGGATTACAGGAAACCCATATCCCGCCTGCACTGGAATAATCAAGGCAGTTTTATTTCATGACTTATCTACAGGTAACACTTTGGCATTTCTTTAAGACTTTAGACTGTGTTTCATAAAACCTTTGGTAAGAGCAATCATTCACACATAAGCTGTAATGACAAAAAAAAAGAAAAAGAAAAAAGTATTATTCAATGGAAATATTCACCCGCCCTTTTTGTTGCTTTTCTGCTGTCTTGGGCAACAACACTTCCTGGGAAGGTGAGACAAAGTCAGTTCTAGTCCCAACACTGACAACAGTTTAATGACAATGAAAACTCAGCTGGTTTTACTGAGCTGACCGACGATGAAGAAAAGTGACTTGCAGAGCACTTGTGAAAGAATCGTGAACCACTGTGAGCAGTTTTAGCGGTGATTCCCAAGTTACACACGTTTAAAGTATTTGCATTAATTTTTACTAAATTATTACACGATATGGTGAGATTTGTGTTCAATCACCATGTTTAATGTCTTCTCTTTAATGCAAAACAAATGACTTCTTACCTCCACATCTGTCCTCTCCTACAAAAGACATGTTGACGCTCTCAGTCCGACACACAACTTGCGTTTCGTCAATTCTGTAATTGTGGCTTTAGCCCCTCCCTCCTACGTTCATTGGCTGACTGTGAAAACCGAAAGCCGCCCATTAGTTCTCACACGTGTCAGTTAAAGGTCAGGCTAGCCTCAACTTCCTTGTTAGCCATATTGCAACAGAGACTGATGAAATATTTAAGGTGGCTTTGAATAAATCACAAACGGAAATGAATGAGTTTGGACGCGCATATCCAAAGAAAAGAGGAACTACCAATCCAGTCATTATTTTAATTCCCTTTCACCCATAAAACCAACTTAAAATACACGATAGATTTTGGAACGAGGTAAATGGACCCCATTCAGAGATGCCAGCCCCTCACCCAGAGCCTGCTTACAAGACATACAGTACATACCTGTACTTAATTTTAATTGTATGGTCCATGAGCTCCAAATAGCTTCTGCAAACTTTTTGTGGAAAGAATTAATCAGATCTGGTGCTAATTACAAGAAAAACAGCTCTATTGAGGGCAACTATAGAAATACAGCTTGGTACAGGTTATTTAAGCTAACAGCATATATGAGAAAATCTTAATTTCCCCAAATGGAGACAAATAAATAAAAATCACCACTCCAGTATATTGGAGATGTGTATAATAGTATTTGACTAATTGCCTGGAAACCCTCACCAAAGACAAATTAGTCCAGCTCTTGAAAATAAAAATGGACAGAACAAACCCATTCCTATAAAGCCCCCTCCTTACTTTGTTATGGTGGAATGTAACTAAAAACACGAGAATTTGTCCTGAGTTTGAAGCGCTGGCTTTTTTAAAGTGAAACTCCAATCTTTATTCAAACAAGAAAATATTTACTCATTCACAACACGATATAAACATTTTTTTCTTCAGACATGCTAAACTGTGTGCTTCCGTATGGACAACATTTATGTTTGAGAGGTGAGCTGCACAACATAAGAACTCTCTTTTAAGCCAAGTTAGCATTTCATTGGAATTAGCCAAATGAAAGTGTTCTCTTGGGGTTATCGATAAACACCCTGTTCCCACATTATCACTAAACAAACATTAAAAAACATGCATCTATTAAAATAGAAACAATTAACAAAATGTGAAAGATTAATTCTCTAATCTAAATACTAGATACTAAATACTAGAAATATAACTCTGAGAAAATCTACAAAAAAAATATTGCTGGGAACCTTCAGTGGTCTTCAGTGTAGTGCATTTTAAAATCAGTCCTTTTGCGAGCCTTGATCCTGTGGCGTGGTTACAGTTCTTTCTTCACTTCATACTGACACACGCAGGACTCTCTCTGGCTGTCCAGGTAGGGTTTACATCCCAAGTGCATCACAGCGTCAAATAGCAGGGTCATCGCTGACTCACAAGCTAGGATGAAGAGAAGCAAGAAGATCATGAGCAGTCTACAACAAGAAAAACATTGCTTGATAGGAAGATAACATACAGTGTCCTTCATAAATGGCAGCACTCAGGTTTTCTTTTTAAACTAGCTCCACATTGCCCTCTGCTGGACATATTGTGTTTTACAACAGTTTAAATGCTTGCTAACATAAGCTGACTTCTTTGATTTTGATTTTTCCATTACTGATCACCTGTAACATCTCTTTCACTTCTGTGTTGTCCGTACGCTAAAGAAAAGTGATGAATTATCTATACACCCACAAAGTATGAGAAAACTATTCAGTTGTACGTATGCGTGACTCCTTTCCATCTTCAATTAATTATTGACTTTTTTAATCCAACTTGTGATATACCAACAACATACGGACAAATGTCTTTCATACTAATTTCTTAAATAAAAAACAACCCACCAGTGTATTTCACTTCAGACAGCAAAAGTCATCTAAACTGTTCCCTGACTGATGTGATTAGAAAGTTTTGTGAAAATTTTACTGAACAATTTTTGAGTTAAGTCTGGTGGAGTATCATCTGAGAAAAACCCATTGGCAGAATGAGTCCAGGTTCAACTTCTCTACCTTGAACACTCTGGGTCAGCCCCAGGGTCTTTTGCACATTCCTGCAGATGGTCTCTAGACAGACTTGGAACTGTTCATCACAGTCGTGCTTCTCTCTGCCACAGGTGTCATAGCAGCGGTCATGTTGGTTGCAGCATTTGGTCATTGATGGAATGCCAATGTCAAACTGGAAAAGAGAAGTTTGCTAATCAGTGTATTGTATTCAGTACTGACATCTGAGAGGAGGATGCTGCCACCCTGCTGGGAACCCTCAGATCAACCTCTGTCCTCCATCTCCTCTACTTAATTGCTGGTTGTGTTTTTTACCCAAAGGTGTTCCCCTGAGACAACTTAAACCATCTGTCATGCTGTACGCACTCATTTTTGAAAGACATACTTGTAGATATTCTACTCTATGTTTAAGACTTGATTTCTTTTTGCCTCCAAGTTACTTCTCAGCTAAAATAATGTTTATAAGAGGTACGCCTATAACAGGTACTTACTGTATTACCCTGGGCAACGCTGTATTCTTTTTAAATCATAAATACAAAAAAAATATCTCATCACACTTTTATAAAACTAAAACTTGAGGAAAGTTCCACTGTTTGGATTAACCGATACTGTTGTTTCAGACATACAGTATTTTCTACACCATAAGGCGCACTGGACTATAAGACATACATTTAATGATTTGCTTATTTGTATAATTTATTTCGTATATAAGGCGCACTGTAGGTTTGACAAAATTATAGGTTTTTAGGTGCGCCTTATAGTCCGGAAAATACTGTATATGAACCCTCAATCTTCCTTAAACCTTTCACATTACCTGAAATCCAAACATAGGGGACCCACATCCATTGGGCGGTGGATTCTTGTATCCAGGACGTGGCAAAGGCTTATAACCTGCAACAGAAAAGCAACGGTGAAGATTATCCTACTGTGAGTTCCCTTTAGCATGATAACACAGTCATCACACATGACTCACAGGAAGAAGCAGTCACCACTAAAGATATTATTGACACGTGACTTCAGAACGATAGAAGCTAGCTCACCATCACTACATTTAAAATGACACAGGCCGTCATCGCCACCAAACAAGTCCAGCGCTGCATTCAGGTAGGTGTCAATCTTGTGTATTCCATTACGGATAGTTTTTAATGTCATCCTCCAGTCTGGAGTCTCGGGTTCACGTCTGCTGCAGGCTGACACATTAGGGAGACGTCCACAAATGAAACTGCTCAGCAGAAAAACATGCAAATAAACGCTGTACTGCATAGTCCGCTTGATAGACAGATACCAACACGTGACCAAACATTTGTTTAATTTAAATTTAGTTTTTCTTCAAAACGTTTAAGTTTCTGGCGTCTAAACTTTCGGTCCCGGTTGTTTTCATTTCGCCTCCAGCTGACACGGCGACTCTAAGCCTTCCCCCTGTTGACACGGTTGTGGAAACTGCTTCCGCATTTGACGTTATCACGTGACTCCTAGTAAACCAATAGGCAGGGCATCATAAATTTGAACGTCAGTTATAGAAAATACAAATTCAGCGCCATAAAACAATTTCCACATAGACTCCAAAGTCTATGTGGAAAATAGACAAACCAAAAAAAGCAAATTAAATTTGCTTTTTTTGGTTTGTGGTTTTACTAAAAATGACAGCTCTTATTTTACATATCATAAATTGAGTTCTTGTCTTGCTATTCCAATTCAAGTGAAAGAACAACAGTGAAAATTTGGCCACATTGATTAAATATGAATAATTGCAGAAGGAAATAAGGAAACACTTCGGAACCCTTTGTTGTAGAAAAGCTTCATACCCCGGGTCAGCTATTAATGACCATTCTAACCCTTTCTCTTAAAAAACCTAGATAAGAATAAATTATCCACACTGGAAAAAAAAAACGCATCATGTCCCCATTGGCTTCATTTGATCAGTCTAATTAATGAGATTTCTGCTTCCGCTGCAATACACACAGGAAGGATATTATCCCAGCTCACTGAAATTTCTACAAAATACACTTCACATATACAGTCAATGTGTTTCATTCAGTAGCATTTCATCAATGAGTAATGGGTCAGTGATGTTCAAACTACTTTCCTTGATAACTCATACCTCATTTTCAATGGTCTTCACAGGAACAAATTTGTAGCAAAAAGTACGTCACTGTTTTGGGATGGCAGCAGTCATCTCCGAAATGATAAAACTGAAACTATTTGCACGGCTGCATTCCATTAGCTGAGATAAAACACTCTTCTTTCAAATTGTGACATCTGACTCAGTGACACAAATGCACGCAGTGTTAGGTAATTTTATTTTATTTAAATGATTAGGCGAGCATTGAAGAAAAACTTTGTTTCCTCTATAGTTTCTTAAATAACTGCATAAACTTCAAACATTCAAAAATGAAAATGTACAACCATTTATGAAAAACTGTCTCGTGTAGTCCCCATTAACGTCACATTTTGAATGAACAACATGTTCTCTTGTAGCAAAAAACACAGGTCTCTTCAATATCTGTAATCTTCACCAACATGTGGACATGAACAGAAAGCTAAAAGCTTTATTTAATTTTATCTTTTTTTTCTTCTTTTTCCCATGTTCAAGAAATGGATATCGGCTGAAGGAATGCAACTCAAGATGGACCTACAAATTCTCATCTTAAGTTTATGTTAAGCAGATGATGCTGAAAGGTGTTCGTTGATCTTTACATTGAAAAAATCCAAGGTTCTTACGCATTGAAGAACATGCCTTTACAATCAGGTGTCCTCATCCTCCTTGTTGTCAGGAAAACAGAAGAAAAGCAGAGCAAAAAATGAGAAACGCTCTGTGGCTTTCTACAGTACGTAGATTGGTTCATTAAGACGTAACAAGGTGGCTCCCAGGATCAGGCAGGAGTAAGGAAGGAAAAGAGTTGGCGGGTGGACATGAGGAAGGGGGGGACATTTAAAATCTTGAACAATAGAACTAAATTATTTCAGCGAGTTTTTGCTCCTAGTGTAAATTCTTTCTTTAAAAAACATGAACATAAACATCTATTATACATTATCTAAAAGCGTCCCACTCATCCGCCTCTGTAAATGTTATTTAGTCTGTCCAGCTCCCTGCAGTTATCCATGGTCATAAGTTCTGCCTTCTTACGCATTCGGTCATCCCTGTATACCTTAGCAGCATAAAGCAGGTCTGTTTCTGCATGAGACAAACACAAAAACAATGTGGCCAGTCAGTCAAGAGTCAGGACAAACAGTTCAAAGCAGAAAATCTTACTGGTTTGCAGCAATTTGTTCTCCACCTGTGCATACTCACTTGTCTGTCTTTCCTTCCAACAGTTATTTCTGACATTAGAGATATAGTCTTCCTCAACATTTTTCTCAATTTGCTGCAGCGCTGAGCCCTTAAACTCAGACTTGAAATCTCTGGTGACATAGTAGTCAACATGCAGGTTTTCTGTCTGCCGTTTTACCGTCTGCCCCGTAGACCTGGAAGGGATGGCAGAAGTACAAGCTTTTGTCAAAAGACTGAGAACCATCACAATTTCCCTGAGACCAAATTGTCAGTGAATTAGAATGCGAGTGGAAGCCTGTTTCATCCTGTGGGATGCTAGTGGCAGCAGAGTGTCTATACTTACGGTCTAGAATAGAGGCTGTAGGGTGGAGGGGACACCATCACCTGGCTGAGAATTGACACTAAAATCAGGACCAAAATGGGCATCAGCTGGATAAACATGGAGAAACCACCCTGTTGAAAAAAAAAAATACAATGAGTCCTTCAGTCAAAGGATTGGTTTCTTTAAGGCACACATCAGTTAATGTGCAATGGAACATCAAAAAACATTTACATACATCTCCTCTCTCTTCTGTTCTCTCTTGTCGGTGATCCGTCTGACGGCTGTAGCTCGTTCTGCCGTTGTTGAAAGTGTGTGGGCTTGCTGTAGATAAAATATGATGTTGGTCAGACTCTAAGCTGTGGAATATGTCACCAACTCCCAAAGATCAGCGTTCAAGAGTCAATCATGTTTTTTCAGTGTGTATTATAGAGAAGATCAGGCCTGGAAAATCTCGGGATTCAACGGAACGTTGATAACATGTCATACATTCACCTTCGAAATTAAAAGGTCATTGCTTATTCAACTGATCCTTGTAAGAATGAAACCAATATATTTGACATTTAAATGGGACAGGATGGATGATGAATGACAGCAACTTGTTAATAAATGCACAGGGTCTCACTTACAGGAGGGGAAGCCGCCGCCAAAGAACATGTTGAAGAGGTCCTCTGGAGTGATGTCTGCCTCGAAGCCCCGGTGGAACTCAAAGCCTCCTCCGTGTGAGTGTCCCGGGCTGCTCGGCTCCTCTCCTCCTGTTAGGTCATACTGCCGTCTTTTGTCTGGGTTGCTCAGCACTGCATATGCATTACCAATCTCTGAAGCGGGACACAGGTGATGTATCAATGTTGGGAAGAGCTGTTTTGTTTTTTTTGCCGTATTTTTATATCATGCAAAATACATTTTATATCGAAATAGCACCCCTTCTCCTAAGGCAACAACATACGACATGTAGACAAAGAGCTGATTATAGAATCTTGACATAATTACTTTTAAAGGCCTCAGTTGCCCCTGGTGCACGGTTTTTATCTGGATGGAACTTGAGCGCTAGTTTCCTGTAGGCTCTCTTTAGCTCATCATCACCGACTTCTTTACCGACACCCAGCACTTCATAGTAGTCCTTACATCGCTTTATTCTGAAAGAGAAGAACACGGAGTGAAGCAGCTGACTGACACGAAGGTAACTTGCTCGTGCTCCTGGCTTTAGTGTAACACGTGAATGGCATTCAAGTTCACAACTCAGAGAAAATTAGTCTATAGCTTGACTAATCTTACTAATGTTGAAATTCTGGTTTACTACGACTTAGCCTTTAGAAAAGCAAAACTGGAAAATTATTTGAGTTAACTACAATTACGTAACATAATCCTTTGAGTTTCTTCCATTCAAACAGCTGGGCCAACTATTTAATGTTGTTTTCCATCATTCAGATGTTTTGACCTGAATTTATCAGAGACTTTATTTGGTTACCTTGATTCTGCTATAAGCGGAGAAATAAATTAACCTTCAACAATACCTGTTTTTCAACTGTTCATTACTTCAGGCAACAACGATGGAGTAAAGCAAACAATAGTGCACAACTCATTTGTTCTTAGAAGATGTCTGTTCAAAGAACAAAGTACAATTTGAAAACACCAGGGAATAGAGTACAGTTGCAATGCAGTGGTATTTATTTATTTATTTTGGACATGTTATTACAACAGCCTTCACACCTTCATCAATTTGCAACATCAACACCACCATCTGAAAAAATGGGCTGATGGGTAGGAGCCGTTTGGCTTGTGAAATTCCCGTCCCCCAGAATCAAACACCTCTCTCGTTACAATATGTTGTCAGCCAACTCAGACAGTAAATGTTTTCAACCAGGTCATACTGTGAATTTTAACACTCATTATGACACATTGTTTTTTCAACCGTTCATTCTCTTATCAGTGTAGTTATAACATCCATACAACAATTTCCTGCAATTCCAGATATTAGCCTTTGTCCCCGTGAAAGAAATTATGTTATCAATTCGGTAAATGTGAAAGAACTTATGCTATTGATTGAGTATAGAGGCGGTGGGTTCTGCTGAGAGCATAGGCCCAAATGCGTACATGCCTCAGACACCCGTCGTCCATACAGTTCCAAGAAAATTCACCCCAATATTGATACAAAGAAAAGCTATCGAAGGTTAGTTTGTGATGAGAAGCCTTGAAACTGCAGCAGCTGCTTATACACGCTTTACCAGAAAGCTAACCATATAAGGAGTGCAGCCGTTTCCGCACGTTTTAATGGTAAACTGCTTTAACAGAATTGATGACGTAAACTATGTACTGTTGCTATGCTCAATAAAAAGACGGACAGAGACAGCAGAACTTTGAAAGTTTGGAGGAGCATCTTCCTGCCAAGAGCTCTGCTGTCCCTCGCGAGTCACGAAAGACAACTTTGACTGGTGTGAGTTTGTTCTCGATAAAAACGCAGGTGATGTACCTACTAGGGGCATTCTAAATTCCCCTGACAGTCCCAGACATAACCTGGAACATAACCACATTTACATTTTTCCTAGGAACGGCAAGGTTTGTTAAATTAACAGAAAGTCAAAACAAAAAGCCGACCTCGTCAGTGTTCTCGACAAGAACATATTGATCATATTACCGGTAACCTCCCTCAGCAGAAACAGCGTTTATCCAAAAATTAACCAGTTTGTCAGACACTTCAACAGTTACACATTACACATTTTATTATCAACAGACATTGACATGCTCTTTAAAGCCTCAAACTTGATGTTATCCCTTAAAACAGAAATCCATGACTTTGTTTTCATTAATCCATGTTTCTGACACTGTGATGATGTTGAATGGCTTTTGTAATCTTTAATGTGTCCATAATTGGTTTACAGGCTCCTGCTACTGAAATGATTCTGTTGTACTGATCTTTGGTATAGTAAAACTCTTGTCCATCCTGTTATTGTAGAAGTTGTCAGGGTCAATAATTCCATTTAGGTCAGTCAGTCACAGCATTTCCACAAATTTATCAACTCCAAACTATCTTGCTGAGTAGTTCTCTGGTTAAGATCCTTCATTTCTTCAGAATGGACAGCTATTTTTTGCTGTGCTGTAGTTAGTTTATATTTTTGCCCATACGTTATTGATCATATGTCGCCACCTCCTCGGCACATTGTTTTCATCGGCTCTGGAGAAAGCCCCTTTGTTTTGATGAAGATCCTGCAGTTATTTGGCCAGCTGTTGTCGATCAACCCATTCTTCTTCAGTTGATGAGTCTTTTTGGCAATATCAGCATTTTTTTAATGAGATTCTCATTAATGTAGACATTTTTTCCTTTCAGTTTGAAGATTTGTTTCAGAAGAGCAATCTTGTGCTTACGGTTGTAGAATTTTACCAACATTGCAGGTGGTCTCCTACCCCCAGATGGCAGTGGATAACATGTTCCAATCTGGTCCAGACGTATAGTTATCTCCAGATCTGAGTTGAGAAATCACCTGTTGCTCTGCAATCTCACTGTCAGCGATGTATTCAGTGTCCTCTTCCCCTGGCCACAGCATGTGCATGAGTACGTGGCTTGGCTTTTATGCCAGTGATGATCCCATCATTCATGCAAATGCTTTGCTCCAAATCATCCAGTCTTTGTTGTCCTGTTCCAAGACAACAATGTGCGGTTTTCTTTCTTCCATATCTTTCCACATTTGCTTCTTCTCATTTCTCATTTCTTCCATGGCGTCCCTCATCTGCTTATGTTCATTCTTTAACTCTTCTATAGAAGAGGAGATACGGTGTAAAGTTTTCATCTTCTTGTCTTCATGCTCCTCCAATTTTCCTTTCGTCATTTTTGTTATTACAGAGAGTTGGTGAGAATCAGTGGGTTAGAGAAACAGGAGACAGAAGAAATGTGTCTGCTCCCATTAAAACAACCTCACACACTATTGCAAATTATGATAAATACTGGACATGAACTGAAGTTGTAATATATAACTTTCTATGATCTAATTAGAGGTAGAATGATGTAGCTAAAAAGCAATCTGCTTCTCTATAGTCCTATCTCTTAATGTAAAACTGGAGCATGTAATGATTAGCTAGACACCTCTATATACCTCTCACTTTGTTCTCTCACGACCAAGACACCATGGTGAAGAAGTTCCCATGGCAACAGTAGAGTGTGCATAAGTTTGAAGTGAAAAAGTTCTAACCAAGTGTGACACTGACAGCATTGTTTTGGTCAAAAAAATCACAGGAAAACACCAAAAAAAGCTGATTGAAATGGGACGAATGATGGCATTTATTAGTGGAGAGAGAAATACAGAATGAAACATACAACACAGATTGCTTAAATGTTCACCTTTGTACACCTTCCACCTGGTCTTGGGTGAAGACTTTAGCGGAGTCACCTCCTCCAGACTCCTGACGTTCCCGCTCTGGCTGAAACTCGCTGCTTTCCGAGCTTTCTGCTGGCCTCCTACGATACGCGCCATTTGCCGCTGAGCTGCCATTCTTTGTCAGCGCATCCAACAAAACTAAGTGAAAGAGGAAAAAAAAAGTTTGAAATTGGTTTTTTAAATGAACAAAATCAGTAACCATTGTCACTAAATTAAATATATTGGAAAAAGGAGTAATGTCATGTCTGCCAATTCCTGATTCAATGCAATTCTAATACTTTTGTCATGGTTTAGTAATGATTATGATGCAAAGCTTTGTGTTGTACACATACTGATACCTTACACGTAAGTATATAAACAATCAGAATGACACACAAAGTCATGATTTGTTTTTAGAGGCACTTTTCCCAAAATATGGTCCAGGATGAACGATCATCGGTCAGAATTCTAAATTTATTTTGATGTAAGGATTACTGATTGAATAAAAGATCACTGCTTGACAGAGAAAAACTTTCCACAAAAAGGTGACTGTGGCATGGCATAAGCTGCAACGCGATGGGGAGACAACCCACAACGAGAACTCTTACTTGGAAAGTCTAGACAATATTCAGCCCTTTAATGACTTGTACTGCTGCAAACGTGATGCATCACCAGTGGCTGATGGTGTCCCTGAGAAACATTGGCCCATTCCTCTTGGGCAAGGGCCTCCATTTCTGTAATACCCCTGTGATTATATGCTGCAACTGTCTTCTCTGAATGCCAAGTCGAATTCTAAGCAACATGTGTGACACAAGCACAAACAAAAAACTAATATATACAGTAGGTCTCAACTAGAAGAGCTTGTGACTAAAACAAATAGCTGTGTCTATCATTTGGGCATGTTTTAGTTTTAGTGCTGATGACACTGAACAATAAAAATACATCCCAGTTGGTATATCGTGATTGTTGGGGGATAATATGCTTGTTTTGCTATGCACAAACAAAAAAAAAAAACTATGACAAATAATCAGCCATTAAAAGTAGGTTCATAATCATAACAACCTACTACATAAGGCTGATTTTAAGTCATAATGAACCCAAAACACAGTTCACAGAACCATTGAGTGCACCATTATTGCCAATGGTGCACTGAACAGTATGACTGTAAAGGAAGTGGTGCAAGGTACTAAGAAAGGCCAGAAGTTACTTTTATAGCTGCTGATTTACACATGCAATATAAGCAAGTACCCTTATTTTAGTAGGAAACCTTATGATTATTCCAAATGATTTTTTGTGTTATTATAGTATAGTATAACTTTATTTATCCCTTAAGGAGGTTCCATCAGGGAAATTAATTTCTCCGTCGCAACCAGCACAGTAAGTACACAAAACACAAAAAGCACACAGAAAGCACCAGCACATAAAAAGTAGTATAACACCAAATAGAAAGAGTAATAAATAACCCATCATGTAATAAATAACCCATCAAATATATATACCAGCCTTTTAACAGGGTACGTGTAAAGAACAATACAGTACACGTAAACAATCCTTCTACCTGCATGTGGCTTCCCTCACAAGAGCCATTCACTCAAATGATTGTGAACAATCTTTCCAGGCTCAAAACCGAGGTAATCCCCCCACTAAGTCCTTTCATAGTCATAGTCAACTTTATTTCAAATGTACCATATACGCACAACATACAGCACAAATGAAATTACAGTCCTCTCAGACCCACAGGCAGTAAAAAACACACGAAAGAACCGCTCTAGCGGGAGAGAGGGGCTGCTACGTGTGCACACGCCGCTATCCTATCCTATCCCAAATAAGTTTGTCGTGGTGAAACCCAACAGAACCCAACACATATCCTTTCAGTGTTCATACTGTCCTATATATTAAAATATCCTTCCACCCACTATAAGAATTGGTACAAATCTCCAGCATCAGCGCCTAGCAGAGGTATGTCCACTCGTATCCCCTTCATGCCGAGGAGATGCTGATGGAACGTATGGCTGTTAGGGCCGGGACTTATGGTGGCTTTTGCCTGATAAAATTGAAATGATGTGGCACAGTGTGTGTGTGTGTGTGTGTGTGTGTGTGTGTGTGTGTGTGTGTGTGTGTGTGTGTGTGTGAGAAATAGCTACAGGCAAAAAACGGGGCGCACCCTAGATAAGACAGAGAATGCTGAAAAGATCACCGGTGTCTCTCTCCCTTTCCTTACAGACATTTATAACACCCGCCTCACCCGCAAAGCCATCAGCATTGATCCCACCCACCCCTCTCACAGCCTTTTCAGCCTGCTGCCATCAGGTAGGAGTCTGCAGGCCAGAACCAGCAGGCTCAAGGACAGTTTCTTTCACCAGGCGGTCAGGAGGCTCAACTCCCTCCCTGCTCTGCCCCCTGCCACAGCTCTGAACTTTACCCACACCCTGCTCTGCCCCCTCCCCAGCACCTGACTACCTATCTCTCCCACCCCCCATCAACTCAGGGACTGCGCGCACGTCACTTCCCCTATGAGATTAGAGTGTATAGAGATATTAACCATCCCTTGTATTTCGTCTTATACTTCGTGCTGTACTGTCTGATGTACTGCCTGTGTTGTCCTGCTTGTTGCACTGCCTGTGTTGTACTGCCTGTGTTGTACTGCCTGTTGTACCGTCTACCATGGGTCAGAGAGGACTGCAATTTCATCTGTGCTGTATGTCATGCATATAAGGTACATTTGACAATAAAGCTGACTTTGACTTTAGACGTTTAGTTAGGATGTTGGAGACAGGGAGGATGTTACCACTGTTACAGAGACAGAACCTTACAATTCTAGAGTGAATGCTACAACGAGAACACACTTCACTGTCACAGACAGAATGTTAAAACGTTTGATGTACTATCATTAATCTTTAAATTTGCCACAGTGAGAGATGAATGCAGTCTGCACCATTCCAACAAGACAAGGTTTGAAGTTATCTACAGAGAAGCTGGTGAACAAGTTAATCAATAAGATTCTACTGTTTTTTTACCATCAGTTTTCAGTCATCCAATGCATTAAGACTCTCGAAGAACTTAAATATTGGATTAGGCGAGATTCGGCTAACGTTAACCCCAGTTCCACAATCCCCAGGTTTCATTAGCCTGTTACTCACCCGAATCCTAAATCCAAAAATCCACGGCCTTTTCACAGTAGTATTAATGAGGTAAGGTTAAACTAGCATATTATTACTACAAAATTTGTCTCAATCGTCAAAGGGAACAGACAATGATAAGTGACTGTTTGATAGTTTGACGTGTCAGTTATCAGACTTGTCCCTCTGGAACTTTTTAATGCTTCACTGATAGTTAACAATTATTGACAAGTTACATCAGACTGTAGAGAAATCCAACAAGCGGAGCTTTCTCATTAGGAAACTAGCTTAGCCAACTAGCCCTGTTAGCCCAGATAACACCAGGCCCAAGATAGACTAAAGAGACAGAACTCGGAATGTAAAGTCAACTGCTTTACATATTAAAGCAGTTTTATTTTTGACAAATGTTGACTATAATACAAATACCGGCACTGGTTATCCGGTATCCGCTAAGGTGCTAACCGCTAGTGATGTTATCAAACGCTAGCTGCTAGCTAACATTAAGGCTAAGTTAGCCCTGAATGCTAACCGGACAGTTCGAGCGGATGTACCTCTGGCTCTGTCAGTTGGATACAGCTTCTCCGCTTTATTAAGAAACTTCAAAGCTTTCTCTTTATCCCCGGCTTCAAAAGCTTTCGTCGCTATATTAATACATTTTTCCGCTTCGTCCCTGTTCCCTTCCATCTTCACTCCTCTTCCTCCCTCGGTAGAGTCAGCTGATCGCCTCAGACTACACGTGGTCACCGGCACTGACAGCTGGGACAGCGGGTCGCATTTAAAAACTCGTATTTGCGTTGTCATTTTATGTTTTAAATAAAGTAAGAGAAAAAACTCGCGGAGTAACTGTCATCACTGGGCGATTCCATAAATCAGTCTAAAGTAAATTTCTTTTTTTCTCAAATTATACTCAATATCCTCGTGTCTCTCGATCTAATGGTTAGATGGTGGAGACAGATAATTGACAAAACCAGTGTGTAAACGATTCACAGTCAAATTCATTAATATTAACAGTAATTAGACCAAAAAATTATTTTTACCCTTTCTGAGGGGAAATCTTGGGTTCTAAACATTTTGAAACGTCTAGACATTTGTCAAGCATGAGGCTTGAACTGGACTTAAGAATACATTTACAGTATTCTAAAAGTGTGTATAATGACATCCTCCAAAAAGTAGAAATACTGCATAATGTCTATGTTAGCATCGCTTTAAAAACTATATAATGTTCATGGCATACACTGAACGCAACACTTTTGTTTTTGCTCCAATTTTTCATGAGAACTCAAAACATCTAAATTATTTTCTATACACACAAAATAACCATTTCTCTCAAACATCACTAACAAATCTGTCTAAATTTGTTATCGTCAGCACTTCTCCTTTGCCCAAATAATCTATCCCACCTCACTGGTGTGGCACAATAAGATGCTGATTAGACAGCATGATTATTATTGCATGCCTTAAACTGACCACAATGAAAGGCCACTCTGAAATGTTCAGTTGTATCCCACAGCACAATGCTACAGATATCATCAAGTTTTGATGGAGAGTACAATTGGCATGCTGACAGCAGGAACGTCCACTTCATATGATATTTATTTGTAATGTTTGAGCATATTGTATTTTATGGTCATTGATGAAACACATTCATACTTTGCATATTTCTATTTTCAGTAAATAAAATTTACAGATACATACATTTTTTCAATATGTTAGTTATTTACATTTGGGTTTTTTTGGTTGGCAAGACAGAGACAGATGGGAGTGGTGTGCGGCAGGTTAGGGTGATTAAGGATAGGGATGGAAGTCTATTGACAGGTGCCAGCAGTGTGATGGGAAGATGGAAAGAGTACTTTGAAGAGTTGATGAACGAGGAAAATGAGAAAGAACAAAGACTAGAAGAGGTGGCTGTTGAGGACCAGGAAGTAACAAAGATTAGTCAGGATGAAGTGAGGAGAGCATTGAAGAGGATGAAGAGTGGAAAGGCACTCAGTCCTGATGATATTCCTGTGGAGTTATGGAAGTTTCGAGGAGAGGTGGCAGAGTTTCTGACTGGGTTGTTCAACAGGATCTTAGTGAGAAGATGCCTGAGGAATGGAGGAGAAGTGTGCTGGTGCCTATTTTAAAGTACAAGGGAGATGTGCAGAGTTGTGGCAACTACAGAGGAATAAAGCTGATGAGCCATACAATGAAGTTATGGGAAAGAGTAGTGGAAGCTAGACTAAGGGCAGAAGTGAGCATTTGTGAGCAGCAGTATGGTTTCATGCCAAAAAAAAGAGTACTACAGATGCATTACTTCACTTACAATACACCATTGTGAGATAGATATTAGATGTTGTGATATTAGATAGTGACGCCTTACATTGTAAGAAGGGTGTACCTTACCCACCATGTGGGCCTCCTGCTAATTTTCACTTGCACTTTTTTAAATTTTAATTTTATACCGTTTATATTTTAGTGATAATTTAGTATATCTCCTGTTAATGCTACATGTGTCTGCTAGTGTAGTGTATGTCTTGTGTTATGTCCTTTGGTGTCCGTTTCATTTTTTATCCAGAATTCATTATGTAATGCCTGAGCAGTGGCTACGTGCAATTTCCTCCAGGATTAATGAAGTATCTATCTATTTGCTTTGAGGATGTTGATAGAGAAGTACAGAGAAGGCCACGGGAGCTGCATTGTATTTCTGTAGATCTGGAGAAAGCTTATGACAGGGTGCCCAGAGAGGAACTGTGGTATTGTATGAGGAAGTCTGGAGTGGCAGAGAAGTATGTTAGAGCAGCGCAGGACATGTATGAGGACTGTAAGACAGTGGTGAGGTGTGCTGTAGGTGTGACAGAGGAGTTCAAGGTGGAGGTGGGACTGCATCAGGGATCAGCTCTGAGCCCCTTGTTCGCTTTGGTGATGGACAGGCTGACAGACGAGGTTAGACAGGAATCTCCATGGACTATGATGTTTGCAGATGACATTGTGATCTGCAGTGAGAGTAGGGAACAGGTGGAGAAGCTAGAGAGGTGGAGGTTTGTCCTGGAAAGGAGAGGAATGAAGGTTAGCCGCAGTAAGACAGAGTACATGTGTGTGAATGAGAGGGACCCAAGTGGAAGAGTGGGGTTACAGGGAGATCAAGAAGGTGGAGGATTTGAAGTACTTAGGGTCAACAGTCCAGAGCAATGGAGAGTGTGGAAAAGAGGTGAAGAAGTGTGTACAGGCAGGATGGAACGGGTGGAGAAAAGTGTCAGGTGTGATGTGTGATAGAAGAGTTTCAGCTAAAATGAAAGGAAAGGTGTACAAAACTGGTGAGACCAGCGATGTTGTTTGGTCTAGAGACAGTGTCACTGAGGAAAAGACAGGAGGCAGAGCTGGAGGTAGCAGAGATGAAGATGCTGAGGTTCTCTTTGGGAGTGACCAGGAAGGATAGGATCAGGAATGAGTACATCAGAGGGACAGCACATGTTAGAGGTTTTGGAGATAAAGTCAGAGAGGCCAGACTGAAATGGTTTGGACATGTCCAGAGGAGACGTCCAAACCAGAGATGTTCTGGGGGTGAATTGCACAAACTACTTGGGAGGGTCACTGATGAAATACGCAAATTAAAAATGTGGTTTGACAGGAACAAATTATCGTTAAATCTAAGTAAGACCAAATTCATGATATTCAGCAACTGCAATAAGAACATTCACACACATGTACAGGTAGATGGGGATGATCTTGAAAGGGTATATGAAAATAAGTTTCTGGGGGTGATAATAGATGACAGGATTAACTGGAAAGCTCGTATAAAACACATACAAAGCAAATTATCAAGAAGCATTTCAGTTCTGAGCAAAGCCAAACACATTCTGGACCACAGATCACTCCACAATCTCTACTGCTGTCTCATTTTACCATATTTACATTACTGTGCAGAGGTCTGGGGCAACACATATAAATGTACAATAAATTAATTATCCATATTACAGAAAAGAGCCATAAGAATAATTCATAATGTCGGTTACAGAGATCACACAAATCCACTATTCCTAAAATCCAGAATATTAAAACTCACTGACATTATTAATTTTCAAACAGCACAACTCATGTACAAAGCAATACATAAGACACTTCCTGGCAATATTCAAAAAATGTTTTTCAATAGAGAAGGGAATTATAATCTGAGGGGGGAGCACAATTTAAAACATCAGAGGGCATGTACAACACTGAAACGTTTTTGTGTTTCCGTTTGTGGAGTGAAGTTGTGGAACAGGTTGGAGTGGAGCTCAAGCAGTGTCCAAGCATGATCCAGTTTAAAAAGCGCTACAAGCACATGGTTTTCACTGGGACAGGGAAGGGCGTCTAACAATTGGGTGTTAGTTCTATTTATAACTTACTTTCCTGTTTATTCTCTTTTCTTGTATATTCTCTTTTCTTGTATACATGTTTAGTACTTTATTATTTTTTTGTACTATGCACTCCATTACTATAAGTAGGGAATTCATGTTAATGGAGAAGTGAAGAAGGGGTAGGATTAAATAAGTTTATGCTTCATCCTACTCCTTTTCGGGCATGTTTTGTGTATTAGTAATATTGTTGTTATTCTGCACACACGTTCGAAATAAAGCATTCATTCATTCATATATTGGTAGAAGAATGCAGAGTTTTGAACTGCCAGGCAGGAGGCCTAGAGGAAGACCAAAGAGGAAATTTATGGATGTAGTGAAAGAGGACATGAAGGTAGTTGGTGTGAGAGAAGAGGATGCAGAAGAAAGGGTTAGATGGAGGCAACTGATTTGCTGTGGCGACCCCTGGAGAGAAAAGTCAAAATGAAAAGATTTAGTTGTTTTTTTTTTCAGTAATACGACATGGCTGAATAATACCACAACATAAGTCATCATTGTTTAGAAATGTTTGATCTCACTGAAAAAGACACAGAAAACAGTAGAAGTTTCGTTCTTGGCCCAAGCACATTTTTTACATTCCATTTCATTCACAAGACTCCCTGGTTTCACATTGCCATTGTTCTGACCACAATATGTGAAATTTGACTTTAAAGAAGCTAAATCTTCCTCAATCAATTCGTTACATAGCTAGCAGAGTGTGCTTCACTGTTCATGCTGAAAGAATTTCATATTTCTTACAGAAGCACAGAGTTCTACACCTTACAATCCTACAATTTTTATGATGTGTGTGTGTACCAGTATGTATACCATAATGAAGAAGCCGACAGCAAGATGCTTATCTAGCGGATTTCAAGCACAAAGCTGAGGACAGCATATAGAGTTGAGAAGATGTCATTTTAAAAAAATTTAGCTTCCAGCCACATGTTATCTTTAAGCAGATGTACGGGACGGTGTGTGTTTGATCGAAGAAGAGCTCATGGCGCTGAGTGCTGCATGGATGCGGAAGTGAAGCCTTGACTCCATGTTGTAATCTTTGTAGTTCATCCTAAAAATAAGAATACTTATTAGCACTTTGTTAAATTGTAGTGTTTGTCACGCAGATTACAACAGCTGCAATGCAGTTCATAAATTTCTGCTTTTGCCGATAAAACTACACGACACTCATGGAAAACAACATACAAATGTGTTACCAAATGTAACCCAACACTGGGCCCTATGGACTAGAAAAAACACTTACTTGGCATTTTCTATCACAGTTATGGCTGCCTTGATGTCACCTTTCTGCTTGTGCAACAGACCCAACTCAAACATGGTAAATGGCACCAGGTAGTTGTCGAACATTATATCATTTTCACTGCACAAATCACATGCATATAATTAAAGATGTACGTTCAATTAATGTCAAAAGTCTGATTCAGTTCTGAAATTTTCTATTTAAGCTTATAAACAGAAAATTAAAATGCAAAACAATATAACTTTTATAACCACAAACATTGCAAGAAGAAAATCTTTAGTGCAACATGATGTCCGAAAGTGTTGAAACATTATGACTGTGTTTCCTAACTTAGGAACCTGCATACTGAACTGATAATGCTGTTACTGTTAAGACCAACCTGGCAATGACATGATTGAAGCAGAGCTCAGCCTGGACCAGACGCCCCAGGTGCCTTAGACACAGCCCCTTTAGCAGCTGGACAACACACTGGTCATCCAGGTAATACTCAGATGGATCTGCATGTGGAATAAAAAGTTATTGCATGCACTACAAAAGGAGAAAAAAAGTATATATTTACTGGTACTTTAAAATTCCGTTTCTTCTCACTCTCATTTTCGAGCTGCTCCTCTGCTTTCTCTAACGTGGCCAAAATGAGTTGAGTCAACTCAGGTCTTTTACCGACTACCGTGAAACCGTTCCACACATACATCATTTCCTTTGGAAGAGAAAATAGGTTATTTAAAAACGAAAACTGGTTTGATAACATGTTTTTTTTTAACTGAAAGCAGAAAATATTCTTACCAAAGCAGGAACAACTAACTTCACAGAGCTAGAGGAAAAGTAACGCTGAGCCTTCTTTGCTGCAAATTTCTCTGTCGGAATCGATTTTCCAGCGATCCTCAGTCTGAGATCATCCACTTGCCTACAAACCACAGGATGCACAGTTACTCCATCATGACAACATACTGGTAACCATCTGTGTGCAATGACAGTCATTTTCTTGAGCACACCTGAATAATTCTACCACATTTTCTCCCAGTTTATTCACTTCTTCCTCTGGTAGCATGCTCAAGATGGCAGCTTTCTGGAAAACATAGACGGCCTACAAGACGGCCGCGTAATCAGTTATAAGAGGTAAACACACACATACACACAAATGTTGCACAAGTTACCTGTGACCACTTGCTCTCTTTGCACAGCAGGTCAGCATATCGATACGCCTCCTTCCAGTTCAGCTCAAAGGAGTAAGCCCACATCAGCTCCCAGTAACACAGGTGGTGAATCTGACGCCACTCCTGCTGTGCTGCAATACACGCCAAAAACTTCTCCTGAGCCTGTGGAGAGACAGAATACAATACATTTATAGTTTTCTTTTAGAATAACAATAAAAGAGCAGAGACTGTAAATCACCAAGCTGCTGTAGGCTGATTATTAGTACAGTACTCACGAATGTGAAGTTCCCCTTGAGCAAAGCAATTCTTGCAGTATAGAAAAGCATGAGGGCCCCCTGTGGATAAGATACAAACAAATTTAGAATAATTAAGCTTCACTGAAGGGTGCCAAAAAAGAAGAAAAACAAAACAGGAAAAAAAAAACCCCAAATAAACATTTTCCATCAGTATCAACAAAAATGAAAATGAAACGCCGTTTACATTTGGGAATCTTTCAGTGTAAGGCTCCAGCAGCACCTCAGCCTCAGTAAGGTTCCCTTCACCAGTACCTACCAAAGGAAGATGGAAGGAATTTCTATCCATTAAAAATACCTAAACAAAGTTTAAACAGTTGTCTATTGACAAATAAAGAAGCAATAAATGAAAGACAAGTAGCATTTTTCTCACCCAGAATCACTGTTATGTAGAGATGAAACGTTAACAGGGTCATGGTGCTGAGGATAGAGCGCAGGCTGTTGCTGGATGCTCCCCATCTCAACTCGGACAAACCAATTTCCTGTCATAGCAGTGATGTCACAAAAAACAGCCTTACTACAACCAGTATTAGGAGTTTGATTGAAAGAAGAAATGGGTTCCATCTTTGTAAATAAACCGATTTGTGCCTACCCTATCCCCAGAGAAGCCTAAAAACTCCATCAGCCTGAGGACTCTGGATGGAAACAGAGACAGCATCTGGAAACAAAAAGGAAGGGAAAAGATAATAATTAATGGTAAAAATGCTTTAATTCTGGTGTTTCATTGGCCTTTTATGTCCACAGCAAGATGTCTGCAGGAGAAATTAAAGTCTGTGCATACAATCTCGCTATAAAATGTGATGTAATTGCCTTTTTTTTTTTTTTTTTTACATCTCACCAAGTTAAATGATCCAATGCCCATGTTGACGCCACCCCTAAAATGAACATATGTGGGCCTCTGCTCCTCCATGTCTTTTGTCATATTTGCAAAAGCCTGACAGTCCCTGGTAGGGGAGACAACATGTCATATTAAAATATAATGTTGTTCCCCAATTTATCCTCAGCATTATGTCCTCAACAACGTCCTTTTATGTTCTTACTTGAAAATCTGGTAGCTGTTTCGTATTCTCATCCCTCCTTTGATAAAGCTAATGATGCTCTCATCCAGGAATGTAAGAACTGCTTTCTGCATGAGAACTTCAGCGTAGCAGAGCTCTGCATGCATCTCGGCTGTTGACAAGAACATCACACACAGGGTTAAAAAAAAAAAAACACCAAAAAGAAATAGCAGCAATCTGGCAATCTGAATACTGAATATTTTACAATTTCAGCTGCATTTTAATTTGTTAATCATTTTCTCAACATCTCCTCATTGAGGTGAAGTCGGGAGGCTGCAGGAGCGCCTCACTTACCCTCTGTGGGCTTCTCAGCTGGTGTCCGATACCACAAGCTGGTTATGGTCTCAATTATTCCAACTTTTTTCCGAAATCTAAGATTATTATATAGTGATAAATTTAGAGGGACTGCAACTCAGCACTTGAAGAAGAGGTAATCATTGAATTCACACATTTTTGATTGCTTTAAACATTTTAAACTACAAATTATTGAAACCTTTGGCACGTCTGCAGGGATTCACCCAGCGATGTCATCGCATCCTCCATGTCCTTTGGATCAAACGTCATCCCAGCCTGCATCACCAAGATGCTGCTGTAGCCCACCGCGTGGTACATGCTCTCACTCTTCCTGAGTAGGACAAATGTGATTACGTAACTGTGATGGTATTTTAAATACTGACAGAGAGGTAAAGAATGTAATGGTTGGTAACTCACCAGGGTTTTAAGAGACTCAGAGCGTCTGAAAACTTGTTGGTCAGGAAGAGTTCAAGGGCAGTAGTGCAATCCTTCAATGCACTCTCCAAATCAGTTTTACGTGACCTGAATGAAACAGTGGTAAAATTGTCCCGAGTCCTTCAGAATTGTGAATGAATCTCCTCTAGTACTGGAACAAATCAGGACATATTATTGATTGTCATAGTATTTTTTTAAATTATCAGATAAATCAGTCATGTTTAGTGCATTGTTTGACACAGTGCTCGCTAGCCCAGCCTTTGTAGTGTAATCAAAGGACTAGCTAACTGAACTACAAAAATTTCAAAAAATGTTTAAATTAAAAGTTTTTGGTGGTGGACCTGGATGGAACACAAGGAAAACATACAAACTCAGGTGGAATCAAACCAAGGATGCTGTGAGGCAACAGCTCTATCCACTGTGCAACTTGACGGTGAAGGAAAAGCGTTGCAGCCGGATTGTTATTTTTATTTTAGTGCCTTTTAGCTTGCTCGATGGCCGTTTGAACAAATGTGACTGATTAGACTTTTGTTCTTGATTCTTTGGCAGTGATATGCAATGGCTGATTGTGATGCAGCATTCTGTCACAGTGTCATCAATTTGAGCCACTGAAAGCCTACTGCAGATGTAAAACACAGTCCTTGTCAAACACGTGTCAGATATCAAGCCAAGAAAATTTCAAGAATATCAAAGCAAAGAAGTTCAGTTTGCGCTACAGATTCATAATCTTGTGTAACTATCAGAATTTATGGGTCAAACAAACAACATAATAAATTCTGACTTTGTTTCAAGCATGCTTGACATTAACGCTGTTTGAAAGCATTGAAAACCATACATTTTTATTTTCTTTTTTAAAATGTATTTATTTTTTGAACATGCTAACAGACTTGGCACCTTCGTCACATTTACAACATCAACAACAACATCTAAAAAATAAAGGGCTGATGGGTGGAAGCCAATAGGCTTGTGAAATTCCCGTCCCCCAGAATCAACAAACATCTCTCTCATTACAATATGTTGTCAGCCAATTCAGACATTAAATGTTTTCAGCCAGTTCATACATGGATTTTTGACAGACATTCATACCCTTATCCACTTCCAGATACAGTATTAGCCTTTGTCCCTGATATGATCTAAAGCATAATCATGTTTATATTCTTCCTAGGAACAACAAGGTTTGTTAACATCATGGATAGTCAAAACAAAAAGTTGACCTTGCCAGTGTTCTCCAAAAGAATATAATGCGTGAAACATTGTAATCATTGTCACATGCCGGTTACTAAGTTACCTTTGCATTAACAGACAAATAGACTTACATTGCAACCTCACTGGAATTGCTGAGATCCACCTGAAAAAGAGGTGGAAAAAACAAAACAAAACAGGTGACGCCGATTTCGTTTCTTGATTCATCCACTGAGTGGAGACCTCATTAAGTTTAGTCGAAATCAACATGTCGAAATCATCTAAATTTAGAAATGCCCTTAAACTTAAAATCACACATTCATTTCATTCAAGAGGAAACTGCAGAGAGAAAGAAAAAAGTTCCCCTAAACATAACCTACCTGTTGTAGTGATTTTTCAACAGCCCCCATTCTTAGTGTCACTTTGAAGCAGACTGATGTCTCTCTTATGTCTTTCCTTCTCAGTTACTATGCAGCCCGTGTTATTGCAGGACTTTTCCGTCTTCCAAGTACGACACTAATTCTGCATCTCCCGAAATTTATAATGAAACGCGACAGGAGGGGCCGAGGTTCACAGGATCAGCCCACAAAAATCTTCTTATCTTTATCGCACTACGGTTATTTACAGATAGTTTACTCCTCTCCAGCTGACAGTCTTGCACTTTGAGCAACCTTTTCATGACATGTTGAACCTTCTGCATTCATCAAGGTCCATGCGGGCTGTCAAAACTTCATTCAATTCAAAAGTAACGTAATCGGGAGTGGATATAACCGATTTAGGCGCACAATGAGCCAATTAAATACACGCAGACCGGGTGTGTGTTTAAAATTAGTTTAAAAAAAATGTAGGTCAAGATCCTCATATTTCTATTTTACAATAAAATAATACAGTATTCTCAAACTGTTGATGTAAGGCAGCAAAATAGAATTTGTGGAATCATGGGTTTCTGCTTTTCGGTGTAGTTTCTAATGTGAAGTTGTTTTCTTGGCTTTCTCCATATCTGCTCTCTCTCTCTGATGAATAGACAATGAGGTGTGTCAGTCTCTCGGTAGTTAAAGGTTTAAGTAGTTCACCCAGTTCTAGATCTCTCGTTCCCCGAAATCAGCTTGAAGATACAATAATAGAACTATGTCATCTAAATCCACGAATAAAATTAAGATGTTGTTCCAATGAAAGCATGATTGGCCTACATAATTCACCACAAAAAAATAAGAATGGAACTTAGTATACTTTATTTCACCATCGCTAAAACAGATTTTGTAACATCAGGACATTATAAAGAATGCCTGTTTGAATAAAGCCATTGAACTTTTAATTTATTAGCTTTGCTCCCCTTGAAAAAAAATTGTTTACTTTTTAAAATTAAAATGACCCCTTTTGTTGATTATTCTCATATATTGTACTAGATTTTTAAAAACAATTTCCATTGATAGCTAACCTAGAGAATCAATGGAGATCACAAGATTCATCTGAGGATCATGAGATGATGAGGATCAATGGACCAGGGGAAAAAAGATTTTGTTGCACATTTTCCTCTCTGCTATAATTTAAGAAAGGGTCTTTGCTTTAAGATGGTAATTTGGTTTACTTTAAATCATCTGGAAGGGTTAGAGGATAAATCTCTTTTCTGATAATGCTAACGTCTCACTTTAGAATGGAGCGTCAACTTTCTTGTAACGTCGATACACAGAAATAGGATTAATTTTATTTTATAAGCTCCTTAGTGGATTATGTTTGGGAACAGTCACGCACAAGGGAAACGCATCCCCAATTATCACTAATAGTGACTAATTACAGTGTCTAAATTCCTTACGCACCAACAGATCAACGCTGGAATTCTCTCATACCGGGGTGCCACTTTTGGTTTTCCGCTTTCATGTGACGTCCTTCCCTAACAAATTATTTTATGGTGTGTTTTTTATTTCTCCTGTTGCTGCATCATTGAAGTTTTCCCTTTACCATAATGAACGCTTGATAAATACCGTTCGTTTGACCCCTGTTATCCACATGAAATATGAGCATCAAGTGGATCTAACTTATTTGCTAAACGTCATTATTTTTTTCTTTTTCACATTAGCTTTGATCATAGGATCACAGTTCTAAATATTTTATGAGTTAACACTTGTTGCTCTTAGTTGAGTTGATCCAGATCAGCATTTTGTACACTTTGAGAAAAGAGGCTTACAGTCATGCTAGAAATCAAAGTGTCACTACAGTACATTTATTCAATTTAGGAAAATAAAACAAAAAAACCCCACAAAGTTTCTACCCCGAATGATCCTTGTCGCCTGTCGTAAAAACTACATTACCCATCATCCTCTATCCACTGCGCGAGTTAGACAAAAAAAAAAAATGGCGGAAAGCAGTATGTCAACAGATAGCGAAGCTAACATTCCAGACTACGAATACGTTGGCGTTAATAGCAAACCGTTTCATGTCGGTTCCTTCAGGGACGAGTGGCTGAAGAGGCTGGAGCCGAGCGACTATTCCTACCGGGGGGAGGACGACGACGACACGTTTAACGCTCACTTTGCGAACGACATGGGCATCAGTGAGGAGACCATGAACGAACTGAAAGCCGTCTGCAGGTACGCGGCTAATCGTGTGTTTGCTAGGCTATTTGTTTCAGCTTCCACAACATTCTGCTTCTCCAGCTTATCTGATATTTTTACAATAGTACTTAAAAATTTTAGTGTATTCAATTAATTTCAAAGAACTTCATTCGTCCATCAACTGGCAATCGAAGGTACTTAGAGCAGCAGTAATACAAGCACAATATTGGTGCAAAAAATGCAGAAGCAACAATGAGCAAAAACAAGACTGAAATACACAAAACCAATACTAACACTGAAATACACAATAAACAGAAATGTACAGTATAAACAAGAACCAAGGCATTCACAGACTACAACATCCCGCCTGAAAGTAGTACCTGACAAGTGTGTAGCTTTGACCTTTCAGGGTAGGTCGAAGCTTTACACTAGCTTTGCCCATAGATCAAAGCTAGTGCATAGGTAGGTCAAAGCACTTTCTTTGATCTGTGGTCTTACTCACACTGGCCTCCTCCCTCGTCTTTCTATCTATCTATATCCAGTTCCTGAGTGTATAAAAGTTGAAATTTGACCTTGACCTAGTTTTCTCAAGGTCAAGATCATCATCTCAATTTCATCCCCTTTGCTGCCTGAGTAATGTGCTTTTTGTTTAATCTTTCTATCTGGAATGGTTGCAAAGATATTTGGTGGACATACTAACGGACGGACAAACACACGAACACTGACAATCGCAATACATCACCACTTTGAAACAAGTATGTAAAATGAGACAATAGATTTATAAAAATACTGTAGAAACTATAAAACCATAAAGATTCCAGAGCATAAACTGTAGTTGATACTTTATAGATATCTTTAAAGATAGCAAGACATCAGCGTCAGTCTAGCCGTGTGAACACTATTCTGTGCTGACTCGTTCCAGTTTTTGACATGTTTGCAGACTACTTACATGACTGTTTCCTTTTTTTAAGCCCTGATTCGCTTCTTTGCCATCCTGAAGATCAGCAGCCTGACCCCGATGTTGTACCTCCAGATGCAACTTTGAGAACACTAATGTATGACTCTTCCGTTCACTTGCTATCATTTATGTTGTGCCACGGACAAAACAGCAGCATGGGAACAAGTTCGATGCCCTCCTTTTTCTTTTCTTTGCAGACAAAGAAAAAAGAAACAGGATTACAAAGCTTCAAAAAGAATCAAAAAGAATCGACACGATCGCTATGCAGATGAACTGGTGGGTCACTCGAGATCCACCTGCTGGAATAGTTTAGTAGCCTACAGTTACGTGTGTTTATGAATATGTGCAAAACCCATGTAACTTGTCATGCATCTCTTTTCTGTATGTGTGTGTTTGGTCTCTAGGATCGTCTGATTGTTGTTGGGAAACCAGAGTCAGAGGATGATATGATCCCTGAAGGAGAGATCATTTTATCCATCAACGTCTACTACCCAGCTATCATTGAGAAAGTGAGCTTCTCGCCCGGAACCTCAAAGTCTACAAGTCTTTTCCATTAGTACAGTGTTGTCAGTGCAGCTGAGATTTCCTTACCATTCCCCCCCTCCCCAGTTTATCCACATCAGACCCCACATGACTCTCCTAATGACGGGCTCTCACAGCTTGGCAGATCTCAGGGATGGCATCTGTTGTGTCAGCGACCTGCAAGTGTGTGGAGAGTTTAGCAACACACCAGACATGGTTCCAGACTTCATCAGCAAAGTAAGGACACGTACAGAGATTTACAAATCCCCTGATCCAGGAGGTCTGAACATATTTGCTTTGTGTCACTGCACACCCAATGAGTATGTGGGTTCTGTGTATTTACTGTGACTGCACACCTAAATGAATCTATTTACAATCGTCATGTCTACAAAAACATGGATGGAGTAATCCTGTGTTTTGTGGTTGAGTCATGTTCTGAGAGTGTACGTAATGAAATAATCTCATGTTTTGTATTTCAGGATCATTTCAAGTCGGCTTTCTTTTTCTTCGAGGGCGTTTTCTACAGAGACATGCGATTCCCAGAGTGTCGGGACATCAGCATGTACGTCTTTACATGGCTTAATTTTCAGTATTTTTTTTTAAGTTCTCCACACAGTGTGTCTAATGCACAATCAGACCATACATCCAGGTGTTACATTTTAGTGCAGGCCATTAATTCTATTAACTAAAGCTAAGCAAATATGCTTAAGCCATCAATTAAAAACATTACTTTTTTTTTGCATTGTTGCTTGGACAAACTGAAAAGTGACACAAATTCAGTCTTTTTTAGCTAATATTTATCATTACTAATGAAAAAATTGAAAGAGGATAATAATCATTATGGTGGATTTCTGACCTACTTCCTCTTTAGTTTCGCTGGCAAAACTTTGATGTAGAACTCGAAAGTGAACATGCATGAATTCTAGAGGAAATTATGTTGACATACCTTTTGTGTGTTTATTGTACAGGACCATCATCGAATGGGCGAAGACCCGCAACTTCCCGACTTTCAGTCAGGCTGACATGGAGCACACAAAGTTTGCGGATCTGACTGTTAAAGTGGGTTTCCCATACCTCTACTGTCATCAGGGAGACTGTGAACATCTCATCATCATCACAGACATCAGGTTAGTGATACTTGTTTATTTTTATTTCACAAAGAAAACTGGATTTGCTGAAGTGTAGATTAAATGTCAAATAATGCAACTGAGCTAGATAGAAGTAAAATATCCCCACTGAAAGACTCAAATTAGAAGCACCAGGGAGAATGATTCCATAATTCCTACAGTAATCGATCAATTTTGCAAAAAGACAAATCTGTTGGAAGGGTTTCCTGCTGGCACGCCGCGTCACGCTTTCAATCTTTTTGGCAAATTACGAAGCTGCAACAGCTGATGGGAAAAAAAAAAATTATGTCAAAGCTTTCAGAATGTCTCGTCAGAAGGTCAAGCGGAACACATTTTTAAAGGCAGATCTGAGGAAACAGCCAATCGATTGTCTTTTATCACGAACATTATTTTAACACTGAAGGAAATGAAGCTTAAGTTTCTGATGGGTCACTGCCGAGTCACAGTATCAAATACATGAATAAATCTGGATCATTAAACACCAAATTCAAAATAAGAATTCACAATATATTTATAAGTCTGCGTCCGATCAAACTAAGATTCTACGTGTGTGTTTTTTGCTTGAAGATCATCTTTTCCGTTTGTAAAAACTTCGCAGTGGCAAAAGACTAATTGACCCAATTAAGAAGAATCACATGCATCATCACATTCTCTATTGTAGCTTCTGCTCGTGGGTGTTTTCATTCATGTGATTGATCTCACTGACTCAGGTCCTTGTCGCTACGTACCTTAATAAACTACTGTGCAATTATAAACAGTGGTTCAAATGATCACAAGCTGGGATTTTCTCTTTTTCACAGCACTTTTCATTTGTACTACAGTCTTTCAGAATAAAGCATTCCATTGTCAGACAGGACCGGGCTGCACACAGATGAGGCGGGTGCTAATTTGATTTTGGCATCCCCTGAAATGCGTAATACGTAGTTGCATGAGCCTAAGTGCCGATTTATCTCTGTGAGGAGTAACCACACACACGAATGCAGCTTCCCGTATGACGAAGGCCAGACAGAGGTTGTTTTCATCCTTCTCCTTCCATTGTCTGCAGACTGGCCCATGAGAACGACTGCTTGAACAAGAAGCTGTATCCACTCATGACACACAAGGACCGGGTATCCACGCAGAAGTGTGCCGTTTGTCACGTCTTCATCGGAAGGTGAGTGGACTCAGCAGTGCTTCAGCTGGTTTGACACGAAGCCAAGCAGAAGCTGAGCGTCCCCTTCTCTGTCTCCAGATGGTTCACTACCAACGACCGGTTTGCTCCCAGCGATCCGTGTCTGTTCTGTGACAAGTGTTTCCGGATGCTCCACTATGACAGTCAAGGAAACAAGCTGGGAGATTTCCTGGCCTTCCCGTACGTGGACCACGGTGCATTTAACTAATGCTTCTCGTTCAGTGAGCTGCTGAGTTGGAAGATTTCAGTGCTGTATAATACAGTGAAGTTTTATATTTCAATAAGAAATGTTCTACATTTTAGAAACATTTTCTTACAATCTTTCTAGAAACTGTTCTGGTTTAACCATCGTTTGAAATAAATGTGTAATGGGAAATAATTTAACTTCCCCACATCGTCTTATCCATTTTCTAAAAGGTAAAATGCAACAAAATGATCTAATGTTCCTGATCTGATTTCATTGAAGTAGTTCAGAACCTTCAGTGGACCTCAGAATAAAAAAAAAAAATTCAAATATAATACAGTACAGGGGAAAAAAATTCAATTCTGAGACTTATGGTGAAAAAAATATTGGATGGATTTGCATAACTTTTCACCAAGGATAGACCTTATAGTACCCAAGAGGTAATTACATTTTGGTGAGTAGGACTGATTGAGGAATTTTGTTCAGAAGCCTAGTTTTGGCAAAATCCGGCAATCAATCAAACCGAACTGATGACGTTTTTTTTTTTTTTTAAGTACCAGTAACAATCTTTAAAATTAGCATTTAAAGAATTAAAATATGAACAGGTACAGACACAAAAGAATGACTTTGGTCTATGTACTACTTTATTATTCTGAAACATGTCATCACAGGCACAAAAATACTCTTATTTACATCTATGTTAAAAAGGACTTTAAAACAGATGGTTTATTATTAATCATTAGATTTTCCTCTGGGTGAACAAACTTCTACAGAAGTGTGGTAAACCTCCAAACCAGAACTAAATCACTGTACATCCAAATAAACGTATGAGCAAAGTACTGAATAAAAAAAAAGTAACACCTATATTCAGTGTGGCAGATTTGTCAATTCTTGGCCTTTTCATAGTAGAGACATAATTGTGAGACAAAGCAGTCCTGAAGATTAAGGTTATGAGTAAAAAAATAAAATATGCAGTCATGTTATCAGTAGGGGGGGTCCTGTGTGTGGAAAGTTGAGCAAATGACAAACTCCTAATTGCTACCAGACAAAGGAATGATTGGGGGAGAGAACTTGTCAGGGTTGGACAAAGGTGTGAGAACAGCAGCAGACATCCTCTCTTCTTCAGGCTGGGACTATCAAGCCGACTCTTCCTGAGGTTTTGGGCCACTGCATTCAAAAAGAACCAGCAGGAGTGACTGTTAAGAGTTAAATCATCTAAATCACAACCAAACAAATGGTGATTAATAGGTGAGAAGTACCTGGAGTTTTCTCCGGCTGAGGTGTCCTCAAGAAGCTTCTCTCTCTCAGGTTCCTGGTTCTTCTCCTCTGGGCTGATCTCACCATTTGACAGCTTGTCTTCAGGCCGTACAAAAAGAAACACAGAACTAGTCAGAGAGCATCACACCACACCCTGAACCACCGCAGAGAACCCGCAGGACCATGTGATGACACATGTCAGGGTCTAGGCCTTACTGGCATTAACACAATTTTACATTCATTTGGCATGCCTTGCTCTAGAAACAGACCTTTCACAGATTGGTCAAAATCAGTACATCGATTGAGAGAATCAGTGGAGAAAATATCCGGCTGCAGACGTCTGATTACAGAGCATAAAGTGTCTACTGAGAACATCGACCACAGATTCTCAATGAGGTCCTCCTCCAAAGGACAGAATAAACTGAAGGCTTCAATGTCTCTTTTCCCTTTATTAGGTTTCAAATATGACCCAGCTGGTTCAAATTGATTTAGCAACAAGCAGCAGACCTGTCTTATGACACAGCCTCATCACCGGCCGCATCAGCATTTCAGCTGCCAGTAGATATTATGCTTTAGTGAATCAATGAAGTAAAGATTGGCTGGACACTATTATGGATTACTTATCCTTTAAACGTCTGCATTCAAACATCGTGATAATCTTTATCGTGTATAAATGATAATCTGCAGCCTACTCCAGGCGAAGCAAATGACATGATGTGAAAGAAGTTTAAAAAATCGGAAATAGACGAATCAGGCGGCGCCAAAATGAGGTGTGTGTGACTCGTTATTCAACAAACTGGATGATAGTCATGATTTGTGCACAAAAAGAGAAGTCGGAAGAAATATCTGTCTTAAACAGCACTACTACGAGCTTGTCTCGCTGCCAAAACACAGAAAATGACCAGAACATCCGATAACAGGCAATGTCTTTATAAAGTAAGGAAGAATCAGCTTCTGATTAACTGTATGTACAAATTTATTTTCTGTGCTCGCTGCAGTTTTGAAGAACATTTGCCTGTGTGTGCAGATTCGTGTTGGAGCCAGAATGAGGCTGTTTGAGCAAACCAGTAATGTCCACTTCATTTTAAACGATGCGGCAAACGCGAATAACGACACGAAAGGACACCTGAGTTGTTTTCCTTGGCTTGCTCCACTCTCTTCAGCGCTCCTTTCTTGGCTTCCTCGTGCTGCCGCTGCTCAGCCAAAGACTTGTTGAGCACCTGGCTGAGCACGCAGTCGCCTTCTCCCACCAGGAACATGCTCTTAAACTTGTTATACAACATGGTGGCCTTGTCCATGATGTCCTGGCTGGCCTTGAATCTGCGAATCTAGAAGATGGAGAAAAAAAACCATTTATGCTTGAAGCGCAACCTGATGCAGTTCGGGGGTTTGATTCTGACGGAGTCCGTTTACCTTTTTGAGCGTGGCGATGAGCTCGCTGTGCTTCTGGAGGTGCTGGGTTGTGACTTGGAGGGTGCTGATCTCATCTAACGCATCCAAACACTTCTTTATGTCCTAATCAGGTGAGAGCAGGAACACCAAGGGGAGAAAAACAATCAAGGAAGTGAGGCGTGACGTTTAGGCAGCCAATTATTAACGATCACTTTCCAATATAATCGTATCATGAAGACTCCTGGCAGGAGGAGATTCAGAGATGATGAAATGTGCAGCACAATGCAGAATCTGAGCAGCTTTTTTAATCCAATGCTTGAAAATCAGCAAACACGAGAGAAATTATATGGAATAAGAGAATTAACCCAACTTACAGCATTGTCGATTTTCAGTGAAATCTTGATTTCACTGTGGAGCCTCTGGAGCCTCAAGTCGGTGGATATTTCTGAGGAGAGGAAATACGGCCTTATTTTTGTAAAGAAATTACCTAACTGAACTTGAAGTAAATGCAGTTTTTCTGTTTCAAGAATACGTTTTGGATTGTTTTAGTTAATAGATTTTGATTTACATTTGTCAAAATAAGATACGGATCTTTACAACTCAGTAATAACCGACATGAAAAAAAGTTCCTCTGAAGGAAATGTTTGTTGAAAGAAGTTTCCCTGTGACTTTTTCACCCCCGAACCCTTGTGTGTGGATGATATGGATTTATAGAAGTCTCGTCCGATCTCTGAACCTCATCTTGTTTGACTAAAGCTTGATTGTACCAGTGATAAAAAAAAAAAACAAACAAGCAGGCAAGTTTTAAATCCACATCCGGCAGCGACAAGGCAGGATTTAAAGCTCTGCTTTATCTCCCTGACTACGATCCATCAGCTGGTGCAGCTGGTCACCATGGCGACACACCACAAACATAATGCAATGTCATTTCCAACGCAGCACGTAGGTCATCAACATTCACAGGTCATCAACAGTGCACCAATAACACTCACCCTTTTTCTTGAGTCCTGTCCTCTCCTCATTTTTCTTCCCATCATCTTTGTTTGACCTCCAAAACAAAAAAGCCCCAGAAATCAGAAAGAAATCAGTTCCTCTTCTGTAACCTCTGACATCCCTAACGTTTAACATTTATTAATTATGAAACTATTTATTTTTCTGGAGCTGTAAATCACATTTACTCACTCCCTCAATTCATCTGCTTTCCGCCGCCGCATGTCTTTGTCCCCGTCTGGGTTTGGGTGTTTCTTTCTGCCTTTGTTTTTCTGAGAACAACAGAAGTAAAAATCACGTTCCACACCACCGGATTCCACCTGTGGAGACACCTGCGAAGACCGAACACCTGCCTCTTCATCGTCAGAGCCTGAGGAGTTGCCGTCCTTGGACTGTTTCTTCTTCTTAGATTCAGGCTCCTTGGCCTCTGAGTCCTTTCCTTTACTGTCCTCCTTCTTTCTCTTCTCCTCCTCTCCACTCTTGGACTTGTCCTCCGCTGTTCTCTTTCTCTTTCTGTCAGACTCCGCACTATCCCTACATGAGAAAAATGTAGGCTGTTCAGACCTGCAGCATGGAGTTCAAATGGTTACCAGCTGGAAGTAGGTTCAACCTGATGGTTACTTCAGGTTATACCGTTAACTGTTAATCTTTATTTGGCTCTCCCAGCATCCTAATTTACTGCAAATAGTTTCAAAACACACAGCATCTGTGTGCGTGTGTTTGTGTACTGTAGTGCTCATTTCAATGTATTTACATTTCACTTCCTGAGCCTTGCTGTTCCTGCTGCTGAAGCAAAAGTAACTTCTCGCTTTTGGGTTTCCTGCCTCTCCGTTTTGGACCCTCTGCAGCTGAAATACACAAAAATACAGACACTGTCAATCAGACTCACGGCTTTATGCAATAAAAGATCAAAAGTTTGGCAGGTTTACAATAGAGTAATGAAAGTTATCTAGGTAAGAATCTCATGATTACTTCCTACCTGTGGGGCTAGCAGGACTAGTGGGAGCGTTGTCTTTTTCAGTCTCTTGCTGAACATCACTCTTAAAAAAAAACCCCCAAGAAGACGACATAAAATATTTCATACAATTAAAAAAAGATTTGATTATGAATGAGTAATGAATCCCGCTGACCTTTTTCTTTCTTCCTCTCTTGGGTTTGGGAACTTCTGCTGATTCCTGCTGTGCTGGGCCCTAATTTGACACATTTTGTTAATTACATTATAATTCACATAAAGACTTTTAGTTGAATTCTCTTTAGATGAACACACAGCTGCTAAAAACTGGAGGGCAGACATATAAATGGACAAATATGCATTTATTAAGTTATTGGATGATTGTGTTACTTTATAATCTAGACTACTATATTACTTTTTAAATGTAAAATAGCACCATCTAGTGGACAAAGGTGTTTTTGCATTTATGCAATTTTTTTGTATCACATCAAAAAGCTGTGTCCGCATTACACACACCCACACACACCCACACACACACCAATGACTTGAGGAATGAGCGATCTCCAAAATTAGCAAACATAGTCCTACTTTCACGTTTGTTATCTTTTTTATACCTGAGGCTTTTAATGGTCCATTTAAGGACAGAAGAAACTTATACTGTATGTAAAAAAAGTGTGATTATTAAAATTTAATGCGCTTGAAAAGACACAGGAAACTAATAAATACTAATAATTTAATACATTTTGGATTTTTTTTTCCTGAAATCTTTGCCATTGACAATTAATGTTACTTCCTTATAGCTGCGAGTGACATCTATTTTCTTTATGGAATCATAAGGTTCCAGGTATTTATACCAATTCTTTGTATACGCATAGTGAGGAATCACAAAAAAATAAAGTAATAAAAAACTCTTTCTAGATGTTTTACTGAGGTAAAACTTACCTTTCTTAAGAGCACACAGACAGCCATGCAAAAATAAAAGTACATCAACTACCAGGGCTTTGTTGGATACACAGACAGGGAAAGACAGGAAAAGCATTAACCCAACCCAGGATGGTCTCAGAGGAAAAGAAAACTCGCTTTCTAATTTTAGCCAGCATCACACACGGTCACTGACATAGCCACTTTGATCCAGACCCAGCTGTGCTTACCCAATACCTCGTAAATAAATTATTTTTAATGGCGACACACGGGGACAGCCTTCTCAAATCAATCTGTTAAATCAGCCATCACCACATTAACATGGCAAACCTCACCCTGATCCTGATCCTGTACCAGCACGTTTTTGGCCACCAGGAAGAACGCAGAAACAAGCCACCGATTAAAAAAAAAAAGACACCAGTGTTTGCATGCTTTCCAGTGGAAATGGGACGAGGTGACCTGCACCTATTTATAGGATCCCAGCATGCAAAGTACGTACATCCTGGTTCTGAGGACCCTGCTCAGAGATCAGAGACCCTTCCTCCTCCTCCTCCTCCTCCTCCTCCTGCTCAGCCTCACTTCCTGGAACCTGAATGCACCCAAGACACAGCATAGGACGCAGCGTAGTGGGGTAAAACGAGTCTTGAAAAGGAAAAAAGTTAGCGAGTGTCCTTCTGTTCCACAAGTGCTACTGGGTACACAAGTGTAAATAACTGATCGAGACAAGATGACACCATCGATCTGACAGATATCGTCTGTGCCGACTTAGAATTCAGCGTTAATCAAAAATGAGTTTACAGATCAGAGAAAACACAGCAAAAGAAGGAAAAAGCTGACAACACAGAGACACACCAGTAGCATGTCAAAGCAGTGAAGTGGTTATGTGCATATTTCCGATAGATGGCAAAAACTTACTTTGGATTTGATCCCTTTGTCATCTGTTTCCTCTTCCCCTCCTGGGCTGCCGTCTGTATCTTTTTCAGTCAGAGTCTCTGGGGCCACCGGCTTTAAACAGAGGAAACATTCTGATTTTAATGACACCTGATAACCACTAAGCTGCAGTTATGCACATAGAACAGGACTAATCATGACGTATTGACGCCATGGGATCAGGTGCAAATTTGAAAAATTACCTTTGGTGCCGTCAGATCAACCTTCGGGTTGTTCTCAATTTCCCACAATCCTTCATTGAAGCCTTTCCTCTTGTTGGGCTTTGCATACTTCTCTTTGTTGGGCTGGTACGGATAAATATCTTTGGGTCCTAGAAATGCACTGTTTGGATGAAAACAATGCATGTTTCATACATTTGACTAAGGCAAACTCAGGAATTAAATAAAAATACAATGATAAAACTGTTCATGCTGACCACATATCAACAGGTGAAGTTCACCTGCAGTAATCTCTGAGTGAAACACTAATGATTATTTCACACAAAACCATCAGACAAAGGAAATAAAGCCTGTTTGCTGTGAGTTACAAACGTTTCATGGGTGCCGAAAAAAAAGATGGGGAACTTGATATTGGACAGCTTCACAGCGCCATCAGGGACTTCATCGATCTGGAGGAGGAATGAAAAAACCAATGTTGTTTACTCACAGTAGTAAACAACAAAAAATCATTCAAAAAGTAAACAATCACTTCCCTGAGATCAGCGGTTGTGTGCACCTGTGGTTTAGTTGTTGTGTTTTGATTGATGGGTGCATGCATTTGCAATTTCAACTAAAACAATCTGAAATGCTTTTTTTTTTACATCCCGCTTCAAAGCGGTGATGTATAGTAATTGACAGTGTTTGTGCGTTTGTCCGTTAGTCCACCAAATATCTCCGCAATCGTTGCAGACAGAATGATGCAACAAAAAGCACATTACCCAGGCAGCAAAGGGGATGAAAATGAGGTGATGACCTTGACCTTGAGAAAACTAGGTCAAATTTCAACTTTTGTGCACTCTGGATAAGATAGAAAGACGAGGGAGAAGGCCAGTGTAAGTAAGACCATGGATCAAAGCTAGTGCTTTGATCAATGACAGTAGGTCAGAGCACTAGCTTTGATTTTTGACCTATGCAAGTAGGTCAGGGTAAAATTTTGAATTCAGGGGTGTCACGGGATGTTGCAGTCTCTGACTGCATTGGTTCTAGTTTTCCATCTTTGACTGTGGTGAAAAGTCCAGACTTACTCTCGCTGGCCAGTGAGGATAGCCCTTCATTTTAGCAAAGATCAGATCTCCAGGTTTCCAATCTCGAGCCATTCTGAAAAAGACAAGCGAACAAAACAATAACTACCATTTCTACACACATCCTGCCAACGTGTGAAACGATCGAGTTCATCATCTACGGACAGATAAACGTGTCAGTGTCCCTCCCCCCTACCGTTAACATCCACGGTTCATTCAAACGGGAGTCACGATCGGTCTGACAAAACAGCCCAGCTCCACACACACACGTGGACAAGTAACTAGTTAACTACAATAATAACGGGAGTCGCTGATAGCTAGTTAACAAACGTGTTAGCAGGACGTCTAATTAACTGACAGTCATGCTAGCTAGACTGTAGCTGTTTAATACGAGCGAAGCCGCGACCATTCGCTTCACTCACCTCCTGCTAGAAAACGGATAGAACAAAGCCGAACAGCACCGACGATTCGGTGTTATCGTTGTATTATTGTTCCAAATAAGAACACACGGCGGTCCTTTCCTTCAAAGTCGGATGCACGTTTTCCGCTCCCGCGCAGGACGTCAACAGAATGTACCACTTCACTCAAAGACGGGGGGGTTCATTTTAAGAAAATATTATTCCATGGGTTGTGTTTTTAATATCAAAGGATAGAATTAAAAGTGTTGAACACTGGACTATATTTTACACGTTTTTTTAAAGTTAAAGTACCATTCATAGCTATGCCAAATACTAACTGGAAAATAGTATTTAATAATAGTAAGCTTTTGTAAAATGAACCATGCAGAGCATCAGGTTGTTACAAAGATCGTCAAGACTTTCTGTCTGCGGACTTCTCCGGAATGAGTGGGCGTCGACTTCTGCGCACGCGCTTTCGCCATATTGTTTACCATCAGAATAACAATTCTTTCAGTGTTTGTTTCATACATTAGTTGATTGAATCCTCCAGTAACACTCTCTTTATAAAATATGTGACTCGTGGAATCCGAATTTTGATATTCTGTCTGTGTATCGGTGTGGAACTCGTAGACCCTCCACACCTAAAAATGGGATCAGAGTGGGACGTCTGCAGCTGCACCTCTCATCGGTTTGGTGCTGATGCTGAGGCCGATGTAGGATCCGGTTCTCATTAGCATGCAGGTTTATATCTGGACCGACGTTGGTCCTTTTCTGAAACACTATGAACATCACGCACATCCTTGTCACGGAAGTACATCTTCTTCGCTGGCGTTGTTACACTATAATCCCAAATCCAATTTCAATAAATCGTGTCCATTTATTATATTGGAATATACTGCTGATGATTAGCGTGTCATAACTGGTCTGCAACGTTGTAGCATTGACAAATACATGTATGAAATACAGTATGGGCTTTTTTTCACCATGCTTAATCTGGTTATCCAGTGACCTCTAGTGGCAGAATGAGACATAACATGGAATTTCAGCAAAAGTGATGGATTGCTGTCTAGTTTTGTTTGATGTGTCTTCCACAAAGATAACTGCAACCTGCTTTATCTGGATATTTATTTTATTTAATAATAAAATATGGTATTTAGCGTCATCCCTCATAAGGATCTGTCATCATTGTTTCTCATCAAGTATTTGGATTTATTGATGCTGTCTTATTTGTTAATTTGTAGACTTGAAATGAGTACTATTGTACTTACGTTTGATTGCTCAATTATTTCTTCGATTAAAAATGTATTTATTTTTTATTTCTATTGAAAAGCACATTGTCATTTATGCATATTAACAACAATCTGAACCTCACCTAAAACTGAAGAAATTAAATTTTCAGTGGCTTATAATGCTCAAAACCAGCAAAACTGCACACTGGACAAACTGGAAGTAGACAGTTGAATTAAATAAGTTGTTCATTATTATTTATAGTATGTCATCTCATCAATTAATCATCTAATTGTTTCAGTTTCAAGCACTACACCAAAACTTTCTCTTCACAACTGTTAGTACAAGAAATAATTTAAAAGAGAAATATTTCCTTAAGTAAACCACCTGGTTCTGAGGTCCTTTATTCTCATAAAAAAGTACAGATGGTGGAGGTGCATGAAGGTGACCTCAACATTTGTGGCCACAGAGATGAGCAAGCAAACTTTCATGTAGTCAAGTCTACCCTGTGTGTTAAAGACAATGGAAGACACTGATAGTTGAAGGACAGACTCATCTGCCACAGAGTCCCAGAGAGGGGGCTGAGGGAGAAGAGAGGAGAGGAAAGTGGAAAAAACAAAAGGAGACAAGTAAGGTGGAACCTAGGTCCATGCCCAAGAATAACTCACAGGTGCTACCAGGCCCCCTGCCGCGCCCGTGAGGTGAGAGACCTTCAGTGTTGGACCCCAGCCAGCTTAGTGGGGTTCCTACTCAAACATACTGCTGGAACAGAGGCCAGTGATGGAGCTATCGAGAAATGACAGTGTGTGTGCCTGTGGATGTGGGTGTGTATCCTTCACAATGGAAGATGAGGTGTTGGCAGTGCATCCCAAAACACTCTCAGAGGGCCACAAAGTCCTGTTATCCTTCTAAGCTCATTTGTTAAACTGCCTCTCATCTTTGGAGCATTTCTCATACACGTGCACGCGTGCACTCGTACACACACACACACACACACACACACACACACACACACACACACACACACACACACACACACACACACACACACACACACACACACACACACACAAACACTGGGAAAAGCCACACTATATCTGAACAGTGTTAACATCCCACTTTAGTGCTTGTCTGGTCAAACAGTGAAAAGCCCTTTAGTCCCCACTCCACTCTTTTTGCCAGAAGAAGTCGGGTTCTCTGGGAATCGAGACTCAGACAGTGCACAGTTTGTCCCTTTGATGCTGACTCAGCACTGATTCACTGGAACGATCCCAGCTCTGACATCAAGTTGTGGGTTTTTTGTTCAAAAATGACGTCAATTAGCGAATTAACTTATTTCTCAGGCGCAAAGCTATGCCGACATCAAATGTCTGAGAGCCCACAATCGATTAGACAGAGCACATTGACTTTACAGAGGCACATTTACTCACGAGGAAATAAGTTGTGATGCAACACCCTAAAACCCACAAAATGTCTCTTTATGTAAAAGCATAGAAGCCTCCTGACCGTGACTCACAAGATTTTAGCTCACAAGAGTGTCTTTGAGATGAGGCACGTTTACGTCATATGAGCAAAAGCAGGTTAAGCAACGACTCCGTTTTTGCACTGCATTCAGCGTATGGCCTAGAAGAGTGTATTCAAGTCGAGTTAACACAGCTTAGACATGAAGATAAGTTGTAAGAACACGAGCATCACTGGTGTTTAGCTATCCACGGCATCAGAATTCAGGAAAGGCATCCTCACAAGTTCAGCAACATTTAGTAGAGATCACAGGCAGGTGAGCTCTGAAGTTACAGAAAGAGTTGCTGGTTCATCAGCTGATGCAGATACAAAGATGAAAGAAAATGCAAATTACTTTACAGCAAAGGGGATGAAAATGAGATGATGACCTTGACTTTGAGAAAAGTAGGCCAAGGTCAAATTTCAACTTTTGTACATTTGTTTGCACATATCTCAGGAACCGGATAAGATAGAAAGACAAAACAAAAGGCGTTATATTCAGGGAGGCAAGAGGATGAAAATAAGATAACAACCTTGACCTTGAAAACTAGGTCACGGTCAAGTTTTTACTTTTGTACCTTTTTAGGTACACATCTCTGAAACCTCATGAGATATAATCGCAAAACAAAAAAACATTTTCAGGAAGCCAGAGGCACAAAAATGTGTTGATGATCTTCACCTTTGGCAAAATTGTCGCGGGATGTTGCAGTCTCTGACTGTATTATTTATTAGGTGATGCTTTTTGCTTGAGCGTTTCCAGCTCAGGCCACTTCATACATCTATTGAATATTAAATGGAAATGATCCCTTTTTACGGCACCACTTTCATTTGGGAGCTGAAGTCACAAATTATCTTGCAGCCGGTTTATCGTTTTACAGTAGAATGGTAAAATACCTACAGATAAATAGGAAAAGCAATGTAAATTTTCAATAATAATAATATCAAAAAAACTGTATGAAATATGAAAGCAATTTAATGTGTCTGAGCATTTTTCAGTTTTTCCAATTTTTCTACATCAAATTCCATCTAAACCGGTGGATTTGGGGTTTTTCACACTACTTTCTGGTACCATCTAAAGGGCACCTTTTCTGCACTTGAATGAGTGATGGTGTCCTTGAGCTTGTGTGTGTTTTTCATGTGTGTGTGTGTGTGTCATACACATCGGATTGGCATCTTTCCCCTTTACTGCTGGCAAACCCTCAGCGTGTTGGGGAATGGACGGGGGTGCCACTGGAGAATGATAAAGTAGTCGCAAAAGACAGGTCAGCGCATACATTAATGCCATCGCCATATTAGTTGATAAATATTGCCTTATTTGGCAAGGACTTGGCAAAGTGCGATCTCACGCATATCTGCATAGAGGCCGTTTTATTTAACGTCAAAGAGGAAAAGAGAAAAGAAAAAGGTGAGAAATAAAACCAAAACAGTTGTGTTTAATGGAAATCAACACATTTGCTTCCATCCACTGACAATGAAGGCTTTCTAAAGAGCTTCACACCATCACAGGGGAAAATCAGAGGAGCGGGAGCATGGAGAGAAGGAGGTGCAGGAAGATAGAAGGAGTCAGGCCCTCGGACAGCAGGTGAGTGTGTGAAGGCAGAGGATGACAGATGCTTCTGTCAGCGTTCCAAGAGTCGCCGCTTTTTTAGAGCGAGGGGCAGATGCCTCCTCTCCCCTCTCCCCCTCCGTCTCCTCCTGCCTCCCCCTCCGTTTCCTCCTTACCTCTCGACAGGGTGTGATGCGGGGATAACAAGACAGGAGCAGTCCTCTCAGCAGTCGAGTGACCACACTGGTACGGTGCTACACGCAGGTGGGGAGGGAAAGACGTGATGGAGAGGTCCAGGCCCGGACCCAAGGCTTGAGGGGTTCTCAGCCGTGGCAGGGAAGGGGGTTATAAATGTGGGGGTCAGCGTGTGAGGACAGGGGAAGGGCTCTCACTCTGAGCTGCAGGAAGCAGCCGGGGCCCGGGGGCTGTGGCAGTCACGCCTGCGAGGAAAGCAGATGTTTTCACTCGGGGACGTGCCAAGTTTGTAGCGCAACCTTCAGCTGCTTGGAGGTCAGGTCTTCAATAAGGGGGCCGGGCACGGGACATTCTGGAGGCAAATGCTTCAACTTTGATACAACAACATATTAATTATGACGGTCCACCGTAGGGCAGAGGGTTGTAGAGGAACATCCCACCCCACTGGTTCAGAGCCTTCATCAGGCTGACATTAGCAAAGCTAGCTGGCAGATGTAGCGCCGTCCCAGCACCGGCCTGCTCCTCCAGCCAGACCTCGCCGATGAAGAGGTGGTGGTTTGAACTTTAGCTGAAGCACAGCTGGCTCTTAAGTGAAAGCTGACATCCGCAACAGTTTCATTCGTGTTAAACTGACATCAAAGTCTTCAAATCCGTATCGGTATTTTCTCTCAACAACGCATCAAATGACTTCCGACAACCGACACAGTCTTTGATGCTTTAACTTCAACATCTTTAAACTTGATCACGTGTTTTACCATCATTGCTATCATTACCATTCTTTGCACACACACCCCCGCCTTCCAAAAAAAGAAGGCAAAGGCCTTACGATGAAAGTTTTCATATGCTTCCTACACATGAATTCAGATGAATTCAGTGAAGCATCATTATTAGACATGGCATGGGACTGAAAGGGATTGGTTGAGACAGGACCAAAAATAGAACTTCAAATAAATCATATTTCATAATACATGTAATAACATGTTAATTAACTAAGTGGCTGGTATAAAATAAAAAAGGGAAAACTTCACAGGAATTACCACTCACGTGTCTGTTCAGTTTACCTGTGGGTTATAGCTCTATGTGGATTTAACAAAAGTCTCCACGTGAATTTTGGGAATCAGTTTCAGCAAACAAGCTGACAGAAGCCAATGCCTGCGCTGCATGAGGCGGCAGACCTCAATTTATATTAACTTACTCAACTTAAAGAGCAACTTTCACTTAGTTTCACTGCTTCTCAGTTTGTCGGTAAAGGACATTCGGAAAAGCCAGTCAGCTGCATGAAATAGGACAATTAGTTTCATCATGGAGCCACAATGACTACAAAAAATAAGTGATTCTAAGACTTTATCACTTCCCAGCCCGATGAGTTAAGAAGGGAGTTTCACCTCATCTCAACCTTTGCATTGATTTTTGAGCAAGTGGGAGATCGGGGGATTACTTTGGAGAGCAGCAATGAAGACCCAGCTTATTGGGTCTTTTTTGTATTTGGCAAATGGGCTTGACAAAGATGGAGGAGACAAAATCTAGGGCTTACAGCTACGGCACCCAATCAGGGGAACTTGAAAGCAGCGCTGCGATGGGAAGCTGGGAGAGAGGGTACCTCATTTAGGAGTTGTGAATTTGGACAGGGGGCATAGGGAAATGCTTAAAGTAAACCACAGAGGCCCCAACAATCGTCAGGAATTGAGACGTTTTAAACCTTTAACGGGGGACTGTGATCAAAGCAGTAGCGGATCCTCACTTGAGTGTGAAAGCGGAACCGGAGGGAACAAAGGGGATTGGAAGGGATCATGGCAGGTTGAAAACGTAAAATCAGCACATTAGCTTTATGAGGGCGTCAGAATATAGGATGATCGGGGGATCATTGGACCCATGGGAACACGAAGAGAATCTAGTATGTACCAAGCTGAGCTGAGGAAAAATTAGGCCACTGCTGGCAGGAAAGCTTTGCTTATAAAAGATGCAGCTAAAGAGGGAATAATGATCAATTTCCATGAAAAATAAGTTCACACACACAAGTTTCTCCTGAGCATTTGTGGATTATCAATGAGAAATCTAAGATCACTGCTGCTGGGTCACATTTGTATCGTGTCAGAGAGAGAGAGAGAGATGCCTACAAAACATGATCCTCAAACCTTTATGCCATATTCTACGATACCAGGTGTAGGTATGGAACTCACGTCTCCTTTCCTTTTAAAGCCCACCTCAAACAGAACACAAATTAGCCAGCCTCCCCCCAACCCCACCCTTGCTGCAGCCTCTCCCAGTCGCAGGGCTAATTCAGAAGAGCACTAGCCTTGGGTTTGCAGGCGTTCTCGCTACGCTGAATTATAAATCAAAGTGCACTTATATGAAACTACTTGCTAATTACATGTTCTCGTTGCTCCTTTGCTCCTGACTGCGTCGCCTCACGCTGGCTGTGATCACTGGGAGGTGGTGGAAGGTACAAAAACTCATAACCAGCTTTGGGAAAATCATGTCTAAGCAATCGAGCAAAGATGAGAGCAATTATTTTCCTGTGATCACCGTGTGCTGCATTGATGGCAGGACCAATCACTGGAGTGGACCTTTTTGGCGTTGTCCTTGATTCATCTAAAAGAGAGGCCAAACTGCTACGGGGTACAAAAGCATTTCCTCCGTTCCTTTAACTTATGATATTTTTATCTACAAATTCCCTTTGCTCCTGCACTGTATTTGTGACTTCCTCATCCCCTTCGTGTCCTCTGAGTGTCATTCTCCACCCCACCCTACTGCCCATTCTGTGAGGCAAGCCAATTTATCACCGGCCGAAGGAGGGCCTTCACCTTGTCTGTTTTTGAGGCTTCCCGTCCATAAGCTGCTCCCCTAACGAAGGGGAGGCGCTGCCTCCTGGTCAGTCCGGAGAGATTTGAGGGGTCAGGAGGTTCCGATTCCAAGTCCAACTTGGGAAAGTAATTGCTCCTATAGTGGACCGCTGAGAGGAGTCCTCACAGCCGGCCAAAGTAACTCACACACTGTGGACTCTCACTTATGGGCCCGTGGCCCAGTCTCCAGTGTTACGCATCCCCTGGATATGACCTAGACGGGGGTGATGCGAAGGGGTCAACTCAGCACGTCTTGGCCAAGGTAGCCGGTACTGGCAAAAGGATCCAAAGACTGGTGCCAAACTAAGCATAAGAGAGGAAAAAAATGAGGAGATGGAAGGGGAGGGGCTTTGACAGGAAGAGGAATTAACTGTCAGGGAGAGATAAATAATGAGGCGAAAGTGGGCAGCAGGTGACCCGCCATAGGGCTCCCTGGTAGACACAGCGACTGGCTGACCTCCGGGCTGGATCTCAAGGGGGCCACCCACTGGCCACCGACTTCCACGCTGTCACGTAACACCAGAGACCGGGTGTGGATGCCTAAACTGATGGAGAGCAGCGAATCAGATCATGATCATCAGACGGTATTAAAAAGGAAATAAAGCCAGTGATGATGAGCTCCGGCCAGAGGAGGAGCTGCAGGTCTGGGTAGTTATTATTACACGTGTGTGTGTGTGTATGTGTGGTCCGTGTTCAACTAACCTTTACCTGGCTTGTGAACGCCTCATGCACTGATTTCCAGTGCTCAAAGGAGAACGTTCACTATAGTATTGATTTTAATTTTCCAACTCTGCTTTGTGTCGTGCGGCACGGTGGCGCAGTGGGTAGCGCTGTCGCCTCACAACACGGTTCGAGTCCCGCTCTGTGCTCTGTGCTCTCCCCCGTGTCTGCGTGGGCTTTCTCCGGGGTCTCCGGCTTCCTCCCACCCCCAAAAGCATGCGCTTCAGGTTGATTGGCCAGTCCCAAATTGACCGTAGGAGTGAATGTGTGTGTGAGTGGTTGTTTGTCTCTGTGTGGCTCTGCAGTACACTGGCGTCGTGCCCGGAGTGTCCCCCGCGACCCGCGTCAGCGGATTAGGGGGGTTAAGAAAATGACTGACTGACTGCTTTGTGTCAATAAACCTTAAACTCAACTTTACTCAGTTGTGTCTTTATTTTGTTTTGACATAAGAACAGTAGAAACTTCAGATCTAATGCAAACATTTACTTGACATTTCTGAAAGTGTGTCCATAAATTTAGACCAACGCATCCTGGAAAAACTCCCTCAGACTTTTTTTTCCCCTCCACTTCTTTCATCAGGAATCAGTGCCTGAGTTTCAAATATAATTTACATCAGTCAGATGCCTGATCTGTTCCTGGTGTTATTGATCACCCCCCCTCCCCCCTCCCCTGACCAATTTGTGATCTGCCTCGGCATTCATATCTGCACCACTGAACCAAACTAGCGTCTGTCCGGCTACAAAAGCATGGATTCAGTTATGGAATCAAATAAACTGCATTTTGAAATTGACTGTGTTTGTCTGAAATTTCTGATGAATTTCTAAATAAACTGAACTCATTCCGAATCATATACTCTTTATTCCTGTTTTATTACTATACTTTACAAATGGTTAATTAATAAATAGGTTCATTTATCACTTCCATGTTGCTTCAGCTGCAATGTTTTATGACCTTGTTCATGTCAGTAAACTTAATTGATATGAAACCTAATCACGTGATAACCTGTAATTTCTGATTTGTGTTTTATTATATACAGTATATTCTTAAGGTGTATACTGATAAGTGTTCCATTTTTTCTGCGACTATTCCCCCCTAAAAAAAAGCAAACCCCAAAATTGAATTAATTCTACCAAAAAAATTGTCTAATAAAGTCTAATGAATCTCGTCCTCTGTGCAAAAAATATCTTTAATAAAGCATTAAGGAACCACATTGTTGATCACATTGCACATCTTTTTTCCATTCTTTTTAAAAGGGTATCAAATGAATTGACTCAGAGGGTGGAGGGGGGAAAGCAGGATTTAGACGTCAAAGTATCAAGCATCATGTTAGTTTTTTTTAAATAGATGTATACCAGAGCACCGCCTTCCACCACCCTTACGTTCTTAATTATCTGTTTGTTGTCTACATGTATTTTATTTCTAAATATTGTCGCTATTAAGGTTGAAGTACCTTATATTAATCCTTGTTACTTCCCTTTCTCTGGCAGTAAAGTCTGAAAACATTTTATACCGAAGCAATTGAATTGAAATGTTACTACAGAGCAGGAAGTAAGTTCAAATTTGGGTCACCTCATACTATGTATTAATTTAATAGCATTTCAACATCATTTAGTAGCATTTTGCAATTTTCCCGACATTCCCCTGCTTGAAATAGTGTTGAGAAAGAAGCAATTAAAAGCAACAGACAAATTAATTAAATTTGATGGGTCACAGTGAGTAATCTGATTTCCTGTTGGATCGATGTAAGAGGGACCTGGAGAATTGTAGCATTAGTTCATATTCTTGATTAGACAGTAGTTTGTGGTCTGGAGGAGGCCCCCGAGAAACTACTGCAAGACAAGAAGGCTCAGTTCAGAAGTTTATGATGATGCGTATGGGTGAAAGAGAGAGAGGATGTGTGTGTGTGTGTGTGTGTGTGTGTGTGTGTGTGTGTGTGTGTGTGTGTGTGTGTGTGAACGAGGCTCTGTGTGTGAATGAGGCTCTGTGTTCTCCTCCAAACACACCTCAGCCCAAGGCAGTCAAAATCAACCCCTTTCCCATAATAGTCGGGGTTCTTGCTCCAAACAGAGGCGACAGCAGGCTGGGCTGGAATCGTCATGGCAATGGCCAGTGCGTAAAAGTCGATACTTGGTGAGAGGGGGGGAATGGAGAGAAGGGAGCGGAGCGAGGGTTGAAGGAAGAGCAGATCAATGTTGCTGTTTGATCTCACACAGGCTCTGAATAAATGTATATTTTAAGATGTCTTTCTCTCTCTCTCTCCCCCTCTGCACAAACATTGGCATTCTCCATGTTGATTCTAGACTTTTGTGGATAGAGACTTGGTTTCATCCAACATCTTGGATGTTATTCTTGGGGTGGGTTTCCTGTGCTTTTTGCAGTGGAGCTACGGTAGCTGAGCAGGGCCAAAACAGTTGTAGCTACAAAGTGGGAACTCTGGTTCTTGGCCCATTGAAGAACGAACACGGAGGGTGGTAGGCGGCCACCGTTTACACATTACCACACCTTTACTTGCTGTCAAATAACTGCGTCCTGTTCACTCAATCACATATTTCAAGGTTCACCCTTTTTCTTCTGAATAATTAGCTCACCTATTTCTTATTTAACTTGTAGCTCAAGTCGTGTGCAAGAAAGAGGACAAACATTGCTTCTTTTTTCAAAGCTCACTGATGCAACGGTGATGTAAAATCCTCCAATGCTCGGACAATGCCAGATATCAATGCACAAATGGTAAACAGTGTTGCATTAGGGTTGCGTCGAGCTCCAGCGGTTCCATCAGACAAATTGTAGAAATTTTGACGTTAGTGTAAATAAAAATGGCATCTTATCCTCACAGTGTGAGTTATCTTTTAGGAGGAAGCTTTTTTTTTTATTACTGTAAATGCTCTTGTTAGGGTATAAAATATACTCTCAGTTAACTCTTCACTCTCACAAATCAACACGTTTTCAAAATATCAGCGATTGTGTGCTTGAACTCACTTGAAAGGGTCACGAGAATCTAAATTTATGTTTAAACTTTTCTCGTCTGAGCGTTTAAAGATGAGTTTTCGGCTCATGAAGACATTCATGTGTGTGTGATTTAAATTCACCCTCCGCCAGGTGCCAAGGGTCTGTAAGGATTTGGCCCATTTACAGCCCTCTTCTACTCCTCCTCTGTCTACATGGCTATCCACGCAGCATCCCTACATCCCTGCAGCCTTCGTCGTCCTTGATCTGGTTTAAATAACAGGCACCACTGTCGTAATTATGATTTTATCTCATTTAACTTCACTGGATTAAAGTGTTTCAAGGTTGGGTAGATTGCATGTAAAGAGGGATTTGAGTAGGAGTTAATGAATCATGCCAAGTTGACATTTGTCTAAATTATTTATTGTCTCTATGATATTAAAACTATATGATGATTAGCAATTTAAATGTATTGAGTGGGAGTGTTATTACGTTCTATATAGGCTATATAAAAGGAAAAATAAAACTGCTACTTCTCAGGCCATGCCTCTGTAATATGTGTTCAAAAGGCATATTTACTCCCTCATTGCTTCAGATACATAAATTATGTAGTTGACTGGATGCATTTCATTTTTAGAAAAAAGTGCATCACAAGTGCTGCAACAGTGCAATGGAAGATGAAATGAAATTACATAAATCAAAGGAACATGAAAATATTGAATGTATGAACATTAGCTTGCACAGTTTTTAAGGTTTTATCATACATTTAACTGTAATTTGTTTGTCATTTTCCTCCACTGATAAGAATTCGATATTAACCCTAGATTGAATACTACAAATGCACAAAGCCCTTAAAGCACGCTAAAACAATCTGAAACAATGAAATGATCATGTGAATGTGATAAAATTTATAAGGTGGCAAAAATTAAGGATTGTTCTTTCAGCCTGTATTTCATATTGTCAGCAATAACACCTCCAGAGAATGTCTGAGTGTCTGTGTGTGTTTGCTTTATTCCACCAAAGGACTTAAATATCTTCTGCTATTGAATTTTAAAGCAAGGTAATAAAACTGAATGATCTGCACCTGGAGGAATATTTGACATACGGAGACAACTGGGGTGCTTATGGGATTCCACTCTGTCAATATGGATCTTAATACCACTCAGATTTTCCATTTTATATAGGCTCGATATGTGTCAGTGAGTGTGTGTGCACCGGGAAGTTCCCCCCCTCCTTCTCCAGAAAGTATTCTCTTTGAGAATGTATTCTAATTTGTATTCTACTGTTCACAGCTTAAAGTGTGTGTGTATGCATGTTTGAATACTTGAGTGTGTGTAGGGTCCTCATTGGAGCTGCAGTGGACCGTGGTGTGCGACCTGCAGCGGCCCTGGGCTGCATGACCGTGAGCTAATAACGAAGCAGCGGGCCTGCAGGGCTCCCTGTAAGCCGGCCCCCGTGCACCACGGCGCCGGCAGGCTGTGGCGCTCTCCTGCCTGACCTGCTGACCTCGGCCTGAGCTAATGAGCAGGTATAGGACGGCTGAGCTGGGGGGGTCTTACAGCAGCTGAGTTCTGCTTCGGGTTCCAAATGATGACATTCGTCCTCTAAGGCTGAGGGAACGCCAAGGAGGCGGCTCGTAGCGAAAGGTTTCGCTCTCTCCGAATCGCAAGAGGCTCCAGGTAAACATGCGAAATCACAAGCGAGCGAGTGTAACAAGGACAGATGCATTAATAATTCACTAGCATTAATTATGACATGCCTGTATCTCAGTTTGGTGCCATTGCTGAGAGCATGTTAATGTGACCGCCCCTTCCTTTTCCTTCCTCTCTCCATCCTCCCATTCTCCCTTCACGGGACCAGCCACTGCTACCAGCCAGCCACAGGGACCTAATTAACACAACATAAATGATGGGATGCTGATAAAGCAGTCACAGGTGACATCGCAGGGCAGCGCGCTGCTGCGCTGGCTCTCTTTGTCCACACAGCAGACCAACACGACCAACTGTGTTCACATGGTGGAGCGGGGCTTTTTTTTTGTCTTTGCTTGCTTGCAGAGATGTGGGAAATAGCAGTTGTGTATGTGTGTGTGTGTGTGTGTGTGCGTATGTGTGTGTGCCTTCATCTATATCTGACCAATGCCTCTTTAGTGAGAGTGTAATTTACTTGAGCCCGGCAGTTCACAGATGCTGTGCTAATTACTGCTCTGCATATTTTAATAATTTCACCGACGTCATCATCCATCAATTTTTCTTTTGTACTTAAATGTGTGATTAGATATTTATTTTTATTGAACAGTAAGGCAAGTATCTATAATTTTAAATATGAATCATATCGAAAGTGCTGCTGATTTCTGAAAAGGAACAGATCAACATTTTGGAGGATGGACTCCACCCTAACGGTTGGGCTACGGTTCATCAACATACAGCAAAAGGCTTGTAATCATATCTCACCCGTCCAGGATGACAGAAAACAGAATTTCGATGCTCATATTGTAGCTAGATTACCACCGCTGCTATAAATAATCAATCAGCTTCTGTGTGTTCATTTAGGGGACTTGCTAACCCACTAAAACACTTTTTGTCAGGCCTTATTAACCTGGGATCTATGTGGAGAGGTGTTGACAAAAGATGTCAAAAGAAACACAAAGACAAAGTAATATTCAGCTCACATTATTTGATTTTCCCATTTGCCTCCTCGGAGAACGCCAAGGCTGCTCAGCTCGGTGTTTAAGAGGATAAAATCAACCTGCCGATAAATCTTGAAAGGTAGTCTAATAAATATTAGGGCTGGTATTTATTTCGCCTTCGTGTCGTCTGCTTTTCCACTCTTGGAGGTAAATGTGAAGTGTGACCTACGGTGTTTAATGAAGAGTGAATACCTGCATTTGTTGATGCAGGCCTCAGCCCGTAGGAGAACACTCTTAATCTTTGACGGCATAGCAGGAAAACCATCAGGCATTATTTTGACAATTGGATAGCATTCAGCTATTACAAACCATCAGCTACAGAAGTTTGCTGCATTATTAAACAAACAATTCACACTGGAATAATGGAGGGAGAGGGTTTATTGCACATGCAAAGTGAAGCAATGCTATCATAAGTAATTTCCTCTGAAATATGTGGGCTAATATAGAACAAAAAAGAACAGTCCCTGTTATGTTTGCACAAGGGCTTACATCTTCGCAGTCTTCTTTCTCCAACTCTCAAAAAACAAAAGGCCACTTCACCCATAAAGATACATTAATGTTGAATGGCCGAGTAAACAAGGAAGGAAAATTCACAGTAAAATCAGAATTACCCTCAGAACCTCTGTGCCTTCCCTTGAAAATACTTCTAAATTGATGTTGAGCATACATGTTAGATTATTGCATTACTGCAAGTTAGAATCGCCAAAGAGGGAAGAAATGAGATTTACTGACTGGTAAAATGAAGTCTCAAGAAAGTGATTTCTTTTCCCACAGCCGCTGTGCTGCTCAGTTAAACCTGTGCCATGCACATTTCACATCGGTCAGGCCGGTGAAAATCCATTTCGGGTTACAAACACAGAGGATTGGGTTGATAAGAGACTTTAAATGTTGTGGAAAATTGTTGTCAGAAGTATTCTGAGGACTACATGTATCCGACAACAGAAGAGCTCCGTCGTTTTGCGTCACATGGGTTGAAATACAACAAAGGATGATGATGATGATGATGAAATGAGATCTGTCTTCATCAAACTCGTAACATGTTTGGTCAAAGCTGTTCTTGCGTTACAGCTCATCTCTGAAGCATCTGAAAACTGCAGGATGTGTGGCTTCACAGTCACGCTCCAGGATGTTGGGCAAACATCCCAGAATGCAGTGGGCCTGGAGCAGACCTGAGGTGACCGGTCAGTAGTGCCTGTCAGCGACAGGAGGGAGTCAATGAAAGAGGGCACTGTATCTAACCAGTGAGGGAGCTGGGATGCAGAGACCCCCCCCCCCCCCTTCACTGGTAATGTGAAGAAAGAACTTTGTTTAGTGGTCATATGTTATGCATTCTGTCATATTTCCAAAAAAGGTGCTAAAATTAAATGGAATTGCATTTAATAGCCTGGTTTTAGACCCGATTAGATAAAATTTTTACTTAGAGAGGGAGGAAAACTTCTTTATGCACACACTCACTGAGACAAACCTTATTGTTTAGTCTGAGGTTAATGTTAGTCAGACATGGACACACACACACACACACACACACACACACACACACACACACACACACACACACACACACACACACACACGCACGCACACACACACGTGCCACAAATCTTCATCCTCATGCTTCAAACTATTGAAATAACTCTTTGAGTCACTGAATTTTTCATCATGAACAAACTAAAACTTGGTTGGGACACGTTCTAAATAAACAGTGAGCAATGATAACTCCTGAATGATTTACAGTACATTAATTTATACCTTACATAAAATACTAACTTTAAAACGATCGCTTCTATCTTAAAAGAAAACAAAGATATGATGGATATATCAGCACCTACTGATTGGTTATGGCATGATAAGCCGCGAACAAACACAAAACAGCTCCAATGAGCACAGCAGCATCAGATTATTCTAAGATATGTAAACCATTAAATAAACATCAGCATCAAAACTCAGGTCAGGGCAAAAATTCCTGTGTTGTTTCATAAATGAGTGGCAGTGCTTTCTGATGCTGCGTGAAACAGCCCATATGGGGGCCTGGGAGGAGGCCCGGGTGTACGTGGAGTCATAAAAGAAGAGAAACGAGTTGACAGAGTCCCAGCGGGCGACAAACTGAGACAAGAATGGAGCAGCGAGTTGGGGACAGGTGAAGAGAAGCAGTGGTATGAACAACGCTCAGGGCATGACAGCTAGTTCACAGAAATAAAGTGAATGAAACGGTGGGCTGATGAGCCATGAAAAGATGGAACTCACAGGTGCCAGCACCCCCTCCCCCCCAAAAAAACAGAGCAGGTAAATAAAAGAGGGGGGCCTGGACAAACAAAGACTATTCCTGCAACACTTGGCTCTTGAGGAGAATCAGGCAGTGCTCAGGTAGCCTTGTTCTCTGTTTATCCGAGAACAACAGAGAAATGGGCCGAGGTGTGTTCCTCCAGGTGCATTGTGGGCATTGCCCACGGATGCGTTGTTTGATTTACGCTCTGCTTTGCTGTTGTGCTTGTCTGTGGGCTCTTGACATGTGCACTGCCGCATGAATAATTGAGGCCTCGACGCAGTCAGGGTCCAGCAAGCACTGCTTGCTGTCTCTCTTTCGCTTTCCCTCAGTCCTCCTTTATCTTCCTCCCCATCCCTCAACCTTCCCTAAGTCTTGTTGTCTTAGTTTCCTTTTAACCGGACTCAGCTGCCGGTCCTTGAGACTTATCTGGAAAGCCTTGTGACGTGAGGTTTAAGGGAAATTATAATTGAGACGATTTTTGTTCATTTAACCCATTGTGCTAAAAAAAACCCCAAAGAAACCTGGCATCAGTTGAGAGTTCATCTACATCTAACTGCTTACTTTGAATCTGTAAGACCAGATTTGTGTTAAGAATATATAGTAAACCTTAAAATTGAACTGTTAATTTTCTGGAATCACTGAATTACATTTTTTAAAAATGAAAACATACACCCATACGCTCCCATAAATGATGTTCCTGGATGTGTTAAGTCGATGTTTGGCTGCTTTGACTGACACACACCCAGCAGGTGCTCCTGTCAAGTCCATAACAGAGGTCTAAACTGAAGCGTGAGATAAAGACAAAAAGTCATACCCGGGTCAGGCTGTTGATGAAGACATGCTAAATCAATGAGAGAAGACTGGAGGATGATGAGAATATATGTCTGGTCTGTTTGTATCTCTCTGCTATTCTCTCTCTCTCTTTCTCCATCTGCTTGATTTCCGATTCAAACGCAGTACAGTTATCAGCTCCAGCCGATAAACAAGTCTGGCTGCTAGATATAACTCCAATATGAGAAACTCAATCATAACTCTGGAAACCGGCTGGGAATATGAACGGCGGAAAGAAGAGAATGAAAGTTGTCATGCCCACAGGGCAAAAACCCAAGGTCCCTTTTGGCAAAGTAAAGCTCCTTCTCTTCCCTGTTTTCTCTCACTTATTCATCTTAGAAAGTTTAAAAAAAAGTCACCATCTGTCTTTTCTAAGCCCTCTTTAATTTTTTTTTTTTGCGAACATGATCTCACTAGTTTTTGTAGTATTTTGCAGAGATGCACTTGGCGTCTTCATTCGTGATTTCAGGACACTGATAGCTGTAGGGTACATGTTTCTGAAGTCTTCTTCACTCTCTGTCTTTTGCCAGTAGGATCTCTGTGATTTCCACTTGTCAGCAAGGGCCAGTCATGCAGAGGAGATGGAACCTGTGCATCAGAGGGAAAGAGAAAACTTAAAGGCAGAGAGAAAAAAAAACCCAAGTGTGTGTGTGTCTCATTGAAGGATGGGGGGGGGGGGGACTAACTTTGACTGGACTCACTCATGCTTTGACATTGACGGCCCTGGGAGAGTGAAATAGGACCAGCTACCCCAGAGGACCAATGGGGGTGGGGTGGGGGTGGGGGGTAAGGGGGGCAGAAAGAAGAGGGGGTGAACTGCCAGAGGCTGCTCCCGGCTTTGAAGCAGGGACTAGAAAGGGCTGAGGGCACTGTTAGCCCTCTTGAAGTTGTTTCAGCACTTGCCACTTTTTCGGGCATCGCCTAGAGCTGTGGACGGCTCTCTCTTTCAGGATGAGGTCCCACAATGAACTCCGCAGCACGGATGCTCACCTTGATGTGGTGACTTGGATCAATAGTCCAAACCAGTGAGCCACTGGCACCAGCATGTTGTGATGATACAAAAAAAAAAAAGTAGTTGAAACGCTTCTCAATGTCTGCGCATTTGGCAAGCGAGAGGAAGTGACTGCTGTCAAGACCATCTCAGGAGCACACTGCAGGCTACAAAGAAGAGTCACGACGGACCGAATCTTACAAAACTGCACTGCAAATGGATGAAAATCATAAAGACGACGACACAAGACAACTTGAAGACACATTTGCAAAAAATTTGAAGTAGATATTGCGTCCTCTTTGTACATACACATACAGAGACATTAGAATTAAGAAAGAGTCAAAGTCATGACTTTATGTCTGTGCTCGCGTCTCACAGGCAAAAAAAAATAAGACAGTCGATGTGCAGAAAGCAGAAGTAGAAAGAAAACCGTAGAATGAAGGATAATGAGGTATGGGTGAAACTGATCAGGAGGTAATCACACAGGGTAGAATCACACAAGGGCAGGAGGTGAGGAAACAAAACGAACAAAGGTGGGCAACATAAAACAAAGTAGGAATGAATGAATAAATTAAAATTAAACAAAGGAAAAAACTAGTCCAAGCATCAGCTATGAATACATCACCAGAATCTCAAATCTACATCCTACCCCTGCTACTGCAGCCGTTGTCTTCAGAGTTTCAACAAAGCTGAACGATTGCTGCAAAAGAAAAAAAAAACCCAAAACCTACAGCTCCCATGAAAATTTCCCCACCCAGCAGCAGCAGGTTTGATCTACATCCAGAATATTTATCTGCTCTCTGTTCTAAAGTACATTTCCCAACATTCAACTCTCCCTGTCTGGCTATTATTAGGCCTACAGGCCCGTCTTGTGAACTTGTGGCACCTCATATTTGTTATTAGTGGTACACTTTTCCCATTTTTAAGGACAATCTTATTTATTGCATATTTCCCTCCATAAAAACCTGTATCTTTGTTTTAGTAGCCCAGCTCAATAAATAGCCTGAAATACTCCTGCTCCCAAAGTACCCACTAAGTACTATTAGTATTTACTGCCTGTGTTTCCTCTAGCCCCTCTTTTGGCCTCTCCTCTCCCCCAAAGATAGATTACATCCAAGACAGCCTATGACCGATTGATAGGGGGCACAATGCTTGAGCCTTTGGAGAAATATGCGCTTATGAAATCATAAATATTATCTCAAGCACTAATTAGCATTAAGAGCACTGGTGATTTTATTTATCAACTTTAGCCACAATTAATAACCGCAGCCTTGAGAAGTGCACGACGCAGATAGGCAGGACATGTTTGCCGCGTCAAGGCCATAAACCCATTACACACATAGACTGATTGAGGCAGCCCCACTGGGGGAATAAGTAATTGTGCCAGAGAAATTTTAATTGCTCTGAAATGCATTGTAAATTACACTACCTTGCTTTTAGACAGAAGTAACATGAATGAAGGGCTGGGGTAACGGTGGAGTGTCGTGAGTCTGGTAATGGGTTGCTTAATACCAAACGACCTTGTGTTTTCTTACCTCACAAAGTCTAATGGGAGGGATCGGTGTTAAAGTATCACTTGTACAGTTGAAACCTCTTTATGTGCTACATTAAGTTCTGTTTACGATGACAAATAAGATATTATAAACATATATATATATATATATCCATCCTTTCATCTCAACTCAACTCATCTCAACTTGCTAGTTTCCCAAAACGTCCTCAAATTAATTTTGTGACAGTAACGTGTTAGCTACTCCACTAGCTGGAGACATTAGCCCGCTCCTTGTTGGTCTGACAGATATTGTACAGAACATGGTTACATGGTGGTGAAGAGATGGAGACAATGAGTTAAGCACAGTTCAAGGATGAAGGGGGTGAGATATCCAGGGGATACGGGCTGGTGGTGGTGGGGCTACGGGGCGGCGAGTGGTCTCATTGCTAATTATCTTTATTGTGCTTCCCTGGCAGTTTTCCTTTGCAGGGCTTGTCGCTGGCTCTTGTGTTGAAAGCTCTCCAGGGCCCTCCTTAGTGGCCCCTGGCTAATAAATGCTGAAGGAATCGCTACCAGGTCACAAGTCTCGGCTCTGTCATGTTTAGTTTCCCTTTGGATTCATCGCATGGCAAGGAATATGTGAACAAGGCTTGATTCCATCGCTCCACTACTTGCCCGACAAGCCGTACTTTGTAGCTCATAGTCTTTTGGAGAGTTTGTTGAGGTTCATGCTGGAAGAGGAATGTCCAAAATGTGCATTCAAGATATGCTTTAGGCCGTCAGAGGTCCTGCCTGAGAACAAAGCGTGATGTCTTGGTTGGATGGAACAGTCAGGCCTCAAAGGGGGGCCTCTGCCTCACCTGCTTCGTACACCAAACCTCCTACGCTCCAATTCTCTTAGACGAACCCTCTGCCTGGAAAAACAAGGTGACCACTGGGTGAAACCCAAAAGGCTCAGAGAGCTGGAAGAAACCAGCTTTTCTTTGCAATCCATGACAAGCAAGTTGTCGAATTACCTTTCATTCAAATGCTCACTTGCTTCGGTCTTTGTCTGGTAGTCCAGCGGAGCACTGTGAGAGATTTTTGATGATTTATGAGATCTCACAACCCTGTTTTGACCCTGTGGTTGTTGCCTGAGTTTGCATCACCTCCAAATATGTGTGTGAAATTCAAGGGGGAAAAACCTATCAGATGGATGAAGATTGGACTGATGTGTTGGTAGAAAATCAGTAAACAACATTAATTTCATATGAATCATTAAGAAAGCAGGAAGTGGCGATGCTCAAATGAACTTTTTGGATTATCTTATGAAGTTTGTAAACTTTTGAGGTAAAAGAAGGATATCGGTCAAAGTTTTGAGCTGATGACTCAAAGTCATTTAAAGGCAAGCATAAAATATATTTTGCAAAAAATGTACACCACTCAGGCTGAAAGCAGAGCTGTAAATGCAGAGCTACGCTGCCAACTTTGTAGAGAGACCTCTGTACAGTACACTTCTACAGAATTAACACAGGAGCCAGTTGATCTTTGTCGCTTCAGGGGAAAACAGGCACCACAAGCGAGGCCAGATGTAGTTTGAAAGCACCCTGAGATCATACACTGTCTTTAACATCAAAAAAAGTGTCCACATGGATATTCTTAATGGGTTCAACTTGGATGAATTATTCAAATCTTCCCCCAGTGCCTCTCTCTGGCAAGTGAATACACAATGCACAAATAGTCATAGCTAAATGTTATCACTGCGTACTCTGATTACTAGAAGTTGATACAAATTAATTGGAATATTGAGAACCAAAAGAAATTTCCGTGTGTGAACTTGCATTGAATCAATATTCACTTAATATATCAAATAATAATATACCATACATATTACTAGATGATACTTTAAAATGAAATGTGTGCTTCACTTGATGGATGGATACCAGAATAATTAAAGACCTTCTGAAAACACATTCACTGTGTGAATACTAATAACAGTTGATACCGTGTCTAAAATCTCTCAGATTTACTCGTGTGGGTAACACAAATATAAGCCACATATGTAAAATATGGACTAGTGAATTTATCCATGTGTCTTCTATTCGCTGATTACATTAATATCATATTCTCCTTCATCACTCAACTTCACATGGCACAAGATAAGAATTTGGGTGTGGAATCATTACATCATCTATATTTTTATCTGCCGAGTGAAGAATATAAAACAAAAAAAATCTCTGCAAACCGGTGGCGACTCAGAGAAGAATGGGTTGAAGGAATGAGGAACAGCATAGATGGCTTGAATTTTTCAGGATTCCGCCTCGTGAGGTCTGGTCTTCCAGGGCAGTGAGGAGGCTGCCCAGCTAAAGCTCGGCGGGGGCACCCACTTTGATACGCTACCCAACATGGCTTATTGTGACAGGACATCACAGGGGGTCTCTGTGAAGCTAATCTCTAATAAGGGATGAAATGACATGTGATGAACCCACTGGATGCCAGGGCGATCTCTGCAGGAGTGATTGAAGATTGTTAATGATTATATTTAAAAGTGGTTCATTCAGGACCGTTAATGATGAACCCTCCTCTCCTCAATCTGATCCTGGAGTCTTATATATTACATTCATTTGTTTACAGTTTTTGTTCCCTAACATGCTAAAACAAATGTGTCCTACTGTTATATTTATGATCAATAATTTTAAAGAAATTGTATAGATAATAATAATAATAAGCCACAATTAGTATTAAAAAAACAATTTAGTAAATAATGACAAATACCGCATACGTTATGAATTTGTATAGAATTTGTCTCCAGGTGGTTCTCATGAGAATTGTTTTCTTTGATATGAAGGGGACAGGAAAGAGCTCATGAGAAGTTGCCTTGCTACTGAGCATTAGAATATATAAAGAGTTGATTCTATAAACCTGTCTGGACATATATTGAACCTTTATGGCTACAAATAAAAGCAAGGGACATTTTCATCTCTCATGTTGTCACTTTAAGTATCATTGATATATGAGGAATCCTTTAGGTTAAAAATCTGGCTTGACTTCTTGCAAATTGTCTGAATCTAGATTTTTTTAGGTGTACTGTACAGACAGCCAGCAACATTTGGTGAACTTGCAGCCCTAGGATCGCCAAATAGCATCACTGGGCAGATCTTAGCTTGTCACGACTTTGAGCATTGAAATGTGTTTGTACAGTGGATGTCACTTCAAACATGCCTCACATCGACAACTGTTACACTGGTTAACACATTCTGAGACTTTCGTGTTACAAACACAAACTTCTTAAATTATTAACCAGGCTGTTGTTGGGAAATTTTTTTTTACATGAAAGTGTTGTGAAAAAAATACTAAAAGTAAAAGGATCTCATGTGAACATGAGATGTAGCTGCTGATGTAGTAGCTGATCTTTTTTTTTCTCATAGCATTTCTTTATTTTGACGTTAAATGTTGTATATGGTAGCAGAGAAGTTCTTTGTGAAAAACAAAAGAGCAATGCAGTACAATTGCCCTAATGGATCGGGGCCATGCTACGCCGTCATTCATTTGTTCCCATTATATTCCACGTTTTGACTCATTAGCGGCACCTAGAGTAAGACTTCAGTATTTCAGCCTGCTGCTCAGTTTGATATGGTACTGGTTAGAATGTTTTACGTGGGCCCTATCCTTGCAGGGAGCAAACCGTGGACCCATGAGCCAAAGTTGAGTTAGGAAATGAGAATAAAAGGAAAAAAATCTGATCTTTTTGTGTGAAATTCCTTACATCAAAAACAGCAATGCACCCCACCTGTGATGAAAGAGTTGTGAGTAGTCTGCTTTTTAAACAGTTACAAAGAACCACACATTTTCAACACCTTTCGTTAATGGGCTGCTGATATTTACCACACTTCATTACTGAGATTCAATAATGATCAGACGACCCGCTGAGCAAAATATAGTGTATTTAATTAGATTTTTTTCTTTTTGTAGCAGGATAAGCACAGGTGTTGATAATAACTTTAACAATGACTGCATTCTATTTCGGTGAGGCCCCGTTTTGTATGAGTTGGTTCACCATAACTGTTTAGTAGAACACCTGAACACTTGCATTGTAAATATTGATATGTTATTAACGCATTAGCTACTTTAACACATGCCTTTTGTCCAGAGGTTTTAGCCTGAAATATTTCAAAAGTACAATATTGCTTAAAAAATGAGGTGAGACATCATGAAGACTTTTGTATGTTTAGCTGCAGCGATGACCAACCAGACAATAAACGCTGATGATGATCTCGCTGTTAGCGCCTGTCATTTCATATGTACCACATAAAATTACGAGAGACCTTGCAGTGCAGTGGTGGGGGCTCAGCGTGGGATTAGGGGGGCAACTATCTCAAGGCTGCGTTTCTCAGATAACCGCACCTAAAGCAACCTCTTCTCAAACACACAATTACCCACTGGCTCCCTCCCCCAATCTCCTTCACCACCTCCCTTTTGAATTTCATCAGGGGCTTAATTAGTATACAAATAAAACTTCCCTTATCTCCTTCTCGTCCTAATTGGTCTGTCTTTAGTTATGCCTGGTGAGTGTGTGTTCATGTGTGAGAGCTGGGGCCCCTGTAATTAGGGTGACCGTGTTCACCTTTCCTCTCAGATGCACGGGTGCTCAGGCGGCCCATGGGGAAGCTGGAGCTCTAGATTGTGCTGGATGCTTACATGGACGTGTATGTGTGTGTGTGCGTGTTCTTATGGTGGGTTGTTGTGTCGTGTGTGTATGTTTGTGTGTGTAAGGGTGGTGTGGTGTGGGGGGGACGCTCAGGATTATTGCTCTGCAATCATTCCTAGACTATCCCAGCGGTGTTCTCATGAGCCAGGAGGGCTTTGGGTGCTGTCGGTTCCCACTGAATGGAAGGGGCAACTCACTGTTTTTTTTTTCCCTTCTCCCCCCCCTCTGCTCGTTTGCCTCCCGCCCTCCACAACGAAAGTGTTTATCGATTATCTCGCTCTGGTCTTCAACAACTTAATATTGGGTGACAGTGTGCTGGGTTCTCATCGTAATTAGAGTTCAGTTCTGAAGTGGTGGTGATGGTGGTGGGGTGGGGGGTGAGGGGGGGCAATTAGAACCCTTTGTTATTAAACTTGATTCATCCTCCTCCGGCACGGCTCTGCCCTGCTCCTCTCCGGTCTCCGCTGCTCTCGGATGCTTACCAAGGGTATCGGGCCATCCGGCTTCTTGAAATTGGCTAACCTGCAAATTATAATGTTTGCTGCTCAACACCCCCCCCCCCTATCCACCCTCCTCCTCCACCATAACCACCACCAACACACACATGCACACACACCCTTAACCCTTCCTCCCAGGTCTGCCCTCCTCTTGATGCCAATAACGCACCGTAATAACTGTAAAGATCCCCAGTCAAATCCACTCAGATGCCTGGAGTTACAATCACAACAAAGTCCTCAGGAGCCACTGAGACTCTATCTTTTACTGTGTGAGAGCACATATCGTGTGATGAAGATATTCAAGTCTTGATCCTTGACTCTACTGTTTTATTTTTCATTCTCTCGCACAGATAAATTACAACAAAATGAAATAAAAATGCAGGAAATAAATACATAAGAAGGTCTGTTCAGTCGTAGTTAATCTCATGTGCCAAAGGGGTTGTGGTGTTTTTTTTCTTTCAGGTGGTCCGTGTTTTCTCATTCAGGTCTGATGTGTGATATTCATAAAATAGAGTGTTGTAATTATTGTATTTTAATGAAAGTAATGATGTGTTGCTAAAGTAAAACTTTGGGGAAAGTCAAACTCAATCATATAAATAGAAATGTTAAATGTAAAACTCTCAGTCTGCCGTGTTGTGGTGTAAATTATGACATGTCAACACAAAATCCTTGTCTGACCCTAAAACAAAGCAGGAAAGGTTGACTGGGAGGAATCTCTATTTTCAAGGTCATCCCAATAAAAACACACATGTTTTACAGAATCAATGTAAGTTATAATACTGCAATGCAATCATAAAGTCATACAGTTGCAATAAACCGATCCAAACCAGTCAAAAGTTTCCTAAATTATGCAAATTCCTTTTATGCACTTTTTACAAATTCATTCATGACCTCAATCTTCATGGGTGGATTTTTTTCAAAGAGCAGATAATCTTTGGACCCGACCCAGCACGAACTTCATCTCCAGTTCCAGAGACATGTGAGATGCCCAGGTAGTTTGGCAGGAAGCTGCTTGTAAATAAACACAAAGCAGCGATGTGCTTTTTCTTCTGCAAACGAAGGCCACCCAACTCATGCAATAAACAACACTCCCTCCTTGGAGTCTATTCAGAAAAACAATACATAATGTAAGCAAGACTACAGAGTTCACCAATGTGCTGTGTTTTATTCTTCGCTACGGGGACGACGCTGTGATTTGTTGTTTGAAAGGATGTTGCTGTGAAGAAACACTAAAGTCTTCTTCATTCTGGACTAAACAATTTAACGTTTGGTTAACATCTCAACATTTTTTTTCTTTCTGTCACCCGTGAATCAACCTCCAAAATATTTTACCCTCTATGACCACAGTGGCAGCAAGGCCTAATTTTTATATTTCTTAAAGCATTAGAAATTTATCTAGTTATTGGTATCCTCCTTTAACTTCCCTCGACACCCACCAATAAAAATGTCAGCCATGTGTTCCTTATTTCTCTGCGGCACCAAACCACCATTGTTAGTTTGAAGAGGTGATTTGAGTTGACAATATTCTTCCTCCTCTCCCTTTCTCTCCGGCCGTCCCCTCGACTTTTTATCCCCATCCCTCTGCCTTATAGTCTCCAGGAGCTTGATATGGAGTTTATGAGGAAAAGGGATGAGATCAATCCCAGTGTTAGCAGCTCAGCGCACATCTTTCCCAGTAACGGCAGGACAAGTGTCAGCTGGAGAAGAGGCAGAGAGAGAAAGAGAGAGACTGTGGTTGGGGGGTACGATGAGAAAGAGATCCCTCTGCATCGCAGCCAAGCAAGTGAGCAAGCAAGCGGCCCGGCCCAAGGGACTGCACTTCCAGTAGACAAAAGATCAATTCTCTCCATTTCACTCTCAGCTCCTGATAACAAGGAAAAAGTTCAGCAAGCCCAGGAGCTGTCTTGCCTTTGAAATGTGCATTCTGGTGCGTTACACACATGTGGTTTCAAAGTTACACTCGCATACGAGGGGCATACAAAAATCACAATTCTTCTTGCATATATATATATACTGTATATACTGTATATATATATATATATGTATATATGTGTTTGTGTCTGTGTGTGTGTGTGTATATATGTGTGTATATACAGTATATATACAGTATGTGTGTGTATATATATATATATATTATATAAGTGTGTATGTGTGTGTGTGAGTATATATATGTACATATATATATACAGTATATATATATATGTAGATATAGATATATATATTCAAGATGATCAGTCATTTAAGGACAAGTTTTTCTAGACATGAGGGGCAATTTGGGTTAGAGTCAATGATTGAAGAGCAATGCCTGAAGCTGTTCAGTGGGTTTAATGAGTGCAGTGTGTGTTGGTTTCTTTATAGTCAAACTTTGTTTTCCATTAATTTTGATTTGTCACTTGATGTCCTTTGTGAAAATGCAGCCCTTGGTTTGCTGTTGGTTGGAGACGACGCAACAGACAGCGAGAGAAACCAGCACCAGACAGGAAGCTGTTACATTTGGTCAGAATCAAAACATAATTTGTGACAGTGCGTCGTGCCAAGAGTGTGTGGTTTGGATCGTGATTGCGGTAACATTGTTATTGGCAAAGGAACCACGGTCGGTCAAACCAGAAACACGCATCTTGACGAGCTCCATTTTGTTTTTCCTGCAGACACAAACGTAATTGATAACATTCTCATTTGGGGGGGAGTTTATGGAATATATAGTTTCCTTCCTGTTTGTGCTGGTGCTGGAGTCGCAGCACTTGTTTTTGTTATAATTTTAAAGCGCTCCTTCCAAACCACATGTTGCGGGGAGCCCTAAGATGTTCCTCATTAAAGGTAACAGCTTTTTTCAAACTTTTATGTTCCTGAAATAAATGTGTGAGGACATTTACATAGGTCAATCCGTCATTCGTGACACAATGTCTTTAAATGCTGCAGTTCAAACATTCAAACCTTTTGTAACCTCATCAATTCACATTAAACTTACATTTACCCGGATCTGGAAAAACAACTGTAACACACCGTTACGGTTCTGGTACGCGATAGTTATTCCACTGTTTGATGTTACTCAACAAGTCCTGGTTGTATATTTTGATTGTTAATGTATCTACCAAGGTCCAGAAACCTCTGCTGCCTTCCAGAGACGCTGACGTTGTGTGACAGTTGTGTAGCTGGTTCTGCTTAAAAACACCACAAACTGAGAGCAATTCTTAGGAGGTTAGAACCCTCTCATCAAAGTGGAGGATCGTTTTCTGTTGGGATTCAGGACAGGCGCTGACCCCCTCCCCTATAGGCCCTGCTATCCAGCAAATGTTGATCGAATTTTAGTACATCAGTAATGTACACACCCTCCTCCCCTCCTTCAGTCCTCCATCATTTGGAGTCCAAATGTCATAACAGTGTCTGTGTAATGTACCCAATGATTAGGTTTCTCTCAGGGACCTCTGCTGGCGTCCTCCAGATGGCCCCCACACGTCTTTAGCGTATGCAGATTTATTCACCGGGAATGTTTACAGATATTGTCATTACACGGACATCCGCGGTTAAATAGGCAGTAATTGAGGCAAAAAGCTGTCATCCAGTCCGTGTTGTTTTCGTCATGTACCAGCTGAAAGGAACAACTCATGTGTGTGTGTGTGTGTGTGTGTGTGTGTGTGTGTGTGTGTGTGTGTGTGTGTGTGTGTGTGTGTTTTGTGTGTGTGTCACAAAATTGACCTTTTACATAATTTTCAATTACTGGAGAGAGAAGAGAAACGGAGGGGTCCTTGTAGTGCAGCTGTCTCTGCCGTCACCCCTCCTGAACATCTGTCCATCGAAACGTGGTGTTGGCTCCTTTCTCTCGCCCCCCCCCATGAGGTCGCCCGCCCTATTCCACGATGGGCAGGTGTGTGCTGGACCAGGCCCCTCTGTCATTAAGCGGTCCAGCTGTGCTGTCACGTCTGGCGCAGGGGCGGGTATCATCCATGACCCTGTCTCGTCTCCCCTCAGAGGGGCACGGGCAGACCTTGACAGGGCGGCTCGGGGTAAAGCCACGCATGGAATATCTATGAAGGACAACTATGTCATCCTCTCTTCATACCCTGGTGAGCGCCACCTCCGCATGCCGGCCTACACTCGTGCCAAAGTGCAGGACGGGGCCCCCATCAGCCGTGTCAGTCAATGAAAACAGAGAACATCACACCTCCCCTCCTGCTGTGTCCCGCCTGCCTTTTCTAAAGGAGACTTATACATCTAGAAATAGACATTCTCAGCACGGCAGCAAGGATGGAAAAAAAAAAGCAAATTCAATAACAAAGTGTCTGACCGACCGGGGTTCTTTAAAAAAAGACTTTTTGGGTGAAGCAGAACAAAAAGTAAAAAAGACCAGAAATGTAAAAGATTAAATGATGATAAAAGATAAAGCATGAAGATGTTTCTACTCACTTGATTTATTTACTCCATAGTTATTCTATCTTTCATTCAGCCGCAGGATGCTGGTTCCTTAGTGGTTGAAGAGGCAGAGGACCAGATAGAGAGACAGAAGAAGAAGAATATGCAGTGGAACGAGGATCTTGATAGATACAGCCACAGACAGGAGAATTTATCCATTAAGTGTTGACCAGACATTCGATCCAGTTCACCTCTGATGATTTGATGAGACTTATTTCTGCTGTTGTCACGTCAAAACACAAAGTAGTTGTGGTCACGGCCACATGGAGCGAGAAAGTACCGGGGAAAAAAATGAAGACAACTGGAAAAACAAGTCAGGTGATCACAGCCGTTCATTTATTTTTCTTTGAAAACGACAACAGAAACAGATTTCTGCATTGAGGAACAAGAATATTTTGAAGTGTAGGTATTAAGTTTCATTAGGACTTTATGTCAATACTGCAGTTCTGTTGTATTTACATGAAGGACATGTAAAAATAACAAGAAATAAATTTTTAATGCATTAACAATTTATTTTCTACATTGTTTTAATTTTTTTTTTTGGCCTGATAACATCATGGTAGGATTTCCAAAAGCAGATGATGTAATCTAATATAAAAACAGACGCCTATTAAAATTCTCTCCAAACTTGTAACTTTGTCTTATTTCCGTTTCAGCAAGTCATGTTTGTGTCACTGATCAGGGAAGTTAACTCCTGCATATTCCACAGCTTATTAATTTTGCAGTGGTTTTTCTATCTCATGATTTCAAGGAAGTCGCTTGAAATATAGAAATAGGCACAGAAATAGAATTATCTTTGGTGATCATTTAAACTTGAAAATCTAAAATAGATTATATTTCACTTTACGCTCAAATAATTCAGAAAAATCTATGATCGTGTTTCCTCCTGTGTCGGGAAATTCCTTTTGTGTTTCAAGCTTGTCCATCAGACAGTTTTTGGTACGGTGTAGTGAGAATTTTGCAACCCGATGAAGGGTGTAGCTACACCTGAAGAAGGACTTGGATGTTTTAAAGTTTACCCTCAGGCATTGTGCAGCTAAAGTGGAACATCCACTGAAATAAAACCCAATCTAGTAAGTGGCTTCTGTGATTGCTACGGTTTGCAGATTGAAGTCAGTTTTTTCTTAAAACAGAACAACCTTTATTCAGGAATAGATAAACTCCATGCACAAGGAGGGGACATTTTCAAATTAAAAGCTGGAACTGTGATGAAACAGACACACACGTGACTTTACATCACTACTTCCAATGTCCATGCAAAGCTGCAACAATAATCTGTCACGCTTTTCAAAATACAAAACCCCCACTTGCATGTTGCATCATCTAAACCAGAGCGAACATGGAATCTTTTTTTTTTTTTTTTTTTTTTTCATTTTTTGACCGGCATGAAATCAAGAATGTGATGTTTGTTTGGTCATATTTGAGTTATTGGATTTTTCAGTGTCAGTAGTGCAATTCCCAGCCTCACCTACAGTGCATACACTCACACACATGTCTGGCATTATTGGCAGCATGCCTTCATCCACCGACACCTCCAGCATCCCTGGTGGCCTTTGTCACAGAAGAAAGAGAATGATCAATATCCCAGTTAAACTAGACTTTCAAAGCTGATCGCAGGGCCTCGTTCAGGGATCGTCTTCTTTAATGAATTTTCTTTCATTCCACACAAGTTTTTAAACATCAAACAATAAATTGGCCAGGGCACCGTAAAATATTTAGATCTATTGACTGTGTTTGAAAAATGTAGAGGGCAAAAACTCCAGTGGTTTGATGCTGATACATTCTGAACACTTTAATCCACCCGAGTGTTTCCTTTTATCTGCCTGGGTTTCTCCAAAAGAGGCAAAAAGGCCCTCAAGAACGTTCTCAAAGATCCAGCAACTCTGTTTTTTTTTTTTTTTGTGTGTGTTTTTTTTTAAAAGAAACTCCTTACCTTCAATTGCTCTTTTTCCCCCCTCAACGCAGTGATCCTCTCAACACTCTTGGTACCATGGCACACTTTAAATACATTAAAAAAAAAAGTTCAAGTCCTTGAGTGTTGGCTCAGCTTAATTGTTCAGGACCTGGTCTGGACCAAGAAAAAATAAAAATGCAAATGCAATGAAATTCCTTCCTTTCTTTTCAATCATGATTTTCCTCCTGTCAGCAAAGTAAAGTAAAGTCTCACATGTGGAAATGTAGTGTTTTCAGTATGGTAGTGTGGCAATAAAAAGCTTTCACATCTGTTTTGTTTATTGTAGTCGTGTTGCATTTCGTCATCCCCCGCCCAGAAACAGCTTTTAAAAAACCCCTGCAACAAAGAGGTGATAAAAAAATACATCTGTAGTAAAAAGATACATTAGCTTTTGGTGGAAATGGCTATTGAAATATTATCATTTCTTTTATTTTGAAGCTACTAAAGATATCTTTCATTTTTTGTTTATTTGTTATTCAGTATCGAGAGTGACCCGTCACTCTCAGAGGATCCTGACATCTAAAAGAAAGTCTGAAACACCTTATGCTACGGAAACACTTTGTGAGACTCAGCAAGTTGGAGCAGAGCGCTTGCTTGTGTGTTGTGCATGTTGATTATAGATTCTACTTTTTCCCCTCCTGGCCTGCAAACATTTCTCTTTCGTTTCAGCCAAATCAGTTTATTTTTTTGTTTTTTTTGGAGAAAGTCACATCAAGGTGAACATCACCGCCTTGGTCTGAGCTCTCGTGGAGCCGCTCTTTCCCGATGTTGTAATAAATTGTCCAATGTGTATGCAGATCTTTGTCTGCATGTGTGTTTGTGTGCTTGGCTGGCGTGACAGCCTGGCCTTGACGTTGAACATCTGCTGGATGATTCATTCAGCTACGGATGTGGAGTGACACCGAGGCACATCTGCCGAGGTGCGGGCGATCGCTGCAACCTGGCCCTCGTGTAAGGCCCTCGATTCACGACCCAAACCACTTTTCTGACGATTGCGTCATTTTCCCTCCTTTCCAACAGGGCTGGTTCACAAAAATGACATCCTGTTGTGCACGTTGGAGAACAGCAGATGCATAGCCTTAGGGAGATTTAGAAATGGCAAACATAATGAAACTCAAGAACCTGTGAAAAAAGTGATCCCAGATTAACCTCATTTGGTCCTTTCGGCGTCTGTAGAATTAACATAATGCTCCAAATGTGCTTTTTTGTATTTTAAGTGAACCCTTCACATCCGGCTGTGAGACCAGTGCTCTATTTTAATCTTATTGCTGTTCCTATATCTTATGCTTGTGCTTCATATTTGTTGTTATATATTCAATAGTATCAAGTTTTATTGTTTTTATTCCTTATGCACGCCTGTTGAATTAACACATTTTATAACTGAGTTAATGATTTTAAGTAGCATAAACATTTTGAAGAGAATTTGTAATTTAACAAGTGAAAAAATTTAATATTTTCGCAATGACGTTTTGCGATTGTGATGATTTGATGCTTTTATCTGTTTTATGTTGCTGTAATTATATATTTTTCTTAAAAAATCTTTTGTTTTAAGAGAATTTAGGACAAAAACCACCAATTTTTCACTGCATTCTAAAATTATGGAAACTAAATTAAATTCAATGTAAAAATAAAATTATTTACAAACCAATTTGTTCTGGCAATAATTGTTTAAGGCCAAATTTTATTTTTTGTGTGTGACAAAAGCATCATCAGGAAGTACAACATGCAGACTGGAACATGATAAATTTTCTCCACTGAGAGGAAAGATTGAGAAATCATTTGATTGAAGTGACAGATGCTTCTCTTCACTACTGTGCAATGCATTGTAATCACTTGAATGACTACAGCTTGACTAATTAAGGTTATGCAGTTGGCTGGCATCTCCCAAACAAATCCTCTGTAATGTGAATTATGTTGCAGCGATGCTCCCACAGCACAGCGCAGATGAGAGTGGAGCTGATGCGCTGTTCGCTCTGACTTGTGAGTCGTAAAAGAGTTAAAAGATCAGTCGGTTTAGCCCTCAGTTTTCAACCTCACATTCATGTTTCCACTTAGCTGAAGGTATAATTTTATTCTGGAATAACAGCCTCATAAATTGATTTAGTGTGCTGTCTAGCTGCACCATACTCAGCCCTGCTGTTATCATGACGGAAACACGGAGGAATATGACTGTTACAAATTAAGCATAAAAAGCTGATGACTAACAAACACAGCTAATGCAAATGATGATGGCTGGAATGTGCTGGATAGTCGTTCTTCAGCTTGCTGTGCGTGTTTGGCACAGATAGAGTCCAAGGACGCACGGGGCCTTTGATCGTGTCTCTGGGGCGTCCCAGATGTTCCAATGCAGGGCAATGTCAAGTCTGGTTTATTTGCAGAGGTAATGCCCAGCCATTATATGTACAAGTCATCCATCAAACAAAGGGAGCATTTCAGGAACGCTTTTTTCTTTGCACGAATGAGCAATTGAGATTTGTCAGCGAAGGGAATCTTGATAGACCATAACCACATCTTCAGCTACATGTGCTTTAAAAGGGCCCGGGCCACGATGTTTATTCAGGGAACCCGAGGGACATTTCCTCTCCAAGTAAGTGCAGATGTCTGCGGATATTACCAAACATTTGAAGTAAAACTCAATGTTATATCAAATTTCCACACATGCCATTGAAGTAGGTGTTACTCTCTCTAAAATTACTGCTTTTTTTTTTTTTTTTTAAATCATGAAGAACTCATTTGAGTTCCGTCTGACAGGCTGCACGTCTTGCGGAAACATCTCGACCAGTAGGTGGCAGTATGATACCTGACTGCACCACTTCCCAACTCAAGGTTCCTCAATCATTACAAAGAATAAGCACGCTGACTATTTCAATTGACAACTTGAAATATACAATAAAATCTGCTGCACATATACAAAAATGTGTCTATTTAATCATTATTTTATATTATTACAGAACAAACATTCCTATTCATTCACTATTTAGCATTTCCAAATAAAAGCATGTATCCACAGCGGTGGCATTTTACTGTGAAGTGATTGAAGCAATACAGAAAATATATATAAGATTAGTGCTGCAGCAAAGTAAGGCTTAATATGAATTTCTGAAGGACACACCCCACATTGTTTCTAATGAAAAATCACAATAGTCATTGGGAGAATTAAATAGAGCCAGATAGGATAAAATATTATACCACCATTCTTGATTTTCTTGATTCAGTCACAGTAACATCACAACTGTCGGAAAATCCTTTTGATTGAGATATTTTGTTTTTTGTTTTTTTTCATTTTTGGTCAAAAACAGTTAGGAAATGTTTGCAGGCTTTGTAGATATTCAGAAATTCTCACTTATCTTGAACCGTGTTACTTCGGTCAATCTGAATAAAACTGCCTTGGCAGTTTGCTTTCATGAAAACACTTTTTCAACATCTTTTTCCACTTTTTTAACAGCGGTATGAAAATTTATTCGTAATTCTCTGAATCTCGCAGCTGCTTTCTTCTGATATTGATGGTATCACCCAACTGGCTGGGTGAAGGGATAGAGGGTGCATGGAAATGCATATGTGACACCATTTCCCCTCAAACTATTGTTTCAATCCCCACTGAAAGCAATTAAATGGTGGCTAAGATCCAGAGAAACCAATTCTAATGTGATAATTTCTGGGCTTGTTGCTTCTGCAATGCTAAAACAAGAAATTCCATTTGTTTTTTTGAACAACTTCGCTCTCAACAAGTCACAATATATAACACTTTGTGACCACACCGGGCAAAAGCAGGCATCCTGGATCAGACGATTTATTATGAATATGTCTGCAGGTCGCTGAGATAGTTCTCAAAATGTATTTCCTCCAGATTAAAAAGAAACGGACGGTGGCTGCACAGTCCGCTCAATTCATTCAGCTCAGAATTAGAGATTTATTTTCTGACGAGGAAAAAAAATCAATTAGTGCTAAATTTATTCATGGATTTCTGCGATCAATGCGAGTCCACTCAGAAGGGCTCAGTGGGACCCAGTTCATCCCAGTTAATGTGTTTGAAGGGGAATTACCATTGATGTTGTTTTCCCTTCCTCTCGGGTCAAAGAGCATCTCGGAGCTGTCACGGCCGACCTGCCACTTGGGAGGAACTTCCTTAAAGTCCTCGCCGTTACCTGCAAGACACCTGGGCGCCATGGCGTGGAGCTTCAGTTGACGTGAAGAAAAGCCAATGGGGTCGGTTGTCTGTGCTGAATCTAACGTGCCCACTGTCGGGGAGTCGCTTGAAGAGCTAATGGTGAATCCAATCAAGGCTGAGAATACTGCTTATTGATTCACCCCACTAAACACACACAATACATAAATACAGTGGGAATACATCATGTGTGAATCCCCTCCCGGCTTTCACTTCACAGGATATTCATATCATCAAACTGTTGCATTCAGTATACTTCTATTTTATTGTTCTGCTAGGTGAAATACGTTGGCTCTGCACTCTCTTAATGCGCTGCAACTGCTGTGATTTTAGCTCACATGATCTTTCATGACTTCTTGATTGTTTTCACAATCCTCGCATACTTGATAACGCCACAATGATAGATGATGTGATCTTCAGAAATTTTCCTTTAAGGATACACTTTTTTTTTGCTTTTCACATTGATTTGAAACAGTTCCTGCACACAGGCTATATTTCAGGTCAATTAGACATATTTGGGCATTTGCAAATCATCTTTTTCTCTCAGATCCTGGGGCTCTAAAACTGCGCTCTTGGCCCTAACAGCTCTGTTCAGAATCTCTGTGGAGCTTGACATTTTGATCCGCAACAGAGACTAAATGATAACCGTTTCCTTGTAAATACTGTTGCCTGCGGGGGAGGGTTTAAATAGACCAAGGAGGACTTTTCACTCGCTCACTTGTTTATATGCACAACTCATCTAAATATGGACAGCGTTTAGAATATAGTGTGCATCGCATGCAGCACTGCGAGGGTGCAGAGTAAGTAGCACGAAGGGAGAGTCATAATTACAGCAACTTTTTTTCATAATTTCCTAAAGTCCTTTACAAATTATGTAATTATGACTATTTTCCCAGAAAATAGCAAATAGCTTTTGAGACTCCAGTTCAGATTTTCCTTGCCAGACAATATAATTCCAATATCTTTTTTTTTTCTGTCACTCTCTTTGTTTGGTTTTTCTTTAAAGAGAATATATTTAAAGTGAGTTTTTTGTTCCCGTATGAAAGAACAAGCTGCCTCTGTGTCTTTGTTTGAAGCGTATGGGCTTGTGATCACTCTCATTAACTCTCTTCTCACTGAGAGCAAAAAAAAAAAATCACTCCGATTCATTTATTGTTATTGCAAACATCATTGACTGGTGTCTAAGCTCGCATCTACATCTAAGAGAATTTAATTATTCCAACCTAACAAAAGCCTCTCTCTTCAACAATTTTAAATATAAATGGAGGAGGGATCGATTAGTCCCTTGTTGATTTTGTTTTCATGTTTTTTCCCCAATCTCTGACAAAAACATAAAACAAGAAATAATTCCTTTTGCTAAAAAGTGCGGGGATGGAATGGATGGAATATTTATTTTTGCCTTGAGAGAAAAGTCAGCGCTGGAGTTTGACCCCTGTGTATTTGCATGACAACCTTAGGTCTACTTCACTCCATGGCTAGTTGATGACAACATCCCACTACTACTGCCGAGTACGTATTGAACACCGCCCACGTGAGGGAAGACTGACATAAACTCTTTTTAATTGAGCTGCAAATGTTGTCAAAAGATTGATTCATTATTGTAAGAGTCCCTACAGGGAAAATCTGCTAAAGTAAAAAAAAAAAAAAAAGTATAATTAATACAGGCAGTCACATTATGCCCAATGTGAAGCTGCACAGATAGCATAATAGTTCATTTTCCACTGTGATACACTAAGCATTTACCAGCCTGCTGATAGCTTTCCGTGCTCGGCTGCCGACTCTTGGGAAAGATTTCTCCTTGTCACATCCTTATCAAAGGAGCGTTTTGTTACTTCTTGCACACACAGTTCTTATTCTGCAAGAAGGCCTGTGATCTGCTATACGTGTGTAGATCTTTCTCCAGCATCCCCCTCCTCTCAATGCTCCGCTCAAGATCAATTGTGTTTGTACTGTATGTGAATGTGTATCAAAGAGTCCCCACAGTCAATGCCTCCACTTATAAGGTAATGTACTGACACAGGAGATTCCACGGGGACTCACGGAGCTTTTCCGTGCACAGAGGCTGTGCAGCAAAGGTTGGGAGGAGGGGGAACGCAGCAGTCATATGGCGTGGGCGGAGGAAGCTGGATTGATACCACACACACCACTTACACAACACTGTCTTCACATGGAAAACAAATATATACCTACAGTAAGTGCACAGAAATGTATACACATATGCACATAAAATACTGTCAGTGAATTGGTTTCAAGAATCCTGACCCAAGTGTTAGCCGTGCTGTTAAATCTCCCATTGAACACCTTTTCTGTTTCTCAGTGCCTCAAGAGGGATGGGGTGGTGTTGGTGATGAGTGTGTGTGTGTGTGTGTGTGTGGGGGGGGGATACACTGTCAATGAGAACTTTCATCGTAGCAGAAACACTCGGCGAGTTGTTTTTATTAATCCTTCAGACTTATGTAGGCAGCTGTCCATGCAAAAGAGGAATTATTCCCATGCATTTCGATATCGTATTGACCTTATAACTAGCCAAGTTTAAGTCATAAATCCATAGTTGCCCTCATCTGAGAAGTGGGCACCCCAGTGCTCACCAGCTCCTCCTGCCTGCGCTAGCCTTTACACAGCTCAGAAGGGAGGCAGGTCAAACACAAGGCTGGGGTTTTGTTGGATTTAACCCCGCCAAAGCAGAGAAGTGGGAGGATGCAAGCGATGTTCCACGCCTGTGTGTGTGAGAGTGCACGAGTGTTTAATAGCAATAGGATGTGAGGCTCATTGTCCTTTCGTGTGTTTTTTCTATGTGTGTCTATAAGTGAGTTCATATATAGGCAGTGACAGAAGGTGACCCCTGTGTCTGCGGTTTATTATGTCCAGTTCTTTTTCTGAACGAGATTCCTTTGGCTGTCAGTTTTACTGCCTGACGGTGTTACGTCTGATGGAGTGGGGTTTTTTTTCCCCCCGCATCTAACGCCATCCTGAACAGATAGGCAGGGAGAGCTATATAACAGGCTCAGTGACAGGTTCTCAAAACATACAGGCCATGAATATGCAAGCTTCTCCACAAACAGCCAGGAAAAAAAAAAAAAAACCTGCTTGATGTGGCTGAATCTTAAAATAAGCAATTTTGCCATATTCAAGCTGCAACATTGACATTTTCAGCATATTTCTCTCAGAGTCTAACTGTCTCCTCAATTTTCTTTCGTTGGAGGAGAGAGTTTCTTGCCCGTTTCATCACTAAATATTAAATGATGTTTCACTTTACTGTCACAACATAATGAAAACAGGAGAGGCATATGCTAAGTGATAAAAAGAAATCATAATTGGATATTTTTGAAACGTTATGATATTTGTGCATTTTTTAATTACGTGATTTTGCAGAAGCAACGCGTCTTGATTTATTGGGATAAGGACCCCCCTCTTTGCTGCAAATGCTTTCACCCTCCCCTCCTTAATGCAAATTTAGCCAATGTGCGCTGCCTTTGATATTGAAATAATCTTGCAGCGTTCCTGCAAACAACCCGGCAGATGAAAAGGAACGTGAGCGAACTTCTTCGCTGCAAGTTACATTTACCTCAGCACGATCAAGAGCTTGGTTTTGACCCAGAGTTCATGCTACGGTTGTCAGAACAAATAATATCTTAGTTATGAATGAAGCTAAGCAGAATAATACAATTTACTTTATTTGTGAAACATTAAAATTAATTCATAGTAAATTAAAATATCAGAATAAATGCAATGTTTCAAGTGGCTAAGAGAGGGTAGTGTTCAGAATTGTGGATCTGGATAATGGGATAGAACCACGTACTTTTACTTTCTTTATCATTGTCTGGTGATGTTTATGACACTGATGTCTCTTGCTGTCTTGTGAAAATCATTTCCACCATTTCCACTGGGGGATTTATTGAATATTTTTTTCCCTTAACATATTTTGGGTGGATTTATACTAAAACAAGACAAATATAGCGATTGAAATGTTCATGTAACAGCATGGGTCCTGGAGAGTCACAGCCTTTTCTTTTCGGAACACTGCGTTGTATGATGTTCGGGGGTTTTCTATGCAGCGGTCTTTGTGGTCCATGTGGGGCCCACATGCTGAAAGCACACAAGCCCAGTGAGAGTCCCAGTCCAACAGCCCCGACACAGCCCGACCCACTACCAAGGAAACAATGCACTTACTCACTGATTTCTTTCTTTTGTCAAGATTAGAGGTCATAGAGCTATTGGCTCGTTCTTATTTTGTTTTCTGTTCCATCATCGGTAGCAAATCATCAGCAGTGAGATCGACTGGGTTATCTTGACGTCTCCTGCAGTGTCTTTGTAGACAGGAAAATAGAGGGAAGTCTCTTGATCTGATGGATCAGATGTGTTGGATTTCGCCCTGAAAAAGGGTTCAGAATGGGATCAGATTGGCTTCCAGTTAAAGTTCATCTGGTCTGGCCACTGTTCTGTTTGAGGGGAAAGGGTGGTGATGCTATTAACTATACTCCTTTCCTGTTTAGAGGAAGGGGCAGTACATTCCAGGACACACTCACACACGGGCACTTGTGAAGACTTTTGTGTACACGAGCACAAATGCTTTAATGTGAACACCTAAACAAACTTCATCCATAGGATACATTCTACAATGCAAACTTGTGAGTGTGCACTCACACATTCGAACGAATGCCTTTCTGCTCCGACACACTCTTTCACTCAATCTATCATCTTCTCCCACTTTGTCTCTCTCTTCCTTTCTCTCCCACTCCCTTTACTGGAAGGCCACTCTGATAGGCCCCCTCAAGGAGAGACACACCATCCCAGCTGATTCCACTGGGAGTCCTTCAGAGCCAGCACTTCCAGTGGCTTCAGTGCATTAAAGCTTTTACCTTTTGCTTCTAAAGGCATCGGGACAAAAACAGGCCGAGCTCTTTCTCTTCACCAGGGAGAGACAGAATGCATTGTCTTATGAAGACACTGATTACTTAGAAATCAGTCATCAATTATTCAAATGATGGCATACAGTATTGCCTCTACCTTTAGTGACAAGACAGCCTTTCAAGGCTGGGAAGTGCAGAGACACACCCTGCCCGGTCCGAAAGAATCAATACAGGCCTGGGTAGTTCACTTCAGCACTTTCGTTACAGTAGTCTTGCTCTTTATACCAATTTCAATCGTGATCCTGGCACTTACATTAAGGAAACATCAGCCAGCTGCTGAGGAGGCCACTGGGCTAAAGCAAGGCCACCATGGAGGTTTGCAAGGTTTGGAAAGAAGCCCTTTGGCAAGTCCCGCAGTGTACTGCATTGCCTTCATGTCAAATTTGACCCATTCCTGTTTGTCTCCCGGCTGGCCATTGTCTTAATACCGCTCATTAGGTGTAAGTGAGCCTGATAAATGTCCACAGTTCATCCGCAACACCTGGTTCTCAGGAGAATCAATGTTGAAGTTGCCTTGAAGATGGAGACAGACGAAAAAAGGGGACTTTCTCTCAGACCAGTCTCCAGATCGGACCACCCAGGATTTGCATATTTGAGGTTTTTACTTTGCTTTTCTTCCTTGCCTCCACTCAGTGGTGTTGCTGAGTTTTCCCTGGACTGGACTTCTGGCATACTCAGCTCCTTAGTCACTGTCACTGAAACACAAAGAGCCCAACACACAGCCTTCTGTCCTGTCCCAGACTGTCTGACCTCCCCTCTCTGGAAGCCTTCACTGCCTCTCAATGTTTTCTAATAGAATATCCTCTTACTCGACAGCAGAGCCAGAGCCCTTATTTTGAATGACCACAGACCACTAAATAAGGTCAAGCAACCTAAACTGAAAAGCCAATTAAACAAATCAAGTGTAATTCACACCTGATCTGCTGAAGAGAGTGGTAATCTTTTTCTTTTTCTTTCCTTTCCAATTGTTATATTTCCATTGTCTTATTATTCCCAACATGATTGTATTCAAATGCTTACTCTGACTCTCCTGCTTACCAGACCAGCGGTCATGCCACCGCAGTGTATTTTGCTGCCTGTTTGGCTTCCCAGTTTGCCGGTGTTGCATTTTGTGACACAAGATACAACACTGAAACATTAAAGAGTGAAGAAAATGCATAGGTGATAGGAAAACATAATATCGGTTAGAGAAAGCATGGTAGGGAATGAGCTGGGGAAAAACGGGGAGGGTCATCGGAGGAGCTGGATCGCAATGGCTGGAGTCCAAAGTTGGCTAATAGTATCTGACACACTGCAATTCTGAGGCTTATATCAACATTGTTTTTACAGCTGTAATTAAGCCACCTAATCAGAAGCACATTGGTTGGGACAGTGTGGGGCTGTTGGGGGGGGGGGGGCAGACACACAGTGAGCTGTGTTCAGCCCTGCGGCTAGGCAGCAGCACCGCACTGGGCTTGAGTTCGGTGGAGGCCTGCCAAAGGAACTGTGGGTGGGAGAGCATCCTGAGTGTGACACATACATGCATGCACATCTACACTCACGTGCACAAGGACCGTGCGTTATGAGCCAAGGCCACAGCAAATGATTATAGATATGCAGAGGCGTGCACTTTCTCTCTGCATGTATGCATGGTGTGATACTGTTTTTTTTTCCTGCGGTACATCTGTTTAAACCGTGTTGGAGGCTGTGTGTGTTACAAGAGTCCCCTCGGTGGCATTCATATCTGTTTATCAAGTGCTCAGTTATACCCAAAATGTTAGCACGCATGTGTGCTCAAGTGCATTTCCATGTTTGTTCAGTGGACTTTTTACGGTGTGTGCCTTTGCACAGAAAAAGACCAGCATGAAAATGTGTATGTGAGAGTGAGGGAGCATATGCATGTGTGCGGTCGCCTCAGCCTCGCAGAGGTTCACCCCACCCTTGTCAAGGCCCAGTGCCGAGTCACCCAAGTCTCAAATGGCAACAGCACACAGACAGGCCCACACACACACACACACACACACACACACACACACACACACACACACACACACACACACACACACACACACACACACACACACACACACACACACACACACACACACACACACGCAGCAGGACGCAGAGCTCAGCTTGGGCCAAAGTCAACAGATGAGCTGGTCTGAACTGGCTTGCTGTGTGTTCTGATTGTAAATTGCTCTGGTGATGATTAGAGAACTCCAGCACAGGATGTCGACTCTTAAAACTGTCCAGAGAAAATAATTTTCTACTATGTTCAGGAAACTTTTTTCTTGGTCTCCTTTACACTGCTCCCCGCTCCGCCGCCCCTCTCTCCCCCTTTAATTTAAACATCATGGGGCTGTATGCGAGGAGGTGGAAGGAGTTGGTGTGTAAATTAGTTTAAGACCTCCAGAGTAAAAAAATAAATAAAAAAAGGCCAGACAATGGTAGGCTGTTGGAGTTTCATCTTCTCTCTCCAAGCGTACACATGGACATTTGTATGCATATGCATGCCAATGCATGCACTGAAATGTCACCTAGCCATTTCTTTGTCTTGTGATTTGTACTTTTCTTGATCTTTGCATGCTTTACAGGACATTTTAATTGTTTAGGGATGTGTGCAATAACAATATTATTTTGATGTTATTCCACTGTGGTTGTCAGAAAGTGGCGAGGAGGATCAATGAGGGTTTGCATAACAGAGCCAGAGTTTGATGAGGATGAATGGTTATTGCTCTGCTCTTTTTACCTCCTAATCCTCATATCGTGATGTCATCATCCTGAGACACGCAACGCCCAGCCTGCTGTTGTTTACTACATGTCCACACAAACCACATTTTTCTGACAGATCACTCTCTGCCATTACATGTCTTGTGTGATGGGTTGTATAGACAAACAAATCTAGATCGATAGATCCCTTTTACTGTTGCTTATATTGATTGTCAAGTTCTTAAGCTTTGTGGCAGAATGTAGATATAAGTGCAAAATTAACTCTGTTTAAAAGAAAAAAAACACGCCTAGAAGGACAAGCGAATATTAAAGTGGACGCAGACTTTGCTGAATGTCCTGCAGCCTGCAGCCAGCTGGCAGATTTAGTTCCACATTCCTGCTCCCCTGCTGAGTCACCCAGCTTGGTGACCATGAATGTGTTAGCAACTGCTGATTCCTTTCACCACGTCCTTCGTGCTAATTTAGATTTATGTCTTTTTTAAAGACGTGGCCTTTTCCCTCTTTTTACCGAAGATGTTTCGCGTTTCTGAGTCACACAGTATATACAATGATTCATGTCTCAAACATGGAATGTAGTGAAGAAATAAAAGATAGAAAGAGGGAAATCAGGGAAAGATTAAATGGAAAAAGAGGACGACAAGTTTGTCTTGACTGGAACAGTATGTCACAGCTTGCCTTGAGTTTAGCAATAGCTCCTCTTTCCCTCCCTTATTTTTCTTCCTTCTTGTCTCCCACCTCCACAGAAATGTCCAGCTTGAGTCAATCTGCGAGGCAGAGGAGGAAATCAAAGAGGTGAGGGACCAGGAGCCTCCATATGGGGACAGGCCTGGTCCTGCAGCCTAATTGACTCCAGGGGCATGCAACAAAGACAGCCAGTGAGTATGTGAACAAGACTATGTATTTTTCTAACAGTGTTTCTGTATGAGTACAAGTGTGACTTGAGGAAGGGAAGGAGCTTGGTGGGGAGAGGATGTTAATGTGTCCCAGAGGTGGCAGCTACAGAACAGTCACACACAGACTTGTGTTTGACACGAAGAAGGTGGGGTGTGTATTTCCTTTGCCACTACTTCCTCCTCCTCCTTTCCTGCTGCAAGGTTCAGATGTTAAAGCTGCCATTAAATTCTGACTGACAAAGATCCAGGTGGGAATTGAGCCACATTTGCTGTAGCCGTACCCCTGGGGACCCCGCAGGAGAGCGACTGTCTTTTTCGAACACATCCCACGTGCATCTTCCCCTTCATTCCTTTAAGCTATTCCCTTCCCGTCCCTCTGTCTTTTCCTCGCTCCCCTCCTTTCACGACTGCACATGCAAAATGATGGGTTCTTCTCAGCCTGCCGTCTTGTGGTTGACCAAAACACATAAATAAATCCACAAGAACACGCATTCATTCACAAGCAGCCCGTGCACACCTCGTAAGCACAAAACAAGATGAGGAACGGAGAGAAAATGTAAACTGTGGGAAGAGCAAGTAAATTAAAAACAAATCATGGCAAGACCACGGAATGCAACTGGTGAATGTTGGAGACGTTTCACTAAACAATGGCAGTGGGATTCACTCCCCCCCATTACCCACCTCCTTGTCTGTGTCAAAGATTACTTGAACTCTCTTGCACACATGGTAGATGTGATTCTTTCTGCTGAGCTTCGCTGTAGAAGTTAGACAACTCGATATTCCTATGTTAACTTGGCAACAGGTCAATTTCAAGGTGACCAACACCGCATTTCAATGAAAGCATGTTATTATAGTCTCAGTATAACCTAGCCGAGGTTGACTCCAACAAGGGTCATAGGTCCTGGGGGACTTTCTTTCTTGCAGTTTGTGTGTGTTCAGTGTCCAGGAATGAGACTTGGATGTGGAAAGACCCAGATTTATATATTTTGCTCGTGGAATATCCCAGAGATATGTTGGAGGCTGCAGGGGGATTTTCTAAAAGTCCTCTCCGGTTTCTCTGGTTCAGCATTTTGTCGTAGTAAAGACATTACGTGGTGACAACAGGCATTAAATACTGCCACCCCCTCCTTTTCCTGCTCACCCCGTCTCATTTTTTATCCCCTTTCTTGCGTAATTCTTTTCCAGACTATTTCTTTCCTGAAAACAAGGTTACAGCCAAGTCAGAGTTATGTGTTTCGTCAGCGTAGGGATGAGTAATTACATCAACTGGACTATAATTGTATCAAATGCACTGAACAAAGAACAACGTGATTCATATGACGGACTGGGACGATGGTCAAATATGGCCGTTGAATGTAATATCTGTCCTGAATTTGCCCTTAGCCACATCGTGCTCTATCAAATAATGAGTCTTTCCCTCTCAAATATGTTACTACTTCTACCATAACAGCGAGGACTTCATTTCAAAGGCTTTTTCCTTGAAGCTAAATACTTATCTTATTCTAATGGTACTCCTGAGAACAGACCGCTTATCCTGATATGAATTGAAAATTCACTTAAGGAAGCAGCCGTGAAAAAATTTGAAGCATAAAACATAAAACAGGCAGAAGTACTTGAAGGGGTGATGCAGAAATATTTACAGCAAGTTTCAGTATTAATATAAATGTATGATTGAGGAAGTTTTTGTCATGTTAGGAAAGATAAAGAGGGAATGCAGGCTAAACTAATGGCCCATAAAAAAACGTATTCTATGATGAGACCCCTGTTTATGCCATTGCATGTGCATGCGTGCAAATGTGTTCACGCGTGTGCATCTTGCTCACTGAAGACACATTTGACATTCATCCAGATTAAAACCAAATTCATGACTCCGGCTGATGTTTCCACAGAGTCGTAAAGAAATCGTTACACAAGAGGAAATCATTAACTATAATAACACATCACCAGTCTTCTCTATCAAGATGCTGCAGCGAAACGTTTTGGTGGCTGACTTGACGTGAAACCGCACGGGTGTTCTTGTTAGTCAGTTGTCTGTTAAATTCTTCGACTTGTGTGTTTTGCGTGTGCATGCATGTGTAGTATGTGTAAGTGTGTCTCCACAAACTCTGGCTGGAACTTGGGAAACCACAGGGAGCTCTTCCAGTAGTACGTAGTGTGGAGTCATTTGTTGACTCAGTGATGGTTAGAGGGGCAAGTGTTGCCATCCTAGCACCAGCACAGCACAAACACACACACACACACACACACACACACACACACACACACACACACACACACACACACACACACACACACACACACACACACACACACACACACACACACACACACACACACACACACACACACACCATCATCAAATGAGACTTCTTTCAAGAGTATGTAGCTTGAATGCAGTTTGCCTTCTCCTCATGGTAATCCATGGCAGTTTCATACAATTTGAATGACAAACAACACTGGCAGCTAAAAGGCCGAGGAGAGGAGTAACTCTGGGACCAGCTGTATGCTGCAGCTCAGGTGTGCTGTGAAACTATGGATGCCTGCTCCTTGCTTGTTCTCCTCAACTGCGGGGCCCTGAGAAAGGACTTTATTTTTCCTTTCCTAAAATGGTCTGGGGTGCTAAAGAAGCACAGATTCACACATAGCTGGTTGTGTTATTTTTAATTTATCGGACAAAACCTCGGCCCTGGAAGTCACTGGAGAGATTCTCGCTTGCTCTTATGTAGCCCAAACTTTGTATTAATAGTTAAAACTCGACAACGCGGCCGTATCACCAAACCAAACAAGATTTAGATCTTACCAACAGTCGTCTCTCTTGAGTCTTTTATTATCAGTGGATGTCTGCAGTGAACAGGATGCCTCGAGGCACATCACTGAAGGTGTAAAGGTTCAACAGTATTAAGTGTTATAAAATTCATACAAAATGAGGTGGTGCAATTGCATGGAATACTTACCTTCATTAACATTTTACTAATTTCCATTTGGGTGCTCAAAGCAGTTCAAATTTATTCGCATCTCATAGTTACTGATGTTAATTTTGACCTCTCATATTTGTTTTCACTTATCATTCAGTCATGCGAACCACTGGGGAGCCTATTGCTTAATAGGAAGGGCCGATACGATTTGAGCACACTGTGCTGTTAAGAAACAGGGAGTTGCATCTAGTGAATGGTCAATATCCTGATCGATTCTCTTCAAATTTGGGATGCCATAGGGTCTGACAGTTTGATTTGTATTATTTTGGGCAGAGTGAGAAATGGATGGAATATGGTTTTTATGTTGTGGGAATTTAAGCCCAATATTTATTTTTCTGCACATTTACGGTTTGCAGCATGAGGCATTTGTTTTGTGTAAAATCACTGCAGGCACATAAAACTTTAGCTACTACATCCTATAACAACTCCACATAAGATTTGGAAATATACAATGCAATGTGAGTTTTCTTCGCTTTTATCGTTGCACTTTCTGGCGCAACTACAGTAAATGTTTGATAAGGTATTGTGATTAAATAATGATGAGCTGCTTCAGAATTTCCTTCCTCATTGGGAAGAAAAGTTCATTTTCTTAAGAAGGGACATAAAACTAAAGCATGCTCTAAATTGGGGAAGAAAGCAATAAGGCTGGCTTGTGGCTGTCAGTCAACCCACTGTTGCAAGGTGTTCTATGAGGTGAAATCTTGCAGGCGAACTAGGGATGAGGTGGTGTAGTGAGATGGAGAGGCCTGGCAGCCAAGGGGCTACACTAGAGTAGCCTAGTGCTGAAGAGGGAAACACCATTGTACTGTTCGTTTGGAGACATTCTGTCAAAGCCGGCCCGGGCTGACACCTCGGATCACAGTTTGATAGACGGAAGAGTAGCTCTTGCTGACTAGGTCCTATTAAGGTGGATGTTTTCAAAGTTTGGGCCTGGCACTAGGGAAAAAATAGGAAGGACACACAGGGAAGTGGAGCCTGAGCGGAGCTGACATGCTTCAAGACCCTCTACCCCAAACGTGCAGTCAGGGGTCAAATCATTTTCCTTCGCTTGGTGTCCAACTTACTGAGTGCCGAGCGGAGAAACAGCCGGCAGTAGCCAGACAATGCGTCGCACGCGGAATTACACAGTCACATTGGAAATGCACACTGCTATCATGCACAAATGCCTACCAAATTGGAAAGTATGCATGGATGCATGCTAACATGTCCTCAGGAGCGTTCATGCGAGCATGATGCACACAGATGTGCATCTGCATATGTAGGTTTATTTATTTTTTTTGTGAGAAGACTTGTGTCCAGTAGGATTAGTGTAGGTTTGTACTCGGCTGCAGCCCCTCTCTTGGATCAATGCTCTCCCGCTGTCACAGTGGAGTGAGCAGGCAGAAGCATCCAAGGGAGGCCTGCTAGACCCACAGAGGCACAAAAGCATTGAGAGGTGGTGGATGGGGGCGGGGGGGTGGATGACGGGGTTGCTCCTCTTGAATGTGTGTGTAGGCGCACTGCTAGTCGTCAGAGAGGGGTGAAAGCAGACACACTGCACCTTGACCACCTATTATGAAGCTCTTTGCCTCGATGTCAAGTGAAAGCAAGTTAATTGGGTGAAGCTGTAGAGCATGTTAGGGCGGTGGTTGAGGGCTCGCCGACTTGACAGTTGAGTGTCAGTGGGACCCAGTCAAGTGTGGCTGAGAGACAGAGCCCTGTCACCGGGCCTAAAGCAGGGCCGCTGGGGCTGTTAGGGAGAGAGACGACCCTTCTCTGCACGCACACACACACACACACACACACACACACACACACACACACATGCACGCGCGCACACACACACATTGCATGTATTACACACATTGACACATACACCCAATTACATTCGGTAATCCCCTCTGGCGCATACCCACAGTCACAAATAGATACTTTTTTAGGGAGGATTAAAAAATAACCTTTTATTTTGGCTCAAGAATGAAATGAATTAACTTAAATGGTACCGTAATTTGCTGTGATAATAAAGTCATAGTTTTTGTGATAATTGGTTTTTAAGCCACTATATATATTTTTTATAATTCAACTGTGCATTTATATGTAAAAAATCTACAATTGATACAAATCTCAGAACCATTAAACATTCATTAATAAATAGAAACATGAATAATCTTATCACCATGTTTTGTGTTTTTGCTAAATTATTATGATGTCTGTAATAAAAAAGTCTTATTCTGTCTTAAAAAAAAAAAAAAAAAAAAAAAAAAAATATATATATATATATATATATATATATATATATATATATATATATATATACATACGTATATAATGAACTTTATTGACTTAAATTGCAATTTCTGTGACAAACTGACAAAACCTATGTTTTTTTCACAGCATATTTATCAAAAAACACATTAAAATCTAAAAGTCTGATTTGATAGTCTACATATTGTGGCTATTATTCCTATATTCACTGACTTCTCTCAGTCGAATCACTAATTTAAAGCCGATGAGCGGGGACCTGACAGATTATTGACAAATCTAAGCAGAACTAAATGAAAGAGGCCTTAAATATTCACAGTTTGGGGATCACCCACAGAGCATTAGAGAGCGGCTTTTGCAGATAGTGTCGGAGGTTTGCTGAATGCCCATTTATCTTCCTACAACTCACATTCAATCTCCATCACACTGTCAGATGGAAATGAGACCCCCTCTTTTCTACTGTTCACATCCCCAGAAGCGCTACACCGTGCCCCTTTCACAGTACGACAAAAAAAAAAGACCCTAATTAGAGAAGATTGAATGATGGATGATGAGAGGAATATGGCTGCGGCCCTTAGATCATTGTGTTTTACATCATGTTATGTCCATTTGGGTAATATTTGCGCTGAGCAGTGTGGGAATCAGCCATGGCAGCAGATCCCCTGCAACGGGTGTCTCAACATACTCAACGATCCATAATGTAGGCCTTATGAAACTGATGGGCCAGAACACAGTCTCTATTCTGAAAGGCACAAAGCATTTGACAAGGCTGTTAGGACTTTGTCCAGCCACTTTCACCGATTAGGATAATCATGCGGATTTGTGTTTGTATCAAGTAGTGCAGCAACATGTAATGGAAACTCAGCTCTATCCCCCCAAGTTTAAATCTGTACACTTTGTGTCAAGGTAATTCTTTTTTCATTGAGACAAAAATGTTAATTCATAAATGTGATGTTAATTCATGAATTCAATGTTCTTTTATAAAATCAAAATGTAGGTGTTTCATTTCAGTGTAAGTGTGCTGAGGGTATTTGGGATATTACTGATCAGATCCAACCCTGCAGCTAGACACAAGCCCTTTGACACTGAGTAAACCAACGCTTGCCTCAGGCAGCTCTAAAATAATTATGTTGATTTGATTATCCTGATAACAGTATAATATTTATGAGGCAACACATTTCACCGAACTACAAAGGAAAAATTTAAAAGCAAGAATGGTCATGAAAAATAATATTTGAAACACAAACAGTTGGATGAACTTCGATGGGTAATTTTTGCCCTCGCTGAGCATTTCATATAAGCTGTACAGTTATCCTCACAGCTTTGACCTCACGCGTATCACCTAAAACCTGAGCATCAGGTTAATGCACTCAGACGCAGTCAGAAAATCTAATTCCTCAATCATTTATACCATTGTCCAAATGTCCGCCTCCTGTCTAATTCTTCTTTGTGAACCCTGCTCTGCTACTAACAGCTTTGTAAACTGCTTAAAGTACCATTATGTCCTTACTTCCTCTGTCAAAATGGGTTAAATGTACTATAAGGAGTTAAGTTAAGCCGCTAAGTTAAAACGCAGTCCAGGCACAGACAGTGCCTCTGATATTTTATTGTCTGTTCAATGTTTTATTCAGTTTTAAACCAGCAATTCATAGAATCAAAAATAAATGAGCATTATCAATAGGTAAATTCATGTCAGTGTGTAAAATCTATATGGATCCAGCCATGTGTGCTGTGCATGGACTTTATAATGAAGCTCATTAATACCTGATTGGGTTTACTCTCATTGGAAGTAAAACTTATGCCACTTATGCCACTTATCTATATTATTATTATTATTATTATTATTATTATTATTATTATTATTATTATTATTATTATTACTATTATTATTATTATTATTATTATTATTATTATTATTATTATTATTATTATTATCATCATCATCATCATCATCATCATCATCATCATCATCATATCTAGATATCCGTAACATAAAATCAAAGCATTATTTAAATCAAACTATACCAAATCCCAATTCATGTTAAAGTAATTGAAGTATTTAAGCTGGAATAATTTAATGTCAAATTATCAATATTAAAAAGCTTCTACTAAATTTCTTCATTCCACTAACATTAAATATATAAATAGAATATATTTAGGAAACAATGCCACTCTGCAACACCAATTGGCACTGTGGTAGTTCTTTCATTATATCATTTTGTAAACTGTTTAGTGAACGTCACCTGACGGAAGTTGTGACTTTGCACAAAATCACTTTTCCTATTTTCAAATGCAATTAAAAAAAGATAAGTTTGGTTTTTTTTTTAAGTTCTTTACAAAGAAAGAGGAGTAAGAAAATCAATAAGCCATTTTAGTCTCTATCTATCAAAGCGGATTCCTTCTTGTCTGTTTTAAAGTGGGAATGTGGCACTTTAATAGGATAGCGCACGGCTGTTTGAAATGTATGCCAATGATTCCTGTCATTTCATGGCAGCCTGGCCATGGTTCACTGAGCGCCCACTTCTCCCCTGTCAGCTCGACTGAAGACAAGCATTTAGTTGCAAACTTTGAGCAGGTTGCACAAACCAGAAATGATGTGACTGCTACTTCCAATCCCCATCCTTCTCTTTCATGCTGCGATGCCACTGGCGGTCAAAGAAAGAGAAGATGGGTGTGATTTTCCTCATTTAACTGAAGTGCATGCTGATTTAGGAAAATGCTGAATAGACTGAAGGTGGTCTGGAAAACAACAAAAGACAGGAAGGGGGGGGAGAGGATGGAAGAACGAGAGGTTAAAGGAGGTAAAGCTCGCTGCAATGAAGTCAAAGGTTATCAGTTGACCTTTGTGCCAGATGTCTAACTGCAGCTCCGACTTTGAGTATAATGTCATCATATTAAATTACCAAACGCTTAATTAGGATCGCATACTTCCTCATTCTGTCACTCAGGGAGAACACATGACTGCAGCTTTCATTTCTCATGCATGGTCACCATTTCCCCCCCAAATATGGCCATATTTCCCTCCCTCTACATTTTCTAAACATTTCTGTGTCTTAACAAAGGGCCAGTAAGTCGGTATGAAGTAGCCCTGCTGGCTAGCTGACAGTTTGTGTGCGTCAAGGCCATGGCCCTGTATTTTCTGCCTTGTAGCACACCAAAGTAAAATCGCTTGTCAGGCTGAGGTGTCTATGAGCTGACAAGATGCCCCAGTGACATTTCAGCTCGAAAGAGCAAGTGTCTTGCAACCGAGTGGTCAAATATCAGAGAATAGGTCAACCAGGGCGGAGCTGAGCGCTATGCGGAAGGCCAGTCTCTACCAAACGCCAAACGCCCCCTTGACTTTGACAAGTGGGACTGCCGGGGGGTCAGAGAGGGCAGCGAAGGAGCGGCGGTGCGACAGGACAAAGTGATGTTCTGTTGGGCATGGCCAAACAGTGTGCACCTTATTGGCTTCAAAAGGGAAAAGACATTGACATTGATTAATCTTCTTAACCCTTGAACGAGAGTGGTGGGGAGCTCGGAGCGGACGGAGTTTGGCAGCCCCATAAGATGGACCACTCCAATGGTTTGTACGGAGCATGGCCCCCTGAAATGTACCCTGACATTCATTAGAATATCTTTGACACCTATCATGGGGGGAACCCGCAGTGCTGGAGGAGGTGAACATGGTCTCCAGTGTTTTCAGTCACCCCCAAAAACCATTTAGACCGGGACATGTGAGTGAAATCATTTCTAACCTAACAAAGAGGGTTGAAATATTAACTTAAGCAACATATATTATGTTGCTTGTTTGCATATTTTAGTTGAATGTCGTTCACACCTTGGATTTGGAGTATCTCCAATTCTAACAACCAATCACTGTTGTAAATACAGAAAAGTCTCAGGAGTTGTGTTTTTGTGTTTTTCTGCTGTTATTTTGTTTTTGTTGAATTTTAATGAAAGAGAGGGAGAGAGAGGAGAGAGAGAGAGAGGGAGAGAGAGGGAGAGAGACAGAGATAGCAAAAGAGAAAGAACATGTGTCAAAGTCTTGACAGCCATCAAGGCAATACACTGGTGCTGACATAAATATTTAACACTGAGGGGCAACCTACAGCATGTCATGTCATGGCAGTGATTAGGGTGAACGGTGACCCCCTCTCATATAACATGGTTTCATATTGGAGAGTGACGGGGGTGGGGTGGTGTGGTGGTGGTGGGGGTGTCAGTGTTTCAAAGACTCCCTATCAGAGGGTGAACAATGCTCCCTTTAACCTTCATTTCCATAAAGCCATTCCTTTGGAACAGCGTTTCCCATCGGTCTAAACTCCCTACCTGCTTATTCACCTTCTCCAGGTGATGCAGGATCCTTCCACAGCGAGGTGGAAGATCAGGCCTGACAGAAGTATGTGTGTGTGTGTGTGTTTGTGTGTGTGTGCGTCACTCCACTTGATGTCAGACCTCTTAAGAGCCTGATGGTGCAGGTCTAGGGAGAAGAGCTGTTTATCATTCAGCCAACATCATTTGGTTGTTTCTCATCGATTGGTTCAAAAATGTTTTTCCAATGTTATGTCATTGTTTGCAGGCCGTCAAGGGTGAACCCCCTGTGAATAATTCCAACCTTAATTGGAAAGAAATCCATATGTGGAACTTCACTTGCTCTCGGGATCACAACACCTTGAAGAAACAATTACAAAGCATAGGGGGGTAATCAATGGCTGAACCTCGCCATGAAATGTCACCGGCCGAAACTGATGTGGCCCTGTAGTATTAGCATTTATTAATGGCTGTTTCCCACAGTTTGACAGAAATAAAATGCAATTTAGGACAGCACAGGAGGCAGTAAAGACGGCACTTTATAAGCTGGATGTATAGAAGTATGTAAACTCATTCGGCAGGTGCGGAACCTCATTTAAAAGATCACCAATTCACTTTAGCAGATGATTTTTTTGCAACCCTTCAGTGTTTGCTCTTTAACCTTGTTGTGTTAGCTACAATGACCGATTTCAACCATGAAATTGATAGCAGAATTGGATGATACACAATCATCGCTCCTTCACACCTACAACTCGATAGATAAGCAGGGAGAGCTGGAGGCTCTGCTGTGCAACAGGCCAAAGCTGTGTAATGTGTAATGTTAGGATTTATTTGAGGTTTATTGCAGTATGACCTCCTTGCTGTAAGCCAACATGTTCATCATCATAATGCTTTAACCTCCACTATTGATTTTTTTGCAGGACGATGAACGATTGAAAACATAAAGTGGAAATATTCTTTTAACTATTGGTCATCAAGGAACCGAGAAAACACAAAAACCTGGATTCAGAAGGAACTTTTGCTGCTCAAACAATAAGAAGTTTCCACATCAGTGTAGCCATTAAAGTAAATTGAAAAATCTTTCATTGAAGCTACAAACAAATTTGTTCTAACTAGGCAAAATCCTCATTGTTGTCTAAGCCTCTGAAGTTGGACAGAAGCTCTTGACACTATATAAGTTATCTCCAGCACTTGGGAGTTCACTCCTTTTCCAGTAGACTGAGCTGATAGCTCTTCCGGTACATGACATATTACACCAGTGCTGTGGTCATGCCTAGGCGTCATCTCTCCAGTTCTTTGTTCAGTCACAAATCATTCTGTGGGCTCCCTTAAGTGCATCTGTGTTTGTTAAGTGCCCAGACCATAGACCGTGGTGTTAATCCAATTTGCCAATAACATTTTTTTGAGCAGTTGCCATGTGGTTGGGTGGTTAAAGGAGGATAGTGACACACCTGGGAGAAAATCAAATAACTCTCCCAAGGTACGAAAAAAGGATGAACTTGAAACAAACAACACGAGAGGGGATGAAGATGGGCTATGAGTGCAGTTACCTGTCCCTGTAGTCGTTTACGGCCACACACGCACGCACACACACACACACACACACACACACACACACACACACACACACACACACACACACACACACATACGCACACACACACACACACACACACACACACACACACACACACTCGCACACACACACACACACACACACACATATACATCATTACATTTAGTGAGAGACAAAAGTCTCTGATTAAATTTTAATGGCAAGCCTTTTCAGGCCAGCCCTATTGTCTTCCCCATTAAAGTCTCAGGGATACTTGTATCTCTCTAGTGAATGGTGACAATAGAAGGCCCTCATATACTCTTCCCTACTTCTCTAGCAGGGAGACGGAAATGGGATGTTATTATTATTTAATGCCTCAGAAGAGTCCAGCGCTCACTTTAGGGCTTGGTCACAGCGGTGCAGCATCCTGCTTGGGGAATGCTCTGAGAGATGCTCTGAGTGCACACACTATTGTTCACTTCTGGTTGTGTGCCACTTTCTTACATGCCCCCCGAGTGGAAGAGACGCGTTGTTATGTCAGGCTTGTTTCGCATGGTATGACAAGAAAAGCATTTAACGCTTCACATGAGGTCAAAGGTGGCAACTACAGTAAAGCACATGGAAACAAAAAGATAATTTTTGTTAGACTCACCTTCAATAAGTAAAAAAAAGAATATATATATATTATATTATATATACCCACACACACACACACACACACACACACACACACACACACACACACATATATATATATATATATAAAATTATTTGATCTGATCAAGATCAACATTTAGTTTTTTATGTTGGGGTGGGGGGTAAGCGGGGTGGGGGGGTGGGGGGCACTACCAGTTCGGTTACCTCTGCTGAGCATTGCACATACACAAAAATTCCAAAACTCAAATCCACTGGAGGATGATGATTACCGCCAGCAAGGAGGTCATGCTTTCTGTCCATTTTGTTTATTTGTTTGTCTGTTTTTCTTCAGAATTACAGAACAAATATTGACCCAATATTCATGAAACGTGTTGGAAGGGCGATAAAATTGGCCAAGGATGAACTCATTAAATTTTGTAGAGAATCGGAAATGGCAGCCCAGATGCACGTATTATTTTTCCCTCTCAATGAGGGTTAGGGTTTCTTAGGAGATCGGTGTATTGAGGGAGCAGTAGTGGGCAAACGAGATAGACAGAGAATGAGGAGAGAGAGTGTCAGCAAAGAGGCAGAGAATCAGAGAAATAAAACATTATTTACTGATTACTTCTCAGTAAAACTTACAGAAAGGGCAATATTATTTTATTTTGTCTAAATACAGACAAGGTGCATTCTGCACTCACCTGCAGCTCTTCATACATCATTACTTAGACATGGCGGAGGAGCAGAAACCTGTTTTAACCCACAGTCTGACCTCACTCTGGGAACTTATTGGCTATGGGCTACAAGCCCAATACCCAAAGGCTAATACTCAGAAACTTCTGCAACAATCCAAATAAAAGTAATAATATAATAAGAAGAAATTAGACACATGGGGTCTGTGCAGATACACACTTTCTGTGGTTCACAAATGATGATTGAGAGGAGATGTTGAGGGAACTATTGGCCTTTGCGTCTGGATGAACTTTCTGATTGTCCGTCTGGATTGAATAGAGTTGGTACATCCTTTACGCTTTCTTTGCGGCTGGTAGAAATCCAGTTCAGTTTGTCTCACAACCTAAGTGATAATAACACACAGGCAAGTGGACCCGAGTACTTTCTGTGGATTCTTGCCTTTGGCCTCAGCTTCCTAAACAAGATTCATCGATCCAGTTCAGTTACATTCTGTCCAATGGTTGGACTCAATCAGTCGTAGTTTGACGCCTGCTTCATTTTGGTGCTCAAATATCTGTTGCTTTTTCCAAAGTCCTTTGAGGTATTTAGGCAGTCATCAAATCCTAGTATGAGGCGATTGGTTAAGTGAATGCTTGCAACGAGTCCCACAATTTAATCCTCTGAGAACTCCACAATAAATACTTTTTTAGTACAGTTTGAAGAAGCATGGTTTAAAGGAACTTTAGTATAGCCTTAAAACTAAAGTACCCGTCAAAAGTTTGGATGCAGTTTCCCGTTTACTTGAATGTGATCGTCTGATTACTTGGAAGCCAGACTGATCATTAAACCATCTTTGTAATTGAATAATAGGAATGACTGGAGAGTCCTACTTTACTGCAGATCACTCATTAGGGATAATGTCTCACAGCAGATGATAGACTTCACGTCATTAAAAATCCAACATCAGGTTTCAGCTTCTAGCATTTCCTTCAAGTGAAAATTCGACCAGATGTATAAGAATACAAATGTAAAATAGAATTTAGCTGAATGAAATATTACTGTGACATCCTGAACCATTGCAGGAAAATAAGGAATGAAAAATGTACCTTTTATCATTGCGGGGAGAGAGACAGATTTGTTAAGTTCATGCTGGTCTGTTTGTGATCAAGCCATTCTTGTTGATTAATCATGTTAATAAAGGCTAATAATATAACAATAGTAGTGAGGAATTTGTTCTGAGATGTGACGCAAATATGAATCATTGCCTGAAATCAAATCTGACAAAACCTTTAAATGCAGATGTTGAATAAAACATTTATGTATGCATTCCCCTCTTACAACCTTTTGGTGGGTGTTGTTTCGGGAGTCTGGTTTGTTGGGTGTCTGAAGACATCTGAGGGTATAATTAATGAAAAATAGACTTACTGTGACCTTTCAATGAGGTGATTGACACAGATAGACACTTACAATCTCTTAACCTTCAGAAACGTCAAAATGAACCTAAACTCTGTGGCTGTTCCTTTTGACACCTGTCCTCCCTCCTCTCCTGGCCGGAGTGCCGCGGTATGACTCCCCTTATGTTTTCTATCACCATATTGATTTGTTTGTGAAGAGGCTGTGGTGCCCATTAAATATTCACTGCTTGTTTTTCCCTCTCACCATCACTTTATTCTAAAAAGCAATTTGTCTCCTTGACTCTTTATAAGTCATGTTCCGCTTACAAGATGTAGAAACATGAAGGCGAATCCTTTCCACCATTAATTTTTAAATCTCTATTCTTTTGAATATCTGAATCCCTTTATCTCCTTCGACACTTGGCTCATTTTATCAGGAGAAGCGCTTCAAATCATATCACGAAAAGAACCCCCCCTTCGCTCATATGGTGTTGATAAGTAGCGCCGTCTGAAGTAGTTCATCGCAGGGACCATCCCGGCCACCTTGCAATTGATTCATTGGCTCATGCAAGGATTTTTTTTTTTGCAGTGTAAAAATATCAAAGATCTAAGATATCACTGCGAGACTCAACTTTATCCACACTTCTGTGAGCCTACTCCAAGTTATCCCATATTCATTTCAGAGGGCGGCAAAAACTTTTCTCATTTATTGCTGCTTGTTTGTTGTTTTGTTTCAACAGAACAATGTTAAAAATAGTGGAAAAGTAGCTGAGGCAGATTAAAGCGCTCCTTTTTTGTCTATTTTTTTTTTCTTCTAATTCTTCATTCTGATGCTCCCGGTAGAGCAGAGACTGAAGTATTTGCTCCTGTCAGAGTGATTATGTCTGGCTGCGGAGGCCAGCTTCCTACCCCCCGTCTTCAGCAGGTCCTAATTTCATGTGAGTAGCTGAAAGGATGTGTTTGCGTTTATTTGCACCTTTTATGTCAAAAAACTTCAAAGGTTCCCGTCTCCTCTTCACCTATCATCGATGACAGATTGCGCACCCTGGGAGAGAGAAGGAATCACTATCCTTCTCTATTTATTTGCTCCCCATCTGAAGATGAAATACACCACACATACATTACACCCCTCCCCTAAAATATAAAGGAGCAAGGAAGTGATATTAGTAGCGTTGCAGGTGAGAGGCGTCCGTTAATATGTTAATGTAATCCTCCTGTTAGGTGTCTCCAATCCCCTGAAGATGGACAGTAATCAGTTTGTTCCTGTCTGCTGGCTTTCTGGGGAGAAAAGGCGGCACTAATCAGAAGTGGCGTAGCAGCAGCAGATGCCAGGCAAAGGGAAGGGGAGCAAGATGACACCACATGGATTTATTACCCCCCAATCTCCATCCTGAACTGGGAGAATCTCACATGAACTGGGCAAAATAAATTAAGTTAAATGCCGTGTTAACCAAACATGGCAAATGTGATCATGGAAATTTTGAATCCATGTCTTGAGTTCTGGCCTTTGTGCTGAAGCTGTTTGTATTCGGCTGCTTTGCATAGATGAAATATTATAAGTATCCTCAGTTTAGTATTACTGTTTCTTTACTTTTTAGAGTTAGTTTTCTGTGTATTCTGTGTGCAAAATGAAAGTATGTGGAGCTTAAGAACAGACAGCAAATAATGACTTTTTTCAATGGTGGGCAATTAGCATCTTATCATAATAAAATGATTGGATGTGTTATCCATAAAATATTGGCAAATCATATATTTTTTTAAACTTCTCACTGTAAATCTTTATGCTATGGAATTCATTTAAATATTAACACATAATAGTAATCCAATTTTTTTTCAGTTCTGTTAATGAAATACCTATAAAAGCAACTGAGAAGCTGAAGGGAAAAGCCAAAAGGAAAAGAAGAAGAAGAAGAATCATATTTTTACAGGCCCGTAATACACACACACACACGCACGCACACGCACGCACACACGTACACACGCACGCACACACATACAAGAGGAGGGCCACCCTTCGACCCCCAGCCCAAGACCAGGTGGATTGAGCCACTGTCTCCCCATAATAATGGTAATAATAATGGATTATATTTATATAGCACTTTTCTAGACACTCAAAGCGCTTCACAGTGGTCCCATTATTTATTCACTTCTCATTCATACTTGGTGATGGTCGACTACATGTGTAGCCACAGCTGCCCCGGGGCAGACTGACGGAATCACAGCTAATCTGTGCCAGCGACCTCTCCGACCACTGCTGGAACATTCACACACACTCACACACATTCACACTGCCTCACTGGAGGCAAAGAGGGTAAGGTGTAATGGTAAGGACACAATGACAGATGACTAGGGGAGCGGGATTCGAACCGCCAATCCTGAGATCATTGGATGACCTACTCTACCACCTGAGCCCCTGCCGCTTCAGCTGAGTTAGGCTCCAGCTCCCTGTGACCCGCTACGGCGGATGAAGCGGCAGAAGATGAATGAATGAATGATTATAAAAATAGATACTAATTATCTGATAAATTAATCAGTTAATACACAAGTTTTTTCACAAGTTCTGCAAAATATTTATCTTTATGATTTTTTAATTATGTGTGTACTGACATACAAAGTAATTACTTATAAATCTTGTCAATTATCATCAGATAAAATTAAAATGACAATAATCCAAATTAATATAAAACTAAATTTGGATTCTGAATGGAGCTCACGTGATCCTGTTTGTTACAGCCTTGGGGCTCTTCATTTAAAATTCTTCCTCTTTTGTCCTGTTGTTTATCATCCTAAGTGATTTTACCCCACGCAGTGTTGTCAGGCCATGCCCCTAATAAGTTTTGCAATTGAGCCTCACATTAAGGCTCTGACCTTTCGATGTAACTAAACCGATCTTTTCACCCACAGACATTCACCTTTGACCTCTGTCATTCTTAATACTCATACATAGGTTATGAATTGTCTATTGATTACATCGTGCCTCAAAGATGTTCAAGATATTGAGCTTTTTTCAGTTTGCAATTGATTGAAAGGTGATAACATATACAAAGGATTATTCTGACATACATTTCCATATTGTTTTTCTTTATAAAGGTACATTAAATGGCATCAGACTCACTTATTTAAAAAATCATTACTCAAAATATGAGAAACGTTCATATTAAGGGTTTGTTAAAGAAAGAGTTTTGCCTGTTGTAGTAACAATGAAATAACATTGTAATAACTCTGTAATAGCAATGTAATAGTACCATAATAGCAATGTAATAACAGATTGCAGGTCTGTGGTTGGCAGTTATAAAAGCCTTCAGTGACATTGTCTTTGATTCACTTACTTTTGCACAACTGTTCTTGGTCATCTGCCCATCGGTTTGTCAATGTGTCCCTCTCACTTTTTCTCTGTTTTTAGGTGAAGAACACTAGGAGACATTTGAACATTGTGTACTTGCGGATGTATGTGTGTGTGTGTGTGTGTGTGTGTGTGTGTGTGTGTGTGTGTGTGTGTGTGTGTGAGTGTGTGTGTGTGTGTGTGTGTGTGTGTGTGTGTGTGTGTGTGTGTGTGTGTGTAAGTGTATGTGTTCGTGGCAGGACAGGGTGGTAAAGGTCAGTGTTTTGAGTTCAGGAATGACAGGAAACGATGAACCTACCCAGGTCCAGTAAATTAACCCATGTCACGGGCTGCTCATTCCTACTGATCAATACTGAACACTTTGCTTTCAGAAAATGAGGGTCATCCTCCTTGGGCCCCCAGCCTCCAGGGGGATGGACAGGAACGCTGATAAAACAATCACCATAAAGAGTTCCAGAGTCAGACCTGAGGAGTGAGTGCTGGAGGCTCCTCCGCTGTCAGTGTGTGCTAAGAGCCACTTGCTCTCCTGCAGCCCTCCCACTACCTCTAGCTCCGCTCTGACAGAAGCTCGGTCGATAAAGTGGATTTGAGATATAAATGTTTCCCAGATCCCTCTCCATCACTTTGTTACACCTGCAGGCGGGGGCACAGTGACACAGGAGAGGCTCTATTCCATGTCTGTCGCCCTCTCAGAGCAGCCCGTTTAGGAAATCACAGAATGTAACATGTAGCGTGCTGCAAGTCCAGCTCATAATCTGAAACTGCTTTGGTGCTTACTTTTATATCTTGCTGAATTTCCTGAAGTAATTGAAGAGCTCAAACTCTGTCTGAGTGTACCATGCTTCAGAGTTAGACTAAGATAAAATGCCTTCTTTAGAAGTGAAAAAAAAAAAAATTATCCCAACTGGCGAGAGCTTACCTTAATTTTTAGCCACATTATTGGCATTTGTTGAGGGATGGGAACGTAAATTGGAAGCTGAAAATTTACAGAAATATGATTGAATGACAGAAAAGGATTTTGTCTCATCCTCTAACATTTAGATGATGGATTTTGACCTGGCCTCAACTACCTATGGGATCATCCATCTGTATTTACCCTAAGTGGATGGATCATTGGTTCAGATTAAATTCCTGCTGCATTTGAAAGTCTCAACGTGAAGCTGAAATTACAAATTATTACTATGCAACAGAGGATAACCACTCTAAACTCTTTGATTTTTCTGAAACTTCATTTGTTGCTCCAGAAGTCATGAAGCTGTAAGAAAATGAAGTTGCTGTTTTGTTTTCTGGAGCTTAATGAGCATTGCGGTCTTTAATTGATCTCCTATCTCACATGTGCCTTTTTCATGTGTTGCAATTTCTGCCATCATCCATTCTTACATCACACACGTGTGTAGAGACCGGACACTCACTTAAACCCAGTAACTGATGCCTCCTGACCTCAGCTTGTGGTCACTGCTGACTACCCAGAGCATATTAAAGGCTTGGATAAAGGGAGCTGGAAACTGGTCGGGGCTGGCCCATCGGCCCGGAGAAAGTGCTTGGAGCAGCAGTTGCAGTGGCGGCTCAGGGAGCCCTTTTTTCATTAGGAGTCATTTCCAGGTCCACCCTTGCCAGTGACAAAGTGGTCTCCGTGTCTTCATTTTCTGCTGATCCTGTGTGAGCCAGAGGGAGGGAGGGACTGTCATCAGTTACTGCTGAAGCCACCCCCTAATTGCAGCCAACTGTCGATGCGTGCTTTTGAACCTTTTCAGGCCTACATTATTTATTGGGAGAAAAATATTGTATTGATTTTGGATGGCATGGCGAGGCACAAGTGATGCTGCTAAAGAGCTGACAAGACAGTCTAAACTTTTACAACAGTGTGGCGGCCGTACGGCACTCACATTAAATTAACATGTTTGAATTGAATGGGGAACGGAGAGCGACTGCATTGCAGGGAATCAAAAATGCGAATCCACAGTAATGCAGAAAGTCGTCTGCCCTTAGTTGTAGCCTTCATATACTGTATCTAGATTTTATGAAAGAACAAATGCTCATCTGTGTATGGATACTTCACAAAGTTAGTTTTAATCCTCTTTAAGCAAGAGGGAAGTGGAGACTAATCCTTGTGCTGTAGGGAGTACGCTTGACTTTGGCATGGTCATGGAGTTGATCATCGACAGTCCAAGTCAAATGTAAGAATTAATAGAGAACACATTACTTCTATTCACATGATTTCATACATTGGGCCTTTTCTACCTCAGATCATAACGCACCAAACGACGCCTTGTTTTGCAGCTTATTACTTTATATTGGCTGCACAAACACATCGCAGCCTTAGCTGAAAGAACTGTTGTGGTCTCACCACCTTATCATAAACTTGGCTGCCATTTTTATATCCTCTGAACTCTCCCGCTTCGTACCTTTCCCTTGATGTGAGCGTGAGTTTTCTTGTTTTTCGGTGGACTGACTTGCCATTCATTCTAATTCCCTCCAGTTGTGTCACATTTTAGAAATGCACTCATGAGCTCTTTCCAATGCCATGACCTCATTACCTGTACAGAATCCTAGTAGATGTGTGAGCACATTAGAGCTGTTTAGTAGTGTAGGGGCAATGAGGTACAAGGCCTTATTTTGGCACCAGCTGTGGGCACTCCAGGAGTCCTAGGAATTATGCGAACAGCCAGAATGCTGCTCTGCGTGTTGAAGATCAATCCAAAGCTCATAATGAAACACATACATGTGAAGAGTGACACGTCTAATCCAACTCTAGTCTCTTAGGATGTATGGCAAGTCTCATGAATTGAAAGAAACCTGGCTGTGAAGTTCAACATAGACTACTTAATGTAACTTAAATGTAAAGAAATCAAATTACTGAAAAGACAACTATCATCGCTTTCTTTTGTTTCAGAAAAAGTTTTTAAATCAAACAAGCCTGGCGTTCACAGGCGAGGGACAGCAAGGACTTTGTAAACCACTTTCTCCCTTCCTTTCACTCTTTCAATAAAGACCCTGTGCCTAACATACCTGCAATGTTTGATTTCATGTAATTGAAACAAGGCAAGAGTGCGTCCTTGCCAGCGCATGGCCTCACCATTTAAGGTAATGTTTGCACTACTAAAGCGGCTAATGATTCCAAGTCTTGGGAGCTGGCACAGCGACTTCCCTCACCAGTGCCTGAAAGCGCCTTAGGATGCTGTCCCTTTCATACAGCTGTGAAAAGTTTAAAAAGGCCGAACCCATAACATGAAACAGTGAGGGTGAATAGAACTACAATTAAAAAAATGTTACTTTGGCATCCTGAGGTCATTATCCACAGTTTATAGCCACTCATACAGTGCTTTTATATTGCTTTATATGAGGAGGATTGACTTTTAATTGCAACGTTTGCTTGTTTTTCCTTGAAACATGTTTTTTTTTTGTTTCATTTTTGGATGCTTGTGTGCGCCGGGGGAAAACCTGTGTACCTACCAGGACCCCATGAGTTCATCCATCACAATGATGCGTCCTACCTGAAACTGCACCTGGGGATTCTCCAAAAAGTAGTTGACAATCAGGTTCTCCAAAATTCTATACTCATTATGGGTACTAATTTCACCTTGGAGGGGGTTGGGGGGGTGGGGAAAGTCTGGAAATCTGAATCTGAATTCTCTTTCTGACTCGTAAAAAAAAGACAGTTTTTCTTTTAGGAGCATATTGGAAATAGTATTTATTTACATTATCATTTATTGTCTACCGCTTGTTCCGCTTATGGAATGGGGGTGGGGGTGGGTGGTGGTGGTGGTGGGGGTCTCAAGTCCGGAACCACCTACTGTGAGGTGACAGCACTATCCACTGCACCACCATGCCACTCTGTTTATATTATATTATTCAAAAATTTTCAACAAGAATTTCTACACATGAATTCTGAAGTGGTGCCTTTGAAGTTTTAGGAACTTTTATAAATTTGTTTATTTAAATGAAATACTTGAAAATTTCATGATGTTAGAAGTCCAGTTAAGTGCAGCACACAGGATAGTAAGTAGTTATATAGTAAAATAGAGAAATAGGATTTATGGAAATTATGGGCGATGGTCAGACCAGGATATTGGATTTTTTTCTAGTTTATTAGTATGATGTATCAAAAATAACAAACATTTCACAAATTGTCTTAATTTGATGATAGCCCAAAGTAGCAGCTACATTATACATACAACTTATGTCTCTGTGATGAAGTGGAACAAAACACAAACCCCATCCATGAAGGAACAAACAACAGTGAGCACAAAGGGCGATTCCATTTGAGACCACAGGCCACAAATTCTTTTTAAAGGAAATGTAACTTTTCAGCTATGCTATTTTATTGCGTGGTTTGGTCTATTGAACCTTTTGAGTGAAGGGCTTAATTCACTAACTAGACCAGAGAGCACCCTAACTGGCCTAATCCAGAGGCTCTCAGGGGCTCTCCCAGGTACTGCCTGACTGATTGGTTGAGATGGATGCTATCTGGTGTAGTGCAGCTCCTCTGGGCATTTAAACAACATTAACGTTGCTGGATAGGCAGAGAGTAGGAGAGCATTATGAACTATGAATGATGCTCTCCTGACAAATCAGTGTGTGCCATGACAAATGCACATTTTATGACACTCTCCAGTTGCTTCTGTCAGCAAGGATGACAAATGCAGCTACTGTGTTTGTATGTGGTGCTGTTGATGCACGAGCGTTGAGTGAAGCCTGCAATGACTATCTTTTTATTATAATTTGGCATGTTTCTTCAAATGCATTGTTGCCAGATCATATTTTATCCTCAATGATATCTTTTTCACTCCCTCTAAATATTCAGACAGTTATTCTGACATAAAAGATAAACACCAAATTTGATCTCAGCAGGATGAAGTTGTTCAAATATCAATCATTCTTGCAAGATGGTGTGTAGTCATGCTGTTAGGATATAACTAAATAATGCTGTTGGAAGAAGAATTAAATTTTGATGATGATTATTTAGTTAGCATTAAACAAGATAATAACAACTGTGGTTATTGTAATAATTGCAATAAGATAAACTTTAAATCATGCATCATGAATATATTAAGTAGGAAAAAAGGAAGACTTTACTCGGATATGTGTGGGTAAAATAATTTTCCATACACGTTGTTTTTAAGTTTTCAATCTACCTATAACCTCTTTAATATTTTGTCAGTTTGCCTGCCTATATAAATTACACTCATACAATTCAAATGTGGTAGTGCTAAATTTAGCAATGATTTCAAATTAAGTGTTTTATTTTTTTCAGTTTAGTGCTACAGGTTGTACTAAAACAGTTTACGTCAAAGAAATCCTCCTCAGCAAAGTTTCAACTGCTCATCTTGGAATTAGGTAGAAGAGTTGGTATCCATTGGGGTGCGCAAACTGTGGAATTATGGAATCACCACTGACGTAATAAGACATCAGTTCACGCCACACACTGTAGTGCTCTGTCCTTTGTGGACAAAGCAAAAAAACAGTTTCCTCTGACAATATAATGAAGTCATGTATTGCGTTTCATAATTGATTACAAAGACACGGTGATTCAAATAATACAAAGGAGCATGCACAAACTAATTAACTTACACCCCTCCCCTTTCATAGCTAAATGATAATCATCACAAAGATCCTCATGCGCATTAGCTGTTAGATATGTTAAAGTTATTAAAGTCATCAGCAGTAAAGGAAATCCATTCAGGATTGATTGTGGAATATGCTGATAGAGGCATGGTATTATTTGGAGGTTCAGTCCAGTGTGGGAGTGATCATTAAAATATCATCCAAATGAATGGGAATTATCTTTATTCTGAAGAAGGGGCTTACATGACTGAAGGCTTCTCACTGAATCAGACCTTAATTAAGAGCTTCATTGTTATTAACACAAGGCAGCGAAGAGATTTTGCAAAACAAGAATCCCTGTCTAACTAAAGTTACACAAATTTGATAATAGATTAATCACATTTTTGGGATATGAGAAGAGATTTATGGTTTTAATTATCAGTTTGAACTAAGCTAAAAATCTCATATGTAATCTGTCTTTCAGATTCCACTGTTTCCCATGGTTAAAAAGCTTTTTATTTTATTTGCATGCAGCATTTTCTATTCCCTTGAGTAAGAATCGATGATGATTAGATTGGCAATATGATTATGTGCATCTAGAATTGATGTTTACTCTTAAACCAGTCAATGCTATTTAGGTATGAAACCATGCATTCCATCTCACTAAATCACATTAAAACCTAATCATCCAGAATGAGGAAGAATTTTGCTTGGTGACAAACTCATCTCAAATTACTGATTTCTTTTCCAATATGTTTCAAAATTAAACATAAAAATTGCAAAAGCTATTGTTTTCCTTTTCTTCAACAAAATATGTCCATGCTACCTCATCGGTCAGTCATTTTTCAACTATATTATTTTAAAAGGGGGGCATTGTAGAAAAGAATGGAGTGTAAAACAAATTGAAGATCATGTCATTTAGCCCTTGAAAAAATAGAAATATAACTTTTAACCACTCTCTAGAAGCAGCATATTTTTGTCTCATTTTTATGCTGTGCTGAATAAACCCTGCAGAGAGCATGAGAGAATATTTTACAATAGCACTCAAAGACCTATCTGCTTTGCATTACTGTAACAACAGGCATGGATGCCTTTTAAAATTCCAAAGAAGTCCAGATGAGCAAAATGCGAGGAGTAAAGACAAGGGTAGGCACAAGGTCCGGTCTAATGAGATCTGTTATCCTGGCCCTTTTGATACCCGACTAATCACACGCTCAGATAGATTCTGTGAAACCCCATCTTCCCTTTGAAGACACTCCCACCTCATCATGTGATCTGATTAGTATTTTACATGAGCCCAGGCCAATTATGAGAGCTGACCACAATGTTCCAGTCACTCGAAGGGGGGTTTGAGAGGGGAAGGGGGAGGGTAGGGGGGTACAATGAGGAATCATAATTTAGGGCAGTTAAAGACGGACTCCTGGATCAGAGTCTCTCATAATGCACTCCAGAAAAAAAAAAGGTGGCCAAATTAGTGCCTGCCCAGGAGTGTATTTAATCTGACCTGGCTTTGCGTACGCCAGCAGAATGATTAGTCGCTAAAACCTACGTGGGACTTTTTTAATCCCTTGTTGCCCTTCACAGCTCTATTTGCAATTTTAGATGATGATTGCTGCAAGCTGCAAATCTAAATCTTCCTTCCTAATAGAGCAAATACATTGTCGCATTTGCAGAAATTCTGAGGTGACATTCCACATTAGTCTAGGTGAAAACCTCATACAGGATTTCAGACCTTCTCTTATCAGCAAAAAAAGGATAAACTTACTTAACTTTTTGTTCCTATATGATGATTCTTTATTGGAAAAAAAAAAAAAGACAGAAGCAATTCTTACACTCAACTTCAGTGTTGTTCTCTGTGGAGTAGATGGCCAGAGGAAGTGGGTCCAGAAGAGGGTGCCATAGATCAGAATCCAAGCGCGCTCTGCCTTTCCTCTTGCCGTCTGTATTTTTTTTTCCCTGCTGTCTGGTTACACACAGTCTCTCACACGGACCTGATCAAGCTGGGTAGCACGCTCTGAGGTAGCTGCTTAGTCTTCTGCTGAGTTCATAACTGCCAGCTCCAAATTCAGTAGAGTAGGGCAGCGTTAATTATCATTCAGCAAGGCAGGAGGAAGAAGGGAGGAGGCGTGGGGCCACGAATGGAAGAGCTATATTTAAAAAAAATAAGTGTATTTTAGCTGTGAGGGAAGTAATTGTGCTTTAATCCTCAACAATGGGTTTTTTTTTTGTATTCTCTCCTCTCTGTCTTTCTGTCGGTCTTTCTCTTTCTCCTCCAAACCAGTGTGTACACTCTCTCGCAGGACCTAGGTGAGGAGTTATTTCTGCATCTGGCTTGAGGTTCCACTGAGCTTTTACATAATCAAATCAATATTGCTATGATTCACCCTCTGGCAACGAGTGCCTCGTGCAAGTTTCACTGGTGATGTTTGGCAGCTTAAGAGATAAAAAAAGACAGAGAGTGAGAGGAAAAAAACCTTAGTTAAAAATCTGTGGGTTATTGATTTCTTGCCTAGTTGGTCCTCTCTCTACCACACAGCTTCTCATCATCCTGTTTTTACTCCTCTCTCATCTGTTGTGTCCTCCGTAGTTCCAGGTGTAATGTTTCAGTCGGGTTCATAAAGAAGAGCTCTGGCGGTGAGGTGGGAGGGGGGGGGGTTCCGGGCCAAGGAGGGGGCGTCAGAAATCCTCTCACCCATTGTGTGATCCATGTTGATAAGTTGATGGGTTATGGACAGGAGTGGCACAACAAACGGAATCCTAAATAAAAGCAAATGTGACAGTGAAATGTTTAAAGGTGGGGGAATGGGGGGGGGGGGGCACCCACCCACCAATATCTTTAGGACAAAAACTAAACCCTTAAAAATTCAGTGAAAGGCAGATGTAAGTGCTCGCTGCTGGACTCTGGAGGGTTGTGGAGAAGTGGAGAATGATGGATGCCATTACAACCCTTTTGACTAACATGATGAAAGCTGCAGACCCCCCCCCCTCCAAAAAAAAAAAATTAAAAAATTAATTCACATTTAGACCAGCACATTAAAAGCATCATTCATTTTGCATCTTCAAAAAACAACAATGAAAATAAAATAAAATGATACACGGCTTATGAAAGCCAGCCTCATTGCGGTTTCTTAGAATGTAGCGAGCACATTTAGATATAACCCTTTAGATGTTCCTGTGTGTTTCACTCTTCTACATCTTCATAAATCATGCCCAAATATGACTTATTTGAAGCTTTATTGAGAACTTTAAGCTCCTTCAGCCTTTTCATCTTAATACACTCGTGCTGTCTGGACAAGTTCAGTGCAGTTCTGTTAGTTGCCGCACCAGAGCATAAATCCTTCCTCATTGTCACTTTGATCATCCTCCCTTCCTTTCCTCAAGTGTCCGTGAGGAATGTGAGAAGGGGGGGGGGCGCATGGGGTGAGGTGACAGGGGGCGTAAGAAAGAGGGATGAGAGCGTGTTTGTGTGTGTGTGTGTGTGTGTGTGTGGTGGTGGTGGTGGTGGTGGGGGGTGTATATGGCACGTATCGCATCGCATTGATTCGGTCCATTTGGTGGACTGAACATGAACCCAATAATCAGATCTTGCTTAAGCACGCGCTTCCTCAGTAATTGACTCTCGCATATTGATTAAGATGTTGATGTGTCCCAGTCTTGCTCCTGTGCTAATGCAACTGAGAACGACCACCCCCCCCCCGTCCCACCACCACCACCACCACCACCGACGCGTGCGTAACACTGACACACCGACGCGCACACACAAACGCATGGATGGACACGACGCGCGTACGCGCAAAGAGGTGCGCACGCACGCGTCTCCGGAACAAGGCTGTCATTGGGCTCAGTCTAATAGATAAAGCTGTCATGCCGATGCTGCAGCGCCTCCGAGGGCCAGCACACCAAATTAGCCAGTCAATAATTTATGTAGAATAAGCAAAGAAAGAAAGAATCACTGACAAAAAAGTGAACACAAGCTGGAAATGGCAGCGACGTAACCGGCAGGTTAGGATGATTGTGTTCAAAAGGTCATTCAGTCAGGCCTGATTTGTTTTTTAATTTACTTTTTATTTTATCCAGGAGCCTCTCATTAACATTTGAACAGATATGAACATTAAATACGAATATTTAACACCCACATGTGTTGTATATGCTAATTACCTACACGATATACAGTATATGTACTGTATTACTGCATATGTATGAATATATATGTGTGTGTATACATATATAGACATAATAGTACATACATTATACTGTGTGTATATATATATATATATATATATATATATATATATATATATATATATATATATATATATATAGTGTTATTAATTTTTTATCACATCTGCCTGATTTAATTCTAAAATCAGAAATCATACAGTTTGAGCAATTGAGTAAATGTTTAACATATTTGGTTGGATGATGTGCTACATCCTCTATTTACTGTTTAATTTGCAATCCTTTCTGTGCATTTCTCATCTGTCCATATTTTTAGTTAATGCATTTTTGCTGTTGCAACTAATTTTTCCTTGAGCACATTTTGGATTGAATCTTTGGATTTGTAGTGCAGACAAAGTCTGATATGAAATACATTTCTCTCAGTCCTCATCTTTGCTTTTTACAGATATCAGCACTTTATTTTTCCATCATAATGATATTTTGGTTTTTCACCAGTAATGAGTCATTCTATATCTGTAAATATGTTCATTTAATTATTTAAAAAATAATTACGTGCAGTAATCCACACACTTGCCTTACCTACAGTAACATCCTAACTTGATCTGGCAAAGGGATTTTCTTTTCTTATGTTATTCGTTGTTGCTGTTTTTCATACTGCAGTATGGTTTTCATACTGCATACCCCATTTTTTTCTGCAATGGGGAGAAGTCAAAATTTTATTACACTTATCCATAAACACAATTAAGATCAACAAACAGATAGTTTGCATCAATTTCATCTGAAGTATTTCCTGCTGGTACCATAAAAGAAACGCACAAATCATGTAGTGTTAATGCAAAACAACTACCACGCATCCATTACCAATCCCATGTATGTCATGCATCTGATACGATTGTGAAAGAGTTCAACCACATTATTTATCCCCATTCTGACATCTTGTATACAAACATTCACCACTGACGCCCCCCAGGTTTGACATGTTTCCATATGGTCATTTTGATGAGCTCTATGACAGTAGTATCTATTTTTACACTGTTGTTGGACAGCATTTCCTAGTTTTCCATCACTTTAGACACACACACACACACACGCACACATGCACACACACACACACACACACACACACACACACACACATGCAGTTACCAGTGCAGCTACTCAGACTTAACTATTCAACTATGCAGGGTTACAGTGGCAACGCATGTAAGCACTCTTGTTTGATATTAACCCTTATCTTGTTGGGACTGCAAGTCCCATGACAAGAAAAAATGTTGCCAAGGATCTGGTAGAAAAGATCATTGTGTGTTTGTGTCTTTTTAAAAGCAGAAATGCAAGTGCGTGTGTGTGTGTGTGTGTGTGTGGCCTTCAGGCCTCTCCTAACCTGCTCCTGCCCCAGTGGGAGGGCTGCCTGTAGCGAGGTGAACCATCACTCTGAACCACCCACCCCCTCCCTTCTCGCTCCCTTACTCCTCCATCTCTCCCAGGACTGGACCGACACCTCTCCGCTGGCCAGAGGGAAGACCAGCTCCTCTCCTGGGCCCCCTTCTATGTCTCCAATCAGCCTGTACTGCCATGGCCCTAGGGCTGCTGCAATGTGATAATCTCTGCCTTTTGCGTTATGCATTGCCCTGATGAATTCATCTTGTGACCACCTGGCACTCGCTGTTAGGCATTCAAGTGTTGTTTTTGCAGCAGAGGCTGGGGCGAACGCTGTGAGGGACTGTTTTCTGACTGTCAGAGAGACCCTCCCTCCCCCTTCTCTTCATCTCTCCTCCTCCAACATCGGCAGAATGTTTTAACCTCTCCGAAGACCCTGGCGTATCTGCTGTTGTGGTGGCAGGAGTGGGATTCTTCACCTCAGCAGGACCTGTGTGGGAAAAAGCCCTGTTTGGTATTTAAAAACGGAAGGGCTTTTTGCTGTAAGACAAATTGAAACGCAGGAGGCTAGAATGTGGCTGTCAGAGTCAACAGCAGAGTTTTTTGCTATGAATAATCACTGAGGTTGACCCAAAGAAGCTGAGGATTGTGTAACACACATTTCACAAAATTAAAGGTCAATGCAAACATGTAGCAAAGCTTGTGCCCCATAACTTTTGACTTTCTTCAAAGCTGCTTTTGTGACCTCAATTAAATTATGGAAATAGAAACTTGAGGCAGACAGAATCACTGTTGTGTTTCAGAGTTGGGTTTTATAATACAGGTTCAATCGAAATAATGAATTAATAGATGCATTTTTCATAAACCTTCAGCGAAAATGTGCGCCCCGATGCTGAAGAGTCCAAATTTGAATATGGTCTCCCATGTACACTATGTAGTCACAAATAGCTTGTGGCTCAAAACATTAGAATTTCATATTTTCTTCTTGGTTGCCTCTGCGTGTGCATGCGAAAGAGAAAAAGAGAAGGAGACTGTGTAAGAGCGAGAGACCAATAAAGTGTCCATGTCCTTGGCATCACACCAAATCTATAATTTACACCTTTACACAATTAGACTTTGCCTTTTCTGCTATTGGATTTGCGAGTCCTCGTCTTCTCATTTTCCACAAGTGACAGAGCACTATGGGCAAATGTTTTAATAAACCATTTGGAGAGGGTGTGTGTGTGTGTGTGTGTGTGGGGGGGGTGTTGGGAAGGAGGGGGGGTGAAAAGAAAAGTAGACATTTCAACAAGGCATGCCCCAAACAAAAAAATACTGTAATAGACCGCCAAGTGATGGCATACACACTCCAGAATGCAGTTGAATGTCAGTACTTTTGATTTCACACTCATTTAATCATATTTCATTCAGACCAGGCCAGGATACTAAGCAGATACGGTTCTCACCGCTGACCCACCCCCTCAGCCCCAAACCATCAGAAATGTATTTTGGAAAATAATCAAATGAGGGTTGTCTTTGTTTGTTATGCCTCATTACGACGTCCTGTAAGTGGATATGATAAATTGTGCTGTACAACAGACATGCTTGCCAGGAAAATCTGATAAGAGAAATATTTACCCCCAGATTTCTGACAGTAAACCAACAGTGATGGACGAGGAAAGGACGAAATGCAACATTAATTGACTAGACACCACAATTTGTTGGGGGGGCAGGAATGTATTTCCTTTTTTTTAAATCTAAATTTCCCCTCAAATCTACTGGGTTTACATACTGTATGTAATTCTATCTCTTTCATAACATTGTATTTTTTTTAAAAAAAACTTGTTATTACTTTATTCTGAACATAAATGCAGCACAATTAAAACACATATAATTACATAGAAATAACAATTTAAAAAAGTTCAGAATCTTAAAAAAACAGAGACGAACCACAGCAGCAAAAAAAAAAAAAAGAACAAAAAAAAAAGCAGTTCTCTTTGTTGGTGAAAACATTTGACACGCTGTCAAAAAAAAAAGTTGCAAGAAACAGATTTTAAATAGTGTTGAAGTCCCTGCTTTTGTAATCTCAGCAGAAAGTCATCTAAGACTTTGACAAGTAGGATACATCTTACGGCCAAAGTTCCAAGATGAAATATTAATCAGAGGTATCTTTCCGGGCTGCTGTCACTCTCCTATCATCCACAGGACTTTGGACTTGTTAGCCAGGTCGCTACAGGCAAGGCCCCGTGGTTGAAACTTTACAAGGAGCTGCTGAGTGGGCAGGTGTCTTTGTGTGAAACCTTTCACTTGTTTTCCTGGACTAACTGTTTGCATTGCTCTGCCTCTGATCATGAAGGGTAACCTTAATCGTGGTGGGTGAAGGCAATCTTTGTGAGCTGTCATTATATCGGCCCCCACGGGCATGGTAGTACGCTCGTAATTTGGCACTCTGGGCTATTGAAGTCGCCATCTAAAGAATTACTTTTTTTTTTTTCTCCTCCCTCTCTTTTCAACAAGCTGGCCTCAAATCGCTCCCATCTTAATCCTTGGCAACAGCGTGTGATTGAACATGACAGAACTGTAACTAAACTTGAAACGGGGGGCTCAGAATACATGCTTCTGTTGTGACTTCCTTCTGAAGTAGCGCAAGCTACTTTTTCAGGAGCCTTTAGGAGCCAAATTAGCTGAAATCTATTCGTCTATCATGTTCTTAATGCATAAATAGATTCCACACATTATTAAGTGCTTCAAGCGATCACAGGATCTTTTTTTTTTTTTTTAAATTTGAAGTCGCTGTTTTCATTTGCTATTTTGTGTTTGAGTTGGGGGGAAACTAAAATAGAAGCTTCGAAACCAAACCATGATGGACTTGGGGCAATTACACTTAATCTGGACTGACGGGCTCCCTTTAAAGTTGTCCATACACTCACCAGTTGAGAGTGACTTGTCTTGGACTCAAGCGTTGAGTGATGTCATTGGTCCTGGCATCTGGTGAACTTTCAGTGTGCAATGACTTGCATGGCTTCTCCTTAACCAACCCTCTGACTGAAAGTGACTTCTGTCTTAACGGTGCCTCCTGGTTTCAGATGCATGCCTTCAGAAAGTTCTGGGAAGACTAAGGAAATATGGAAGCATTTTTATTGGAGACCAATGAAAAGTCATGACTAACAGTAATGAAATATTGTAAATTGTTGGTAAAATTATTGCCAGAATGCATTTCACGTAATTGCATATGGCATATTGTATATACTCCATACACGCATTGATCAGTTTAGAAGAGTCACAGCATTTGGCTGACTTCTAGTAATCACCCACTATATTGTGTGTTCTCACTTGGGGTCTTCTACTCCTCCATGCAGCTGCACGATAATAAGCTTGTCCTGTAATCACGTTAGCCGCGCTGTCGGCCCCAGCCAGGGGACCTAATTGGGACAGAGCCTTGGACAAAGTGAAAATTAATAACTTTTGTCAAGCTCCTGGCGCATTGTCTTACGAAGCAGCGCAGGTCAATTAGAAAGCGTGATACGATAAGGTCCAAGCAGCAGAGGAGCACTGACTCAATTAGGACGGGGACTGGACTGGTAAGCTGGGCGTCAGAGAAGGAGATAGAGAGAGATTTCATCCCTAAACGGTAGGTTAATGTGCTGCAGAAATGGACTGTTAGCTGCATTTAAATGTCTTTTGTAAGTTAAGGGGACATGGCATCATAAAGACCTGGTGTAGACATTTATTTTCTGGAAACTAAACAAGATGTAATAATTGTAAGCTGCTGTCTCACTAGTGTGTGTGTGTGTGTGTGTGTGTTGTGTGTGTGTGTGTGTGTGTGTGTGTGTGTGTGTGTGTGTGTGTGTGTGTGTGTGTGGGTGGGTGGCGTTTGTGTCTGTAGTGAGCTTATGGAGCTGTCACTTAGACAGAATGTTCCCATGCATGCAGCACAAACCCCTGAAGCACGCATCAGTGATGTGCATCAAAGGAATTGTGTGAAGGCCTTTATAGTTATAATGGATGGGCAGATGCCAAACTGGAAAACTCTTGATGTTTCCTCATACCTTTTTATTTCTCCCTCCAAAAAGTGATGGGTGGGACCAAGACCTCAAAGATTGTCAGTAAATCAGTGGCCAAGATCACATCTTCCTTTCTGTCTGACACTACTTTTAACGCTTCATTTGTCAATCATCTTTATTTGTTTTGCAAATAGAAATGTGAAAACTTTAAAACTCGATCCGACCATGTGTAACGTCTCCCATGTCTGTCTCTCCCCCCGACATGTGCTAATGATTCAGAGTATCTCCTGACTGCCATAACACACATCATTTAATTATCAGCTTTATATTGTGTCAATAGTGTCTGCAAAACACAACGGGCGCAACGGCAGCCAAGAAGTTCAGGGCTGCAGATAGTTTTCTCCAGGGAGGAAGAACACACTTATGTTTGATTCAACATCTTGTCCCTGTGTTTCCTCTCTTCCTACTAACCGCCTCCCAATTTGCCTGTCTTTGTTCAGATACCTATTCTTACTTGTCCAAATCCTTGAATGTGACAACATCTGTAGCTGCATTGTCAGATCTACAGTGCTTCATTTATTTGGGCTACTTACCCTCGTTGAGGACTTTTGATCAATCTATCAAAGCCAAGATAAAGTAAATTTATGTAGCTATCAATTAGCAATCCGTTGAAGTGATTAACATTACATATTGGTCAAAAATCCCTGTTTGAGTGCCAAGATTGCTCAAACCTTTCTTTTTTGGCTTTTCACCAGTCTAAATGCTGCTCCCTACATTTAGACTTGGGTTCTGCATTCGCAAAACTGAACCTTCAAGTGTCACAAGTATGCCCTAAAAAGCCTGCTTCATCCCAGTGGACAGAGAGGCAAATATTTTAAATACCCTCTGTGACAGGGCCATAAAACATACAAATATTCTGTGAAAGTCAACAATAGCATTGTTCAATGCGGTGATGACAGCATGATTTGTCATTAGTATCACCATATCACCTCGTCTCGCTTTCCTCAACCATCATGTAAGCTAATCTTACAGCTGCCATCAAAGTGACACATCAGACAGCACTGCAGCTAATGGCTAGCTGGGGCTTCATCTGATTGACAAAATGGCATGAATCAATGGACCATATATCCAGGGAGCCATTCGTTTTTAATTAATTGCTTCTTAGGAAGTCTTTTGAAATACACTTGACAATGATAGTATATCATTTGTTATTGAGCACTAACTGACAATGACGTAAATGCCTTAAATGCATGGAACGCTTAGGGCCATGTTCAAGGGATGGCACAGCTATGATGGCTCTCCAGATGACATTGCATGCGCAGCCACACAGAGCATTCAAGCTGAGGTTACAGAATAAACAGGTACATTTTCCGTTGCCCACCAGGAAGCGTACGTCTTAGTGGGCTGTGCTCGCCATGTGTTTCTGTTGCGTTGTGGTGCTTCAGGGAAAATGCAAAGCATTATAAAGACAAAAAAAAACCCAAACAAAAAGAAATCTCTAACACTGAATTGTCAAATTAATTTAGCATAAAGCTCCATTTTGCCTTTTTTTTGACCCTGTGCCATATGGAGTGACTTGCTTAAGTCCGCCATGAAAGAAAAGAACAAGGAACATGCATCAAAGAGTTGCAAGCATAACCAAAGCAATATTTGACAAAATGACAAGACAAAGCGAACGTTTTTATGGTGTTCCTTGATTCTCTGATACTTGTGTTTGAGAGCAGTCGAGTGTCGCCTAAGTGAGCACCAGAGGAGTCCAGTTGTTGGCAGATTTTATAGTTCACATTTATTACCCAGGAACTGATGTGGGATAGCACTTAATATGTGAAAGCCATCGAAGCAAATGTGCAAACAGAGGCAGAGTCTGTAGGTCAAAGTAAAGTGGACCAGAAGGAATTAAGTCCACAACTTTTTCATTTTACTGTGCACTTGAACTTAGATGATGCAATACTTATTGAATTGATCTGAACTGTGCCAAATGACGTGAAAATGTCAAAACGTGATTATTGTTGATAATTCATTCCGATGCTTAAAGCAGTGATGCATTTTCTAATCCAGCACCCTGAAACTAAACAAATGTGGCAGATGTCTCAATTCAGACTTTCTAAGTACCTCAACTGTTGGCAATTCAAATGTTCTTTACATGTAATCAATAAAGCAACCCTACCTGCCTTCACCTTATTATTCTCTCCCCCCATTGTTCCATCTCGTAGAAGTTTGAGCTTTAGGAAGGAAATGCAAACAAATGGGGCCCTAATGCTATCCTCAGTCCCACGCTACCCTCCCTGACGTTGTCATCAGCTTACCTCTGCTTTAAACAAATTTCTCCATCTTAAGCAGCACTTTATTGTGGCATGTTATTTTGTCCGATTGGATTAAATGAACAGTAACTAGGAATCCATTTGAACCTGATCCTTGCTCTGACTTCCTCAGGCAACTCCATTAACTGTCATTCTTGTCCAGATGCCCTCCCGTGCAATGGCCAAATGTGTAAGTTGATGCATCGTCAATAACAATGCAGGGCGCACTGCTTGGTCTTTAAAAAGTAAAACCTTATATTTTATGTCTTTCCTCTGAGGCAGCAGATCAAATCAGCAACAGCACAGGCCCCACTCTAATATGTTTAAACACTGATGAGACGGAACTCTAGACTCCCTTGAATGGGACCACGGCACTCTCACTCTCAGCGTCTCAGTGTAAAGTGGTCTCCATGAAGTTATGAGTGTACTGGTGCTAGTTTACCTACATTAGAGGCCCCTTATTGGGGTATTTGAGACCAATCCCCCTTTTACATCTCCATCATGAAATAGTTTTCTTTCGTATGGAGTGTTTTCCCTCATGGAGCTTTGGGAAGATAGAAACTGCAGCAGAGGCGTATCAATCCCTGTGGTGAGCGCTGCTCTCTGCTTATTCCACGAATCTCCTTCTGCTGTCTTTTGGGAATCTCTCTTGATGCTGCAGAGTAAGAGGACACCAATGCCCGGAGCAGCCTCTCAGATTTATTGAAACTTCATGTCCTGTCCCGATAACTCATTTGTCAGGAGACCTAATTTACTCCAGCCCTTAAGACTAATTGCAAATTTGCAAAAAAATGCTGATGTCGCTGGAACTGAAAAGGGCTCTTTTTTTGCCCCTCCCTCAGTGTCCCTTGCCATGCCTTTGCTAATGTGTTTCATCTGCAACGCATAAAACAGACACTGTTTGTTTCCTGTGTGATAGAGAAAGAGAGTGTTTGAGGGAGACTGAGTGTCGGGGTGTGTGAGAGAAAATGCTCAAAGATAAACCCCAAAGAGATGACAAAACAACTAACTGTTTAATTCAGTTCTTGGAGATCAATGCATTCCTATCATCCCCCATCATGTTATCAAAACCTGAATCAAACCCAAACACTTCTGTGTTTTATTTCTGCCCCTTCAGTACATTTGCAGCTGCACCTGTACAGACATGGCATTACCGCATGTAGCTTTATGGAAATGTCTTAATCATTGGAGGGTAGATTCCTGAGGTTTCTGCAAACAGTCTCCATAAATGCATAATGTTTCAGACAATAAAGAAATCTGTGAAGAAACCCTGACTATTAGATTAAATTTCATTTATACATGTTCCAGTAATAATGTTTATACCCTTAAGAGGGCGTGAACCCTTTTTTTTTGGCTAGACTTCAGTGCTGTGCTGTACTGTAGATTGGAGTGCAGTACAGATGTGAGTGTGGAGCACATGCCGCTTGATTTTCGGGATAATATGCAACCACATGACTCAATCAGGAGATTTCCTCCCTTCATCAAGGTTTTGACACATTCAGCATAATTTGTGGCCATTTTCACATGCAAGTATTTAGAAACTGACAGATTCTTGTCACAGAGAACATGTTTCAGGAAATCTCCTCCCATATGCACAGTCTTTCTTGAGTTCACAATTTCCAGCATTTTCCCCCCCTTTACAGCGCTCATTAATTCCATTGTAGTTCTTGAATTCTGCACTAAAAGGCATACTACTGAATACATCTAACTTATACATATACATTTTTTATATACGAATCGTCCTTCCCTCCTTCTGGATATCTTTTGATGGAGCAGTTGTGGCATGGTATTTCAGCAGCAACATGTTCACAGAATGAAAAAATCATGAATTGGGAGGAAGTTTGAAGAATAGAGCAATTATCAGATTATGAAAAAACATTGTATGTCAAAAAGAACAACAACATGTAATTGGTTTGCTGTGTTATAGCTGCAGAATACCAGATGTAGAAAGGTGCGCTTGCTTGTCACTGTAATGGCTAACAGCTTGACCACATAGTCCATGCGACCGACACCAGGAGGGCAGAACCTGCCGTACAGCCCGACGCTGGCCTTTGTTAGCACTAGCACTCCAATTTGATTGTTAACAACCACACTCTAATGAGCTTATAAAGAAATTCTTGGGCCTAGAACAATGAGCCGGAGGGCAGAGCAGTGCCAGGTCATGAAGACCCATCCAACCCCCAACGCTCACCCCCCAGCCATTTGGGATGTTGCAAGTGGGGGAGGATGTGGACCTCCCACACTTAGGTTCAACCACAGAGCTATGGCTTTTCTGTTTCACCCCACCCCATCCCATCTCTTCTCTCTTTCTCACTTTCTCTCTCTCTCTCTCTTTCTCTCTCTCTCTCGCTTTTTCTCTAACTCCTCCCGACCATATGTGTCAGGTTGGAAAAAAATAAAAAGGTCTTTAACCAGAAGCACTTTTACTCTTGCACCTTGCCCAGTTTCACCCCTTTTTGGTGAAGACAGCGCACAGAGGGGATGGAGAGCCCACACATAGGGAACACATTTACTCAGGCACAGGGCCAGAGCGTTGCATTCCCATGGACCTGCTAGGGTAAAGAACTCCACAGCACATTTTTCATGTAAATATTCAGAATTGGATGTGGCACATCCTCTCCTTCGTGTCTTTGTCCTTTTTCTCCCTCTCTGTTTCTCATATCTTGTTCCCTTCAATCAATCAAGATTCTGTATTTTTGATGGATTGTGTTGCCCACTATGGCCAAGACAGGAGTAAAACAAAAACAGGGAACAGAGCTTATAGGGTTCATTTGATTTTGATTTGTCTTGTGTCAGGAATTCAGTGTTAAAGTCTTTCATGCCTGTTGTTCACAAAAGACGACCAACTTTACCTCATGGTTCAGATATTTTGGGATAGGCAAGAGGAAAGTATGTTCAACACTCCCTCTGTATTCTGCATGATTTTAATGTTTTTTTTTCCCTGTTTGTTTATTGAACCGTTATTTGTGACTTGAGGCATTATGGCCTTGTTTCCTTTTGTGTGTGTGTTTGTTTGTGTGTGTGTTTAAGCCTCTTGAGACTATTGTGTGTAATCATATCTCCAGTTCCCCTTTGAGATATTGATCTCTATTTTCATCTTTTACAAATGTAACCAGCACTAATGGCTGCTCAGTTCCAGCTGTGGGCACATGTGACTACATTAATTTAACATTGCAGCGCCTAAAACTCTCCATCACCTTGGACTGGTAGGTGTCAGCTGTGGCTTTCAATCTTATTCATCTAATGTTGATGCTGTTTTGTTTTTTTTTTAATACTGCTGGACCCAAAAAAATGTAACCTTCATCTTCTGTATTTGTGTGAATGTACGTGTCTCTTTCTGAGTTTTGTAACAGGAATTTACCGTGGCTGTATGTATGATCTCAATCTCAGTGTACATTTCTTTTTCTTTCCCCAGTGATGGTGATGGTGGCAGTAGTGGGATTATGGAGTGGGTGTTTGCTCCCTTTCAACAGTCTCTCCACATGGCCTCCTGCCTCCTTTGTCTTTTTATAGCCTCCTTCTGGGAGACGCTGCACTCTCCCCGAATGAAACACAAGCCAAAACACCTCTCAGTTCCTTTGCCAGAGCCCGTTACCCAGGGAATGCTGCTATTCCTCCCCTACTTTGCTGCACACACCTTCTCTCATCTCTCATCCCCCCCCCACACACACACACACCAACACCACCACCACCCACCCCCCTACTCTTCAGCCTGTACTGGACACAGATTTTTGTTTTTGGAGCACATGCATGAGGGTGATACATGAGTCATAGCATTACACTAAAGCCTTGGGTTTCAAGCATGACAAGCTCAACCTTATGTGTTCCTGAGTTATTATAGTCACCTTTCAGTCACATTCATTTCATCACCTTCACTTTGCAGTGGAAAGAAGGCTGACCATTCCTTGCAGTATGAAATCATTCAGACAGCTTTTATGATTTATCGTAAAAGTATGCTGACCAGTGCATGTGATCTAACGTAGACTACCAAATGTCATCTGGTGTTGACAGTTCCACCTCACCGCTCGAAGGAAAGCTTACCTGTAAAATCACATTGCGATGGTGAAAAGAAACATACGGGCAGTGTTGCCGGCGCGGTGGCGTTCATTGCCTCGCATCGCTGGTACAGCTCGGCACCTAATGACTCAACAGTGATTTCCTACTTTCAACGCAGACTTGTTGGTTTTCAGAATCAATTTACACAGAATTGGAAAAATAATTCACTATTGAGAATGATTTGTGGCCTCTGCTTTTTGCCGAGGATAAATTATTGCCTCCACTGTGGAGATCATGTTTTCACCCTTGTCCATTCGTTACTTGGATTTTCTGCCATGAAACTTTGTGGGAAAGTGGGCTTTGGGCCCAAATGGAGTCCACCATTGTTTTTGTTTTTATTTGATTTCATAGGACGCGTCAACCTTGTTGAAGAAAATCAGGCATTATTTTATGCAGTTTGGTGAGAATCCAAATTAAAACCTGCATCAACCAGAACTGCATCTGTTCCCAGAGGATGCTGTTCTCCCAACTGTTCTATGGTAACAACAACCACCAGTGATTTTGGGACAATGAATTTCATTGCAGTATATTTGGATGAAATAGTTTGGATCAAACATGTATAACATACGTAAACTACTGTATGTTGTCACGAGTGTAAAGCTTTTCCACCTGCAGGACAAACAATACATACCACAATTAATATGCATCTGGGTCACAACTGTGAAAGAAGAAGAGAAATTTATAATATATTTTAATTCCCATACATACATGCAGTCAGGTTGTATGAAAAAATGTTGTTAACTAACCCTCATTATTCCAAGTACAGCAAGGAAACTTCATAAAATAAATAATTAGCCATGATAAATTACAACCTTCACTTTGTTATTCTTAATTTACTTCTGTCTGTGATAGTCCATTTTATCAATCGCAGTATAATTAATGGAAACAAGTTGCTGCCCAGAGCGTAGTGGAACAGACCCCAGCCCCTTGTGACCCCACCCAGCACAGGCAGATATAAAAAATGTCTGAGCAGTCGGCACATATATTTAACACCATTACAAAGTGAAGGAAAACTACAGTTGCTCAAAAGAAAATTCATTGAAAGGTGATCATCTTTTGGAGGTGGTCAGCGAGCAGCAATGTAATACGTAAGCGCAGTTAATCAGACCGAACATGCAGCACCTTCCTACCGTAACAACAGTGTTTTTCTTTGGCTGCATTAACCACGCGAACCATTACTTAGTTTTTGGTATTTCATGCGTCGACAGCTCAGGAAACTTTCTGCTCCCTTTCTCCTTGCATGGTGCAGCTTTGCACACCCGGCCCACTCCTGACCTGCGTCGGCCTTCTTCCTGTCTCCGTCCGTCACACCCAACCTGCAACCCTACGTGGCATCAGACATGCAGGCGTGCCACTGCCCTGACATAGTCGTTTGTCTTCTGACCGCCGTGGCATATGGAGAGGGCTGGCACTGCACAGATGTCCACTAAGTGCTGATGAAGGGAGTGAGGAATGGATGGGCTGGGCCTAAGAGGATCTGTGTCGGTGTGGCTAGAGCCTGTTACTGCTCTGCCCTGCTGGTGTTATTAACTGTACTACAGTGAGATGGGGGCAATGAGGCTATTCAATAAAGTATGTTTCTAGGAAAGTGGGTGAGCATATGTTTTTCTTTGGTCTCTCTCTACCACTGCACGTCTGTATCTCTCAACCTCTATCTATAATACATATATATGTGTGTGTAGGTGTGTGTGTGTCTGTGTGTGTGAGTGTGTTTGCAGGCTAGTGGGTGAAGCCTGGTGGAGCTCTTGTGGACTGACGAGGAGGAGGGTGTGGATTAAAGCTGTAGGTAGAGCAGACAGAGCCTGAAAAGAATAATTTGCAGCTTAAGGCCAATAGCTTCAAAGTCATGAATCCTCATGGGTAAGCCTGCCAGGATCTGAACCTGTCAATGGTAACTTACTCCTTGGATAGCACGCCAAAGACTTCAATAATGACATCACCCAGCTTTTCAGGGGTGTGAGCGCGGCCCTTCAGAGCACTTTGGTGTCCCGCTTGACGAGGGTTTTACAGCTGCCTGATACCGATGGCGTTGTTCTCTGTGCAGATTGGCCGCAGCAGCCACCGGGCTGGCTTATCAGCTTTATAGGGGCTTAGCAGTTGATGTTCAGTGTGTGTATTTGTGATTGAGTGTGGGTGTGTGTGTGGAAAAAGAAGAGGGTGAATAGGGAAAGGGTCATTCCCCTAACAATCCACTCGTCCCAGTTAATTTAGACAATGCCCTGGGGTCTGACAAGGAAGATGTAAGAATTTGCACCACCTCTCACCGGAGTCCACAGGACTTGAGCTCGGCGAAACACTTAAGCAGCCTCTCTCCTGAAATCCACCTTTTTTTTCCCCCTTAATAATAAAACTGTTGTGGCCATAATCATGAGGTGAAATTGAATCTGACAGGGCTGTATTTATCTCCCAATGTATTTTATATGACGGGCAACATGATCAACATCCATACTGTTCAATACCTCGGCCTGTCTGCATTCAATTGGTCAGCGCACCACAGACTAATAAGATGTGGATATGTTACCTTGAGTCGTGGTGTTCTTGGAGGAGAAAGTGTGCACCGCAATCTTGTCTCTGTCAGTTCTCCCGATCTTAAGTTTCAGACACTCACTTCTGAGTCCCTCTAATGAATGGAAAAACATGACTCCTTTAAAGGATGCCATTTTTTTTTCATGCGCGTTGTTGCTGCATTGCATTACAAGAGCTTTCTCCTTCCACGACCTACAGTCATTTTCACCTCCACCACAAACAAACGGTGAAGTATATCACCTATTGTAGTCAGTATCAAAGGCAGCATTTGTTAGCAATAAAATGCTGGTTTGAAATGGCTCCAGCGCAAGATTTCTTTGCTTAACTCTGGCCAACATTTTTTTTTAATGAAAAAGGGGAGAAATGGCTATGAAAAAGAACGCAATATATAAAGCATGTAAGAGAGCCTGCCAGAAAAACTACACAAAACATACTCTGGCTTCATGTAATTTCTTATTTGCGAGGAATTTGTTTTTGCAACAATCATCCTTTCAAGTATTTTTTGCCATTTTAATCACCGCTGCATTACTCAAACTTGACCATACAAGCGTACTGCACTGGTTCCCAGCTTCCATAGCGGATACTGAAAATCGACTAGAGCCGTGTCTTAATTTTTGTTCAGCTTTGACCCAAGGGTTCTCAGGATAGATCACATCATATACCCAAATGGATGACTTTGGTTGTCATGTTTCTACATTAACAGTAATTTTCTGGCCTCAACAGTATTTCTTACCCCACCATTATCTCTGTCACCTAACCTGCATTTACTGCAGCACCCACAGCATCAGTACCAACTCCATCTAGGGGTAAAAATGTAAACTTTCTTCCTGTATTCTCAGGTGGTATAGGCATATATGGATATGTGTGTGTGTGTGTGTGTGTGTGTGTGTGTGTGTGTGTGTGTGTGTGTGTGTGTGTGTGTCCCAGACGAAGGGAGAGAGAGAGAAAGACAGAAAAGGAGAGAGAACGAGAGACATATCGAGAGACAGACCGGATAAAAAATGAGCACTGGGGTTTGTTCAGTTTCAAGATGCATTGTGTCTGTTGGCAGCCTGTTGGGCCAACATCATTTGACGTTCTAGCCCTAGTGCGTTTGCGAGCCTTTGAGGGTTTTATGGCTCGGTGTGACTCTGCCTCTAATAGGTTCCAGATGCCGCCGGTGTGGGAACCAGGGAGCAGAGCGAGAGGGGAGACAGGGAAGAGGCATAACCAGGTGTGACCCATTGCAATCTGGGATGCTCTCCACGGATATTCAGACTAATAAGAGCGTGCATATGTGTGCGTGTGTTGCAGAAACAGAGAGATGAAATCTGTTCTTGATCCGACGCTGGTCAGACGGACAGCCAGGTGGCCAGAAACGTGGACAGACATACCCTAACATACGTTTTCTTTGTGTACTCCTGCAAATAGCCCATGCATGCATCCGCTGCCAGGGCACAGAGTTTATGGTTTGAGATGTGTTGTTCAGCACATTTGCTGCTGGCACCAGTGAGGTCCGACATATGGCAGCACTCTGAGCCTTCAAGTCCAGCGTCGGGGCTCGAAACAGAACCTGCCAGCTCGACAGTGGCTTACTGTAAGAGAAAATTGTCAGCAAGACCATTTAAGGTCCCAGACCTTAAGCACTGATAAATGTCTTCTCAATATAATTACCTTCAATCCCAGTGTCCCTTTTCCAAGAGGTTTGGAAGGAAATAGCAGAACTCGCAAAAGCAACAAAGCCTAAGTGTTAAAGAAGCTATAAAAACAGAACCCTTTGAATGCTGCCTACATTAAATATTATGGTGTTGTGTGTCATGAACTAAAAAATATAGTCATGGGGGGAGAAAGGAACACAAAACCCTGGACCCTTTATCATTATTGTTATTATTATTATTATTATTATTATTATTATTATTATTATTATTATTATTATTATCGTTATTGTTATAATAATAATAATAATAATAATAATAATAATAATAATAATTATTATTATTATTATTATTATTATTATTATTATTATTATTATTATTATTATTATTATTATCCATCCATTTTCTGCCGCTGTATACGCTGTAGAGGGTCGCAGGGAGCTGGAGCCTATCCCAGCTTGCATAGGGTGTAAGGCGGGGGACACCCCAGGCACGACGCCAGTGCACCACGAAGCCACACACAAAGACATACAAAAGCGCACACACACACTCACTCCTACGGGCAATTTCGGACCGGCCAATCAACCTGAAACAAATGATTTTGGAGTTGGGAGGAAGCGTATTATTATTATTATTATTATTATTATTATTATTATTATTATTATTATTATTATTATTATTATTATTATTATTGTTATTATGGAAAGAGTCGAAGAGTTCAGCCACTGTGTTCAAAAGGAAAAAGGTTTAAAAGGTAAAATAGCAGGTAATTTGCATTGGTAGGGAGCTACAATCACTGACGATGAACTGACTGTCAGTTATCACAATATCTAAATCTTAAATATAGACAAAAACATGTTTGGTTATACACACTATATAGGTGTCATAGTACATTCGTGAAATACTGCTTGATTTACTTTGACTTGATCATATTTGTAGATGTAAAAAGGTAACAAGGCTGCAGACATTTTGCTTTAGAGCGGTAGCCTGCTATCCCATAATGCTTTAATGTATGCTGATGGAATTAGTTACGATAACAAAAACAATGATAGCGAGCCTGTAGTCACATGAGTTTTTAAATAGCTGCTGTATGTTATTTAAAGAAGAACTAATCACATATAAGGCTTTTTATAGCAAAAGTGTACTTGGTCCTGTTCTTAGAAGGCTGCTACTGTTGTCGATAAACCCTTCCTCTCCAATCCATCATCTGTAAAATAAACACAGGCCGCCCCCACCTGTGCCTGACTCGAAGGGGTGAGAGCCCGTTAACCTTCCCACACAGGCCACTGCTCGGGCTGCAGATTCCCCGCCTCTCTGTTTAGATTATTTCCGCAGAGGCGGGTGACTCTCTTGTGTCACTGATAAGAGCGCAGTAGGGTGGTGGCAAGAGGGTCAAACCGCAAGGAGAATAAAAACTCAGGAAAATACAGGAAAATATCTTTATCCCCTGGAAAAAAAAAAGTATTTTCCCCCCAAACTTCTTCACCACGGCACAAGGCTATTACACTGATAGAAATTCATTTCCCACCTTGATAGTCTGGCCCTGCGTACGCAAGGGGCCAGAGTCTTAGCCACATCTCAAGCTAATTTACAAAGATCCCGAATTATGCTCTTATCTTGGGCTTTAAAGGTTGTAAGGTTGATTAACAAGGCACTGTCCTGTTTATCAGTTTGGGGCTGGGTGTGGAAAATAGCCTGCGATAAGTGCACAGACCATTAAACATTCTATTTCCCCTAATATTTGTCGGCAACCATCTGCTTAACTGATCTCCCTTCACTTTAATTAAAAGGGATTCCCGTCTTGTTGGGGTCATTATGTGCTGGCGGACGCCAGGAGAGGGGTTTGTGATGAGTTCAGCGTTCCCTCTGTCCCTGGGTTGCCAGAGGGCTTTTTTTTTTTTTTTTCAACCTCCCTTCCACCCTCTTCTGAGTTAACCCCTTCCTGTTCTGCCATACTCCCACCTGGTTATTTAGCAGGTGATGCAGACTGAAGAGTCGGGCTATTCTAAAAAGAGAGCTTATCCAGAATGAACCAGTGCAAACTTTTTCACGTTACTAGCAAAGTGTGTAGATATTCATGTGATTTCCCACAACCCAGTGGCATGAGACTCTGGCTGTAATGGTTTGATTTGCCCAACACTAGTTGGATCGATGCGGCTGTTTACAGTTTTTCCCCTCTCACATCCCTTTTGTCTTTTTTCTAATTTAGTGTTCCCAAACCATGGACAGGGGTCTGCGTCTGTCTGCTGTGCTTGCATCTTTGCCCTCCTCCCCATTCTCCATCACTGCCCATTGATGTTTTTTTTCCGTCTCCCCTTCCTCTCTCTTTCCTTGGTTGGTCTTGGAAAAAGAGCTGCATGCCTCCACACTTCTGGACAAGACTGATGGCTCGTCAATAGCATTCGCCAGCACTGCAGCCCTCACTGGTGTAGAACCAAATCAATAACGCCCAGTAAAAAGTCGTACACGTGCATGTGGTCCATCCAAGCTGAGGCTCGTGTTGCAACGGACGACTTTTTATAAGAATTCAAAAGTCATCATCTATTTCATTTAATTTCATTCCCTCAGCAATTCTTTTACATTGTGCTTTGGCTCACAGTTATCCAGTCTCTTTTAGTATAATAGAGTAATGCACCCTTTGGAAAATTGAAAGAAATACCTCTGTTCATCGTTATGTTGAATATGTAAATTTCAATTTCTAAGATCTGCAATAAAGAATGAGATATAAAGTCTTCCCTCTTCTTTCCTTCTAAGTTCTGTCAATTTACTTTCCAATTACAGAATGCAATTACTATCAGTTAGTGCTCAATGGAAATTGATTTCTGACCTCGTTGGAGTGGCTCAATGGTGTGTGCATGTGCTTAAATTTAATATAAATGTTTTAACAGGACAATTTTCACAATCAGAAATACCTTTTTTTAAAAATTCAGGTAGGGTTGCAAGAAGAATGACATTGTTGTAACAGGTCAGCTGTTTGGCCTCTGGTATTTCTGCATGGATATTATTCACCAAACTATAAAGTAGCTTGCTTATAGTTTCATGAACTTAAAATGTCAAAGATGTCTTTGCTTTGCCGCTTTGCCCAACTGTAAAATTAGCTACTTGTTAAACAGGGACAGAAACTCAGAAGCCACTGATACATTATTAATTCTTGATATTAAGGTGACTTTCAAGTCAGATGGGAATTTTTTTTATCCAATATACATCTTCATTGTTTTCTAGATTTTTCTAGTATCAATACAAAATGCATTCAGTGCTACCTGAAATTTCATGACTTCATCCACATTCCACACACTGCAACACACATTCTACGCACTGATACACACATTCTGCACAATGATACACACATGCTACGCAGCTGCAAAATAAACGATTCTGATTCCTCACTTCTGAATCTTTTAATATATTTATGTATCTGCATTGTAGCAACGCAGATTTATAAATGCAAATTTAATTTAACAAAGGGCTGATTAGTTTGTTAGACTCACTGACTATGCCTCAGCTGCAGCTGTGTCATCTGATGTCTCAACTCATTGTCACCTTCTGCTAGATTCTTTTTAATCCCAGCATTTGTTAGATTTGCATTGGAAATGGTTCCATCTGACAGCACTGGTTTCTCTCCACAGTCAGAAGACATGCAAAACCGCTAGAGGTGCATGCTACTTGCTGCTGAAACACTTTGCAGGCACTATTGACACTCATTTGAATTTTAGGATTTTTGTCTTGCAACCCCTTTCGACCTCTCGAGTTTTGCTGACATCTGTGGCTGGAAAAGAGAGACGTGTCGGATTAATTTCTCCATTGCACTTGTAAATATTCAGGTGAATGTAAGGCAGCGATTTGCAGATTTTTCCCCAATGTTCTGATCTGTACGTTTACTTAACTCAAATAACTATAATAATCTGAAATCTTACCGCACGGTAAACCCGATGTTCTTCAGCTGCTTTGGAAACTTCATTCACAAACCAAACATTTTAACTTAAACATTGAAGTGCTGATGGACATCTTTGCCCTGTCAGCCTCTCTACCCCTGGCAGCACCCTCTTCCAGGGCAGACACAACAAAGCTGGCTCTGGCTGTCTGTTTCTCCGGCTGTTTGTCTCTATGTATGTATTTTCTGACAGCAAAAAGCTCTGCTTCTCAAAGGTCAGCGAAGGGCCAGTTTGTTTGTCAGGCCAATCAATGGCCTACCGCCGTTAGGAAGATGCTCATTTATGCAGGGGGGGAAGTCAGTCTAGTGGAGGGCAGCGTCCAGCATCTCCATAATGGAATGGAGTGTGTGTGTGTTTGTATGCATGTGGTTATGTGTGTTTAAAGTGGTTGAGTCGGCAGGGGTATCTGTAGAAAGGAGTCGGTGTCTTTTACCATTCCTGCATACAATCAATACCTCCCATTGCTATAATTCCGCACGTGTGTGTTCGTGCACGCGCGTGTGTGTGTGTAGTGCAGTTATCAGCAGTGACAGTGGATCAAGGAACTGATGTGCGACAAAGCAGCGGTGTCTAATTCAAGGACAGTGCGGCCCATGTCACCCCTTCACTGCACAGAGGGGAGGGAGGAGGCATTATGTTCCTGTTGGTTACCAGAGCAAACATGACATCCCTGCTGGAGCTCATATCAATTTGTAATTTGACCCCAAGACACAGCAAATGATGTCAGCACCGGTTGCTTTTTGCACAAACGACTCCACATACTTGTGTCCACTGTCCTTGTCAGTTTCACCTCTTCACCATTTCAGTTCAATCTGTGGATTTTTAATTGGTACAAAACTACTTTATATACATTTAGACATATATTTTCTACATTGTCATATATTCTTCTTCTTAACAGAGCATTCACAAGTAATTTAATTTCAGTTTACAATCAGACCAAGCTGCTGTATGTCCTTTCTTACATTGTTCAGTGACCATCTTACTAATTTGCTAAGACCAGCAGCACCTTCTCCTCATGCCAGTACATCTTTTAATAAGTCTATTAATCTAATCGTCCACTAATTGGTCAAGATAGCCTTTTCCCAAGTGATTTTTATCATAGCGTAATTAAAGAGGCCAGCAAAACCCACTGAAATCAGAGTCTCATTGAAATTGCTTGATTGACACCATTCTGGAGCTCTGTAATTTTTTTCTTACCATACAGAGAATGTTGGATGTTATTTCAAAACATTTAACTTGAATAAAATTGTCCATTTATTCATGATTTACAAGCCCCAGACTGTTCATATAGAAATAATATGTGCTAACAAAATGCCAGTGACTGATAAATCTTTAATATAAAAATTGTACAAGAATTCTGATACAAATTACAAGAGGTATTTGGACAAAATATGAATAAAATTCCATTTACATCCCAAAACCCTTATGCATTTTATGCAAAAAAAACCAACAACCCAAAACATAGACAGTTATGATACAGAAACAAATACAAGAAAAGCAAAAAAAGGACAGAAAAAGGAAACAAGAGTCTTTCTAAAAAGAGGACCATTTTTTTTCTCCTGTCTGAAAATGGAAACAGCTGTTTAGGTAACATACAGTATTCATGAGGCTTCCAAATCACTATTTTGACACCCAAGTGTTGTTGTTTGTTGAGCAACTATGAAGCCATGCAATGCTGTCGAGTGCCGGTGCCAAAACACAGGCTTTTTAAGACACGGACATGAATGCATTGAATACACAAGTAACACAAGTAATTAAATGCAAATAAAAATCTAAACTCACCAGGTCTTTAAGCTTATTTATATTAAGACTGTAAAATATAATTGGCACAATAGAAAACATTATATGAATTTACATTTTTTTTTCCTTAGGATCAATGACATTTCACAGGTTCCAGTTCAAATTAATGAAGGTATTTTTATTAATGAACATAACGCATCTATGACGCAGCATCTATACAAACCCACGCATGTGTATATTTTATCTTTTCTCAGCATATTTCTATGTCATGTCCCATCAAATATTTTTTTCTCTTGGTCTACTTTAACAGGACAGGTAAGCATAGCGTGTCCCCTCTCGTCCTCTCTGTTGACACCCCGTGTGTTCAACCACTCACTCTGTAACGTGAACAAAACGGACAGTGATTAACAGGTCAGAGGCTTCAAATCCTTTCCAATCTCCTTCCCACTTTCCATGCGATACAGAATCACTGAATAATTGATGCCTGTAGCTTCTTTAATCAAATCCTAAAAATTCTCTCCAGTGGTGTGGACCAAAGAGGAACCCTGATCTACGTGTTCCTGTGAATTTCCTGTCACTCGGTAGTAAAATGCACCAAGGCCCTTTGAGACATTTTAAAAAAAAAAGGCAAAAAATTGGATTAGGTCTTTCTCAGAAGGGAGATGGGAATTGATGGTTATTTCTCAGAGGATAAGACAGTGTCAGGAAAAGGGGTGGAAATGTGAGGGGTGCTTGATCGCTCTCCAGCAGGCAATCAGGGAGAAGCTGGCGATGAGTCCTGGGGAGTCGTGGCCCTGCTGTTCTCCTGCTCTCTCCTCCTCCCTCTGCTCTTTGCCTCCTCCCCTGTCTTGTTAAGTGACCGCCACAAGGCAACCAGTCCATTTCCTAAGCTCAGTGCCTTTCTGCCATTACACCTTTCTCTGCCCAGCTATACTGCTGGCCGCTTGAATGTTTTTTCAGCTCTCTTTTCCAGCCTCATACGGCTCTGAGCTTTGCTGGCATGACCAGCACAATGCAGGGCTCAGAAGCAGCCTGCAGGAGGTGGGAGAAGGGTGTTCGTAACATAATCTCTTCTATGATATTCAGTACACTTCTGGGGAGGTCATGAACCGCAGCTGCTGCTTGAGACGCACAGAAACAGGACATAAAGAATTTGTTGGAATCTACGAAAAAAAAAAAGCCAAGTCTGAAAACTTGAAAAACTTCTTTTTCAGATCAAGAAGGGCAAAGGAGCTGAGGATGCTGAGCAGAGCACATTTGTATTAAAATAAAATTGATATATTATGTGGGTTCCTATAACTCGATTAGCATTTTAGGGTTCAAATCAGTTTATGAGATTGCTTTTTTACTAATTAATCAGTATTATATATGATATCTAATAATTTATTAGCTGTTGCACGTGTTCAAATATTGAAATAATACATTGATTTATAAGAGCTTTGGGCTTAGACTTCACTTTGGACATAACGCTAGCTCACAACACGCTCCATAATGGAAGGATAACTTTCTCGGCGGCAGCTATGATATTAATTCTAGGTGGAGAGCATCATTTCCTGCACTGAGGATACTTCCATCACCAGAAGTTAACAAGTCATCTAGTTCTTGTCATCTTTCTGGCCTGTAAGTATGAAGCATATGTGAGTGTGTGTCACTCCTCTGTGTGCGTCTGAATGGTTGTGTGTTACAGAGGCAGCTGTCAGCAGGGTTCCTCGACTAGCACTTTTTTTTTTTTCCCAGGCACATTAAGCGCCGGGGGGATTGAAGGAGTGAAGGAGGCAGCAAGCGCCTCACTGAAACCCACTCCTGGGAGAAGGCAGGGGTTTCTGTACTCAATTTTCCCTTCACTTGGGATAAACAGGCAATTACCCATCCCTTTTTCCTATGCCATGGCCATCCGGTGAACTTAAGCATACACTATTAGTGTGTGTCCCTGTAGGACCTGCGCTGTGGGGTGTGGAGGTGGGAAGTGAGTGGCGGGTTGAAGGAATGGGTAAGGGTGTTGTTAAATGACTTAGCTCTGGCAGACAAAGAGAAAAACTGAATGAAAGAAAGGAATTGAATTATCAGTGGCCCTGAATAAGAACTCAGCGTGCAAAGAAAATGAAAAGATGAATGGAGTTCAGCTAAATTGAATGATTTAAATTGAATTGTTCGGAGCACACAATCTTGTTCCTTCTTTTTCTCTTTCTGTCAATGTCACAGTCTTGTCAGCAACCTTGGCATCCGGCAGTGTAACGAAGTGACAAGTGAGTTATTAGACAGAAGAAGGTGGAATGACGGGGACGCCTCCAGGTAACAGAGAAGCAGCACATTTTTTAATGATCGTTGCTGTCATCCTTTCCTCCCCTGTCAGCCTTCCACCTCCACAACCTTTCCATCAGCCTCAGCTCTCTCGCTCTTTCTGTCTGCTGTTCATCTCTGAGACGAGAGGACTGAAAACTTCAGGTGTCGTATTTAAAATATTTCGCTAGAATAGGTTATGTCTACGTTTTAAAATGGCTTAAATTTGAAACAAATGGAACGCAACACTGTTATGGTTGTAGAGTGTTGTAAACGCTGCACAGCACACCACATAACACTGCATATTCTTTCCCCACTGTGTGTAGCACCAGTCAAGTAAGAGAAGATCGCCTTGTACAGTAATACATGACACTGCTAGTACACTGATAAAGAATCCAAACTGAGGAACAATCTCTATCTTTTGCCTTTTTTTTTTTTTTTTTTTTTTTACACAAAATATTCTCACACTGGACAAAACATCTCTATGAAGATACATCACCCACCAATAAATACCCCTTCCCTTGGTAATTTTTGCCCAGCAATTGGAAATATATGTACCATGAGACAGTCATGGACATGTTTAAAATTTTTACGACCAATGGCGGCATATTTCTTATACGCCATCACCAAATGTATCACAGGAAAAGATTTAAGACTTAAGTGCATAATATTTACCCAATGGGACACAATTTAAGTACACGGTAACACTGACAGGGTTTTTCTTAAGTGAACACTTTTTTGGTCATAGTAGAAGGAACCATTATTCATCTTTTTCAGAGGTATTGAAATCTACACCCTCTATAAGAACAACCTCAATTTCTAACGTTGTTTGACAATTACACTAATGTCATGCTTTCCACAGACTACCCCACTAAGCTTTTAGTTTTAATTGTGATGATAACTTTGAACCATATACAAATTGCTCCTTAAAAAAGAGGAGGACAGACTAGTAATATGTGACACGGTTGTGTTTCTGGAACAGCAGTTTGTATTCAAATTTGAAGTAAAAGTATTTTGCAACCATTTCTTGAAATGTAATTTGGTGATGGGGAAGATTTCAGGTTTTGTTCTAGGAGGCAAGATTTTTTTTTCCAATGTGAAACTGTGTTTGAAACTGAGCAAGTGCAAAAACAAACTGATATTCTGAAAGTACTGTAATTTCCCTTGGCACTCTAGCCATCACTGACCCCAAACAACACCTAAACTTACTTGCAAAAGTCCTCATTATAATAATATTACACATCCCCTTGTATAGATGCAAAGTGCAAAAACTGAATTGGTATAATAAAGCTCAAAAACAAAACAGACAAAAAGAAAAACAATAGAAATACAGAGAATGATATCAGTGTAGGAGCCTAAAAAAGCATGCTGACAACCTTTGAATATCTAACAAGTAGATAAAACAAGCCACATGATACTCTTTTTTTCCAAGGACTCAGTTTAAAATGTGTCTTTGAAGCTAACATAAATGAGTCAAGATAGTAAGATGCTACCTCTGTCTTGCCTATAGCTGGAAGTATTGTACTGGACTGTAACATAAATCCATAAAGAGAGAGAAAAAAGAAGGCAAACAACTATCAACACAATTCTTTTACACCAAAAGTCTCTTGGAACATTATTTACAAATGAAGCTGTCATGCTTTCGTAAGGGGTTCGTTTAAAAGCTATCATTACACAAATACAACAAGAAGATTTTCTTTTTTTTTTTCTTCATCAATACTATTATTTCTGCAGGCAAAGTCACAAATGAGAGTCCGAATAGATTCTTTGGAGATGAACATATAGAAACGAAGTGGGGAGACCTTTGAAAGGAAAGATGGAGGGGCTTATGACAAAAACAACCAGAGCAAACTCCATGCTCAAGAGTGAGTACCATCTTGTTCTTTCAAAGACGGGAAAGTCAAAGATCACAATAAAAAATTGTATTTAGAGTTGGTGAATTATATAGAGGGACAGAAATGTCTTGCGATGATTTACAGAGGACAGGCAGGAGGCATACAGGCAAGTAGCTTGTATCTGATGGCCCAAGACTGGGGTGAAACGCTAATCTGAAGAGGAATAAGGATGAGGAACAAAGGGAGGAGTGGGCAGACTCATAGCAGGATGAATAACGAGTCATAATTTAGTCTATTATTGTGGAGAAGGGCATGTTTTTATGGAGGTTTGGGTTCTGAGAGTGTCGGTTGCGGCTGCGCACGGAGCTGAACACCATGTTGCAGCCGGGGATTTTGCACTTGTGCATTTCGCGCAGGTGCACAGTCTTGTAGTGCACTCGCAGGGTCCCTTTGTTGCTGTACATTTTGTGGCAGATACTGCAGGGGATCCCGCCACAGGAATTTACCCCAGCGGAGGCGAGAAGGAATGGCGACGAGGAAGGTTCTAACCCCTCACCATGTTTTTCTCCTCTTAGTTCTCCAGTCTCATCCCGATGCCCAATTTCACCCTGCCTGCCTGCACGCTGGGAAAAGTGCTCCCCCTCGCTGTTGCCCTCCTCCTCATCCTCTTCTCCCTCCTCCTCCTCCAGGTCGTCCAATAGGATGCCTTCGTCGCTGACCTCATCTGACTCATGTGAGGAGTGGATACTGCTGCTTGATTGAACACTGGATGTGGTGCTCAGGTCCAATACCATGTAGTCCTCTGGCTGGCCCCGGGAGAAGCCGTTGATGTGGTGGTTTTTAAGATTCGGATTTAGAAAGTGGTGGGGATACTCGATGCCTGTGGGGGAGCAAACACTGTGGTTCAGGCCAATAGGCCCAAGGCTGCCGCCTCCGATGCCTATCCCGGATGTAGGGTCCAAGCCCATGTGGTGCCCAGTGTAGATCTTGGCCAGTAGCTCGGCCCGCAGGTCCTTGGGCAGTGGCGTGAGTTGGGGTTCCAGGACAATGTCGTCCAGCTCTTTCGTCAGCAGTTTGCGGTGCAGGTTGATGTTGGAACTGTGCCTAATGTGAGAAGACAATCAGAGATGTGCATCAGAATGCTTTCAGAATATAAGGAATGTGGATTCCCACCCAAATACAAAATAACCACAGTTTCAGGAGATACATTTGTATTTGTAATAATTTAATTATCTTTTGTCTGTTAAACGGTTCCAGGCTACAGAGTTTCAACATGTAAATCCATTACATATGCAGTCGTTGTTACCTTCAGTGAAGGTACGCCAATGCTAAAGACAGAAGTTCTCCTCACTCTAAGATAGCACAGAGGGTGAGCATCCTGCTAGTGTTTATCCCTGTCAGCATGTCTGCACTGCAGAGCCCTCAAATTCAATAGACTCTGACTCAATTAAATACTCCACCATATTGAATGGGAGTTTATCAATTGATTCGAGCTGTGGTAATGTGATAATCGAGGGGAACTGGATAGCATATTAGCACTAGGCCCTGACAGCATTACTGCATTTGTTCCCTATTGGAGGTGGCTTAATCGAGCACCTCATTGAACATGTCTTTATGTAGCCCTGGATTTAATTAAGATGGGCATTTTTTGCCAAACACAAGACAAACTGTATCACACGGTCTGCTACAGCTAATAAAATAAACCAAGTAACAAGTGCCATGCTTAAGCCAAGACATGGTTAGTGACGTAGTCAGTTAGCACACAAAGCCATGCTAGAGATGCAAGGTGAAATGGGCTTGAAAAATCTAATTCAAAGCTTTTTCACTCCAATTTCACGGTTGCCAAGCTATAAAACAAGGGGACCCACTGCACACACGTCAAAATAAAACTGTGTAACACAGAAAGGAAACTTAAGCGACTAATGGCCTATGTCAGATGCGACACACAGACAGGCCATTCCTCTCAAGTTAGCAGTTACATCAAAAAATAATACAATAAAAACACTTAGTGCCTTTAAAGTGAGGGGTTTCCATGCAGGGAAGGCACAGGTGTGTAAAAAACTTTGTAAAAACAAAAAAAGCAAATAAAAGAAAAACGGCATCCTTGGCAGAACGGGCAACAATGGAGTCACAATGGATAGTAGAGCTTACCAGCAGTGGCAGGGTTGATGCAGTCAAAAAGGGTCCCTTTCCTTTAATTATTTACTTCCCTATCCGACATTGTCCTGCAAGAGGTAAACATACATTCAATGGAGGGACCCTTTTCTGTGAACCAGGCAAACAGGAGCCCGTCCACTCGAGCATCGTCAGCATTGGAGGAGAGAGAGCGTGGCAAATCGATTGGCTGTGGCTGTCACTGAATTTGTGATAGCATGTGCTGTTTGTATGTGTGAGTGAAAACAGAAAGTATACCACTTCCATACAGTGGGGCTTCGATCAAAAGGACTACATAAATCCTTTGTTCTTTTTTTTTTTATTCTTTCATAGTACAGTTGTATCCATATGGTGTTAGCATATGGCTCAAGCATGCGAGTCATGATTCAGTGTCTGTGGTGCTGTGACCCTCTCTAGTCGAATACATGTGTTGGTACTTGGCTGCGAGAGTGTTTCAACGCAGTCTTAGATATACATGAAGTTATTTTTAGTATAAATTAGGTCAGTTTTTGCAGGGAGGGTAAAGGGATGATCATTTCTCAATTAAAGCTGAACTCAAGATGCTGTTGATGATGCTCAGGTAGTCAGGTCCTTTGCAACATGTCTCCATCTCTATAACAACACCTTCTCACTGCTAATAAGCTCTAAGTTTACCATGGCTATCTCAGTTTTAGATATTAAAGTCAAACATGCTAAATATCATGCAGTAAGTAGTTTTTGCTATAGTTACTGTAGCCATTTGAAATACTCACACAACATGGTTAGAATATTAATAAAATGGATTCACATTTAAAATGACACTTATTCTTAAAACACTATTTCAAAAATGCACAAACATAAAATAAATGGAAGAAAGAAAATCACTTCATGACATGTCGTCTCTAACTCATCCTAACTGTCTAACGATTCCGACATTAAGACGAGCAGAAGAGACCAGGGTGTGATCATTTCGGTAAACATTGTGTTGTTTACCGAAATGATTTTCAATTCAATCAAACAATGTTTGATTGTTGCCTTCAACAATCAAAATGAGTCATCTGAAGCTACATAGTGGATATAAAGCAAGCATCCTTACATTTATCAAGTCCACACTTTCTGCCTTCCCACCCCCCTCCATCCCACTTCTGTCATCTTTCTTCCTCCATACCCAAATCCTTAGTGTGCCCCATCTTCCCTCATCTCTACCTTTTTGTTGGCTGATAATGTGGCTTGCAAACCAATTTGACCATCTCATCTTTGCCCAAACGACGGGGGAGGCCTCTCAAGAGCCCATGTGTTACCATGCAGAGGAGGTATAGAGCGATAGCGTCCCTGTCCCAACTGCATTAATCATATTTATCTTTTGTCTTGCTGTTGTGTTTGTGTCGGCATATGCATGTGTGTGTGTGTGTGTGTGTGTGTGTGTGTGTGTGTGTTCATTGCGTAAATGACTCATAATGTGTCAATAAGATGGAAGGCTGAGTGTTTTTAAACTGAGACAAGTGGTCCTTTGTCTCTCCTGTCATTTTGAATTGTGTTGTCGAGCTGCTGGCCTTATTCTAGTAGTTTTGGAGTTATTATTTTGAATTTTTCAAACACTTACAGACCTTTAAATAAATGATTTGCAACATTTCTTGCTCAACTAGTATTTAGTTTGAAATCTCTGTACACATCCGTCTAAATATTTTTGTTAAATTTAACAATGAAACAATTCTTAATTTCTGTAAAATACATTACAATTAAGCTGTCAATGATCATTTAAACGTATTGTAATGATTAAGGCTTCTGAGTCTAGAGGATTTTATAAAGTAGATGATGTTTGTTAACCTATTCTGTCTTTGAGCAGCAAACTGTTTGTTGATAAGAGAGCCGGGCCCGGGCCCACATGCCGTGAGGGGACCGAGGGAGACAGAGTGGGGAAGGAGTGAGGAGGAAAGAGACTTTCCAACATAATTAACCTTCACTCTCTCCATTTGCTGCTGCTCATGCTGGGACCATGGGCTGTGCACTGCTGCACCATGGGAAACATGGAAGAGAGAGGACACCTACTTGCTACGGCAACATAGGAGTGGGTTCAAATGTCTGAGTGAAGGTTAAAAAAAAAAGAGAAGTGGGTCAGGCTGACAAAAAGGAGATGAGTAAGGAAAGTCTCATCAGATTTAAAAAATATGATTAACAAGGCCAATAATGGCGATGATTGCTGGTACGCCGGTCTTTCCAGCAGTTAATCATGCAGCTTCTTCAACACTTCTGCCGACGCTGCTTGCTCCCCACAATAAATATGCAATCATTTACCTCCGTGCAGCAGGCAGCTGGGAGGCTGGGAGAAAACACCCCACTGTAAAACCACAGACATACACAAACACACACACACACACACACACACACACACACACACACACACACACACACACACTCCTATATTGGTCTCTGTTTAACAATTAAAAACACACACATTACATGCTTGCTCAAGGGCACATTAAATTATCCCTTCCTGATTCCTGGGGGTGTGTGTGCATGCAGAATTCATGTGCACTAATTTCTGTGTGTTCATTTGAGTGTGTGGAATCCTCCAGTCTTAGGCACAGATCTGCATGCACACTGATTTTATTTCGTAGCAACACATCAGCAGCGTGTCCCACTCTGACTATGTCATCGGCTCTCTCTTGTACTTCTCAGTAGATCACCTGACCTCTTGTCTGTATTCTTCTTCTCTTTGATGCAGGAGCTTTCAGTGCCGGTGTGACGGTGTGTTTACGTGGTTTTGGCTTGTGAGTCGGTCGATGGAATGATCAGATATGGAGGCGTTCCGACTTATGAGAAGAGGAAGCTAGGCTGTTCTTACAGGCAGTTAGTTTAGTTGATATTATTGAGCTGTAAAAACAGCAGTAAATAATTACAAGTTTACCGTCTTGTGATCATTCTTCTAATGTTAAATAGGAAGTGATGGTTTTATTCTTTCTTTTGAACATCTTTAATCATTATTCCCATCATTCTTCGAAAGAAAAACAAATTAAAAAAAAGAATAAATCTTGACTTAACTAATTTACTATAAATAAACATTTGAAACATTAGTTTATTGAAATATGTTCATATGCACACTTGATCTTATTGGGGAAAATGTTTTTACAAAAACAACCAAATAGTATTTCCATTTTATTGCTACCATTAGACTCAAATCTATATTATGTCATTAGAGGATTATCAGGGGATAGATGATGATTTGATGGGAGAGCTTGTGAATTGACTCGCCTCAAATCTACAGGATTCCTCTATCCTCCTTTTTGTTGTTTTGTTCCCTGTTTGAACAAGTGGCAGAGAAATATGTTCCATATGCCTTTAGGAATTTAGCCCCCACTGAGAGTATGGAATCAATAGTGTTCTTAGGTCTCACCCAGAGCTATACTGTATCAAAGATGGTTTATATTCACAGCAGCAATTGTCCCTCTTTGCTGCATACTTATCTCCACCTTCCATATGTTCTGTCAATTTGTGTGTTTGAATGGTGTTATACAGGTTGTTTTCTTTCTTGTCATGCAGCTGAACTGTCGCACACTTTCAAGCCGATAGAAATGTTCATGTGGAGGTGTAACATTTTGGTTGTGTGAACCCTTCGCTTTACCATGGCATCTATCATGGGATCGTGACAGCTGATTCCAGTATGAGGGTACTAAAACGAAGTACTAAACATTCTGATTCACGGTTACCACCTCAGCAACGATAAAAATCTGAGCAATATCTGCTAATTACCAGTGGCAATTTACTCTTAGGTGTAATTCTTCTCTACTGCTGAAATGTTTTATCCTACTGAATTCCCTTATTTGTGTGCAGCGGAGCTCTCTTTTTGCTATTTAAAAGTTCAGGTAAAGCAGTTAATTGTTTTTCCAACATCTGATTTAAGCATTAGGAGACCAATAACAATTAGATAAACATACACAAATCTGTTTTCTATTCCTGCATTTTCTTGTTGCAGGTCAGTGTGTATACTTTTGCCAGTACATGTTATGTGATGAATTCTTAATTGTCAAGAGTGGGGAGTTACTAACCACCGCACTAACGCTAACTGCTCTGCCGTCTGTGTCCCCCATCCCACAGACATTCTGGCAAAGTCCTTGCTGGATGTTACATCATAATAATAATGGCAAAGAGCAGTGATAGGAATAGATGCCACAAAAAAATGACATTAAAAAAGGACTTGGGGGTAAAGAGGAGTAAGGTGTTTGGGCAGAGAGAGATAGTAGTGATTGAGAAAGAGTTCAGAGCCATTGTAAACAAAACATTTCCATCTGTGGAGATTTGTTTTCTTATTGGAAACATGCAGTATGTGGAAATCTGCCCTATCCATGAACGAAAGTGTCAATTGTCACAGATGTTAAAAAGATAAAAAGTAAAAGAAAAAAGACGAAAAGTGGATTTTTTCTTTAATTCTAATTTTCAGCTATATCTAAAACATTCGGAAAGGGCTTTAATGCGGGTCAGAAAAGCATTTAATAGTACTCCCATGTCTCTATCTGTATTCCATGAAGGAGCCTTTGGAAACCATGGGCACTTAGGAGCTCATGTACCTCCAACATGTAACGGCACCGACCTCCTGCCACTGCTGCTACAGAATGCTGTATATTAATTTGAGTTAATTTGAGGGAGTGCTAACAAGCCCAGGTGAGCGTGGCTCAGATCCCCTCCTAATGCGCTAATAAATGCAGTGGCTTGACAAACAGCTGTCTTGGTTAATGTATGCACCTTCACCTCCCTGTGACAAGGCGAGGTACTGAGGGCAGGTAAACAACACGCTGCTGCTTCAGGGTTGATGGCTCCAGCCTAGTCCGTGTTTCATGTGTGCGTATGTGTTTCTCATCCTGACGCCCTACTCTTCTGAACTTTGACTTGACAAGCAGCAGATGTCTCTGAATCAATTTAGCGCTGAATGAGACAACATCTGTTAAGCGACAGCCTATTCGTTTAAATGTCATACAGTATGAAATACTGCAGCAAAATCTTTATTCACATGAAATACAGCGACGTCGTCTTGCAACCCCGATGATATCTCTTGAACTGTTTTACACGGTCTTCATAAAACTGTACAACCCTCACAAGTAATGGTACGATTATTTGATTTATATGATGCTATATTTTAGATGATATGATAACGGTTGGACCTACCTGCAACTTGCTATTACACAGAAATGAAATGGTTGCACTACCAAGTTCTGGCACTAACCTGTCTCGGCTCCTCCTTGAAGGGAAGGCAGCATTGCAGCCAGCCACAGTGCACACATGCATCTCTTTGAGGTGCACATTCTTGTAGTGCAGTTTCATGCTATAGGAGCTCTTGAAGCTTTTCTTACACACATAACAAATCTTGGGGTCAGGACTTGAGCATGGGTCTCCTTCTGGTGACTGAGAAGAAGGGAATTTGGGTGGGCTGGCTCCATAGCCCATCGAAGAGATGAAGCTCTCGTGCAGAGCAGCCATGCTTGCAGCAGCGGCAGCAGCTGCAGCCATGCCTCCATTGTAGAGGCCATACTGACCCATACAGAACATGTCATAAGTTGGATCACTGAGTTCTTCCTTGATCTTCACAGGGGGTTGTTGGGGGGAAGGTAAGGAATGATCCTTTCCTTCGATGTCTTTTGTCAAATGGGCTTCTTCACCAGCCTCATCATCCTGTTCTTTATCTAGACTCCCTCTACTACTCATGTGTTTTTGCTGTTCTTCCACATCTATCATCTCATCACGGTAGAACATCTTTGAATCAGAGGTTTCAGACTCGTTTTCAAAATCTCTCTCATGGTCTTGGTCCTCCGAGGTAAAGCTGCCCATACAACGTAGCTCACCAGATCCTTGAAGATCATTTCCACCTCTGCTATCACTGCCAGTTCCTTCTCGGCATTCATCTTCACTTTGCCTCATCATGCCTCTCAGTGCTAGGCCAGGGCTCATCTCATCCTGGGAAGGGGACTGTTGCCCACTGCCACCACTGTGGTTCCCAGTACCACAGCCACTGTTGTTGTTGCTGTTGCAGTTACCATTCATTTTGATACTGTTGTGAAGCAGAGATGGCTGGTGATGGTTGTGATTATGGTGAAGGTTGTCATTGTCATCATCATCCTTGTCATCATATTCATCCGCCACATCAATTACTTCCTTCTCAATCTTTACTGGCATACTAGATTTACGAGGCTTCTTTTTTGGCGTAGGGTCTAAGCTATTAGTGGTTTTTTCATGACTGGCGCTTTGAGTATGTAGAAGGTAAGACATGGGCCCTCCCTCTGACACATGCATATTATTGTTTGAAGCCACAGCTGCAGCAGCCATGATCTGCTGTTGTTGGTCCATCAAGGTTGTACTGTTGGTGGTGGTGGGCAAGATGGGGCTGGTGGGCAGTGACACCGAAGGACTGACAAGGTCTGCAGGGGATAGTAGCGTACGATAGAATGGGGGCACTGGCTGGACTGGCTGGACTGACTTCAGGGTGGGAAACACCAGTGGGCTTTGTAGGGGTGACTGAAGCATAGGGTCTATTGGTGGAGTAGTAAAGCCCAGTGGTGGCCTCCCAGGGCTGGTGAGTGTGAAGCCACCATTCTTAGTGCTTGAGATGACTGGTGTACCGGGCGCTGAATTGCCACGAATGAGGTCCTTGTCACGGTTATTGCGAAGCATAGGCATGTGCAACCGTGGATTGGGATTGGCACTGTGGCGGTTGCGGCTGCGGAGTGAGCTGAAAACCATGTTGCAGCCCTCAATGGTACAGCGGTGTTTAATCTTCAAGTGTACAGCATTATAGTGTATCTTAAGCGTGCCTTTGTCGTAAAAGGTCTTGCCACATGAGTTGCAGCACACACGACCTTTGCGCGAGGTGGCTCCCATGCGGCGCATGCGATGCATCTTGGAGTTAAAGGAAGCATGGGAGATGCTTTTGGAGTGCTCGTCCTTTATAAAGTGATGGTGAACCTGATGATCGCTCAAGCTGTTGGGCTGTTGAGGCTGATTTTGGGACTGCTGCTGACCCTGCTGCTGTTGTTGCTGGAGCTGTGCTTGCTGTTGCTGCTGTTGTTGAGCCTGCTGGGTGGAAGGGGTTGGTGAGATAGGTGACGCTCTATTGTTGGGCTCTGTTTTGGGTTCAATGTTGTTGTTCATGGCTGCCAGGGCTCCACGACTAGGGCTCTGGCCTGTACGGAAGGGTGACAAGGACACTTCTGACTCACTGGTGTCCACTTGTTCACTGTGGTTTGGAAGGCTGGGCTCCCGGAGTCGGAGAGCAGACTGCTCCATAGGCAAGCCATTGGGGGGTAAGCCAAGCATCGGGGCAGATACTGGATTGATGTATTGGAAGGGCAGGAGAAAGGCTAAGCTATTAGGGATATTTTCAAAATGATGAATGCTGGATGGGCTACTGTTTTCCAGATGTGTCAGGAGACCAGGACTGCGGGTCCTGTTGTTACTTTCAATGAATGTCCTAATGCCAGAGTCTGTCTTGGAGGAGGGAACTGTAACTGCCTGACCTTCCTTCTCCTGAATGGCCATCAGTTCCACAATGGACTTGGTCTCACCAAACCGCAGGAACTGCTGCAGGGTGATGATCTCTTCTTCCCTGGACATGATGGTCCAGCGGTCGAGCACCTTGCCTGCAGCATCCTAGACATCCCAGAAGAGAGGGAAGACAGAAATACAAACCATTATTGATTATGCATAATCAATGCGGTCAAAGGAAAAGAAAGAGCAGGGTTAGTTTTGTAAGGGCAAGATTTTATACTCATGCAATTCAAAGGCTCCTGGACTAACAAGTAACTAACAGAGCTTTGTCGACCTTATCTCCACCCCTTCGTTATCCCTCTTTGCCTTCCAGTTTTCACTCATTTATTTTTCTATTAGTCAGTCCTGCAAATATGATAATTTATCACACAGTAATGAGAGTAGACAAGAGTTTAATTAAGTATTAAGCAAACATATCAAAACCACCGCAGTGGGGTGACTAGCAGGTCTCTGTGACTTCCAACATTGCTTGGATGTTAATCTGTGAGACTGACAAAAGCAGTTTTGTCAGAGATGTGAACTCTTGCTGGGACTCCCTCTGTACACACATTGTACCCGGGGATATTTATAGCGTTGTTTGAGCCAAGAGAAAGAAAAGAACAGACATGGATAAGCAATAAAAGAAGAAATTATGGAATAATTATCTCAAGCTACAATTTGTACCATGGTTAGAAGGCATTTTCTCACTGTGTTCAATCTCCAGGGTAGAAAAAATGTTTATGGGAGGATAAGACAGCGACACTGAATATATGAATGGATCTGGACATTCAAGAAGAACCGTGGTTGTGTTTGAGTGCATTGACAGTGTCATTGCGTATAGGCCTCACTGTAAATATAAATGTGGAATATTTTACAATAAATAGTCATTACTAGTTGCTATCTGCTGATGATGCATATTCAATTAACGATGTCAACATATGTAAAGTGTGAGAAAGAAAGCAATAACCGTAGATTATTCATAGATTTGGAACAAGGATCTTTTCATCCTTGGAGTAAATTGTCTTGGTTGGGACATTTACCCAGGTAAAAATTAGCAATTATCAGCTAAAAAAGAATGAAAGTTAATGTACTTGAAATTTATCAAAAGAAAAAAAAATCTGCAAAAAGAATTTTTTCAAAGCCTGAGATTTTACTTTGCGGTTGAACTACTGAGTCTAGAGCAATGCTGTTTGTCTCTCTGCTAGACAAAACAGAACTAGAGACTGGAAGACAAAGTGTAAATACTTCAATTCACACACTGGTTCCTGGGGGAGGAAGCGCAAGCGACATCAAGGGAGTAACACAAGCGATGACAATTAGTCACAGTGAAATAGTAACATTTCATATGTGCTCCTTGCTGCTGGCATCTATAAAAGATAAATGGCAACTCTGCCGAGTAAAAAGCTGTAAAAACCAACATCACAAAGCACAAAGGGCCTTTAAGGAGAAAACAGAAGATAAATGTTTAAAGAGCAACAGTGAAAGAGAGATAGTATAGGAGAGGCAGAAGAAATAGAGCTGAAAACAGAAAAATAAAAGTGTGAGTGGTTTCATATCAGGCCCTGAGATATACTGGAGAAATAGATTCATCTCAGATGAAACATCAATAGCCACTTGGGTATTTGTTGTTAAATATACATTAAAAAACATTTTACACTTTCATTCTGTATGTGCTCTGGAGTTTTTGCCTGGAGGTATGACTTAAAATTCTAGCTCGAGCACTATTATTTCATACTGCTTGGTCATCTGGGTATCAGTATTTCTATTTGATTAAATTGAAACAAAAAAAAGAAAGCAAATTAGACAGCGAATCGTTAAATAGTTCCATAACCACATTTCTTAGGAAATCGTAGTTCTAAGAAGATCTTTTTCTTTTTTTTTTTCTGTTGACAAAAAATTCTTTTATGTCATGTATTTGTACATTCTTAGTCTAAGTCACAGCAGGAAATATTCTACACAGAATTAAAGTGTATTGTTTGCTCCTCAAACTGAGATTGTAATAACATTCATGAGATCACTTTCAGAAAGGAGGCAATTTTATTGGTCCCATAAATAACAGTCTCGTCTCAAGCTTTAAGCAACATCACTGAATAACAACGCAAAAGATTTGCAAGTTCATACACGTCAACAAGACCGCTGACCGAGGTTGCTTTCCAAACCCGCATGCAGTTATCCGGCCCGAGTTCAATCACTGTGCAAATCAAACATTTATTTTGCCCTCAGTGAGCCCTACCGTGTGTCTCCACTTCCCCCACTCATTAAGTCAAACAAAAGCCCAAACTCAACGACAGAGGCCAAACTTAAACCCATTAGTGTAAAGAAGCCAGCCGTCAGAGCAGGTCAGAAGTTCTGCTAAGCACTGGACCCTGACTGAGAGGAGGCTATCCAAGCCCCCCTCCTTCATTGGTCAATTGAGATTTGGAGGCTAGTCAACATGTGTTCGGGCCAGCGCTGGACCTGGAGAACACAGTCGGTACAAATTAAAAAATTAAACAAATCAGGCTAGAAAAGGGTATTTTGTGATGGTGGGGAGAAAACTTGATTGAGGTTCAACACATATGGAAACTTCTATTCTACTCTGCTATTGGTTTTTAATGTCAAAAAGTCTTTCAATAAAATACTTTCTCTGAAAAGCCACTGCTGCAGCTCATTTATCCCAACCATATTTTGCAATATATCACTTTATAGTAGCACTGTTCTACTCCAGATTCAAAAGTCTGTTGCAGATGATTCTCATAAAAATTAATACACAATCGTAGAAGAGAGGCGATGCATGTGTGTTGCATTAGGAGTACAAGTGTGTGTTGTGTCAGATGTATCAATAGTATGGGCTGACACAGGAGTGTCATCCTTTCTACAGTAAGTCTCACAACTCCACTCCTCTGCATTAGCCTTTTGATGCTGTGAGAGAAACAAATATGCCATTAGAAGCACTTTTACAAGTAGGCACTCATCTTCCAATTAGCTTAATGTGGCCCTCTTCTCCCTATATTTTCCATTCGTGCCCCACCTCTTCTTGTACACTCCCTCCAGTAAAATCTCATTAATCCACCCCTCCCCCACCCCCCCCCAGCGCTATGACATATTAGTCTGTCATTATGCATCCCAGATTCCTTTAAACAATACAGCTAAACCTCTGTTTGCTAGGTTAATGACTATTAGCCAATAATTACAGCAGAGAGACGATGGAGTACCCACTTTATCTGGTCGACAGCCTGCTGCTGTTAGTTTATTTTATCAGCCTGCCTCCATGTCTCTCTGAATTAACATAGCAATGGCTGTATTTATTCATCTCTCTGCCTCTGCAATGCATTTCTTGATTCATGGTTGTCTCTAACACTGTGGCGCTGTGTAGTGGGTGTGCAGGGGAGTATCCACCTTGCAAATTGCTGACAATGAGGTTGAGCAAATGATGGCTTTGTCATGGGCCAGGGCACCACTGTCAGTTAAAACAAATCAGGCAATTATGCAATTAGCAGGTTATGTGCCGAGCTGTATTAAGAGGCAGGATGTGCAACATTGTTAGGTTGCGTGGTGTGCATTAGGGATTAACGGTTTAACAGGTATATGCTTTCCACTAATCATCACCTGTCAAACGATGACAATGCGAGCGCGGAAACAACAGCAGCTATAAAAGCATTGTATTGACCTGTGCCTGTCGACAGCAGATCAAATGAGAGGTCTCTGATCCTCCTGGAGCTTGTGTCATATTGCTTCTCTGATAATTTAATTTCATGTTGGCATACATATTGAACCGATGTGCTTTGATTCACATTAACATATTAGCAATCAACTGATAGTACAATATCACTTGCAATAAAGAGGATCAGTTCTCACAATAGCAAAGCAAACCATGGGAACTACATTGATTCACCAATCACCTTGCAGCGAATGTGATCTCTACTGAGCCTCCAGGGAATCCCCATTGATCTCCGGTACTGCTTTCAGATCCAGTTCCTTAAAAAAAAAACGTCTCTATCCCTGTGTTCGCCACTTCAAGGGAGGTTAAGCAGAAGTTCCTTGTGATCTGAGAAGGTCTTGAACCTTGGTGCTTCCTTTTCCATATTCTGTTTCTCTCCCCACCCTATCTCGGGTTGTATGAATAATGTAGAGGATCTAGTGGCGAGGGGTGCCATGGGGGATGGGTTCACGCAAAGCCCAGTGCCTGGAGCCATCACATCAGAGGGCATGAGCTCCCAAGACACAAGCTGCTCCTGCACTGGCTCCCCCGTGGCAGGTCAGAGGTCAGGTGTGAACAACTAGCTCTGCTTTTTTCCCCTGTGATGGACCACGGGAAAATCAGTAGCTACGTCCAGATGTGGGTGGAGGACATTTGTAAGAATCATAGAGGTGGAGTTTTGCCCTCTGTGATCATGATAAATTCTTCCACACATCCGCACAGTCAAAGAATTTTTTGCCTTGTTGATGCTGCTTTAGATATTTTTTAGAGTACAGAAATATTAACTGGCGGACTCCATCAGTTGTGCATGAAACAACCACTGACATACTAGACGAAGCCAATATATGGCAACAATAAATTGCGTTGCCCTGACAACAAAGACAGATTAGTATCGCTGTGGACAACTCAAGTCACATCAGTCTCTTGGTGAACTGCACCAAGAGACTGAAAAATGTAAAAGACAAATTGAGTAGATCTTTCCTGGTTTACAGCTGACTGCTAATACCCGACACCGTAAAAATCTTTGTAAAATTTTTTGTAAAAATTTATGACTCCGCACTGGTTTCAGATCATATGTCTATACAAAATATGTTTACATCAAGTGTTCGTCTGTTTAAAATAACAGTCAAGTCCCATCCTGGTTAAAACTTTTTTTAGAAGTTTGATTTCTGCTTTATCTTTTCATTAACAGCCATGTAAAGGGCATCGCCGCTGTCAGTATTCTCCACACCGCCTGCCAGGACAGCCTGCTGGACTGTGATGTGAGTAAAGGTGAAGAAACCAAGGGGCTTATTCGGCTGAGCCAAACACAAGACACCCTACCTTCACTTCTCAACCCGTTTTAACTCATGGCTTTGGTTAAAATTTCATGACTGTGTGTTAGTTGTTGCTGAGGGCACACTAATCGATTGGAGAGAGATTTACAGTGTAGTTGCAGACTGCAAGGATGGGAAGGGTGGGGGGTGGGGGGGTTATTAGAGAGGACTATACCACAGATGCGTGAGTCACAATCTGGCAAATCCTGTGTTCCAGGTGGCCTTTAGTGAACAGTTTCCATTTCTTTTTACTGACTTGTATTTCCGTCGTAATCTGTTTTTGAAAACAAACCGGTCATTTAAAATCGAAAAAAGATCTCCTAACCTCTGATTCATCCAACCCCCCTAAATTCCACCCTCATAATCACCACCATTTTTTATTTTTTTTTTTGTTTGTTTTGTATTAAAACGGTCCCTCTGCATCTTTTAAAAAATGGAAAGGACAGTCTTTTGGCCAAAGCCCAGCAGAGGTGCAGCACATGGAAGCCATTTTAGGACCCTGTGCACTGCGGAGCGAACTCGGCTGTTCTCGGAGTTCAGAACCTCTGAAGAATGGCCTCGCAGCACTTACATGCAACATCTAGGTCTGGACTGATGTATTGATTCTCTGTCAGTTTTCACAAAGCATACACAATAACGCTGGCTTGCCTCACCCAACTGTGCTAAGGAACCGTAGCCATGGCCAATGCGTAAAAACTCAGCGGACTTAGCGCTGAGCTCGAGGGGAAGCCTCAGAGAAGAGGGGCGGAGTGATGGAACCCGCGAGGGAACGCCTGATGGTTCACATTAATTGAGGATGATTCGTGTGATCTACGGGGTCTGGATGCGGCAGCCAGGTCTGTCGTTGGCCTGGGAGACAGATGTGGGGGCCGCTGTACCCCCTCCAGGGCCAATGGAGAGCAGTGAGGCGGCTGAGAAATGGTCTGCCTGTCCAACGTCTGTGTGTGTGTGTTGGTAGAGATGAGGTGAGGGGTAGAGGGGGTAGAGCCGACAACCTGCATTTCTTTCTCTCTTAAATCACGTCTCCTTTGTCTTGATTACTATTTTGGCAGGAGGTCAGTGCAGAGAAGGTGCATTAACATATGCTTACAATTTGCTCCTTGGCCACGTAGTTGCATGTTTCTACTGTCTTGATGCATCTGTCATTTCTGTTCCTCCTTTGTGTAATGCCTGCCCCTTATCACTGTATTCCCTCGGCGAGTAATTTGTCACAAAACAGTCTATTGTTTGACTGAAAACCCTCAAAACAAAAAAGTCTTCTGTAGGACCTTGAATGTAGCATTAACAGCACCATGAGAAAAAATAATCCATAATATCACGTCACTGCCTTAAAAGGAAATTGTTGTGAATGGATAACGTATGCTAGAAGAGCCTCCCGAGTTATTTTGTTTTGGCCTATAGGTGGGAACAGATAAAGGTGTCTAACATTCAGCTACACTGCATTAGAGGAGCTTTTCAGTTTTCTCCTGTGCTTTTTGCTATGGAGAATGCAGGAGTAAAGAAAATAAGCTAATGGACTCTTTACTTAATGTGATCAGAGCCATTATTGACATGCTGCCAGGAAGATGCAAGACCATTAACGCGAGCCTTGTTCTCTGGTATCTTGCCTCCACCCTGCTCTCTTGTCTCAGAGTCACTGCTGGCCTGACTCACATACAGAGCTGCAGGGAGGGGGGGGTCCGTGCGCCTTCAAGGACTGTCCTGTCCTTGGTGTCCTGTTAACTACGAATGTGTGACACAGACCATTCAGCAAATAAGCTGCAATGTGCCGTACATGTCTCTGCAATTAAAAATAATAATTATTGCAGTTGTTTAAATTGTATATTTATTGTACAAAAGTAAAGTTAATACGTGTGTCAGAAATCCCAGGGTTATATTTCTCAGTGATTACTCAGCAAGAGCTCCAGTTTTCACGCATAGGAAATTAAACATCTTTGGATTCGTTTCAAAATCTATTTATATATGCCACATGTAATGACGTGAAATTTTAGGTATCAAGTATCAAGTATTAATACATAAAACAAATTAAAATGCATTAGAAATGCATTCTAAAATATTTAAACTACCAAATCGGTTTACTTCTAATTTCTGAAATGTTATCTTCATATAAAATGCCTTATTGAGTTTTGAACTGCCAGGCAGGAGGCCTAGAGGAAGACCAAAGAGGAGGTTTATGGATGCAGTGAAAGAGGACATGAAGGTAGTTGGTGTGAGAGAAGAGGTTGCAGAAGACAGGGTTAGATGGAGGCAACTGATTTGCTGTGGCGACCTCTGAAGGGAAAAGCCGAAAGGAGAAGAAGAAGAAGATATAAAATGTCTTATTATAAAAACTTCTATATAAATATATAAATATGATTTTTTTTCACCTGAAATTAAATACCACAATTTATGTTGAAAGTAGAGATTCATACATTTAATAACAGTAGCATTAACACATAATTCTATGTGTTATTCAGATATTCCATTCAGTGTTTATGGGTTTTCACTGTTTCCTTGTCATATTGTGAACAACACTAATTATATATCACACATATAACAAAATAGGTGACACTTAAGCCTGGGTATATTTTGAAAAATGTGAGCGATGGTGTGCCTTACAAATAATATCTATCAAAAGAGAAGCACAGAATAAGTGAAACGGTCCCAAATTACACTCATTGCACTATCCCCTATTTTTAAACTCCAGCCTCACTGGAATTGTTGTCTGGCATGTAAGTTGGCTCATTCATCTTGGAGGCAGAGAGTGCTAGTGTGGCTGCAGTGTAATTTACACTACTCCAGCCTATATGTATGCCAGAACTTATCTATCCCTGTGGCCTCACATCGCCACTGGCCCAGAAGATGTCCGTGTTTATGTGTGCACGCATTGTATGTGTGTGCGATAGTGTGTGTGTGTGTGTGTGTGTGTGTGCGTGCTTGTGTCTGTGATCATGTGGCTACAACAGGAAGTGGTGCTCAGGTCTCTTGGGGCATGGTTCCAGTTCCCTGGGCCTGTCTACTGTCATAAGTTCCAGAGTGGTGATTACTTACTGCAAAAATAAACACCATTACCATCTGGTGCTGCCTCTTTGTACTGTAACCTATACACCAAGAAAAGCTCTAGACCATCAAAACAAGCAGGATTGAGAACAATAAGAGAAAAAAAATAAGAATCTGCAATGTAATATTTTTTTTTTGTATTTCTGTTTCTCTTTGCTAGCATATGCAATGTAATGGCTCGGATGAAGATGAATACCTTTCTTTTTGAATGCTTAGAATGAAATCAAAGTGCATTTTCAAACATAGTTAAAAATCTCTCTTGATCTATACAAGGGGACAGATAGGGAAGAACAAGAAAGGGTTTACTGGGACTTGTGGTGAGAAAGGTTGGACGATGGGGGTCATTCAAGACCGCTGAGGCCTTGCAGAGCCAGCAGATGTTTGATCCATCCACAGCACATCTGGCCCTCAACACACTCAATCCATTTCACTCAACTTCTCTTTTTTTTTTTTCATTTTCATTGTTCCTTACGGTCTACTAAACTCTGCATTCCCCCCTTGCGGCCTGCAAATATTCATTCACAATCATTCATACTGCACGCCTTGAGTAATTTTTAACTTACAGGTTCTTGCTTTTGCACGTGAGTTTTATTGTTTTCTTTTCAAATTTGAATATTTGTCGCCTGTCTAACATCTGTACTTTCATTCAACGAAGAACTCATCTCTTCAAGTGGGTCATAAGTTATAATTCACAGCAAGGAAACACAACTCTAGTGTCACAGGACAGGAATATGAGAGGTGTCATTCTCATTACAGGGGAGTTTGGGAGGGTTATATAACATTTAACGGCTTCATATTTTCTTTTATTGTTGGAAACAGAAGGGGTGTGCACTACACAGGTTTAAGAATTCTAAAGTGCGACGTGACAAGAGGACTGTCAACTCTCTGTAGCTCTCCATGCAACTTCCTTTCATAAACGTCCAGTCTTTGACCCAGCGGCAAATCCCTGGCAGGCCGGGTGGTCGTGCCGGGAGGCCGGTGGGCCACACAATGTCTGGACTTGGCCTCTGTGACACGGGGGAAGTGGAGCAAACTTCTGTTCTGTTTGTTCAGAGAAGGGATGCAGGGCCACCTGGAGGCTCGGGTCCAGGATTCCCCAGACAAAAACATCCCTTGAATGTGTGTATGTGTGTGTGTGTGAGTGTGTGTGTGTGTGAGTGTCAGAAGAAGATTGCATGTTTGTTTTGCATGAAAAGAGCAGCAGACTAAAAGTATATGTCATAATCCATTAGAAATTACATGTAAATTTGATTGCAAATGGAGTGTTTTTACTAATAACACTGTAGCCTTGTTTCCAGTTAAGCCCCTGTGTAACACAATCCTCCTGCATTTGGGTTTGGTGCAGTGAACGCTATTGATCCCTGTAGCCTTGTGGTCTGCAGGGTCAGTAAACGCAATGTGCCAGAGCACACCCCCCCCCACACCCCACACCCCATTCTCTGTCTTGTGTAGCACTACAAGCTAAACAGCCATCACAGAAACTCAATACAGGCGGACCAGGTCCTCATTGTCAGGTAGTAACCGTGCCCTACAACATCCCTGGAGACACCAGCTAAGTCAATTCAGTGTCAGTGTAGCATCTCACCTCGTAGACCTGTTCCCAGCCTAATATGCTGCGCTAATATGTCTCTCCATACGAATTACAAGGGTGTGAGAGGAACCCAGATGCAATAAGTATGGATTAGCTAATGTCCAGGTCCTGTCTGAGTCTTGTCGGGATGGAGGGTCTGCTAACAATTGTAATTGCATCTAACAGTGTGTCTGGCTGTGGCCTGGAGGTGAGACAGGGGCATACGGGCTTCTGGGATTTCTAAGGAGCGCCGGGAAATAAACTTTCCTCTCGGCCAGGGGAGAAGAAGTGAAGAGCTGAGGGTGTTAACATTGAAAGAATAATTAGTGAAGAATGAAAGAGATGGAAAGAGGGTGATGGGCTGTTAATGTTATTTTCTTGACTATTGATCAACCTAGAGGACTAGAGTTTCTTGGGTTAGAGGTCTTGGGGGCCTCTATGTTGTCGGCTGTTTGTCTCTGTGTTAATGTGCAAACCCATTGATTTATATTGTGCTTGTATATCTGCTGTGTGTGAGGGCCTTACAGAGGCAGAGTGGGATGGGCGCAGCGCTTCGAAGGAGAGGAAAACAAAAAGGTGGGAGGAGAGGTGAGTGTGTGGTCAAACAGGGGCGTAATTAGGAACCGTATTCCCACTAACTTCTATATATTGATCAGAGATAATTCACATGCACCATATCTTCCCCTCGGCCAATGTGCCGAGCTGCTTTAAAAATTCATGTTGTGTTGTAACTCTTGTGTGTTGCTACCCAATAGCCCTTACGTGTGTACCTGTTTGTCTGATTTCAGAACACTTGGGTTCCTTTCTTTCTTTACCTCTACATCTCAGTAAACCAGTGTCGACAACGACGTGTTATTGGTCACGTCTGGGAATGCTGGGATACGTCCCAAATTCATTACCCAGTCGGCATCATTTTGTAAAAGAAACTACTGTGTAAGAAGAATATAAAACTTAAATGGGTGAAAGAATTTTACTTGTGTGAAGTTCTGCTTTGTCTACCAATGCAATAAATTCATTGGTGCCCATTGGATTTGGTGGTTTTGGCAGTAAAACATAATGAAATAGAGATCTTCATCTTTTTTTTTTTTTACGGGTGAGCTATGACAAAATCTGTCGCATAATTGTAAACACATAAATAACCACACACACACACACGCACACGCACACACACACACACGCACAAACACACAGACACGCACATACACTCACATATACACAAAAGACAGAGGCCATGATTGCCATTGGCGATCCCTGCAGGCAAATGTGAAGTGTGTGCCAGGGGCTTATTGAGCGAGGAGGACGGTGTACCTTCAGCTCAGTTCTGGGCACTATGCTGCTTTGGTGTGTGTGTGTGTGTGTGTGTGTGTGTGTGTGTGTGTGTGTGTGTGTGTGTGTGTGTGTGTCTATGTGTGTGTGCATGCTGTAGGGGGTGGGGAGGTCAGTGAAACAGCATAGGGACTGTGTAATCCTCTGACTTGCCTGTGGAAAAATACAAGGATCCCTCTGACAGTGGCTGAACTCCAGGCTCAGAGGACACGTTAGTGCGTCCACAGGTCCATGCATACAGGACTGACTGCAGGCTACGCGTCGATACACACATGTCAACATGCAACACAACTGGGATGCACTGCAGCGCTCAGTCTCGCTCTCCTCCGTAAGGCTTCTGGCTGTGTGACACCAATTCTTAAAAGGCTATGTCACCAGCCAGACGGAGGTAGAGCCATGTAAGGTGCAGTCAGCTAAGATGGCGAGCTACATTGCTTTAGGCGCTACTCATACAAACACACACACATACTATATATAAACACACACAAAGGTCGCTGCATCAACACAAACAGTTTGGTTTTGCAGTTGGAATGCAGGAGGACGGGCAGAGCTCTCTTCACTTTGCATAATGGTATTTTACATATTCTGAAGAGATGTTAGTGAAGAGAGTCGGATCTGTTGATCATTAGACTTTGGCAGAGCGACCTGCCTCCACATGTGAGACAGGTATGATGTGTGTGTGTGCGTGTGTGTGTGTAAATGTCTTCATCCCTTCAGTATGCAGCCTCTCGAGAGAAAAACAGGGAAAATAAAAGGACATTAAGTCTATGAGTTAACCACACGTCTAATGTGAGCTCTGTGAAACAACCAGCAACAAAACAATAGTAGACATTTCATCTTCTTATTGTCTAATTGCCCATCTGTCTGCCTGTGTATGTCCCCTCTTAACCCTCAGCTCGCTAATGGCCCTCACAATGGAATTATTAACTACCCATGGCAGGGGGGAGGGAGGGAGGCGAATGGGTCAAATTGTGTGAGTGTGTCCCTTGTAGTCAGAGTGAATGAAAAAGGAATGATGGGCTCAGTGAAGCAAACAGTGGCTGAAAGAAGAGGAGAAAGGAGGAGAGGGGGACTGAAGGACGGAGGAGGGACGCTGAGTGGGACTCGCTAAAGTGAAAAATCTTGCCATGGTGCAGAGGGGCCAGGTTTTGTCAACTGGGAGAAGTGACTACGTCTACGCTCGCACTCAAGTGCTCTTAAATACTCCCACAATCCTCCATCTCCCCCCACTTCATCTTTTTCTCTTTCTCCCCCTACCTTGTTCTCCCAAGGTGCAGTCCAGGTACAAATGGCTATTTGCTGTACAACTCCCCCAGCATGTCTGCTTGCATGTCCCCATGACAGAGTACGAAAGTAAGAAAGACGGAAAGAAAGACAGAAAGACGGACTAGCCCTTATTAAAACAAGACCTTATATTTTATCCTTGTTTAACTGAATGAAGTGATCAGTTCACAGTTTCATATCCTGTTCGGCGCTAACTGTGTCATGTTGAGACAACAGAGATGAAGGTTGTCTGTGTGAAAGGAATCAACAGCGCTGCTCACCATCACCTGCTGGGGTTAACCCTAAGGTTGCCAACACATTCACCATGCAGATGAAACACAATAGCAGACAAGCCTTTCATTCTCACACCTATCACAGACGCCTTTCTGTCAGCTGTGCAAAAGTGTGTGTGTGTGTGTGTGTGTGTGTGTTTGCGTTTGTATGAGGCTGTATGCATCGTAGACATATTTCCCTCCTTTAATTAGCACAAGGGAGTCCTGGGGGCAATCAGAGCTGAGGTTAATGATAGTGGGGAGGCCGGAAGAGACAAGGATGGGGTGTGGAAAGTATTCCGCACTGTGCTGCATTGGCACTACAGTATAATACGCCCTTCTTATCAGGCTGTCACCCTGAAGCGGCTTCATTGCCACGGCACCCACATTGATGTTTAGGTTTGTGATATATATATGTGTGTGTGTGTGTGTGTGTGTGTGTGTGTGTGTGTGTGTGTGTGTGTGTGTGTGTGTGTGTGTGTGTGTGTGTGTGTGTTTGAACACAAGAGCAGCTGTCTAAGACTTCCTGTCTCGTGGCCAAAAAGAGATGGAGCAAGACTAAGTTGCACCTAAGTATCACCTAAATTTTTTTCTTTCCCATTTAGGATTGTTAAAAGTCTGGAAAAAGGCACGAAATGTGCATAACGGGGTAAGAGATGGAAGCAAGAGGATTGTTGGAGATTTATCGTGTAACATTTAATATTGGCCCAGATGGATGTTCCTCAAAATAAATATTTTCTTACCTGCTTTTTAATCACAAGTATTTATCAGTGGAAATGTGTTATTTTACAGAAATCCAGAAATCAAGACAGATGTTTATCACCTCATTCTCATTTGAGGAGAACATAAAAATCACATTTTATCCTCAAAATTTCAGGCCGATTGAGGTTTGGTGAATAATAATTACACCACAGTTGATCTATATTGCAGAATTTAAAAAAATTACATCACAGACGTGGTTAACGGATGTCCTCTTTTGGTGCAAGTCTTTCAAGATAATATTCTAGTCCCTTGGTGCCAAGGCAGCGCGGGATGGAAATGGTGGCTCATGTTGCTTTTATGTGACCGGGACGAGGGACAGGGAAAGAGGATACTGCATTATTTACAACAGTGGCACCATTAGAGACATTTATACAGTAGAATGGCCCGATAATGCAATAGCACGGATACACCCCGGTCCGCAGATGTTCATGCACACTCAGCCTCGATGATGGGGTTCACAGCTCACAGCATATGAAACCATTTTTTTCCAGAAGGAAATGACATAGGTTGTAATTAATTTTCTTCTTTGCTTGTGATGCATTATAATTTATGTGTTTTGTGTGAGTTGCACTGAAGTTCCCCTTTAGTTGAGATTCTCCTATCACTGCCAAAACAGAACATAAGGGTCATATCCATCCATGCAAAAACACTGCTCGAAGATTAAAGATTTTGTCTTCACACAATATGTTCTGCATTTTTTTTTTTTTGTCTGTCACTATTTCATGTCAAAAAATGAACACAAACAATTTCCTCTCGCGTCTGTGAGCACAGTCACCTTTTTCCCTTTAAGCCTTTTGGCTTCATTTCGTATCTCTCAACCGTTAATAATGCTCGGGGCAGGCACAGATGTAAGAAGTAGCAGCGATGCTAAGACAACTAAAGATGAGCGGAAAAAGATATAAGTTGAGAGAAAGAGAAACAGACGGGTAACGCTGCTCACAAGCATCACTTGTCAATTTACAGCCGTTGCTCCCTGAACCGTACCGTATAAATTTCCAGTGTGACATCCGTTTCTACTACTTCCAAGCCGACTCGGGCTCAGTCCCACCAGATCTCCTCCCCAGACACATACTTGGAAACTTTAAGCACAGACATTGAGCCAGATGTTATCTGCCTTTACTTTTATTTATTATTTTTTCAAGTTTGAAACGTTGAATTTTTTCTTCTTCTATTTTTGAACCACTACGGGGGAATGAGAATGGATGGGGTAATGTCTCAGAGGAGTGCTGCTTGAATGTATTTGATGTGGCCGCTGCCATGCAGACAGAACACATGTGCGTGAACACATTCGCTCGCACTCGTGCATACAGACGTACGCATACGGGAGTGTATGACAGTAAATCATGGGATGTGTGTGCAAGTGGGTTGATGATGAAGAGAAGGGTCCAAAGTGCACCAGGGAGTGTTGTTCATCCAACAGGTAGAGAAAGAGAAGAGGAGAGAGAGAGAGAGAGAAAGAGAGAGGAGCGCTTGGCACTGCTCATCTTTGAGCGATGGCAGTTCTTTAGAGTTGAGACGTGGTCTGCTTTTCTTCTCTCTATCCACAGACACAAAAATGGAAGCAAAGGGCAGAGAGGTGTGTGGATGAGAGAACCAACGAAGAAATGTTTGCTGGGTTTTATGCCAGATTGATTTTTACTTTATATCGCTTTAATTTTAAGAAGGTCGATATGTGCTAACGCGCACGTAGAGAACATCAAAAACAGAAATGATGAGTTGTGACTCACGATGGACATGATCTTTATCTGTATTGGTTTTGTTCCAACGAATGAATCCTTCATTGCTTTCCAATTCAACGACAGTGCTCGAAACAAGTATATTTGACCCCTTGCTAGTCTTTTTTAAATTTACACCAGTATCAAAATAGCTGTAATCACTCTCATTCTCAAGTCTCTAACGCACATGAAACAAGGTGTAGGCCTCAGAGCCAAGAAAGGAATCTGCAAAGAAAACACGCATCCCGGAGGAGTATGAGCCGAGGTGCTCGAGCTAATGCAAGATTGCGTTGCGAGTGCAACACCTGTTTCGACTTAAAAAGCAGAGGCCAGTAACAAGATTAGCAAAACATGCCCATAAAGGGAGAAGGTGGCTGGTCCTACGCTCTGATAACAACAGACTCGGTCCTGCGTTTATTTCAAAGAGCTGAAGGAACTGATGTGGTCATAATTCTGAGGAATTCATTCCACTGCTACACAAAGGCAAACATCTGTCACTCCGTCAGAGAAAAGTGCCTGAATCTGTCTATTTTTAGCGTTCAAATCATCCCGTGTTGAAAAGAGGCTGAAGGTTTTTTTTTTTTTTTTTTTTTTCATTTTGTAAAAAAAAACAAAACTCATGAAACATTAATAAATGGAAAGCAAAGTCATAAATGTCACCACTGGAAAACTTTTGCAACAGTTTGTAGTGCGGCTTCAAGGACTTTAAAGCTAATAAATGGGTAATGAGATTTCACTCACTCAAAAGGAAAAACATATCCGACCCTGTGATTGCATGGGGTCCGTGTTAGTGCTGAGTGAATTTAAGTGAGTGATTACAAAGCTCCTAGAGATGTTCTGTGAAGCTGGGAAACCAGTAGCATTCCTTTCCTGGGGGACATTGGGTGTGCAACTCAGAGTACTAAGGAGACCTGATCCAGGACTGATCCCAGGAATTTTACCGCGGTAATTAAATCTGTCAGTTTGACAAAGTGGGAACACGCTTTGTACCGTGTCGCCTCAATGGGCTGGATTTTTGTCAGGGATCACGATGGAGACAGCACACCCCATACCTAAGCAGGACGCGCCGTTTGACGGAGGTGTGATCCGAAGCTCAACGTGAGATACTACAGCTGCCAAAGTCATTGTCAGATTGTCAGGGCCCTTTTGCACATTGTTCAGTGACTTGCTGTGATTATATTGTCAGATCACTTTTGAGCCCTTGTGCCTTGACGGCTGGTGGCAAAGAATGTGACAGGAAGAGGGAGAGTTTTACACCTCGTGCTCCCAGCGGCAGTCTCCTGTTAGCGCTGGTTAGCGCTGCAACGCTGGCAAATCGCTGGCAAATCGAGACACATAACTCAAAGCTGCTGTTCCGAGAGTTCTCCTCTGCGACCGGCCCATATAAACACAAACGCCACCATACACACACACACACACACACACACACACACACACACACACACACACACATAGCCACGCGACTGTGGTCGCCCGATAATAGCTCAGTACCTCTTGGGGCCATGCGCTGACCGTTCCTGCTCTTATCTTTGTTTATGTAGAGGCTAGATCATCATGTACGACTGTGTGCCAGTGCCTGTGCGTGGACTTCTTGCAACGAGGTTGTTTAAAGTGCACAAGCGAGTAAAAATGCTAGATTGTGTGTGTGTGTGTGTGTGTGTGTGTGTGTGTGTGTGTGTGTGTGTGTGTGTGTGTTTGTGTGTGCGTGCGTGATCACATGCGCCAAAGAGGTGATAAGGCAGCGCCTGGCACCGAAGCACTAGTTGGCACTGGGCCTTAGATCCTAAAGATGAGAGAGTAATGGTTGTGTGTGTGAGTGTGAACCGGAGGTTGGTGGAGATCAGAGCACGGTATGCCATAAGTACTCGCTGCTGTATGTGCCTCTGCCCGTGTGTGTGTGTGTGTGTGTGTGTGTGTGTGTTTATGTGTGGTTATCCTGCATACATGTGCGTGTGCTCACTGAGGTCAGTCACCTGTAGCAGTCTATTGATCCTCCCTCTTCACCAGGCCCAGTTGTCTGTTGATTACTGCCTTTGTCTTCACACACACACACACACACACACGCTCCACACATCTTTCAAGGCAGAGGTGTAGGAGGCTGTAACTAAGCTCTGCATCATCTACAACAATCCTGAAGTAGATAAATCTTCAAACGCTGCTCGCAGGCTGAGCAGTAAGCGCTGGGAACTGATGTGTTAAAACACCATTTCTGGTGACCTTACATCATATCCTGTCTCTGCCTGCAGCACTCAGCCCACAGAGAGCAGTGTGCCAGTGACAGCAGGGCACACTTGGTGGTCCCAACCCTCAGCTACTTACCCATTTAATAAGACAGTCTTTAAGAGGATAGAGCTGAGTGTATGCACAGTGCTGGTAGAGATTTTCTCTTTTTTCCCTCACTTTTACAAGAGCCCTTTTGTAGGAGGCCCAGGGGCTGGCATTCACCGAGGCAGCATGTGTGTATCTGTTAGGTATCCATTTATTATCCATTTATTACCACTATTAGTCACATTTTCTTTCTCTCTCACTCTCCTTCACCTTAGTAGAATTCTAATAAACAATCTGGGTAGCACCATGCTGAGATGCCCTCTAATGGGCTCCTAATTAGCCACTCCAAACACAGAGAGCGGCTGCTTCACGCCTCGTTTTCTGCATTCATCTGCACAAAACTGGATGAATTGATTCCATTTGCTTGCCACTTAATGCACTGATTGTTTATCGGCATGGCAAGGTGATAAAAACAAACAAAAAATGTCTTTAGGCTCGCATGGCATGCTAAAACTAATCACCATTAAAAACAGGTCGACCTACGGTGGAATTCAACCAACTTTGAAGTTTCTTGGGTCCTTCACAGAGGAGACTGAGGTGTCTCTCTGATTCCCCACTTCATCACCTCCTCCCTTGCCCCTCCATCCACTTCCATTCTCCTGAGCGAGGTGAACTGAAGCCAGACCAATTGGTGAAGAACAGCATCTTTCTTTAGACCTCAGACAGAAGAGGAGGAAGGGGAGGAGGATGAGGAGGAGGTTGCATGGAAGGGTGGAGATAGTCAACTCATCACCTTCTCCTCACACCTGCATGACAAGTCATCCGGCCTAATAAAGGCGCTCAAGCACAACACGTCGGAAAGAAGGGATAACAGAGACAGAGAGGAGAGCAGTGGAAATGTAAGATGATGGGGTTTACAACAAACTAACATTTTGTTAAACAGAAGGAATCAAAATTGATGTTTCAGTGAGCGACCCTCTTCTTTTGTGCTTTTTGGCGAACTTCTACTGGTATGCCTATCTAGAAATGGTTCATAACGGTTTTGTCTTCTATTACACAACTTGGAGGTGCAGCAGAAGATGTGTCTGCTCTGCTGGAGATGTCACAGTAAACACCCCCCCCCCAAAAAAAACCAAACAAAACAAAACAAAGGAAGTCAAACACAGCTGGAACCACCGGTTTAAAAAGACGAGACAGTGATTGTCATGGCGCACAACCATAGCAGTCACCGGTGTGTGGCTCATTAGTGTGTGTGTGTGTGTGTGTGTGTGTGTGTGTGTGTGTGTGTGTGTGTGTGTGTGTGTGTGTGTGTTTGTGTGTGTGTGTGTGTGTGTGTGTGTGTGTGTGTGTGTGTGTGTGTGTGTGTGTGAGGTCCTTCACTATGTGTCAGGCTCCTCTCCCTCCACCAGTCTGCCTAGCTCATTTCCTCCACTGGCTGCCTCCCTGCTACTTTATGAGTGAGAGCTTCTACAGCTCTCACCTCAGGATACACTTCAGTGTCTAAATGTTTCCATTTGTGGGGGAAGTGACACACATTCGCTCACACTGCAGGGCACAAACCCATAACTAACCGTCTTGCATACAAGCAGCAGTGAATCATGAAAGTTGATTGGATAAAAATCACATTCTGAGCATGAGTGTGTGTTCAGGTGGATGTAGAATTTAACCCTTGGAAGGTGTTGCATAAATGAGTGTGAGTGCACGTTTCTCAAGGGGTGTTCTGTACTTTCATTTTGCTGTGTTGAGCTTCAGTCATAAAGAAAAGGGGAAGGTCGGGACATTTATGTACTGCGTTTCTCAGTTCTGTTCATTCTCTAGGCCCTGTTGAGATTTACATTTGTCTGATTTTGTGTGAAACAGTCATTTATTTGTAGAATATATGAGGAGCTAATATTACCTTTTAACAGACTCTAGACTCAACCTTCTGACTGACGGCGCCGCCTGTTGTTGTGGAGGGCAAAGAACTCAAAATGTTTGTGAGGAAATCTAGAAAGTTGGCGTGGATTTCGCGTTTAAATTCAACTTGTAAGAAGTTGTGTATTTGTTTCTGAAACATCATAGAACACTGATCACATTTTGTATTTGTGAAACAAAATGCTTCAGCGAGGCGGCTGTTTGTTAACAGTGTGTTTCCATTTGTATAACATATATTGTTTGTTAAGTTATCTTCATGTTTTGACCCCAGAGACCGACTCCAGTCTCCAATCACCACTTACGCCACTCCAGTGATTTCCGCCACGGTCCCAAATAATTCACTGTGACAATCAATGCAGGACTTGAATCTCCCTGTGCCAATCGATACCGTCGGGTGCTGCTACACGAACTGGAGCTGTGCAAGATCAACACCTCCCCTCACTGTCATTAGTGTCACTGACCTTGAAGTAAAATTCAATTTCCCTCTTCAGCAACAAACCCCAGTAGCCTCCTGAAACGCCACTTCACTATTCAGAAGTCATTTCCTTCTTCCAATGCAGGCGAGACAGGATATTATAACTTATGGAAAAGGATATATTGAGCGAGGTATGTCGAGAGAAAGAGAGGGATTCTGTTTGAGGAGGCAATTATAACACCTCCCTCTTTGAAAAGTTAAGTCTTGCAGAGGTAAATAAAAATTCCTGACAAGCAGGCCGGTGGATCTCCAAATTCAATTAGGGCTTCCGACTGACTATGAGAGTCTCTCATGGGGGGGTTTCAGCCGCACCGGGGCAGCAGAAAGGACCTGTTGAGGGAATTCTCCTAGGGCATGGACACTGGGTAGAAAGAGAAAGGCAAATGTGCATTGAGAGAACCAGAGATCCCATTACACTGATCACAGAAAGCAGGAGAGGACGAGAGGGAAACAGTTTTCAGAGGGGATCAGAAGGAAGAGAGCACCCCCTTACTCCAGGCAGAATATTCCTTTTTATAATGATTAAGATATAGCAGTGGCACTGAGAAAGGAGAAGAAAAGCACTGGTGTCTCATTCTCTTCACTTAGTTTCCACTAGGTGGACGGGGACGCTGCTTCTGGCCAGTGTGGCGGAGACCCCGGCAAGAGATGCTGGGGAAGCAAACCAACGTCTCTGGATTCAAGCTTCAGGATTGGATGTGATCCTTTGAAGTCACAAGGAAATGGCAAAGATGGTGATGCTCGTGTACGGTGTGTGTGTGTGTATATGTGCGTGTTTACCCTAGAGGAGTGTAGATTGATCAAACCCCAATGCGGTTCCCATGGGAGCCTCTAGACTTGAGCATGTATGTTAATCATATCATTTTCACCTCGCATGTTTGCTCTCTACATGCATGTTAACTCACGAATAAAATGTTACTAATGAAACCTTTGCACATACAGGGCACACACACACACACACACACACACACACACACACACACACACACACACACACACACACACACACACACACGCACGCACACACACACATACGCATGCACTCATGGCTCTCACTCTCATACACTAAGGGGTGGAATATTCATGATCTTTAAATTTGACCAAATGCGAGGTCACTCATCTTAAGTTAGAATAACATTTTGAAATATACATGTGACCACCAAGCATGTAATGGATGCATTAAAGTGATTTCCAAATGTGGTGTAATTACTTAAGCGTCTCCTGAGAAGAAATCGCCGTGTGTATTGGCACTTTATCATGTTCTTTGAGGCAACATCCATGATCCTACACTTCACTATATGAAGTGCAACTACAGGCCGGGTCTGAGTGTAACAACATGATAATAATAATAATAATAATAATAATAATAATAAAGGTTAACGCTCAAAACAAACTCCTTTGAATAAAAATTCCAGTGTTTCTGCCTGGATTTAAGATGATATCAGAATATTATTGTAATGTCAGGACACAGTGAGTGTGTGTGTGCATGTGTGTGTGTGTGCATGCGTGCAGTTAAAAAAAGCTAGGTGACATTAAACATTTACGAATTGGACGACTGTTGAACCACAGTGAGCGTCTGATTTGAGTTATTTGAAAAATACAGAGATGAGAGACAGAGATAAAGAATACAGCACAGATTTTTTTTTTTCTACTGAAGATCTAGAGATGGTATAAAGTTGGGGCTTTAAAAACCAGGATTTAAAAATGTAAAAGGGTCACGTGTCAAACGCAAACTTATGATCATGCGCTGGAAGTGAAGACACATGCTTCTGTCTTATCGCTTCAGTCCAGATATTACCTGAACATCTTGAAAGCCATCTGACAAAAATGATCAGTATCAGTCAGTCGGCCAGACTTCACCTCAGGCCTTTGTGTCAGCATAGAAACACAAAACAGTGTATCTCAACTCAAGAAGACCTTGAGCAATGAAGAGATTACCTCTAAAAAAAATAAATTATTTTCACTCTTTAGTAGCTATTTTTTTCTTAAACTCCACGGGGCTGTTTGTGAAGGTGTTATAAGTACAGAAAACAAAACAGACAAATTGATTTCATGCCATTCTTTTATAACTATTATTTTCTTCATAGCCTTAAACTTGCAGCGGCTTGTGAGGCCTTGTAGCATCTATGGCAAAAATCAGACTACCTTCCAAACCCAATATAAGGGGAATTATTTCCCAAATTCCTGCATACAGTGTAACCTGCTCGTAACCTTGGTTCTCCAGCTTGAATTCATTTGAGGCTCGGGTTCAGGATTCAAAAGGTCTGAGGATTTGGCATGGCCACGACTTGTGTAAGTAGCTGGCCGTGAGCCTTGGAAGCTGTGAGAAGTGACAGAGAGGAGGCATAAGATTCCTTCAAACATTACATGATTTTGTGATTCAGTTTTTTGCGGTATTATATATTTGCTGGATTTCAAAATTTTTTTTATATATAATGAAGCTCTGGCTACGCTATGAAATGGTTAGTCGTTGATACGACGTCTCTACCTCCGTCGGACTGATCCTCTAATCTGAAATCATACCTTTTTATCTGTCACTTAGGGGTGAGCGACTGAGAATGAGAAGGAAGAAGACACTCCTAAGAGCACTAGTCAGGATAAGTGTGTGTGTGCGTGAGTGGTTGGGGGGTTGAGAATCACCTTGATTCAGTACACCGGGCCTCTTTGAAGTGCTTGGAGTCCAGAACAGCCAGCAGAGCCAACCATAAGCCTTTCAGCAAAAATGGAGCCTGACCTCCCCACCAAATCATAACCATATGAACGTATAAATTTCCACCTTAGGAGAATGCTTTCTCCCCCGTCCATCTCCCAGGGTGAGGCATTAAGTTGTGATAACAGAAAACAGGTTCTGAAAGAAGGGGAGGCACTGGGAGGTGATGGAGGGTGGAGAGGGAGGACAGAAGGAAAATAGAGGTTACAAGTGTGCCGTATGGATGAGATTGGAGAAGGGGATTGCGTTCAAAAAATGTTGTTGCACGTAGTCCAACTACCTAAAATGGAAGTTTCTGAGGCGAGGATCAAGAGTTGTGGTGCCCTTCACAGCTGACAGAGTGAGAGACAGAAAGCGAAGGCTGGGGAGAGCAGTGGTAAGGAGGAGGGAAGGGGAAGAAGAAAGAAAGTTTGAAATGTGACTTAAAATCAATAAATACCTCTCCAAAACCGGCACAGGGAGTTCATGTAGTGCCTTTACTGAGGCTTCAGAGCCCACCTGCAACTGGAAATGGTTTCCTGTCTCACACAAACGCTGTTGCACCCTAATTTATGTAATTACGCCTCATATTCCAAATGCGCAACTACACATGTATGACATTACAGTTGCAGGTTGAGCTTCTTTTTTTTTTTTTTTTAAGGCAGCCTACCATCCTGCTGCAGCTCAAGAACGCAAGAAAATAACTTCTTCAAACGCTCATTGGAGAAACTCTATTTACCAACGAGGAGACAAATGGAAGGGAGACATTTTGCTGCATTAATAATCCACTTCCATCCTGAGGCCACTGAAACAAAACCTATTTTGGAAGGCCGTCGCTTTAGACAAGTATGATTTTGTGGCCGAATGTGTGTGTGTGTGTGTGTGTGTGTGTGTGTGTGTGTGTGTGTGTGTGTGTGTGTGTGTGTGTGTGTGTGTGTGTGTGTGTGTGTGTGCCTGATAGTTTGAATAATCATTCCTCAGAGTGTGTGCGCAATTAGGGTTAAGGCTGTTTGTGTGTATGCCGTGTGTGTGTGTGTGTGTGTGTGTGTGTGTGTGTGTGTGTGTGTGTGTGTGTGTGTGGTTGTGTGGCAGTGGTGGGGGTTGTTAGTGGTTCCATCTGGGTCTCCTGGAAGCTGTGTGGAGTCAGGAAAACCACATCTCATAAAAGTGGAGGCAGCCCAATGTTCTACAAGGACAGAACATTACTGAGAATACCGTTCAGGAAAACCCTGGGCTTTGGCCCACATGTTGGCTGCAAAAGCAGCGTCTATCTCTCTCTCTCTTTCTCTTTCCACTCATTCTCTCTATGTCTACTTATTTTTCACTTGGTAAGGGATAAGAAAGAGGACGACAAACTAGACAGTGCGAAGTGTGGGAGACTGAGGCGGGTGGGTGGTGGTGGTGGATGGGGAGGGAAGGGAGGAGGCCGGTACTGATAGCAATTCCATCTGTCTGCATCAAACTGAGAGGTGAGCAGTGACAAGCTGTGGGGATGGCGTGGAGTCGGAGGGGCATCTGGTGCACATTGGCTGTGGGTCTGTCTGGAAACAACCATGGGAGAGGAGAGAGGGATGAGCAGAGGCAAGGAGGGAAGGATGCCGGGCTTAGCAATGGATAAGGGAGAAGTCCTGCCAAAGTGAAGGGCAGGGAATTCTGGCAAGGAATAAACATGTCTGTGTTGTTGAAGTAATGTGTCGGATTGAACTCGAAATCAAGGGAATAAGAAGGATAGAGGAGAGGGAGCAGGGCAAGGGTTGAACGTTTTATTAATTTTGCTGATTTTCATGTTTTTTTATATTATACACTCTATCAAATCTGACATGCTGGACCTGCTCAACCCTACAGAAGTCCTTCCATGATATGAAAAAATAATTCCTTTATCAAGCATTTATGGAAATACTATAGGCGCAGACTCCAGGGTGCACAAAGTGTGTTAATACTGCAAGAAAGCAGTTTGTGGACTCAAGGTCAGGCAACAGATCGTCTCTTCATATAAGGAAGAGATGGAGAGAAAGACGCTCATTCATTTTAATGGTTATTGATGTCACGTATAATTCGTCTTCTTTACAAATCAACATTCCCACCGCTAGATCAGCCACTGAGCTTTGAATAATATTGATTCATTTCTTCAGTTTAAGGAGCCATTATAAAAAGTAAATTGAAGAGTGTGTGCATTTTTAGTCACACCTCTACAGCGTATTTGTTTTGACTGGCGGAGAGGACGGAGGAGGGGAAAGTTGATCATTAATTTGATGTGAAGTAATAAATTACAACAAACTAAAAATAGTCAACAAGTATATTTTCAGTTTACTCATCTAAGGAGCATGTGAATTTGATTCTTACTGTGTTACAATGGTGATAATGATGATATCTCATAAAAGCTAATGAGGACATGTCAACAGATGAACCCCAGAATGACTTGTTTGTGGTTATTCTGGTGCAGCGGCACAAAATATCCTCATCAGGAGAGGAGGAGGATTAATAAGTAGGGCGCCGAATTGTTCGGCGTCTCTCAGATGGGACACAAATCAGTGGGTGTCCCAAGAAAGAAGTCATGAAGGGGGTGTAATAATATGTGATTTCTGTACTTTGCATGCTTGCTAATGTCCTTTAAATGAATGCACATATAAAGAAAGAGTGGGCAGGTAAAAACAGGTGGGTCCAGGGTGCGGCTGTTTTCACGGGTTTTGCTCAAATGGAAAATTGTGTGTGTGTGTGTGTGTGTGTGTGTGTGTGCGTGCACGTGTGTGTGTGTGTTTTCCTTCCTCCTACAATGCATACTTCCAGCGGTCAGGCATCAGGGAAGCCGATGGTATCCTGTCAGTTCAGTGTCCTCAATTCTCTAGCGCATCACGGACAACCATACACAATAACACACACACACACACATGCACACAGACACACAAATACTGCACGATACAGCCACTTTTTTTGTTGGAAGTTAACACAATTTTTCTTGTGGCCTAAATGTCTTCATTCAAATCCTAAATTGGTGAAAATTTTCTCACAATGAAGTCATTTATCAGCCAATAATGTCCCCTGACACCGTTATCAAAAAGACAACTTATTACCTATCATCTGCAGTTCAGTTTTCCTCTTTTTATCTCTCATGTACCGCAGCCTAGCGATGGGGAACACACCCCTGACACAAAGCGTTGCCCGGAGGCTCGGAGAAGATGATTGAATTTCATAGCTACTTACAGGCTAATAGGGCCGTACAATGACTACTAACTGTCCTTTAAGTGACTGGCTGTTTCTCTGCGGCCGCGGCCCCTTTGAAACCCATCTGAGGAGATCTAGAGGATTTAGCCAGTAGCGTGACATGAGACTGAGCAGTTGAGCAACGATGCTCTCACCAGCTGACTATTAGAACCAGCTGATATAAACACAGAGGCTTCAGTTGTGGGAACAACGACGCTCCAGTGGGGACACAAAATGAAGCTTTCTCACACTGAAGATTTCAAAAATTTCACTCTGGTTTTTCAGAAAATATTACAGTTAAAGTTTGAGGTTTTTTTACTTGATAATTTTGGTTGATAATTCAAACAAACAACCTTTGAAACTTTTCTGTTTCACCACAGTGTGGTGTAATATTTAAAATTGAGCACTTTTTTTTTTTTTGGAGTAAAACAATATTTTACTCTTCAAGATTTTATTCAAATGAGCATTTGATCATATACTGCACAGAGTTTTTGATAATAAAAATAATTTTAAATATAATTAAGCTAGAACAAGTTCAAACATATTTTTATATAAAGTGTATAAATGCATCTATAATTTCTGAATTAAGAGCATTTATAATGACAGGAGATTATGTCATATTTCATTTTATTTTATTTCATTGATTTTTATGACCTTTCGTGTTTTCTATATTCCTAACACTCACGTCTTTGCCACTAAACATACGCAAAAATGTTTTAATTTTTGTTTGTGTGTGTGTGTGTGTGTGTGTGTGTGTGTGTGTGTGTGTGTGTGTGTGTGTGTGTGTGTGTGTGTGTGTGTGTGTGTGTGTGTGTGTGTGTGTGTGTGTGTGTGTGTGTGTGTGACTTAAAGAGAAAGGGACAAGACCTGTGTGTGTTTTACTCACAGAAGCTATTTCCACATACAAACCACGCTCTCCTCACCATGCTGTTCCACTTACACTGTTGGAACACTAAACTATATATGCATAAAGATAAGCACATGTGCACACAACAAATACACGTACGCACACACACACACACACACACACACACATGCACACACAGAAACACACACACACATGCACACACAGAAACACACACACACATGCACAGCAAGCGCTAACCACATCCACATGTTCGCTTGCTCTTAGCTAATTCATTCAGGAACACTTTGGTTTGGGTTTCAACACCACAACCTCTATACCTTTGATTGAGAAATGTGTCTGACTGCAATTATTTGGGAGGGAGTGGTGGAGGGAAGAATGGAAGGAGAGAGGAAATACACTGCAGCGGTTTTATAGTTTGCTAGCGTGACATTTTCTCCATTTTTTTTTCTCTAATCCTTGTCTTTTTCCAGCAGAGGGTCATGGTGTTGATGGGTCAGAGAAACAGGGCAGACTGAAGTAGAAGAAACAGCAGGAAAGTGAGGAGAAAATGGGCGTTCAATGGGAATGAAGTGGCCTAAATTGTCACTATTGTCCTTTTTCATCAATACCTCTCAAAATAACTGCAAGACTAGATGCAATTAGAGAGAAAGTAAAGGTAGTGATTGCAGGGTTGCATCAGTGTATCAACAGAGAGGAGGTACCACAAGTACCTGGTCTTGACATGTAGATTAAATCCACTTTATGCATTTTAATGCAGCCGCTGACTGACCTGCAGTATGTAGCCCCTGACGTAGTCTCGAAGAGTCCAGCCCAGGCCGTGCAGGATGTGCAGAACCTCCTCCTGTTTCAGCACGGAGAAGAGGCGGTCGAGGAGGATCTTGAGCCTGACGGGGACGGCCTGCGTGCCGTACAGCATCAGGCTGCTGATGTCAAACACCACATTGGACTGAACGATCTCCACCTGGGTCGGATGGTACAGGTGCTGGGTGCTGAGCTTGTCCAGAGCTGTTTGGTTGAGCACATGGGGGGGGGGGAGAGTGAATCAAATGGCACACACACACAGACACACACACGCTTGCACACCCATGCACAGGCACAGTTAATGACTATCAGGTTCATCTCCCATCTTCAGAGGCTACTGCACCGTCAGCACTAGTTGATAATAGCATATCAATCAGATAAAAGCAATGACATTAATGTAATTATGTGCCATTCTTTCTATTTAATCTAATCTCTCACTCCTGCACATTTACGATGGCTTTGCATCTCCATTTTTATTTGCTTCTTATGTCTCCATCTCCATCTAAACCTGCATTACATCCCCCCCTTTTTTTTTTTGGTTTCGGTCCTTCTTTCTGTGGGTGGCTGATCGGGTGTGTGTTCAGATGAATTATGTGCAGCTGAGTGGAAGTTTAGTTTCAAAGGCAGGGGCTCGGATGGATTTACATTTACTGATATTAATCTGTAGGAGCAAATATACTAGTGAATTGGTCATCGTGCTTTTTGTGTTAATTAAAACAAATAAGATGAGAAATTTGATATTAATTTCTGCTTTATTGATGCTCAAATACGTCATTTATCCCTGATACTACTTGATAACATACTTCCATCCATCTGCTGGAGTCATTCTCTGCATTATCTTCAACTGATATTTAAATGTTGCAGCAGGCTTTCCCCAAACACCCATTCAGAACAGGTGGAAGTGCTTTTTTTTCTTAGCATGTGGTATTCGTCGTGTTTTTTTGGATGCATTCAGCCACAACAAACTTCAACAACAGGACAGAGGAGCCTGTGTGCCGTCAGTCTGACATACGTGAGCTGAAAAAAATTTGTGAATCTGCAAGGCCGATTTGTTATTCCCCCCCTTTATCGCAACCTCCGCGACCTCTCCCTCCTATCTGGCTGTCTGTGCGACACCTGGTCGACTCTCTCTTTCTTCCTCCCTTACCTCTTACCCATCTTTCCCTCTCCCTCCCCTCGTTCCCTGCCTGTCTGGGTGACACCTGGTTGGGTCTCTCTCTGATCCTCGGATGGCTTTTTCCTGCTGACGAGGGTTTTGCCTGACAACACAGATCAGCCAGACACGAACATAATAAAAAATGAAGAACTACTTGTCAGAGTCCCTGCCAACGCCGACATGAAATGAAAAGTGGGGGGAGAGAAGAGATTGGTGCCTGACAGTTCAGAGGGAGAGATTAAAAAATAGTCAGTGGGGTCCTGCGCGATCCGGGCCCATGACCTGTTCTTGTGCGAACACACGCCAAACAGGTGTTTTCTTTTTTCTTTCCTCCCCTCCTCCTCCTCCTCCATATACTTTCCTGCCTTCTCTCCCTTTTCTTTAATGCCTGCATGAAACACTCCTAACGTGTGGTCTCTCGCTTCTCTGTCGTGGGTTGTGTATTTTTGTTTACCCCTTTTGCTCGATCAGAGGCGCAAAAAAACAAGACTCTCAAAGCGAAGGAGGAAAAAAAAACAGAAGCAAACAAAAACATCTACTGTGGAAAATTTGTAAAAAAAAAAAAAAAAAAAAGGAAAATTGGAACCTTGTGCTTTCACCACCACATGAGAGGAAAAGACAATACAGAACATTCAAACCGTGAGGTGTGAAAGGATGAACTACAATAAAGTTGCTCACCGTGCGCTACCCAGCCATGTTTGCATTGGTCACATGTCCGTAGGTGAATCTTCCCCGGCTGGAAACACTCACATGTGCAGTTCACCAGTGTACAGCGAATGGCCTGCAGAGACACAGCAGATAAAAAGAGGCAAATTCGTGTTAATCACAGCTTGAGTATGAAGGAAGGAGCATAAAGTAAAAGTAGAGAATGAGCAGTCATGCATAAAAGTAAGAGGAAACAGTCCAGTAGAATTATTACAGAGAAGAAATCCCCACAGCCCTCCTGTACGTTTATCTAATTTTAACATTCTGCATCTTCCCCTTGTCCTGAGGGTCAAACGTCTGGGATACACTCCTAAAGTGATAACATCATCGTTTTAAACCGCAAATCTATTTTAGAAGAAGAAATAAGCATTTATCTCAAACTGCGTGATGACAAAATGACAAGAAACCTGCCTGAACTGTTTTCTTTATTGAAACATACTATATTGTCATCATTAATATATTGTTATAGTTGCTGCATATTAGTGTGTAAATAACAACAGAAACACACAATTCTTCCATTCACTCAGTTTTACTTCAGGTTATGATTCAGGAGGTCACCGTGTTTCCGGTTGAACACGTTAGCAGTCGCAGCCGCGATGAATAACTCTCACACACCTAATTTGCCAACTCTTTTCTCATTACAGTGTGAGACTCTGCCTCGACTCTGTGATTTATGTGTTCATGTAAACTGACAAAAGACTTCCCTTCTTGAAAACACAAAAATGTAACTTGTTATGACGGAGGATCTATTACTCAACGCCGGCACTGCACTTAGTCTGACCCCGGAAAGCTTTTAGCAGTGAGAGGTTAAGTGTCCAGACTTTGACGAGGTCAGCTTGGTACAGCACGATTCCTCGCCTTAAGCCCTCACTAAGGGCTGTTAAAAACTCAGGTACTTTCTCCAGGAGGAAATTTGATCTTCTCAGATGTTTCATACTCTTCAAAAAATAAAGAGGTTTTTTTTTTTTTTTTTTTTTTACAGCACAGAGAGAACGTATGACACACACAGAAATCCGCACAAATGAATACAGCTTTATCATTCAAATGAGTGCAACAGCTGGGAGCCGTAAATTTTCGTCTGACGTGGAGAAAATAGAAAACAGAAAGAAAGGAGTGAGTGGATAAAAAAGAAAGGAGGAACATGAATCTTAATAAGCATTGGCAGGTCTTTGTTTATCAGACATTTTTTTACATTATCAAGATGAATAGGCGAGTAAAGATAGTAACACTTCTGCAGCCTAAACTGCCAAATGCGAATTTGTAGCCCCTACAAAGAATGGCGCAAGAAATGTTGCTTGTTGGGGGGGGGGGGGGGGCAGTGATATCTTTTCTTTTATCACATACTGTGTTTCCATTTCATTACAAGTCTGTAACATGACATAAAAAAACCATAAATACACCACAGGTGACTATTTTATATTTGGTTCATCTAATGTTGATTCAGACCAAGTGACTATAGGGGAATTATTTAGTTTGTACAGAAAAAAAAAAGTCTAATCATCAAAATTTAATAAAAATATCAGAAATGCAAGGTTCGGCAAGTAGGTGGTAAGCGTGCAAGAAGAGTTCTGTGAGTCGCTTCCTATTTATTTTGAAAATTGGTTCATAGGAAACAAGCCAGACCACAATTTGATGACACTATCAGTAGAAATAAATAATGTCCCCCCCCTAAAAAAAAAAAAACCAGGACAGAGACAAAGAAGTCGCTCGTCCTCGTAGCAAAGCTCAATGAACGGATCTTTATGATTTTACAATGGGCACTAAATGTGTTATCTCACATTGTTGTTCTGTAATTCTCATGAGGTAATGGTGTCACAATTATGTGACACTGTCCTTCATGACGTGGGTTATAGTTTGGAGTCCAGCAAACCTACATTTCACAATGTTAAAGTCAGCACAATCAGATAAAAAAGAATCATTGCACAACTGAAATCAATGCACTGTCACATTTCTGCTCCTGTGTTCACACACCAGCCAGCCTGTATTAACCCACAATCTGGTATTTAACCAAAGCGCTGCGGATTAGACCAATACCCTAAAATTCTGGATGTAAAATTCACCTTGCTCATGATCTACTAAGAGACCATAAAATCAGAATCCCTCCCTGCTTGCCCTCAGGTTGTTGTTAACCAGATTAGTAACCAGAGGCGTCGAAGTGAACATGGGCTAATCCAAGATTAACCACAAATTACGCCACTTCTAACTATGTCGCACTACTGTTTGACATGGAATGAGACAGAACACGGAGATTACTTCACTTGACACCGTTTCGAAGCCCTCCAGGTGTCGGCACGGCAATCTCAGCTGTGTGTGTGAGGATTATATGTGTGATTTTCAGCGCACATATGCGCTGAGTTTACATTCTTATCCAGGGAAAAGGGTAATAAGTGTGTTCAGCTTTCCCCCTGGAGGACCCTTACACAGCAGACATGGCTGTTCATGAGTGTTCAGTGGCCATGGCAGGGGTCAAATCGGTGACCCCACAGACACAGGATCGCCTCAGTAGGTCTACTCCCATGTCCCATCTCTCTGAAGCAACATCAGTGTTCATGACGCCGTTTTGCAACACTGTTAGATACATTGACACTCAGGTTCTCTCTGGTGAAACGTACACGTTTAAAACCTGTACATTCTTATTCAATGTATTATTCTGCTTGTCTGATTTCAAATTAGATTCATACTAAAACTATAGCCAGACTGAAAACACACACAAAAAAAATCTACTTGTTCTATCAATAATTTCAACAGATGAAAGAAAGTGTCAAATCATTTATCACCTACGTAACTAAGTATTTCCCTAGAACTTTCAACTTTAGGGAATCACAATGGCCTTTGTATGAGTTTCCAGATAAGAGGATAGCTTCATTAACCACGGAAATTATCTGAACATTAATTGCAATATTGCCGTGCTGGGCATGACCTCTTTTTGATATTCGATGCGTACACATTTTTGTAAATAATTGGAAAAGCGTACCTACTGAATATACTTGTATTTTATTTTACTCTTTATTTAACTCTTTTATAATTATCGCACTGTAAGAAGTTGCCCCAAATCTTATCATACAATGTATAGTGACAATAAAGGCTTTCTATTTCTATTTCTGCAAAAAAAACGAACAAATTCTACTAATACTAAAAATAGCCCTTTGTTGCTGCCCTGCTTGCGTTGCTCTGCGGTTACAGTGCCACCCGCGTCATATAGTTTTATTTGTGAGTTAATATCATGTCAGATGTTTTGCCACAAGGAATATTCCTGCAGAAAAAAACTGTGCAAACTCCAATTTGGAGCATCCAAATTTAGCTCTGTGATGTCACACGACATAACTCTTTCCTAATTACCTCTCCGTGCAGCAGCGCTAACAACAGCAGATGGAAATAAACAATTACAAATATAAAATGCACCTCTTTCTTTTTAGTCGAGGTCTGACAGCTGACAAGATCGTTAAGGGGCGTCTAATACAGCAATTAGAGCGTGCCACTGTCTGCGAGGCTGCCGCTGTGACAAGGCGCCCTCTAATCACTGACTTATTGCACTGGCTAGCAGCACCTCTCATATCTCGCCTATTAAGCAGACAGCAGCATTAAGAAGCATTAAAGCAGCAAGCCTTCCTCAACCGAGGAAGCACTGACGGGAGGAAAAAAGGGGGAAAGGAGGGGACGTTAAAATGTCTGTTATTCTTTGGGATTCATTTGTGCATTGCTCCACAATCACTTCAGAATGCGTGAGAGGAGAATAACGCAGGAGATGCTTGGGATGTGACGGCATCAAAATTCATCATACGCAACAAGATGAAAGATTGCAGACGGATTACAGAGTTTGTAAGACAGGCAACAGACAGATGTGTCATAGAGGGTCATCAAAAGCAACTTCATGACGGATGTGAGTTCGTCTGCCTGTGCAGACAGTCAAAAGAGGCAAAAAAATGTGAAGTTATATAGACTTAATTTCACGATTCTCAAATCAAAAACTCTGCGGCCAGCTCGGATTTGGCCCTGGTTTAGTGTGAGTCTGGCCTGGGCTGGGTCAGGGGCGAGTTTGGGCCCGGATCCCACCGCTACTCTTGCACATATTTGTCACAGCAGGCCGGGGGGAGGAGGCCACGTTATCTGAGGCACAGCCAGATACACAGCATTAGTCATTGTGCTAGCGTCTCGCCAGGGTTTCCTCTTTGGCTCGCAACTAAAGAGGACAGCGATGAGGGAAAGGACAGAGTATGTGTGTGTGTGTGTGTGTGTGCGACTGTGTGTGTGATACTTCATAAATCAGGAAGTGAACTTCTACAACGTTAGAGCAGGTTAAGAAAATCCCACAATGCTGTAGCAATTAGACCCAGACAACAATCGGCACTCTCTCACAGCTGCCGTGTTACCGCTTGTGGTCAACGGCTGAACCTCGCTGCCTTCAGAAAGCATCATTTTCAGCCCTTATCTGGCTCAAGAGTGTGTCTCTCACTGCTGGGTTTTGTTTAGCTGGAGGCTTGATGTTTCATGGATGTTTTGCTTGGCTTGCAGCCCCTGTCCCAGCCCAATTGTATAAACACTGACAGTCAGCAATGGCCAGCGTCAGACTGGGGAGGACTCTCAATTAAAAGACTGTTAGCGGGACAGATGGACAGAAGAAATGCAGGATAGAGGAGCTGAACAAGATGGCTTCAGTCTGGACTCGTGTAGTCGGGTCCAAGAGCATTATAAACAGACTGGGAAAGACACGCTACGTGGCCCAGGATCAATACCAAGACCATGAAAACGTATCCAATGCAAAGACGAGCAGCATATGCAGCGATCAGCAAGGATTGTGCCTTTGCCTCCACTAGTCTGAAGGTGATCCTAAACTCATTTCCTGTACAATGTATTACTACCACCTTGTTGTTTTTCCAACCATATGTCATAAAAAAAATGCCCCTAACCCCCCCAAAAATAGACCGTATTGCCATTAAAGCCTTGCAGTATCCGCCTGTGACAGGGCACAATGGAAAGTCAGCGCACACAGCTGCTGGATGCTGGGCGGGTATTGTTCTTCCTACTTTAATTGAAACCTTTAACATGTTTAACACACAGTCACAGACCACATTTCTTGTTTAGTAGTTTTAGCAAAGCTGGGACTTAAATGAAAACCCCGTGCGTATGTGTGCATATGTGTGCATGTGTGCGCCTCATCTTCGAAGCAGCAGCTTTAAATTTAAATTTGTCTCTGCTTCGGGTCACTGTAAAACACTGGGAGCATCTTGTCCTCTCTTCCATCCACAAGATATTATCTCATCCATGAGTTAGCTGCTGAAATGCTGTCAATTTCCTGCCAGAAATGTGCAGCCAACGTGTGTAGGAAAAGAGGCACAGCAGCTTTGCATGTCATAAAACAGACCCTGGCTTTGTCTGATATATCAGGACTTCACAGTGTCCATATTAGAAACAGGTGACAAATAAAACATGCTGACTAAAAAAAGCCTTTGTAGTCAGACTCAGCACGCCACAAAATACAGGGGAGCGAATACCTCATGCCAAGCCTAATTTTTGCTTGTTTGATTTTGTACATTGGATGTGACTTGAAACAGGTTTCTTGCTTTACAAAGTGGTACAAAATAAACAACGATTAATCACTTGCGCTCTGACTTCAGTGTAAAATCTTTATACTATGCAGGGGAGAGCAATTGCAGAGAAGAGACTTGTGTCTTCTCTGTGAACCCCTTCTGTGTACGGCCCGTCCTCCATGTCAGTTCTGGTTTTGAACCCCCCCCCCCGATGGCAGTCCCTGAGCCCAGAGGTCCCTGTCCTCTGTGCAGCTGTGCGTCTGGGCTTTGACATGGGGCAGAGCGACCAGAGCTATGCTAATGGGAACCAAATGGGGCGTGAGTCCCTGGTGGATTACAGAAGGAGAAGAGAAGCATGTGTTTTCATGTATTCATATGGAGACCTGGGACACCTCTCTTTTCTTCCCTTCTTCCCCTGTCCTCTCCGAGCGGACATATCTGCAGTTTGCACGCACCCCTCATTAATGTCGCTTGTGACTCAACCGATTTAATATTCACCGTCAGACAAGATATGCTAAAAAATCTTTTACGATATTTAAAGTTAGACTATAACGTAAAGACTAAAGCTGGATTGAAATGAATTGAACAAGATAGTTAAGCATATATCAAAAACAGGGGCTCAGTAAAACGTACCTGGGTACAAATCTGATGAATATTTTCATTCATTTTCAATTTCCCCTGCAACATAAGTTTGCCTACATGTATCGACAGTAGGTCCTGCAAGAATGCAGCAAATTGAAAAGGCCAGGTTTAAATGTCATCAGATTATTTTCGGAAAATAAAGCCACATTTAAAAAAAAAATCAAACAGACTCTTCTGTTGGAAACCAGCAATGGACCAGCAATGACATTACAAACAGAAAACATAAATCTGGAGCTCTTAAGATGAGTCCAACAACTTGAGTTGTGAGTGATGTCATCTGTCAGCCCCTGCATTCCAGATGACACTGAGCTGAAACGTTGTCCAGGGGTCCAGCCGGGTCTTTTCACGTTTGTCAGTGGTCAGACATGACTCACGCTCTGCATGCTTTAGCAAACACAGATGTAACACCCGTGTTATTAATTCAGAATCAAACAGGAACACAGTTCGTCATAGTTTATGCCTCAAACTGTCCAACTTCTTTCGTGTGGTTTGACTCAGTGACAGATGTTATTTCTACCAACGAAATGACAAAAAATCTCGGTCATTTAGTTCAATTGTGCTTTTTGATGTATTGGATGGCAAAATGATGCAGCTGACTTTGATTTGTGAATGTAAGACGGAGAATAATATCACAGTAGCATAAACACAACTCTGTGATCTTACTATCTCATGCCCTGCTCTCAGTCAGTGGAGCCTATAGACAGAGAACGGTACCGCTGTTAACACCAGACTACACTCTCAGTTCAAATACCGGAGCATCAAGGGAACACCAGTTTCTCCCATCTTTTGTGCAGACATAGTTCCAGGAAGAGGACCCCAGTCAGTCAAGGTTCCCAGACCCTCACAGCTCTCCTCAAAGCATTTCCCCAGCAAGAGATCAAATCACCTGTCCAGTGACAGACCTCTGGGTGCATGGATTCAAGGCCAGGTTCAAAGCAGGATGCTAGGGGAGGCAGGGAGGGAACGGAGCAAGAGAAAGAGCGAGAGAAAGAAGGTAAGACGAGGAGGAAGAGACATGAGATATGGAAAGGGTGCACAAGAGCAAGTTTTAAGGGGTTGGGGGGAGGGTGAGACACGCCAGTGCATTGGAAAAGCTGGGAAGAGGTGTTTGAGCAAAGGTGGAGGAGGCTGATGAAAGCTGATGAGGGGAGGGAAGAAGGTTAAGAAAGTGCAGTGCAGAAGATGTCAGGCTAGATCTCCGTGATTTCTACTACATGAAGCAACTTATAGTACATGTGTGTCTACTGTGCATACAATAAATAGAAATCTGATTTGTTTGGTAACTGGTCAGTTTGGATTTGAAAAGTTTATTTTCCAAAATGAAAAAAATTCCCACCAATGTCAGTCATAAGTGGTTTTAAATGAGAAGATCCATAACCTAAATTCTCAAATAATTTGGTGTTGATTAACCAACTGTTTCGCAATGAAAGCAGAATGTGACTGTGCAAGTTGTTAGACTTTGTATTGTTCAGGCAGGCATTCTTATCATTGTGGACACTGTAAGGATAGGAGAAAGAAAGACAATCAGATGCTGCAGTCATGATTTGTGAGATCTACTCCGACCTTCAGCCTATCACAGGGAGCGACCTGCACCAGATAAGGACAATTTCCTGTCAGACCCGACACCTGTACTCACCTGTGGACTGAACGCCCCGGACCAAATGCAAAAAACGGGATCAGTGCTGCAACAACATGCTTGGTTTCTGCCTTGAGACTTGAGACAAAAGAAAGGGGAGTAAAAGGAAAAAAGGAGGAGTTGCAGAGAGAAGCAGGGGTTGGTGGGAATAAAGGACGGGGAGAGAAGATGATCAACATCGTCTGCTCTTTACCTCCCTTCTCATCTACGCTCTAACACAAACAGAGATATTAATCGGAAGCCCAGACATACTCCTGACCCCTCTCCACGAGGGGACATTGCCATGGTGATTACCGGGAAGCGTGGGCGACAGGACACGCACAATCTCACACATGGAGCAGGAGTGACGAAAGGAGGCTAGCACTTCCGAGATTCACCTAAATTGACATTTTTTTTATCACCCAGTCCTCGCGGTGGGACTCATGTGGCATACACAAAAACACACACACACACACACACACACCAAACCCAGCTAGAGAAATTCTGGAATTGCTCCTACATCAACGATAGTTATTTATTTTTTGCTTTCTTCTAAAAAGTGTTGCTAATTGTGCGTAAGCAATCTTAAGATTACACGTGCGTGTTTTTTTTTTTTTTTTTTAAACTAAACTGAGCTACACTGCAGACGGAATGGCTGCTTTTCAAGGCACACGATTGGGCAATAATATTTGTTTCTGTCTTCAGAGCTTTGTTCAAACAGCATGTCAACACTGTGGTGTACTTGTAAACACCTGGGCCTGCACACCCAACTACTGTAGGAGCACAAAAACAAAGCACAAACTACACTCCACCAGCGATAGCTACTCTATTTAGACTATTCACAACCCAACGCTACGCATGCTTGCATCTTAATCCTTCCTTGCATCCACAGATTGTTGCTCTTTGCAGGTTTGTGCATGCATTTACCTTAGCCAGCATAGTGAGAGGACCGCTCCGGAGTCAGTTCGTGAGTTTCCTCTTTGGACACAACACTCCGAGAAAAGCTGTGACTTTTATTAGTATTTAGGGTCTCAGTCAGCAAAAGACACAGACAACAAGGACTCAAGAGATACAGACGGAGAGGGGAGGGAGATACGAGGAGAGGATTCAACCAATGGCTACATCAATGCAGCGACAAGTGTGTCACTCCCAAAGCCACATAATGACGGAGAGAAGTGAGGAGTGCCTTTGCAGGACACCGAGTGTGTGTGTGTATGTGTGTGTTTGTGTGTGTGTGTGCGTGTGTGTGTGGTGGGACAACTGGAGAGGGAGGGTGATGGCAGACCATAAGGAAAGTCTCTGTGTTTTAATCTTTATCTGTCTTACAAAGTTCACAGATAGAAGGGCTGAAGTGGAGGCTAGACGCCGCTCCGGAGTCACGGGTCACAAAGAAAACACGCAGCAGCTCAAACAGGTGGGAGGGAAGGAGGGCGGACAGGGAGGGAGGGATGGAAAACAAAAGAGAGACACCCAAGAACTGTGCGAGGAAAGCACCGCCAAAAGCCTCCGTGATTGCCATTCTGAAATCGACATGACTAAATTGCAAAAATCCCTCCCAGGACCCTCTAAGTTGGCTTCATTCGATGGAAGCCGGAATCCTTATTCCTGCAATTATAAAGCTATTGACTAATTCGACATATGCTAGTGTGTCTTCCAGCCCTTGAGAGCTGGTGTGCCATTGAGTCATTAACTTGGACAAATTGTGACAGATTTTTTTATTTTTTATTTTATTGCCACCCAATCATGAGAAACATGACTGCGGCAGAGGAGTTAATGAGTGGCGTGTTCCTCCTCTTCCTCCTCCTCCCACAGCATCGTCTCCTCTCTTACCCTTTCGCTTAGATCCCTGAACACCCCGAATACTCTTCACCCCTCCATATTTATAATTTTACCACATCCTAACAATAACATGGCCAGTATTCAGCACAAAACATGCGGGCCCTGGCCTAATGAATCTCATGCCTTTTCTGTGGTAAAATGGGCCGTAAGTATTACCAGCTGTGACGCTCTCGCTCACTCTCCCTCTTTCTCTCTCCTTGGCAGTGGCATTGAGTTTGGGAGAGCGGGGTTGAGGCAGTGGGAGGGAATTGGAGGGGGAGGCAGACACATCTGAGTGCAGCTGGACCAAGGGAGAGAGAGCTGGGGGATGAGGTGAAGAAGCGAGTGTGTGTGTGGGGGGGGGGGGGGAGAAAGACCGCAAGTCTCCATGTTTCCAGCTGCCTTTCTCAGGGGCTCGGTTTTCTCTCCCTCCTCCTGGTTTTTTTGCAAGGCCCTTCTGGTCCCAGCTTACTTGAAAAATCACAAACACACACACACACACACACACGCACACACACACGCATACACACCCTGATCCACCTCCCCTTCATCCCTCACATTCAGCCATCTTTGTTTGGACAGGGCTCAGGAGTTCCAGAAAAGCTCTCTCAGATGTGCTGAAGTAAGGGAAAAAACAAAACAAACTGGCCCTCACACACACACACACACACACGCACACACACATGCACACACACACACACACACACACACACACACACACATGCACACGCGCACACACACACTCTCAGTACATATGTGAAAGCACAGACACCAACAAGTGCTTTGAGTTTGCTCATAACAAGGTTGAAGACACAGTCACACAGTCACACACACGCACGCACCCACGCACACACACACACACACACACATACACACACAGTTTGGAAACTTGGTGACATTTTTCTTCCCGGCTGCATAATATTGAAGGCGTGCATTCTTTTATGCAGTGTGTGTGTGTGTGTGTGTGTGTGTGTGTGTGTGTGTGTGTGTGTGTGTGTGTGTGTGTGTGTGTGTGTGTGTGTGTGTGTGTGTGTGTGTCTGTCCCAATCCCGGATCACAGCACCAGGGCTGGCTGTAGCATACCTCAACATGTGTTACCTCTTTGTAATATTGACTTTGTTATAGCTATACGAGTGGGAGAGTGGAGCCAAGAGCTCAGGCCTTGCAGTAGTTGGGCCCCCGAGTTCACCAGAAAACAAATACCCCAACGAAATGTGAAAATAAAGAACACAGTACCACAATAGCGATATTTAAAAAAAAATAGCCTTGGAATAAACTAGAAGACGTCCCTTACTGCTGCCTCTGACATGAACATTTTCACTCCAATATTATTTGTATAATTCCGTTTCTGCACTGCGTTGTTTACAAAGCTGTGGGATTTGGCATCCGAGCGAGTCTTGGCCTGGCTTCCTGTCTGAGCATGTGTGCCGGACCGACTGTAAAAAGTCAAAAATCATCCTCCTCTGAAACTTTCAATTACTTATTTATTTCAATTAAATACCCAACTGCTTCTTAGCTCATGCAAACCAGCTGCCAACGTTTCCAAATAATTAACAATTATCACTGCAACACGGCACTTTGTCAATACAGCAAGGGTAAATCTCGAGATTTTGAAATTTAAGAAACTGTCACATCCCAGATGACACAAATCAAGAAACCCGAGATAAAGGAAAAGCACACCAGCGGAATATTTGATTGCTTTGAGAAAATAAAAGATTGATTATTTTCTTGTTCCTGCGTGTGTGTGAATCCCATCTTGTCTCTTTCCCCAGTGATGACTTTGCTTATACATTTGAATAATGAAGGCAAGTCATTTGAATATTCCCTCTGTAGTAAAAAAAAAAATGATGTTTTTACACCATGCAGCAATATTAGCCATGTTAATTGGGCTCTTTGGACTTTCTCAATAGTAAGGAAAAATTAATTACTTATGTCGACAAAATGTCAGACATGCTGATCTAATAACTACAACTGTTTCCAGCAGTGTTGTTTTCTGTGCATGCTTTTTCTTTTCTTTTCTTTTTTTTTTTGTCTTTGTGTTTGTGTGTATGATGTTCGTCCACTAGCCTGAGTAATGTCTAATGAACGAGATGGGAACAAAATGCTTTGACATCCTCTCCATGTTTCATGGATGACTCTTGAGAGTCCTCCAATATTCATCTCCTCTTCTCATACTAATCAGCCACTACACTTTCGACTGCGCTTGTAAAGGGACTCGTGCTGAAGTGTGTCTGCGCTGCACAAACACACACACGCTTTTCTCTTTTTTTTGTGTTTTAAATTCATAAAAGTGCCAATCCAAACGTAAATTAAAATTGCAAAAGATGACAAAGTATTTGCAGGACGTTACGTTTGTGTGTGTGTGTGTGTGTGTGCGTGTGTGTGTGTGTGTGTGTGTTGTGTGTATTAGTTTGTATGTGATGTGTTCATCAATGTGTACTCACCTCTGTGGGGGAGGGGGGTTTGAAGTTCAATATTTTTTTTTCAGCTTTTGGCTGTTTTTCAGTCTCAAAGAAGAACTGTATCAGCGCATTTTCCACAAGTACAAATAAACATTAGACCCTGAGTGTAACGACGATGTGTGGCTAGGCGCACGCACACGCGTCAGTGCAGACACGTGTGCGTGTGTGTGGAGCGAGCTAACAGAAAGGCCTGCTGATGCCATGTTTCAGTCGACCCCTTGAAGTGGAAATGAGCTTCCTCGGTCTTATAACTAGCCTGTTCTCACAAAGTCAGCAAACTCTGCCACCACTCTGAAAGAACTGCAGACACCTCCCCGCCCATCCCTGTGGTCAGCACGCAGGATGAATTCACCATCAAGACCCAAGAAATGGGAACAAGTCCATCTTATTTCATCTGCTTTTCTACGGAGGGGATCGGGATCAAAGTGGTTCAGCTTCGTGTGTCTTTAGATGGCATTCTTTCTGACTTTCCCAGGCATGCAGCTCACATTGGGAACAGCTGTAGGTTTGACAGGGAAGGTAAATTCACGATGTTAAAATAAGAAATGCTTAGCTTGTAATCAGCTCAAAGGAGGAAAAGGTATGTGAAACATCTTTTAAAAGAGGTCTATGCAAAACAAATCACAATATTTAATTTTTTTCAGTGTTTTTTGTCAAAATATTCGAATGAAGATAAATTATGTCTAAATAATGTAGATAATGTTTTTCAAAATATGACAAAATTTTGCAAAAATAAGGGCATTTTCTCAGAAAAAAAATTTGCTTGTTACTGCCGCTTGAAAAAAAAAAAGGTTATAACTGTGTAAACTGTTGTGTCTTCATCTTCTGTGTATTGACTCATTGATAAGCAATACATTTTTCCATCACTGTCTGCATCTCTTATGAGCAATTCTCTTCGAGTCAAGGAGTCATGATAAGTTTCTTTTGAATCAAAGATGAGCTTGGTCTGCAAATAATTTTCTGTTTTTGTGTCTTTAAAAGTGTAGTTTTGTGAATCACCTCTTTCTATTTTTGTGAGAACACTACGAGTGTGCATGCATCTGTAGTGCACACACACACACACACACACACACACACACAAGCAAACACACACACGATGCTGTTTGAACCTGTTCAAGTACCTGAGGGTCCATCCCTAGCCATCCTCGGAGCAAGGAGCGACAGCTGTACAGTGATGCAGCAGCGATAGGCATCATCGGCTTGCTAGAGACTAATTGGTCCACAGCGCTCCTCTGAGTGGCCTCGCTAATTAATTAGAAAGGCAGTGGAGCTGAAATTTTTAATCAGGACACCAGGCTCTTCAGCAAGCAGGAAAAAAGACACATCATCCCATCATTCCATGTAATCCACCTGACACCGATCTCCCATGTTGTCATGAGAAACGTGTTGTGTGTTTTGGAATTCATATGATCTGACCAGGGAATATGAAACACATTCATCACAGGGCTTGTTACACGATTTTAATTCTGTCTCAGAAACTCTGTGTGTTCTAAATACAGTAAGCCTGGCTTGGAATGTGTTTAAAATCTTGAGAAATGTGTTAGCACATTATTTGGCACAGGTATTTTCCTCTGATATAAATTGTGTGTTCATGAAGTTCACACAAATGTTGATGGGTGCAATAATCTATGTTTTTCCTTCTTTGCCTTATTTGTAGGTAACTAATGACAGTCACTCCCAACAGTTCCCTTTACACTATAAGAAAGATATGAAAATTATGAGGCTGGATTTAGAAGGAGAAAAAAAAAAAGCATCTTCTGGTTTTGTATTTCTCACTGTAAATGGAAAATCTCAGAAACTTTGGTGACACATTTGAGTCCAGAACCTCTAGAGTCAAGAGGCATGCTTAAAACACGAGCTATGCCGGTCAACCGCTTCATGCAGACGACAAGATAAACAACATGTGTTTATCATCACTGCGATGACAAACTACCACCGCCGACTGGAGTTACAGTAACAGGAAAACGGTATGGCGCATGGGTACGAAACAGGAAATCCTCATCAATTTAACACGCACACAGCAAGCCTGCTGTGACAGAATGAACATGTATCCTGCAGTGCACGCACCTTTACCTTGTGTAGCGTTCTAATCTTTTGTGACTGTCTTAGCTTTCCTCTGCACTAATCAGCCAGCTGCTCTTATCAGCCTGTTGCTTTGGCCAAAATAAACACACACCGCCTTTTTATTGCTTTGTTTTCACAGGTCATTAGGGGAAGGGGAGAAGAGGCATTGATTAGTTTTCCAGACCACTGGATTATTGTTGTGTTATGACTATCATCATTAAGTTTCATTAAGGCTGTGGTTGTTCTTGTTTCCAGAAAATGAAGACGTTGCAGGAAACGCAAACCGTTCAGAGAGTGGACAGCACGCCACGCTAATCTGGGAGATAAGGCAAGTCGGAGAACCCGGCAGCTCCGTGTTTAAGCGAGCATTTGTCTGTTTGAAGCAGTGACTTGTTAGTCACTTATATAGTCACTTTAAGACTGAACTCTGGCTCCATCACTCATAATTTCCAGGATCCTCTAAAGCACAAAGCTGCTCTACTGCGTTTATTTGAAGTGAATTAAAGAAAACTTAATGAAGCAGCATCGGTCCCTGGCCAGGTCTTCTCAGCCGGCTTCGCTCTTTATCTACACATATGCTCCCAAAGCAAAAAGGAACTTGCGCTGTCGCCAGACTAATTAGCATGTGTTAGCTAGTTAGTGAGAGGGCGGCCTTCTGTGATGTGTAGTGAAGTAGATAAAACGTTGGGGCAAGGACTGCACTAATGGCCTACTTCCTCCCCACAGGGATCCTCCCTGCAGCTCCACACGTGCTGGCATCGGTGCAGCCACCAGACACCCAACCGGGCCGCCACAGCGCCGGGGGAAGAGGTGGATGCACAGGAAGATGCATGGCTTGACTTGGATTGATTTTCATGCAGCGTTGGGTTCTTCGGGAGTGACGCCCCGCCATGCCACGGAAGATGACAATGATACCAGCTAACAAACACTCACACAGGCAAAGTGAGAGTGACGTGCAGGCTAACGGACCCACCGGCCTATGAAATAGCTCAGACAGCTGGGGCTGCCTTGCTATGCTAGCTGTCTGGCATTGACGCATACATTATTTACAGGAAGACCCAGAGCATTAGCAGTCTCTCTCTCTCTCTCTCTCTGGCATGCTGGCTAGAGGAGCATAGGTGGTGACGGCAAATGAGCATATCCCTGTCACCGTGAGTAAACAAACAGAGGGAACACGGTGTGACAGAACTAACGGTGTGCAGCACGGACACACAGATGGATGCAAACTCATCAAAGAGCCCAGGGAGAGTGGGAGAAGAGAGGAGGGGTTGGTGGCATCCATATTTATAGGTCCTTTCTAGCATCTGTCCCCAGGCCAAGCGCTTCGACTACACTCAGCTAATGTCAGAACAGCACTTAACCAGGCATTTCCAGTATGTCATGGGCAGTGGGGAATATGTGGGATAGATACAAGACAGGGACACAAACCAGACAAACAGGGAGGGGAAAAGAAAGAAGTGAAATAGTGTTGGGCACTTTTTTAAATATCTGCTGCTGCTGCTGGATAGATCTTAGGAGCTAACATTAATCTAAAATTAAAAAAAAAATAAAATAAGCATACTCTTACATATATAAGTCTGTGTTCCATTCCCATGTTGGCTAATTAAAATACATCTCATATTATGCTACAATAAAATTCTTTAAATACAGCACCAGTTCTAGTCCTTGACAATATTCTTCATCCTCGATTATTCACTGTAACACTCCAGACATTTCCACCCAATGTTACATTTAATAGCTTTAGAGAATGGGCTGTATTTAATTCTGGAATGAAGATGATGAAGCCCTCTCTGATCCAAGCTCACATAAAAAAAAACAAAAAAACAACTGTTCCCATTATTCAATCAAGATGTCTGACTTTGATGCTCCCTCATTTCATCATACCTGTTGACACCGCAGCGAGTATTGACCTGTTAAAGTGACATGTTGGCCCTTTGCTGGCATGCCATTACTTGTAAACTTGCATGGAATGCCTGGAACGGCATTCTTCCCTTTAGTTCCCTGTCCACACGTTCATCATGTGTCAGATGGGTCGTTGGCTTGGCATCACACCCTCTGGCACCCGGGGGTGGCTAAGAGCCCACAGGCCTGACTGCCATGTCCTTTTCCAGCGTGGACACATATGGTGTGATACCCCCAAAGAGAGATGAATGAGTGGGTAAAGCAGCTCCTTTTAGCACAATCTGTCATTATCTCAAGTGGCACATAATCGTTTTGCCAACGAGATCCATTATACATCCACCGAGAGCAAGGGCTAATTGTGGAGGCTTGCATTTATTCATTTGTTGGATGCCAGTTGTTGTGCTCTAATTTTGAGGAGGTACAATGAATACTGTTGGGTTTTGAAATGATCGGAGCGGTCGCCATGCTGCGGTGGAAGCCCCAAAGCTTCCATGAATGCTCCCAGAGGAAGATGAACAATCAGCAGGATGTAAAACACTGATTTTAACCACTGCTGCACTGATTTCTAAAACTCAACTGACTGGTTAGTCTACGATTGACCAAAGGTGCAGAATGACAATGTTTCAGACTGACTATGTATTCATTTATCCAATTTATTACAATCGTTTCCAGTGCATGAAGCCGTGTTTGTGAGGAAAGTTATTTTAGCAAAGACACTGAATCTAGAATAATAAAGGAAGACTAATTAGCAACTAAAGTTGGCCAAATTAAATCTGACTAACAGAGGTAAGAAGAACATCAAGGCCACTCAGAAGAATTATCACCAAAAGGTGCACTTAGTTTGTTTTATTCCTCTGCTGAAGGCTTGTTGAAATAAGAGGATTTTGAAAAGAAGATGTAGGATGAGGAAGGTTGCTTATTCTTGTGCTTGAATGGACAAATAAGTTGGCATTTTAAGAAAAAATGAATAATCTTTTAATCACAATTGACAAGGTTTTAGCCACTAGGTTGATAAAGGGCCATGTTTGCCAGGTTTGGCGATTGAGGTGAGCAAAGCCACTTAAACCCACTTGCACACATGCTGTATTATTAGCATTACCATATCTAGGCTTAACTGCAGCTGAAGGAAATAATGTGCGTCAAGAGAGTGTAAAATTAGATCCAAAACCAACACTGCTCTTTAAATCCACATCCCAAGTCCCTACTTCCTTACTTATAGCCAAGCTTACAATGTCAAACACTAATAAGCCAACTAATTCAATTAGGACTCTGCTTCTTTAAGATCCCCCCCCCCTAAAAAAAAAAAGAGACTTTGTGAATAAATTCCTTCACAACTCAGAGAACTTCTCATCATGAAAAAGTGGCCTTTATTCAAAAGATTCAATGAACAAGAGTGGAGGGAACTCAGTGCTGAGCTTGTTAGCAAAACACCCTGATCTGAGGCGAGCCATGCCTGACTAAAAGCAGAGTCTCTCAGGCGTCTGTCACCCTGATCTAACCTGAGGAAAACTGTTTGTAGGCTGTGTTTTCCCTGCCTCTCTCTGCAGCGACTGGGGATGAGCCCTGCCATGTAGCTGCAGGTGACAGGGAGCCCTTTTTGTTGTCAGATCCTGATGGAGCTCCACATGAAAAAACACTTCAGTTGAGCGGCTGCTGCCTCCTTTTCCTTCCTTCCTTCCCGTCTCTCTCTGTAGATGTCAAAGGCTACAACTTCAACAGTGGTACTGAAGACAGAAGGAGTCAATCTCTTAGCCCCCCTCCCCCCCTCCCCTCCACTTCACTTTTTGTCATGCCTTCTCTCGCGCTGCTTTCTACCTCCCTCTCGCTGTTCTTTCGTCTCCTTTTATGACCAGCCTTTTCTTTTCTTTGCCCCCCCTTCCCTCCCTCCCTCCCTCTGGCTTATAGATCTGAGTTGGGTCTCAGGAGGAAAATACAAGTCAAGCCATTGTCATTTCAAACAGTGTGATAACCAGACACTGGGCTGCCCACTGACAACTCAGGGGAACTGGCCCTGGTTTTGACTGTTATCCCCCCCCCCCCCCTTTCCTCTCTCTTTCTTTCTTTTGCTTCCTGCTCTGACTTTTTCTAATGGAAGCTCTCTCTCTCTCTCTCTCTCTCTCTCTCTCTCTCAACATCCTCTCTTCCTCTCAAGCTTACCTCCTATCTCTTCTTCCTCTTTCTAAACCCCACCTTCCCACCACCCCTCCCAAACAAGAGTCTCGGTAGCTTGTTGTTTGTTGCTTGCCGCTGGTGTGAAGCGCTCCTGTCTTCTCTCCTCTCTGTGCCGTGGGGGGCCGGGGGGAATAGTTGTCTTAGTGTGTACCAAGGTCAGTGCTCTCCACATGACAGTTCTTTGCCTTTCGACAAGGCGGGAAATCAATACTTTCGGACTTGTGGCGCTGCCCTCGGTGTAACAACAACACTGTCCAGTGCCGAGCGCGTCTCATGCACCTGACACATCCCCAGTCGGCCCCCCAGGCTCTCGCCAGGGAGCCCCTTCCACTCTTATCCTGACCCCTTCATATTTCCACCAAGGCCCTCTGTTTCACTTTAATACACCTTTTCTTTCTATACTTTTTTCTCTTCGGGGCCTCCAACCTGCTGTATATCAGATTCCCTGTTTTTTTATATTATGAAATCCTTGTTTCTATTACAATTCTGGATGTAGTGTGTGTGGTTTTTTTGTAACTGTAGCTGCGTTCATATTTCCCGGAGAGGGACGAGAGTGTCGAGATTGAAGCAAATGCAGAGATAAGGCAGTTGATGAGAGATGACTACGGATAAGCTGCTAAATGAGAGAAATGTTGATTGCAGAGAAAAAGGGAGGATGTTGCTCCATGAAAATATGAGATGTTGATGGAAATCAGTAGATTGAATTAAAGATTATTAAGTTACAAGAGGTTATAGGCAAATTGGTTAAGCGCTCAAGATTAAGGAGTCGTCACAGTGCGATCAAAAAGGTGATCAGAAATCAATAAACTCTCAAGCCACAGGTGTTCCCAGTTCTGATGCGCAAACCCAGCCAATTCATCCAGAATTTGTTCATTCCTTAATCTTAAAGGAAGAGAAAATGTGCATGTTGTTCAACCACACTCTCCAAGAGGTATAGGAGGTATATTTCTATGCTGTTCCACCTGGAGAGAAAAAAAAACGCATCGGCAGTCAGCCCCACGCCGATTGTCGAGCCCTCCCCTTTAGCCTGGCTTGATGAGAGGCTGTCCGAGACCAATTACCACCGGCGCCCTTTAGCAGCCAAGCCTAGAAAAGCTCGCGATCCCAGCGGAGAAGGAGCAACGATCAGCCTGGAGCCCACGAGCCTGCGAGGGACACGAGCAAGGCGCACACTCGGAGCACTTTGTGTGTGCAACAGGACATTTATCAATGGAGGCCATCTCTCCTCATCCCCTTGCTTGTTCCCTTAATTCAGCTGGAGTAAGGAAAATGCATCAAATAAAACAGCCACTTTAATAAATTAGATATTGAGCTGTTCATTAAAAAAAATCAGATTCCCTGAAGTCAGCAGGGGGATACACAGCCCCGGAGTGTAACCTGGGGATGAACGCGACTTGTTTAAAGGAGTCATAAAACACGGGGATGTGATGACTTCTACGGAATGCTCGCCAGAAACGTCTAATGTTCAGGAAATAGGGTGACTTCAATTTGAGAAAAACAATGTTTTTTTTCTGCATTCATGGCTACGTTTCATTCCACACATCCGTCGCTTCTGTCGGCTCTCATACAAATAGCTTGTTGTACTCTTTGATCCTGGCGACATACGGTTGAGAGCAGCGCTTATTTCCTATGCAGCACAAGCAAGAAAAAAATTATATTTTGCTCCCTATCCCAGACAAATGAATCACAATTCATATTTCAGATTGTGCTGTGCGAAATACTATGAAATAAAAGCCCAATGAATGGCAACAACAAAGTTTTAATTCTGGCGAATGACTATAAGCTTTGATGGAAATATTTAAAGGATGCTTTCCTCACTCTCTTCCTCCTCCTCCTCTTCTGCTTCCCACCAGATGAATGTGATCCGATCAACCACTCTCCTTACTGTATTTTGTTTTTCAGTGACAGCCTTTCTCGTGAATTAAAAGAAGAACCCATTGATTTTCTCATTGCTTAAATTTGAAACGAAACCTCCCAGATGTGTGCTTCTCCAACACGCGGCGCGGCCACTGATGCTAAAGCGAAAGTAAAGGATGACAACACAAAGCAGAAGGAGCAGAACTCCACGGTTTCTGGCTCAGGGTTCAAATCTGACATAAAGCAATTTGATTATGTACGTAACTGATCAACACTGACTCGGATGAATTACCGTAACATAGCACATTGTCTAACTGAGCCACCAGGAGATTTAGAACAAGACACAAACCGGCCGTTTTACTGTTCCTTTAACCCGATTTTTCAGAGAGGCAAAACGTACCACATCATTATGTTTATAAGGCTAATAAACCAATCAACATTGTACATCTGTACAGTGTAACCAGCCTTCCAGAATGGCCTTCCAACTATCAGATATCATTATATAACTAAAAGCCAACACACTGGAAATAATTTGCCTGGGACCGAGATGGAAAAAGCACACTTGTCCCCTCTGAGTGAGGGGTTTGAGGAAGTAACGGGATATCACTTGCTCTTCCCAGGAGCGAGCGAGGCAGACAGCCAATGCCTTAATTCACGATAAGCACCATAATGTTTTCATCTGAGTCCTAATGTAGTCTATAAATCTCTGGTACTCTGCTCTTCATCAGTGTAATACTTGGTATTAATAGCCCGATTTGTACATTGAGTGCAGAGCAGTCGACGGGCCCGGCATTATTTTTTTTTTAGCTCAACATGTGCAAAACAAAAACAGTCATTATTGACAATGTGAAAAAACATGGAATTCTAGGAAACCTATGAAAGTTTTCTGAGGAATAACTGAACACCAATGTACAGAGTGACCCTAAAAAGATTTCACCCTCCTACACTTCATCTCTGGTTGTAAACCCTATCCCATAAGCCTCTGGGGTGGTATGGCTCCCTGCCAGTATCTGTGCTGTTGTTGGCAATGGATTTCCTTTGTGGTCTCAGTGTACTTGTGAAGGCCATAACACGATGCGCACAAAGGCCGACAAGACTACACCAATGTACACTCTTTTGCTCTCGTGTTTGCACGATGGAACACATGTCGCGCACTGCACACACACATAATAATGCAATTATGCACAAAAACACAATTCTCACCACTCATCCAGAGAAGACCTGCAGCCTCATAGGAAAGAAGGAGGGGAAGAAAACACAATGTATCCTTGACAGGGTTCATCTGTTTCCAGTTTGGTACAGATGCTCAGGTTTTATTGCAGCAGTCTAGTATTTCATGGCAGATTTAGCCAGTGGTTTGGTTCCTCACTCACTACAGCTCTAATGATGGCACATCTCTTGTAAATTGTGGCACACCAGTAATAGTTTGTTGTTTGATTCACCAGCTTTTATAATAGTGACATGCACACGTTGTGCTGCTCTCGCCAAGCAAAAAAAAAAAAAAAAAACTGACATAATGCACAGACAGAAGAGAACACAGGTAGTGCCTGGACTAGATAATTGACATGTTTGCTGTTTAAACTGTTTTAGCAGAGTCTGGAGCTTTATATAAAAAGAACCACATTTGCTGTTGTACTCATTTAGCGGTGAGCTTCTAATGCTTTTCAGCCCTGCGGTCTTCATGTCAACACAATGGGTCTCCATTTAATCAAGTTAGAAATGAAGGTTCAAGAAAGGTTTAAAAGTTGAAGCATAAACCAAATAAATGTAAACAGTGTGTTCTGGGTTAGGGTTACTGATCGTTGAGTTTGAGCTTTACTTATCAGTGGTGTTAAATTGTTTTATTTAGTTGTTACTATCGCTGTGTTTCCTCATGTTCATCACGGTTTTAAAGTTACTATATTCTCGCTATTTGCTCTAATGCTGCTATTAATAGTCACAAAACCAAAACCCAAACATGCAAGCTGTGTGTTCCTTAAATTTTTACTAAGAATACAGATTTCATTACTGGGAAACTGAATTTAACGTTAACATTTAATCCTTACAAAATTATTTCTGACAAAAAAAGACACAAATTACTATTAATCTACATATATCAACATTACTTGATTCAATGTCAAAGCATGTTATCTAAAATAATGGTTCTACCTTTATCCTGCATGCCTCCTAGAAAAAAAATGATATGCACATGATATAGTTTATTTAGCCTGCTCTGTCACACACACACACACACACACACACATGTTCGTCTCTGTGTGTCAATCCCAGCAGCGCACACAGACATAGGCTCTCAGGACAGAAGTGTAGCGTTGAGTGTCTCTTAAATGGCTCGTTTAGTCCTGATGGCTTAAATGATTTCATCACAATTAATGACAGGGACCATGGAACCCTACAACGCGTTGCCAGATGCTCTGGGACTGCTGAGCATCCCACACTCCTTCTCTCACACACCTAGCCGCATCTCTTCATCCCTCCTTCTGTGTTCTCTAATGATTGTCCTTTACATGTCTCCTACCATCCTATTCTTTAATTCTTCCTCAGCTGCTCCTTTGGATACAGAAACATGGTGTAAAAACACACCGTTGGCAGTAGCATAGCCTGAATGCAGGGCCGCGAGGCTGCAGCTCTGCTAGAAAGTCATCCAAACAGCATTTACTGTTGTGAATATCCAGACAAAGTGCTGACAAGTTCAGATCACACCTTTGATCACACTGGTCAATATGATGATGAAATCAAAGGTCAGAGGTTAGATGAGTGGACTTTCCTGCAAATGGAAACAAAAACCATTCTGATGGCTTTGAGCTGACGTCAAGCTCTGTCCGTCATTAGCTCCGTCACATTACCGCTGAGCGTATTTTGCAGCAGATGTACTGTATGTTCATGTCTTGATGCATCAATTTGATTTTCATCCATTTGGATAACAAAAGAATTGAGCATTTCATATAACTTGTCTCCCTTTTTCTTTCTGCTTTATCTTCCTGATTCCATCTAAGTAATGGCATTGTAATTTTACATGTGTGACTACGTATGTGCGTGTGTGAATGTAAGTGTGAGCAGGAAATAACACTGTTCCTCAGTTGAATAAAAGCCTTTGTCTCTACTTCAAATATAAGATAAACTCGGCAAGGCTGTGCTACCTAATCTGAGAATAAATTCCTAAAGTGTGTAGTTTGTGATCTTGTAAAATCAGAAATCCCCCCCTCTAACATGTGCTTTGACTGTGTGGAGCGCAGGTACATTTTCCCCTTGTCTTTGGATGTTTGGCCTTGGACTGAATACAGCAACTGATTGCTTCTCTTAAGAACTGCCAAATGTCATGAAATGCTTTTTTTTATTCCGCTCGGAAATAAGGCTGTTGGCAAAATTCTATTTAATCATCTTAATCACTTTAAATAAAAGAAAATTAATACCAATTTAAAAGTATTTAATAGTCACAGGCTTTCAAGACCGAATTTGAGAGCGCCCTCCTGTAGCACCGCAACAGATAGGCCAAAAACCTGTGTGTGAGCCCACGCATATGCTTGTGCGTGTGGTGGTAATGTCCCAGAGCCTAAACCCTTATTGATTCAGTTGCTCTTGTCTTACCAAGAAACAGCAAGAGGATTATGCCTGTAAAACAACGTTCTTATTGCAGATATTAGGTCATTAATTTCACAGGCTTACATATGAAAATATTGACTCTTCCCAGACACCTCCGTATATCCTCTGTGCAGCCACGTCCTTGAATAAATAAATCTTTTGAAGTGTGCAACATTGATATGCCATTGATTTATAGGTCTGGGGATCTAATAAATAAGCAAAAGAATTTAACTGTAGTTTGATTTTTAAAATTCTTGACTGATGGAATATTTTCAGGGAAGATGTTTAAAAAAATCCTGATTTTGAAATGTCCCTCAACATTTTAACGTGACCTCAATTCTCTTCCATGGAATTTTAGTTTCCACAGTGCTTCCTGTAACTTCTTGCTTCCTGTAATCTCCTTCCCAATTCCACTGAAATGAATCGTGTGTCTCAGCGTATGCAAAAAAAATAACAGTATGACGAAATGATTCCTCCAATCCGTGCTGACTTGTCATTCCAGTAAATTAAAGTAAATCTCTGATTCACTGCTCAGACAGGGGAACCCTAAAGGATGAACACCCGTCGGTACATGTATACTAAAATTATCCACGTCGCGCACACAGACACAAAAGAGTCTCAGTCATAGTCGTCTAGCGGGAGTGGGTGGGAGATGGGTGCAGCTTCATGTCCCCGCATAGCGGACAAGGGATGGGCAAGACTTCAGGGAAACAAAAGAGCGGGAAAGGAGGAGAGAGTGAGAGTGTAAAGGTTGTCACAGACTAGTCACAGCACAGGAGGCGGAGGAGGAGGAGAAGAAGGGGAGAAGGTGAAGGGGAGGGTGTGTTCCAACTTCTCACATCTGTTATTCGTTTGTCCCGAGTTGGGAAGAAAATAGCAGGAAGCATTCTGATGGTGGCGGAAGATGAAAAGACAAGAAGATGGAATGAAAAAACATGTGTCATACATGCACTGCAGCTGACTGGATGTGTCCCATGGATTATCCCCAGGAGGCACTGCCAGCTTGGAAAACATATGCAAACACACACACACACACACACACACACACACACACACACACACACACACATACAGCATGCAGCAACACAACACACCCATCATCTGTCTGCACGGCACAGTGTCAGAGCCAAATCTGCAGTCCGCCTGTGGCCTTGACAGCACGCTATCCAGCCACACCTCCCAGTTTTTGATTCGGGCCATCATTACATTTCCTATAACACTGTTTTGTTTTTTTTTGTGTGTGTGTGTGTGTGTGTGTGTGCGCTGAATCAGGCTGCACTGGAAAAAAACCTAAAGCTCATTATTTCTCAGACTAAGTGGCAGTTTTCGCTTTGTTCATTTCAGACGCACCAGGTGTGTACAACAGACGCAGAAAGAGAAACAGATGCAATAGTCGTTGGAAACGCGACGTGACAGTGCCAGGCGGCACCTATTAAAAGCTCGTCACATGGCCGCACGGTGGGACCTCCCATCAGTAATGAGCCACAATGTGGCGGGACACAGACAGGTAGGAGTAATGCCGACACTATTATGCAAAGTGTGCAAGTCTGCATTTGTACGCACATGCAAGTGTTTGAGTGTATGTGTGTGTGTGTGTGTGTGTGTGTGTGTGTGTGTGTGTGTGTGTGTGTGTGTGCATGTATGCTGCGCCACTTAGGGCCCATCCCACAGCTCATTAACAGTAATAAGTGACTGCCGCCACTTCTTTTTTTGTCAGTGGGGATGCAAGCCAATCAATAGGGTCATTTCACATCATAACGGCTTACCCCAGCACATTATGGCACTTGTTCATGGATGGGAATGGCTGCCATTAGCTGCATAGCCAGATTAGATAAGGGTTGGGTCGGTGAGGGGTGGAAAGGGAGCGGGGCAGATGGAGAGAGAATTAAAGAGGAGGAAGGAGGGAGATGGATCAATATATGGATAGTTATGGAGATAAAATCACAATAGGGTGTCTGCGAAAGATAGAATAATACAAAATTTTGCTTTTTCTTCTTGTGGGAATGAGGTGAAGATGCATGTGTGTGTGTGTGTGTGTGCGCGTGTGTGTGTGTCTGAGCGGATGTAGAAAACTCAAGTCTTGATGTGTGCGAGCACTTATCTATGAATGAGCCTATTGAGTGTGAGTGTGTGTGTTTTGTGCATGTGTGTGTGTGCGTGTGTGTACAAATTTGAGCATGTGTTATGAGAGAGTATGAATTACAGCAATCTACTAACAAATCAGCACCTCGTTCAGTGTGTGTAGAGTGGGTGAGTGGCGATGAGTGTGTGTGTGTGTGTGTGTGTGTGTGTGTGTGTGTGTGTGTGTGTGTGTGTGTGTGTGTGTGTGTGTGTGTGCGTGTGTGTGTGTGCTTTCACGTATGCGTGTGCAATCCTGTTTAATTACAGATCAGCTTTGAGACAGAGACAAACAGAGCTATAATTATAGGAAACACCTTAATATTTTATGGAAATCCACCCGGTGTGTGTCTGATTGTGAGACTTTTAAGTCACATGTAACTGAAGAAAATCAGGAGAGCCAGATATGTTAAGTACTTGGAGGGCGTGTTCTGGATGACTTCTGGTCCTTGCCTCATGATCTTCCTCCCTTTAATCCTTCGTTGACTCCACACAGTCTCTCATTTCAGATTTGTGTCTCCAAATGGCAACGCTAAATGCCCCTTTTCCCCCCACTTTTGAACTGCTTGCTTCTCAAATATTTATACTCCCTTTTACCAGGCCAAGAGTCAGAGGGGTGAGGAAAGAGGGAAGAGACTTACATCTATCTATTAAAGATGAGCAACATCTCAGATGCATAAAGAGGGGTGATGAACACACATGTTCAAGGATAGAAAGGTGTAAGCCAGATCTTAATGCTGGGTGACATACGATGAAGACTGTTTGCTTTTTGATTTAGTACAAGAGAGAGGGCGACGGGAAACTGGGATATGTTTTGAGAGTGGAAAAAAACACACAAGATGGAACAAAAAAAACCTCATAATAATACTATTTATGCAGTTAAAATTTGAAGCATAATTTAACCTTGACTTTTTTGTATATTTTCTACTTCCTCCAATAGTTAGAAAATTCTGTGAAATAAAAATAATATCATATCTACAAAGTAAATAAATAAAATACTTTTTATTTTGGTTTTTTTTTATTTATTTATTTATTTTTATTTTTAGGGGCTCAGACAGAGGTCAAGACGAACCCATTTTTCCTTAGCCTGCAGTAAAAACAATGTACACACATGTACATATGCAAACACTGCAACACGAAGCCCCCCCGCCTGACTTAGAGTGGGAGCAGGCTTTGCTGGTAGCATGCTTTACTACTCTTTGATATGCACCAGTCATTAAAAATAGATGGTGAGCATTACAGGCATCGGAATTAATCTAATTAGCCCAGCACACCAGGCCTCTGTGGTATAAGGTGGGGGCATTCTGCAAACAAAGCCACCCGGCCGCAAATACACTGCAAGAAGAGAGGGACTAGAACGCTACGGGGGTCGTGGTGGAGGAGGGAAGGGGGAGATAATCCGCCTTGACTTATTAATACGCGCAAACAAGATTTAGCTCCTCAAAGCAAACAAATGAAGCAAGTGCTAAAAGGAATATGGAGAGAATTAGGGAAGCAACAGAGAACGACATGAAGAGACAGCACAAGATAGAGGGAGCGCAGGAGGAGATAAATTATTTAAGACTGCACGGACCGTATGGGGAGCCGCAGCTACTAGTAGTAAAAATGTACTTAGCGCTAGAAAAATGTGCCTTTCGTCTGTCCACTGCTGTAAACAAATAACTTATTTTTTTCACAAGGCAGATTCAACATAACATTAATGTGTCACGAAGTCACACTGCTGATCGTAACCTGCTGACTACTAAAACATCCTCTCAAATGCTACCAACATACCGGCGGACGTTGTTCTCCAGCTAAAAGAGACCAGCTTCAGGGTCACGGTGGACAGACAGGAGTCCTTTGCTGACTCCATAGACAAAGGAGCACTTAGTCCTCAACCCCTCTTGACCTCTGTCATGGATGATAACTTCTGCAAGTGAGTATGGCTACAAGGCACTAAGTGAGGAGGAATCTTTTTTTTGCCTATGGACTAAGTGGACATGACTTCAGCTGATTAAACTCAAACAAGTCCTTGCATAACCTCGATTTCTGTTTTTTTTTTTTTGCTTAAGAAAGTTCTTTGCAGGCGTTCAGACCAAAAAAAAATAACCCCAAGGAGCAAAAATCAAGAAGCTGATTATGAATCTCCGTTAAATAGTTCTTCCTAAGACAAAATATTATTTTGTCTTTTGATCGATGATGAATTTCTTTGTGTTTTATAAGTGTTCAGGTTCAACATGGAGCCGGTTTATCTTCTCACGGTGAGTCTGTTGGCCATTCTTTCATCCTCTAATGCTAGCAGACGGCCATTACCATCTCTTTGATAACTAGGGTCCCAGCTGTGTTCACGCATCTAATACCACTCCACCTCTGTCCCTCCTACCTCCCTAAACCTATCCCTCTACCACTCCCTTACACAGTCTGAGAGGGCATCTGTAAAAAACACACAGGAGAGAGGCAGGGAGGGAAGGAAAAAAAGAAAAAAAAGAGATGGAGAGCTAATACCAAATCTCAGATGACCAAACCTAACGAAAGTCTATCAAAAGCCCGCTCAGCAAACCCAACTGTCATACTGATGAGGAGGGAGAGAAGCAGTGAGGGATCAAGGCGAGGACAGAGGAGTACTTGGTTTAAACATAACTTCAGAGAAAACTGCATGTTTGAGTCTGCAGCGGGTTCTAGAGAATCAAGAAGAAGCAAAATCAAATAAATCACAGCGCAGCAGTGACAAACCGTCTGAAATCAAGAGCAGCTTAAAAAACGTAAACCTGCATTGGTGGAAGGTATACATGAAAAGTACGTTAAGAATCAGTAGGACAATTTCACGACTGAACTGCCAGCAAAAACACATTTAAAAAAATCACACAAGCCTAAAAGGAGTTTAAACCCCTGAATGAAATTAAATTTGCCTAACTTTGACTGATTTTTATTAAAGACGAAGACTGCTGGACAAAGACACGCCGGTCCGTTCATTTTTGAGTGGATGCTGTCACGGGGTGGTGTCTTTATCAAACTGAAAGCTTTTTTTTTTTTTTTTTTTTTTTTACCACTGTCATTATGTAGACGTGCACACACAGAAACCCACTGGAATGGAGACACAATTACGGTAACTGTAGGTGAACTGCAGGTGGCACGAGGATAGAAAGACAGAAGTCAGACAAAAACACACAATTTCACCATCAGGGACGTAATAGCACTGAAAGCAAAATGGCTCACTGAAATGGGAAAAGTGTATTTCTTGGAATCCACTTGCTTCCAAATTACAGTGACATTCTTGGCAGGGAAGCGGCGCAGGGCTCGAGGTATACGTACTGTTTCGACACTTATCAGGGCTGTGACACGAAGGACCAAACTAATAACATGCAGAAAGAAAAAAATCAGGAAGAAACCGGCCTGTTCTCTTGGCAGCATTTAAATCCCCCCCCCCGTCTCTCTCCACCCTCCTGCCCTCCGTCACCAGGTTAAGTTGCAGACATGAGGCGAAGGAATGAGGGAGGCAGAGCGGTAACACACGGTACCATGAGGAGAGAGACGCCGGCCCTCCCTGACATGGGAACCCCCTCCCTGGACCCCACGGACAAGAACACACACACAAACACACACACACACACACACACACACACACACACACACACACACACACACACGCTATCTGGACAGCACTACATTCTTTTTATATACAGACTGATCTGACAAATGCAAGCAAATAATACTAATGAAAAACCTGAATAATACATTTATTTATAACAAGATTTCAGTAAATGACATGATTGTCCAAAGTGTACACATAGGAAGATGTACACACACACGCGCACACACACGCACACACGCACAGGATCTTTGCTTAACACTCTCTTTGCTTCCCTTCCCCCCCTCCCTCTGCGGCTCACTCTGCATGTGTCCTGTCATATCTCATTCAGCCCATAATTGTCCCAACTTATGGTGTTTCTTCCTGCAAGCCACAGTTTAGGGGAAGTGAAATCCTTCTAAGTGTTTGTCACAATGCATCAGCCTCAAGCAAGGGACGCACGCCTGCCTTCGCTTCCTCCCTCCTTCGGTCCTGTGGATATACCCCCCCTCTACATCTCCCCCCCAATCCTGACTGACTTTAAGTGTTTTTCTCGCTGAGATGCTCCACTTGTTACTTCACTTTGTTTCTCCCTGTCACTCCATTTCTGTTTCTCTATGAAGACACTCTCCTCTTCCTCGGTCGGAGGGGAGAGCTGCAGTCACAATATCACCCACAACTATTATCCCCTTGCCTGCTCTCCACTCAATCCTTGTTCTCCACGACAGCACCAGCCTGGACAGGCGGAGGTTGACTTTTTGTCGCCCCTTGACACATTTTCACACACACAAAAAAAAAAACCCCACACCAAGACAAGGAGCTCAAGACAAGTGTGTTTTCTGGACAGCCGGTCTAACCTTTGTCACGACCCTGGCATGTTACATCCCTGCGATGCATGTGTCACTTCTTTGGCCTCTGACCTTCATCGCCCAAACAGAGGGAACATGCAAACAGTTATTCTCATCTTGTTGCAGCTCACCACAAAAACACACAACTGGTTTCACTTTTCAACTAAATAAACCTTCTTTTCTATTTTTTTGTGTGTGTGAAGGTCAGTGTGGAAAAATTGTGAACTAGGGCTGCAACTGCCCTTCATTCTTATTATTGATTAGCTTTGTGATTCCATTCACAATTCAACAATAAATCAATGGATCTATTAAATGCCAGGAGGGGAAAAAACACAAATAAAAAATGATTATGGAACTAAATCAAGCACAAGAAAACCAAAACAGAAAAAAAAAAAAAAAACACCACACATGCTTCTTATGGACCACAGAGATGTGTGTGTGCGACTATGTGTGATGTATGTGTGTTTTTTCTATTAGCCCTGTCAGGGCCTGGATCGGTGCTTTATTGAGCATTTTAATGGAGCTGTGGACATATCAGTCACCCATCAACCTTTCATCGACCAATCATGTGCAGCGGTGGGAGGGATCTTGGGAGGTTTGGCGGGGACAGACAGTGAAGGAGGAAGAGGAGGGAGTCTGGTGGTCACTCACTCATCACTTGCATATAGTGCACTCAGTGTATTTGTTTGTGTCGCTGTGTGTGTGCGTGTGTGTGCGTGTGTGCGTGCGCGTGTGTGTGTGTAAGGGTCAGCCATTGGTCAACAGATGGTAACTGTTTGGGCTGGACCACAATGAACGGTGGAGGGTGGACAGTTTTTCTACTCTCCTTTACTCTCTTCTCTTTCTTCCTCACACAATCACACACACACAACCATGAGAGTGATGGGTGATAATGGAACACACACTAACAAATCTGCAACTCTTGGCTCGGTGTCTTGACTGGGACTCAGAAAAGAGACGACACTCTGTCCAAGTGGTAAGCCCAAACACAACACAGCACTCCACACTCAGCAGACAGAGGGACCAGTGACCCTTACTGTAGAGCGCTTAGTTTCCAGAGGCGCTCATTTGTTGTTAAATGACATTTACACCAGTGGAATTCGCTGCGGTTAGCTAGTAGATGTGTAAACCATTGCTTTGCACTGCAGGATTTTTGGTGAGTTTTAAATACAGAGAGCTGAGTTGGACCTTGTCACTGTGTGTGGCCTTACAATGTGCAGGCTACTGCTGCTCTGGATATTAGCTCTACTGTATGTCTGGCTATTAAATACCAATCCCCAGCCACACACACAGACACACACACACACACAGACCACTTCCCATTCAGTCTCAAAGTCATGGACCTAACAGTTTTGGCTGGCGATGTTTGTGTGGGCCACAAGAAGGAGAGAAAAACCAACTGTTCTTTTAGGTGGAAGCTTTCAGATGGAGACAGAAGGGGGGGTACAGACAGGGATTTGGCAGGAAAACCAAGGGGAGCAAAGTTGCTGGGAGAAGCACTTGTGACCAAGCAGAAAGTGTGTGTTGGGTAAAAGGGACACGAGTCAAAAGTCAGAAAGAGGAGACAGGAAAATTCATGCGAGAGGAGGAAAAGTAAGTATTTGAGCAAGTGGAGTAAAACAACAGTGAGGGAGTGTAAAAGGAGGAAATGTTAAGAGAGCAAAATTGTAAAACGAAGAAGTTCAGACTAAAGAATCAAAGTAGAGAAGCGCTAGCAGCTGGCCTTCTGCTAATTCAGCACTTTAACAAATCAATGCCACTTGAGGAGTACAATCCACACCCTGAGCTCAGCTAGACGCATCAGTGAGACTGTAGGCGTGTTGGTGTGTGTGTGTGTGTGTGTGTGTATGTGTGTGTGTGTGTGTGTGTGCGTGTGTGTGTGTGTGTGTGTGTGTGTGGGTGTGCCTGGAGGGTTGATGATGTTGTGTGTGGTCAGTCGTCCACATTAAGTTCCAGTAATGTGTTAATTTATAACTCTATCACCCCAGACGCCTGCATTATCCATCTGTGTCACATGCTAGGCCTTCTGAATCTATCATCCGGAGGGGAAAAATGGTCAGTCCAGAGAGATTAAGCCACTGGTCGCACAAATTCTTCTTTTTTTTTCCTCTTTAATTCTTTTTCCTATAGCCTTATCTATTACAACCATCAACACCCCTCTCCCTACATCCTCAGCTCCCCAGGTCAGGGTGATCAATTAAGGTTTGACAGACCTCTCAGCCCTGGCTGACCGCCGGAGCTCTGGAGGCCCCGCAGACATCACTATCTACCCAGAAACAGGGCACTTAGTCTCCGTTTTTAAACCCTCTCACTCCCCCCCTTCCCCAACCCTGGAGAAGAGCATGCATTGCAATTTGAATATCAGTGATCAGTGATTGGATTACACATCACTGTGACCTTCGTGAACTCCAAATGCGTTATCAATTACAGCAGATTGACAAAACAGATTGGTATAATAAGGAATGTAAATGTGTGTGTGTGTGTGTGTGTGTGTGTGTGTGTGTGTGGGTGTGTGTGTGCATGTGTGTTGGCCGAGAGGTTAAAAAACCAACTGTATTTGACGGGACCCTTGACGGCTATAAGTCAGTGACACAAAAGCGTCTCTCATAACACACCGCTGTAATTTTACAGGCATCCACGACCACCTCGGGGCAGTATGACGCTGATATTTCCATAAAATACGCTGCATAGAAAGTCGACTCCCCCCCCCCCATTGACGCAATGCATTATGGTTGTCAAACGTGCAAATAACATACTGTATTTCTTGTGTAAACAAGGCTGCGTGCGCGTGCGTGCGTGCGTGCGTGCGTGTGTGTGTGTGTGTGTGTGCGCGCGTGTGTGTTTCTGTCGGTTTGTGTTTATGCAGGTGGCTCATGCTCTCTTTGTCAGTAACAGCAGTCACTAATAACACACAGGGGGAAATGATCAATACTCACTCTCTCTATTCAATTTCACAACATCACAACTATCACACAAACACACACACACACACACACACACACACACACACATATACAGGCATAAACTCGGCGAAACATGCTCCCTAATAATACACTGGCAAGAATGTAAAACAAAGGGCCTTTCACTAAAAGATGTAGCCAGAGGGCTGACTAAAGCAGGAGAATTGACTTTGGTGTGAATGTGAGCAACGCATTAATATTTATTTTGTTAGAAATATTTCCCTCTGTCCACGGAGAGAGACGGTGAACATGATATACGAAGGCTAAAAGAAGTGTGTGTGTGTGTGCGTGTGTGTGTGTGTGTGTGAACAGGAGGGGGTTATAGGAAAGACAAGCAGGCAATTGCACCTTTAAAGAGTGCAACAGTCATCACGAGAGGAGAAAGGGAATCTGCCCATTAAGACTAAGTGGATGTCTATTAGATCACAGAGGTAAGGAGGAGGTGGGCATTTACCATCAGTTCAACTCACAAACAACCCCGTCTGCCCCGGACTGTACCAACGTCACCCACAGCCGTCATGTCCACATCACTTCCAGTTTCTTGTAAAGTTAATAAAGCTTTTGTTTGAATAAAAAAAAAGCTCTGATTCTCTATTTCAGTGTGTTTACCCTGCGTATGTGTGTGTGTGTGTGTGTGTGTGTGTGTGTGTGTGTGTGTGTGTGTGTGTGTGTGTGTGTGTGTGTGTGTGTGTGTGTGTGTGTGTGTGTGTGTGTGTGTGCCACGCAGCGACATCACCTCCGCAAAAATGAAGGCAATTAAAAGACCATCAAAGTCACCGCCCAGTCCTGCGAGATCAAACAAACCCTGTGCCCTCGCTCTGCTCCTCTTCCTCTCTGTCCCTTTCAGGCACCCCCCCCCCAACCCCAACCCTAAGCCCCCCCGCCTCCGTCCCTTGTGTAACCCCCCCCCCCCCCCATTCTTATCACTGCGGTACAGTTAATCCTCCCTCGCTCCTCTTCCTTCCATCGTGCCCACACCCCCAAAGGAGAGGTTGGGGGGGGGGGACACGCAAAAGGCTAAAAGGAGGGAGCACATTTGCCACTTGCCAGCGACACATAATACAGAGCAGCCAATCAGCTTTGGCTTGACATGTGTTTGTTCATCTCTGGGACGCACGCGTCCCTAAACCCCCGCCTGCCCCTCCCCTCGTTGCCACTGCTGGGAAATTGAAGGGTGAGGTTGGGGGTTGGAGGGAGGTTAGGAAGGAAAAGTGGGGGGGGGGCGCAAATTAACACTTGACATTCAATACGGTCAGGTCCTTAATTGGCCAAGGCCTTCCTGAGAAGGCAATTTTCTATTCCCCAAACTGCCCCCGCTCTGCGTCGTGTGCCAGTGTCATCTGTGTGTGTGTGTGTGTGTGTGTGTGTGTGTGTGTGTGTGTGTGTGTGTGTGTGTGTGTGTGTGTGTGACAGAGAGAGAGAGAGAGAGAGAGAAAGACACTGCATCTGTGTGTAACTATGTACAAGAGAAGAACTGAGACAATGTGTGTACAAATACGTATATCTGCGTGTGTGTGTGTGTGTGTGTGTGTAGGTGTGTGTGTGTGTGTGTGTGTGCGTGTCTGTGTGTGTGTGTGTCTTTGAATGGGGGCCCTGTCCTGAGAGAGGCCCTCCGGTCCCTTCCCTCTCTCTAATGAGGCTGGATGAATTAGCACGACGTGACATGATTTGAACAGCGGTGCCCCCCCCACCACCACCACCACCCCCACCAATTCTCCCCCGTCTCCCTCCCTCCTCTTTGTCCTCCTCCCCCCCCACTCCTCATCCCTTGCTCTTTTTTTTTTCCCCCTCTTAAAGCAGTGACAGGCATCTGGTGGCCGAAAAAATGCCAGGAGCAACCCCGCGGCTCTTGCCTTTATGCGTGCTGCTGCTGCTTTACACCACGCCACATACACACACACACACACACACACACACACACACACACACACACCATGAAACACTTTCACCTTCATGGCGTTTCTTTTCCACTCACTCACGCACACACAGTCTCACTTGCACTTGGCTGTGGATCTGGTTACGGTTGATGTTATTACAGCTTTCAACCTGAGAGGTATTAGGCTTCCTTTAACAGATCTGACAGCATTTACAACACAGACAGGTCGACGCTCCTAATCGCCTCTGTGACTTCAGCCTATTACCAATTGATCTCAAAGAGGGCTCCGTCCTCACCTCCTGACTGATGCACAGGCTGTCATATCCTTTTCCTCCTCTCGGTCATGATGATAATCTTTCTCTTTCGCCGTTCCATCCTGTAAACCCGGCGGCTCTTTAACAGCTCTCATTCCACCAGTTCTCCCTCTATAAAAGTCGTAGCCGTTAGTTTATGATTTTTATATCGGTATTTTTTTTATTATGTTTATGCTCTTGAGTTATACCTATCACCTTTTTCTCAAAAAAAATGTTGCTAAATTTATTAGCTCAACGTTGGAGCGGGGAAAGTATCCATAAATCTGGGTGATAAATCCCCTGCTGCCAGTCTTTACAAATCTAACCTGATCAACAAGCTGAGAAGTAATGGCCCGGATAAAGAA